>JAZDUH010000136.1:47485000-48685000 GCA_036419115.1 Scarus forsteni
GTTTTTCAAAATATTGCTTTAGAAAAACAAAATTAAAAAACAATCCAGGCAACCCAACACAATTTCAACATCCATTTTAGTGTGATTCAAGTTCATTGATGACAGTTGACAGGAGCAGCATTTTAAAACTATTTCATATCACTGTGCTTACTTTTACAGAATTACAGAAGCACATTGCATTCACTGGATAGAAACTATTCACCTTATCTTGTAATTATGAGATAAGGTGTCTAATTTTTCTATCCAGTGAAGGTAATGCACTTCTGTACAGAATAATGTGTATTGAACAATGTCAAATAAAAGTAGATATTACTAAAAAGTCATCAGCAACATTGCTAGACTGCTCAAGGTTAAAAATCCAGTATTTAAAAAAGCTTTCTGGAGATGCAGAAGGTGCAAGATGCACTAATATGGTTGAAAAAATTTTATCAGTTGTTTGCATGAAGTTAGATTACCAATTGGATTACACATCAAATCATTAAAGAACAAACTCAACAGCAGTAAAACATTAACACTTTTACAACCAAGACAAGGCTAGAATGCCAAACGATCAATCCAGGTTGGCCCTTGGGTTTTCAAAAATGAATTTATTGTAATAGTAAAGAATGAGAGGAATTAATTTTTGTCTCTGAGAGGTGCAGGTGTCAGAACATCCACAGGTATGACGTCCATGGAGTACAAGGATGTCACTTTTTTTGGTTAATTTTAATTGCATTAACTCTCAATGTGAGGTTGAAATAAGGCAACACCTCACCTGCACAGATGACTTAATCTGATGTACTGTTTTCTTAGACTTCTCTTTTACCTATGTGCAAATAAATATAGAAATCATCTTTATTTATGCAGGTATGTGCAGAAATCTGAATGTGCAACAGGTTACATTTAAGTCAGATAAGATGAATAAAGCATTTGATGATTATAACAAGCTTAACTTAACGTAAAAATATACAGCTCTGACATCAAACCAAACCTCTTCTCTCCTTTTTTTTATAAAATAGTTTATCTGCTCACCTTACATACAACAATTTAGATACACTGCACAGGGCTCTCGACTGACTTTTTGAGTTGGTTGCAACGGTGCACCTAAAAAAATTTTTAAGGTGCACCAGCACAAAATTTAGGTGCACCCAAATTTTTCAGTGTCACCTTTAACGCCATAAGGTCACCATTTTAATACTCTCCATAAATTTTATATAATGTAAATGCTTTTTAAATAAGACGAAGATATAAAGAAATACTTGTCTTTATTTGAAGCAAAATTATACATTCAATGTAAAACAGAGCGTTTAAAGGGCTTCACTGAATGAAATTTACAACTTTAAACTAAAACATAAAGCAGAATAAAACATCTCCAAATAAAAGTGCTTGTTCTTAACCCTTTAAAGTCCAAGACCGTAGATGATAGCCAGAAAATTCTATTTTTTGGAGATTACATTTTTATTTCACTTTCTGGTAAAATCCTACAAAAATCAGAAAATCCATAAAATTCTACAAAAAAATTTTCATATCCCATTTGATACATTAGGTGTTTGTGGCAACTGATAATCCATTTGAGGACATTTTTATCATTTATCTGATTTTATTCTGATTTTTTTTTGTCATTTGATGATCAAATTGAGTAGATAGAGGTATTATAAAAGTATGTATCAAATATGGTACAATTGGCATTTTAGAGTTAAAGTGTTTTACTGAACTGAAATATAATATTTCAAACTCAAACATCTCAAGCTAAATAAAATATTTCAGGATAATAAAAGCTAATGTTTAAGGTGCTATACTGTGCTGAAAAATGAAATAAATATCCATATTTTAACAATCAACAACATAACAGCTATAAATATTGCTACAACTTGTATACCAACATTTGCTCACAGAACACCAACAACACCAGCTACAGCAACAACAGCAACAAGTGCTCATGCAGAGATCAAGCATGTTATGCGTGCATGAGCACTTATTGACGTGGAATACACCTCGGAGCAGAACTGTGATGTTACGAGTGTAGTAACCCAAGAACTACATTACCCAGCATGCAATATGGGTTGGGAGCATGCATGGGAACCCATATGTACGTCCCGGCGTGGATTTTGCGTTCTCAAGTAAATACACAAGCCTATTTACAATACGATGTGTAAACAGCGATCAATGTTTTGATGCCGACGCCAAGACAATACGGTGCTGTCCTCGTGTGAGGAGGGCCTAAGACGATTCAGCGGAGCTTCGCTGTGTCTTCCTGCTGTAGCCTGACACCGCAGAGTCTGGGCTCCTCTGCATACTGACAGCTGATTGGATGATTACTGAGGGCTGTGTGTGTGCATGCGTACGTGCGTGCCTGCGTGTGTGTGCAGGACCTGCTGTTGAACGGAGAGGCAGAGAGACAGAGACAGACTGCAGGCGCGGTGTTTTGTCCAGTTTTAGCGGATTATCTGCTACCGCCGTTACCTTTGTTTTTTTTTTTTTCGCCCGGGGAGCGCAGGGTGCACCAGTGCAACCAACAAAAAAAGTTAGGCGCACTCTTACAAATTTTGGTCGCACTTGAGAGCCCTGCTGCAGTATGAAGTGAGTTAACAAAGGGTGATTTAACTTACTTTTTTATATATGTGATTTGATTAAAATCTAAATAACAGCCTCCTATAACCTCCCTGCCCATTCAGATCTCAGCGTTTCTAAAGAGGAGGGAAAAGGAGCTGATCCTCTACAGAGATGAAATTTCTCATTTTCTTATTCAACATAAATCAAATCCTTGCTTCATGGACACCCAAGACATTATGTCTTCAGTGAAACACACCAGGACATGAGACCTTAACATCAAAATGTTTCACACAGGGGTGCTACCGAAAATGCCTGATTCACTGTCTGAAATCATGTAGATCCACCTTGCTAAGTTTCAATCCCCTACAAATTCATGGCCAAAAGCTGGATGGTCTCTGTGGATGCAACAATATCTGCAGTTTAAACCAAAAAGTGACTTAATTTCTTCTTTAAAAGAGGAGCAAAGAATGACTCTTAAAGCTTTTCTTACAGGAAATCATGTTTTTCTCTTCTCTTTCATCAGTTTGACGTTGGTATTGGCCAATATCAGCCTAAAATGTGAAGTATAGGTATCCACCAATACTGAAATTGTTGCAGATATTTTCAGCCAACATATCAGCCATATATTGGCTGGAATATCAGCAAATTACACAAATGTACAACACTGATGCACCTTCTCATCACTGCATGGTTACAGTTAAAAATCAACCGTTTCATTTAGGCAAGTTAGATGCTGTTTTTTTTGTTCTACATCTGGTTCTTGCAAAAATATACTGTAACACTGAAAGAAGCAAGTGTGCTTTTGTTAAGTTCAGAGCTTGTGCTCTGGACCAGAAATATTGGCATCGGTATCTGCAAAAAGAGAAAGAAACTGATACCGTGCACCCCTAATATGGATTAGTGTGTGATGAATGCGACTGGCAGGTTGATCGTCCAATCACAAGCTGCATTTGATCACTCTTCAGGTTATACTCCAAAAGCACCTCTGCAAAGTTTCTCAAACTGAGCATCTGTCAAGCAAATACAGAACAGAATATGATGACAGAAAACAGACAGCTTATGATTGTTAAAGCAAAGTTTATCTGTTTAGAGATACGAAAACTAGTGGAGAAAACAGCCTTCAGTGGAATATTAGTAGACAAATGGTAAACTGAACTATACATTGTACACCACTTTCTGATAAGTGTACCATTTAAAATATCAAGCATTTTCATTAGGATCAGCTCTCATGAATCTCGATTCTCGTTCTTGAGAGTTAAAGCTTTTGAGAATGAAGCATTTGTCTTGTCCATAACCTGATATTTTGAAGATTGAATCAATATCCTAAAGTAAATGTTCTAAAGCCACTCTTTTTTTTATAAAAATGAAACTCTATGGGAACTAAGTCAAGCAAAAGATGCTCAAATGTGACTTTTTTCCCTATGTAAAACAGGAAAAGCATGGGGTTTGATATATAAGTGGTGAATAATGTAATCTAAAAACATGCAAAATGTTTGCTTATCAGAAAATATTGTTTGTATTACAATCGTATTAGGGGCCTGTATCAGTCACATGGATCTTCCTGACTATTTGCCTCTTTACGGCCCCCTGGTCTTTCACAGCAAAGTGAGAAGAGTTTAGATTTTACTGTTGGCAAAATTTCAGCAAGTGCAGAGTGTATTAAACTCGATAAGAGGTCAACAATATTCTTGTAATCAATGCATCATGACGTAGACGTAGATGAAGATACATCGATGCAGAGACAGTCAGTAACTGTGTAATCTTGCAGAGGCTGCTGCTCGGCTGCAGCATCTGTTTTGTTTCAGAGGAAGAAAAAAGCAGGTATAAGAAGATGAGATCAGAAATTCTACAGCTGAGATCATAAGACATTTCTAATTAAAAAAGGGAGTTCAGATTTGTTTGACAGCTTGTGTTCTTTATCTAAGAAGTAAGCTGGTGCAGCAGTTATGTGGAAAAAATCAAGGACACAACTTACTAAGGTTGAAGCATTTGTAATTTTTGGATTAACATCGAAATTTTAGACAGCACATCCATGCGATCGCCAAAGCTGCATTTGTATTTTGCAGTGCTCCTGACTGACCCAGGATCTGTTGTGTCACCTATTTTACAAATACTGTTTTACAACTTTGCATTTCAGAATGTCTGGCATGATTTACTCACAACTGCGATTCAGTTCCCTATGTCCCCTCACCATTGATTTCCTTTCTGTTATCTATGCTGTAAACACAGTGAATGTTGCACTGAAGCTTGATTTAAAGAAAACTATGTATTAAATTGAAATCACAAATAAATGAGCTCTTTTCCTGAAATCGATCAGTCCTGCTACTCAGCGCATTGTATGGTGATATTGAATTGAACTGAATCATTGACTTAATAATTATAATTGAATCTTAAGCCTTGTGACAATATGTGCAGCTCTATTTTAGATGGAGTCAAATCCCTGAAATTGAAGTTGAAACTCAGTTGAAAAATAGCTGGTGTCAAAAGCAGGTGTAACAATGACATTTCATTCAATCAAATCCACAAGTGTAACTATTTAACACGGAACTTCTCACTCTGAACCTGTAAGTGACATTTGTAGAGTCAATCATCCAGGCCATCCCACACTACAGGACAAGTACCTACATTTGCCCCCTTCATAAAAACTGCAGTGGAAATGTTTTTATCTAAATATATATATACTGACTGACCATGGTATTTCTATTTCAGCTAACTCCTCCATTAATCTACACCAACTAAATTTGCATGAGGGACATGTTTTGGCTCCTGCTCTCTGGGGCTGCCATGTTTTCCTTATCTGGGTTTGACCCTCATTTTACTCGTCACCCTCATTAAATACTGGCCAACAATGGCTGTCAGGTGTCCGTTCCAACAGGAACTCACTCCTGATAAAACTCGTCGTCTTAGCCGTTGTCTGTGATCAGGCTGATCCATCTCACAAGCTTCAATCTTCAACAACCCAAAGTAGCCTGGCCCAATCAGCTTCCTTTAGAGCTGCAAGAGGTGGAGCTATGAGTGAGACGACAGCAGGAAGTGACTGCTCATACAGAGGTTAGCATAGATGCTAACAGATCTTGACCACATTTCTTAACTAAACGGAAAACAAATAAAAACTCAGCAAACTTCTCAATAGTAAGGATATGTTTGCTCCACTTGAATCATGTTTTCCTGAAAGTTTGCTCTCAAAGTGGCTAAAGTTCTGTCCTGTACACATCCGCAGTAGCGCCGTCCTACTATGCTATTCAATCTGCCCCATAATAAATGTGATTGACAGATCCATTATCCAGTCATTTGCTGGATATGCTTTTAAAAGGTTATGCCCATGGAGTGGCGTAGGAATGAGTCTAAAAATGTGGAAGTGAGTTAATCTGGATGGTGAACACACGCAAGATTTTTAGTGTCACCAGCTTTTGAAACTTAAACTCTTGTTGTGTGTTTAAAATGACAGCTGCTAACAAATGGCGCTTTTCCACTAGCACGCCTTAGCCCTACTCTACTCGGCACGGCTCTATCCGGTTTGCGTCATGTTTCCACTAGCCCGGTACCTCCCACAACCAGCCAGATTTAAGTATCTACTCTGCTCTGGTTCTAAGCGAGCTGAGTCGGTACTAAAAGGTGACGTTGACCAGCAGCTGGCTACTGATTGGTCAGACAATGTCGTCATCGATGAGTCATGAGCGCGACGACCTAGCATGCTAGCGGTAGCTACCATAGCTTACCCTCATACGTCTTTCTTTGCAGCTCGATTGCTCTCATCCTCGGCTTCATTCTGTTGTATAGCTTCCAAAACTCTCCTGTGCTTCTCATGGGGTATTTCTTCTTGCCACCTGCAGCCTTCTTCTGCTTTCCTTTTTTACTCGGTTTGTGACAAAAAGCCACGGAATGTTGTGTCGCGCTCAAAATGACATCACCGCTATGCTGCTCAGCGGTTTAAAGCGACACTGCACCTCGTTGGGCAGGGAACTGGGGCTAGTGGAAAAGCAGCACAAGGCAAGTCGAGTAAAACCGGGTAGAGTTGAGAAGAGCCGGGCAGAGGCGAGTAGAGTAGAGCTAGTGGAAAAGGGCCAAAAGTGCTAACATGGACTACAAAAATGGCAGGGACCCAAGAGCAAGCATTTCTGACAGCTTTTTAACAGTTATTCATTCAACACTGCAACAGCCACAAGCACTAACTTCATCAGGCCAATTGATTATGGGGAGTCTACCAAAGAAGAGGTCACAATAAGACATTACACATGGGAAAAATTGCAGTTACTTCCAGGTCAATGTGCCACGTTGTACTTTCATCATGCCTCACTAAAAGCTTTTTACGCCCACAGATGGACCTTTACATTTGAAAAGGTTATTACAAAGAGCAGAACATGTCAGTCTCAGATTTTCATTATCTACAGCTTTTACTATCAGCAATAATCCAAAACACAGGAAGAAATCCCACTGGCTTTTTGTGGGCTTACAAGAATACATCATTCCTGTCTCACTCTGTTCCCAAACACTTTCTATGGGCTCTTTACCAGTTGGACTAGTAAAATGTATCAAACAGGCCAGCTGGTGTGCCTGGTTTAATGTGAGAGGCTGTGGGTGGCCTGATGTGGCCCCCGGGCTGGCAGTTGATGATCAGTGACATTCAGCAATGATTAAACTTTGCAGAGTTAACATTTCAGCAGTTAATATATCTTGGAAAGTGCATCCTAACACTGCATAGTAGTGTTGATTAAAAGTCAAGTTTTAAATTTTAACTCCAAAAAGAGTCAATAATTACACCTGACAAGAGTTAAAATACCAAATCTGGAAAAGATTAAAATGAATACTTTGTCAAGTGGACCCATATAGACACTAAGGTGTGTTGATATTAATTTGGATAGTATTTTTTGTTGATATTAACTGTGATAGTGTTATTTGTTAATATTAACTCTGACATAGTTAACTGTATATGCAGACTCTACCCTGCAGAAACAGATATAAGATATTCCTCTATCAATCCCTGAGGGTGAAATTTCAATATTAAAGCAGCTATAAATAAAATAAAATATCTGCATCTATAAAGAATGAAACTTTTGAATGCAAATAAATAAATACAAGTGGTATTTACAGCTGTTATAGACATAGTTAATATATTACAGGTGGAAAACAGAGCTATTTGATATATATGGCATGAAATGCGCATATTAAGCACCACTTAACCCACACTTTTAATCATGCTTGCAGAACATATCACATGGTACAACGCTAGATGAGTAGAAGCATAAAATATTCCATTTTGAAGCAGAATCCCACACTAATGGAGCTCATAAATGAGCTCTTGAGCTTCAGCTCCTGCACAATCACCCCCAGAATAAGCCACCTTCATACCTGCAGACACTTAATTGCATGCTGTGCGCACAACAGGCTAAATGCGGGGAACGCCTCCTTCTCCACTTTCATATCAAACTTTTCCTCGCGCATTGTTTTATCGTGTGAAGCAGACTGTGACACCCACCTCTGCCCTCCTGCTCTCGGCTCCGGGTCTGGTGAGCAGCGCCGTGTCCCCGCACACCACCGCCGCGTCCTCCACGAACACGCAGTCCGGGAGCGCCTCGTCCGCGGGGAGCTCGATCACCTCCAGCCCCAGCCTCGTGCCCAGCACCTCGACGTACGCCTCGTGCTCCCTCCGCGCCTGGGCCAGGTCCACCTCCACTCCGTCCTGGCTCATCCGGAGCGCCTCTTTGGCCAGGGACGAAGGGACTCCCCGGACGATAGCGTGGGTGTAATGACCGAAATCTGCCATCAAACCAGCCATGTTTGGTTTCTTTTGGCACTCTCCAAACCTGACACAAAAAACAAAAGACCAAAAAAAAACACCTTCAGGGAATGAATGAGAGAAAGTGCCGTCAGTTAACCCTCTGCTGCCCGGCTCGCTTGTTTGTTCCTCTCTTAGTTTTGGATCTTTATTTACACTATAGCCTGCTACAGTCAGTGTCAGTCAGCTCTGCTCGGTCTCCAGGCGAATCACGGCGCTGCTGTGACGCGCGCGGACCATCACGTGCTGCCGACGAGTCTGTCAGCCGTCCGCGAGCCGCTCAGCCCAACAAGTGACAGTGAGAATACAGAGAACATGTGGCTCCATCAATTTCACAGAGGATCAGGGAGGCAGAGCGAAACACTTCATGCTTTAAAGGAGGAAAAAGAGCAGAAGAATCAATTATTTCTACCTCATTTTGTTCTCCTCGATATTTCTATGGTATAAAAATTATTCAAGGAGTATATATGAATTAAATGGTCCTTGACATTTTAGATAAATACAGGACAAGTGAGCAGAAACAAAAAATGCGCATATTTTCATGATTTTTCGATGCAAAATCCTAAAGAATATACATTTGTCTGAAGTGAATTCGAAATGAAGGGATCTGTTTGGGTTTTAAAGCATCACGTCCACACTTCTCGAATAACAATCAACTGGACATTAAACAGCCATTGGCCTAGGGCTGGGTTGTATGGGTGAAAAAAACCCGTAAATTAAATTTAAATACAAAATAAGCATCTTGAAAATGTTTGTAAGTTTGTTGGAAATAAGTTATTTCATGGTTGAATCCACATGTCAAACAGGCACTCTTAAAGGGCTAGTCCAGATTTTTTTTGAAGTGGAGTTGTTCATGACCCATGGCACCAGGAAATATTAAGAGTGCTACAAGAGCAGAAACCTACACAAAGGCTTTTTGTACATTTGTGAGGCAAGTTAATGTCAAAATATGGAAACCACCCTGCCTCTCAATGTTAGTGAATCCTTGAAAAAGTCCTGGATCTGCAGCCAATTTCAGATCACCAAAATCTATTAACAAGTCCCTTGTGTCATGACCACATGCGGAGGAATTTACAAATCCTTGAAAAAAATTCTGGATCAGCATTTGGATTTGAGTCACCACTAAAATCTTCTCACTTTTTCTTTTGCTATGAACAACATCCATCCATTTATTATCCAAATTGCTTATAGGGATACACCCTGAACCGGTCACCAGGCCATAAATAACAAAGGATAACCCAAAATCTGATTAATATACTTGGATACAATACATAGGCAAAAACAGAACCTCCTGGACCTGAGGTGACACATACCCAGTATAGCAGGGGTAAATATAGAGTATAAATTTATATAAACCAAAATGAAAATAAAATAAAAATAAATGAAAAAATAAGTAGGCAGGTTGCAACATGCAGAATCTTTTAGTCAAATCAACTTCCTTATGAAGGAAAAGTAAGTTAATTACACATGTTCCAAAAAAGTTGGGACAGCGTCACGTTTACCACTGTCTTACATCACCCTTCCTTTAACACTCAATAAGCTCTGGAGACTTTTTGTTATTTAAATGTGTTTAACAAATAAAGTGGATTGGACTGAAGCTTCGGGAAGCTAAAGACGCTGATAGTTGAAGCTTCCAACTTAAGGTTGCTAAACAGTCAATGGTCACCATTGTTGTTTTTGAGCTAAAGTGGTGATATCCTTAACAGAGTTATGTTGGCTTTAATATGGTGTTGCCTGAGGTATTGAAGGTCACAGGCATTCAATTTGGTTGTTGGCCTTGCTACTATTACAGTTTTTCACAAAATAAAAGCAATATTCCTAAACTTTCGACAAAGTATATTTGAGCTTTGAACGTGTTTCCATTGAAGGTTGTTCTAGGCAGGAGCGTCGCAACTCTCGTGAAATATCATCCCGCGAGATTTCACTGCAGGAAGATGGGCGCCCAAAACCTGTACCTCATTTCCATTTCTATCTCCTTATAACACTCTGCATTCCTCTGTTGTTTGCTGTCTAGTATGGCACCTGTGTTTTTCTCGAGAATAATGCCAAGAAAAGTCTCCGTCTCCTCCTCTGTCCAAACGTACCGCGACATGTTGACTCCGAGAGAAGTGATCATATGACCAGGTACGCCACGTCCTGTGACGAATAATTGCTGAAAAAGTGTTTCCATTGTGCTTTTGTGAAATATTTGAATATCCAAATGCCTGAAAAACCACTTCATGAAAGTGTAAAAAACTTTTTTGCAATATTTTAGTGCTTTTTCGAAATTCAGGTGTTTCCATTTCCAGTTTTTTATTGCACTATTTACATTTTGCGCGTATCCAAGGGTAATGGAAACGCACTTAGTGATGAATTCCCTAAATTCTTTATTATAATCCATTGAGAAATGTTGCTCTTAAACTGCTGGACTATTTTCTCACAGTTGTCCACATGATGGTGAACCTCGCTCCATCCCTGCTTGTGGATTTTCCTTTTAAATCCAATCATGACACTCACCTGTTTCCAATTAGCCTGTTCACAGCAGGTGTTTTTGAGCATTGCTGAACTTCTCCAGTCTTTTGGTGACCCTGTCCCGGCTTGTGTGGAACGTGTTGCAGGCGTGGAAGTCAAAATGAGTGAACATTTGCAAAAAAAGAGTTATGTTTTTTTAGTTTGAACATTGAGCATCTTGGGTATTCAGTTGAGGACCAAGGAGGTTTTTGCTAGCGTATGTTTCCTAGCAAGATAAGAGAAAAACTACAGGTCAGATTTTGCTGAAATTTTCAGATGATGAACATGTTCCAACTTAAAATGGCTTGGTTTTGGTGGTGATTCACATAGCCAATGACATTTTTTGCTCAGTAACTGTCTAACTTATAATCAAATCAACAAGATTCAAAGTGCTAGGTGAAGGTTTTCACGGTCGAGAAATCATATTATGACGGTAACTTTATCATACAACTTTTGCTTATATGTAACAGCAACATGTGAGCTAACTTGGTGGAGTTTTTTTTTGCTTTCCAAGTGCTTCCTAGTTGTATTCTGTTTTCATTTCTGTTTCAGACAACATCCAAACTAGATCAGAATAAGGGTTTGTGAGAGCACGATGAATAAATCATTGGTATCAGAGTCAGACATCAGCTAAACTGTTGTTTTAGACACTGATGTCGGCCTTGACTTTCACAATCAGTAGATCTTAAGTATCTTCAAAGAGCACGTCTGCGCTCCCTGCCAAGTATAAAGTGTGTGAAAGGAAGAGCGGTGTTAGTCCGATCCTGTTTGTGCATATAGGAGGAGGAAGGAGTGATATATTCCCCATGGTGCCATCACAGGCAGGTTGTGGGCCCGCTGCACCCGTCTGAATGGATGGAATGTTTCTTCAGACGTCCCGGCAGCACATTCTTCCACCGCGGGACCTCGGTTTGTCTTTTCTTGTTCCAAATTCACTCAATTATCCCCGACTGCTCGAAACATTCCAGTACGTTCCAGGAGCCCCACATTCCTTTTTCCACTCCAGCCAGGACCACCACCCTCCTCCTCCTCCTCCTCCTCACACCTGCCCACACCCAGACCTCTCTTTTTTCCATCATTCTTCATCACAGACAGACGTGGCCAAAGAAAAGACCCTCTTCTCTTCGCTCCTCTCCCCTCGCTGAGGAATTTGGGTTACTCCAGCCGAGGGAAAGCCCTCATACTTTAAGCACACCTGGCTGCCTCTCCGTGCAGCTTTAAAAGAAATGAGTGAAAGCAGACACGGTCCTCCCAGCTGCACATGAGGCAGCACCAGAGGCGGCAGCTCATATTTGTCTGCCATGATTGGACGTGTGGTGAGATCCCAGACGTCTAATGTGACACAGACACGCGTGATTACACAGGTGTGTGGAGCAAATTTACCTTTAAGTATTCAGGGACAGTTATGAACCTAATGACCATCGAGCATGGATGGATGGGCTGATGGGAGGTGATGATGAAACATCTGTTTCTGGATGTGAAAAACTGCAACTCACTGTTTTAAATGTAGATCCAACTGGGTCAGTGTGAATCCATAGTAGAGGAAAAACCAGGACCCAGTGCTCTGGACTTGTTATTTTGCTTCTTAATGCTTTTAAGACACATTTGTTAAATGGAAAATCAAGAAAAGGGAAAATTTACGATATTCCCTCTTCACAAATGCACAAAAAAATGAAACTTTTCTGAATTTTTATGGGTGAGCTGCATGTTGTAGTGGAGTTTTTAAGGTTGACACTTTAGTGCAGGGGTGGGCAACTATCAATTCCAAAAGGGCCACATTCATTTTTCTTAAGTGCCCGAGGGTCACACTGTTACATATTGTTGAGTTACATATGTTGTAGGAAAAGTGCGATATAAATAAACTTGACTTGACTTGACTTGACTTGGCACTCTCAATAAAGAAAAATATATAAATGAACAAAAAATTACAAAGATAAAGCTTAACCAAGGATTATACCAACATTTAAATATTCTAACTCAAACACGATTAAAAATTAAAAATGATCTAAATGAGCGTGACACATATTTAAAGCTAATTTAAGCTTCTTTTTAATTCCAAAAAAGATCTAATGTTTACCAGTTTTTTAAGCTCAAATACATTACCATTACCATTGTTTCCATATATGGTTTTTACCAATACTGTAAGTTATATTTTAATGCATCATGAAACATTTTTAGAGACACAATCAAAGCTAAGTGAGAACTTTATAATTACTTTAAAATAACAAAGCATGTATCAGCAATCTAAGGTTAGTAAAAATATGTAATCACCTATCCAAATTTATGCATTATATGGTACTGGTTACTCATGATGTATCATGTTTAGCAACTGTTGTTTTATCTTTCATTTTTCTAGTTTGTTTTGTTTTTTTGTGGAAATGACTGGTGGGCTGCATTGAGCAAGGTGAAGGGTCACATATGGCCCCTGGGCTGCAAGTTGCCCACCCCTGCTTTAGTGTAACAACCTTGTGATTATTTTTTTGGATAGTTTTAGAAAAAGAAAGAAAATAGTAGTAATGATAAAAGGGAAAAAAGGTCTTAAAATAATAAGAAAATGAATATATATATATATATATATATATATATATATATATATATATATATATATATAACTCAAGTATTTATTGGGCTTTTCAAAGGCATGGTACAAGACAAGCCTAACATATTTCTCAGTACAGGAACGTTCAATTTTGGCCACAGACTTAACATGAATGTTTCATAAACAAAAAGCATCGGCTATAAAAAGAAAAGTGGATGCTTTGTCATATCCATTAATCCGCACCCTTATCTCTAAACAAGCACACCCAATCATATACCTCCAAGTAACTCTACATGCATACCTGCCATACACACCAATACACAATAAACAATAAACAAAAATAAATGCAATACTGAACAAACTGAATCCTAGTAAGGATCCACCTTCATGTAGTCCCAAAACCTGTCCCAATGGGTTTCCCCTTCTCACCTATCATCACTTAGTCTACTAAGCATACATTCATAGGATGCCGTTTTAGTCATTGCACAGACCTATTCTTTCACTTGGGGAATTTCTGAAGCCTTCCAGTGTCTTAGGATGACTCGACATGCTGTTGTTGTGCCCACTGAAATTACCCAAAAGTTGAGCATTAATATATATTAAGGATGCGTGATACTGGATTTTTTGCCGATATCCAGCATGCCAATATTTTAAATCCATTATCACAGATACTGATAACAATATTTCTGATCAGGGGCACAAGCTCTCTACTTGACAAAAACTGACTTTTCTTTCAGTGTTACAGTATATTTTTGTAAGGAGCAGTTGTAAAACAAGAAAAACAGCATTTAACCCTTGCAAAAATGAAACCCTTGATTTCTAAATGTACCCATGCAGTGATGAGAAGGTGCATTGACCCGCTCCCCTCTTCCTTTTTCTACAAAAACTCATGAAAATGTAACTTTAAGCTTCTCTGCAGGCTGCCATTACTCTCTGAAACTGCTGCTCCTTCCATGTACAAGAGAATAAAAAGCAACAAACACATTTGACTAATTCAAGTATCAGATTCTTACAGAAATTTCCAGCACAGCACGTGAACACAAGCAGTTAATCCTCTTGTACTCAGATCTTATTCCACATTCTCCCTGTCATCCAGGTGATATTCTTTTATTAAATATTTGGAAATGATATTTCAGTTCGCCATTGCCCTGAAAAGTCCCTGTCTTCCATGTTCACACTTGTCCTACATAGCAGAAAGTTTTCCCTGTCAGGCATGGGAAGGGTGGGGTTAAGGGAAAATTTAGTTCTGAATAAGTCTGGAATTTATATTTCAATTAATTGCTTCTCTCCTTTAATAATATCAACTGGCAAATTCTAGGAAGCGTGTAAGAGTACGCTACCTAGATTTTCTTTTTGAGTGCATAAACTTTTTGGAAAAATAAAGTTTATCTGGAACTAACTGATTCATGTCACGTATTCCTTGTTCCAGATACACTCTATTTTTCCAGAAAAAAAGATCAAAAATCTATGTAGCATACTCTTAAACTGTGGTATTATTTTTTGATGGGGGGTCTTGTAGGTGGAGAAAATACCCTTAGTATTTGGTACGATACTTCCCTGTTTGCGGCTCGTTCTGCGTCACAAACTTTTACAAATTGTGGTTTACTGAGGGAAAGAAGAGAACTTTCCACTGGATCTAATGTACCTAGTGACCATATGGAGTTCATACAACCCCACTTCAAAAATACTGAACTATCCCTTTAAGGTCATGCAGTGGAACATGCGCGTGAACCATTCAGCTTCAAACCAAACTTTGAAGCTGAAGTCATAAATTAATGTGGGACTAAGGCCAATTGAAGGTACTTTGTCAATTCAATAAACTTGGATAGCATTTTCCAACTTTGTTTTATCCAGAAGAAAATAAATTGTATTTCAAATGGAAATCTAGTAAAGGAAGTGGTTATCAATAAAAATGAACAAAAATTTATGTATTGACATTTTTTTAAGTTAATTTGACCGACTTTTTTTTTCCAGGTGCTTAACAATTAGGGGTGGGAGAAATGCAGTTTTAAATGCAGTCCAGGTATTTGAAGAGAGAGTGTAAACAGCTGGTTAAAATATATTGCTTATAAATCCTAAAAACAGACTCACAAGTGATGTTTATTTTTCCTGATATAGTCTGTAGGCTTCATCACTGTTCATCTTTTTCGCTGGTGTACAAAAAGCTAACTAAAGATTGCAAAAATCGGCAATATTGGATAGAATCACAATTTAAATCGAACCAAGAGAAAAGCATATTGTCCCAGCCCTATTAATAATGCTTCAACAAGACTTCTGCAGCTCTATGCCTGATCGTTGTAACCTTGCAGTGCAGCTGGATTTGCCTGATCCCATGTCTGAAATGACCAGATCAAACTTGCAAAGCTGGGACGACTAAGCTTAGACTGCAAAGGCACGGCCCAATCAGCATCCTTTGGAGAGAAAGAGGCAGGAGCTACAAGGGTGACGAGAGAGAAAAGCAACCGCACATCTGCAAACAACTGCTGCTCCTGAAAACGTGATCATGGATGCTGCCTGTTCTAATAGCAGTGTTTTCAGAAATCGGTGGTGTTGCTTCATTAAATGGTGACCAAAGAAAAACACTGAACACTGTTGCCAGTGGAAGTTATTTTTACTCCTCTCCTGACAGATGTTGCAAGAGTTTGATTTACTAACTTGCTCACATTATGTACTTTGTTCCTTAGATTAGATTAGATATAACTTTCTTAATCCCTTGGGAAGACTCCATCAGGGCATGTAAGATTGAAGTAGTAATGTATAGTACACGGTGTAAAGAACACAGGATATCAAAAAAGTAAAACAAATTGCAGATGTAAATGAAAAATGTAAATAAAAAATAAAACTGTGTCTAGTGACTGGCTACTTCTCCTTCCTGAGGGACAAAATAGTTTCTTAGTCTTAGTTTCTTGGCAGCACAGCCTATAACTACATCAGCTGATCGACCCACAATGAATGTGATTGACAGAACCATTGTCCAATCACCTGCCAGATGTGTTCACGACAGGATCTGCCCCACCTAAACACTTTCTATGAGTTTTTATATGAGGACAAATCTCAAAACTTTCTGTTGTGCAAACTGTTTCCAAAGCTTCCCATTAGAAAGCAGACTAAGGCAGAAGAATAGTAAGTAGTATTAATGTCATGCAGGAAAGGAGCTGCAGGTTGGACTTGAAATTCAAGGACAAAAGCCTTTTAACACATGGGGTGCAACTTAGATTGCTCTGTGAAGTATGGCAAACCTAATTCCTCATTATCATTGCTGGTAGATGAATTATTGATAAACAGTGTTCTCCTTTGTTTTTTTTCTGCAACAGAAGTTTAAATAAGCTGGATTTATTATATGAGAGGATGGCATGAGAGTTAAACAACTCTATTTAATCAACAAGAGTTCCTGTTCTCTTCCTCCCTTTATTACTCGTCTGCTTTACATCACTTCACGCTGCACAAACACTGTTGGCAAAGAACAGCGGAGGTAAAAAGAAGTTCTGTTTCATATCACAGTTTGATATTGTGCTTTGCTTCATGGTCTTGACTTTTCACCATAACAGAGTGTTATTACTGTGGAGACGGGCTCTATACACTGACAGAAAACACTAGAAATGATGGAAGTGTAAAGCTTCTGTACATTCTTTTATGGTAGTCAACACTACATAATAATCCTCTTTTATCAGTTTTGTTTCCATGTTGGTCTTGGCGGGGAAGATAAAGCACATATTTCACTGCAGATTCCTGAATCTTTGTATTACAGAAGATTGGAGCTTTACATTACAGAGAAAAAGAGCTTCCATCCTCATGCCTCTATAATGGTAAAAGCTGAGGGAGGAGACCTTATATTTTAAGGCTGTCTCCATGCATTCATACACTGTATACATGTCCATATATGTTATTTTTGTGAATAGAATATCTTCACAAAAACTTTGAGGGATTTCCTTCCAGTGTTAATTTTGTTGGCTAATTATTTTTGTCATTGCTTCATCAACAACTATGTTATCTTCTGACAAAAACTAATCTGTAACTAATAAAAACAATTCCCAGTGGACAAAAACTAAAACTAATTAAATTGCATTTTTTGTTTGACAGAGACTTAATCCAATCAGACCTTATTTGGTCATGTATGAATCTATCCAATCACAGCTACTTTGGTTGTGTTAAAGGTTGGATGAGTTCAGAGGGACATCCAATCACAGCTGCCTGAGCTTGATGGTGGTGGGATAAGTTGTGGGGCGATCCAATCAGAGCTGCTCTCTTTATGAATTGATATATTCATGTAGAGCAGGTTCATTTTTTATTGTCAGTTCTGGTATTGTAACTAAGATTCTCTGCCAAGTAGCCGAAAAAATCAGACGTTTATTTTTATCCGAGTGTAAACCATGACTTCAGACAAGTCTTAGAGTACTGGGCTGTAAGTAGCGATATATAGCTGGCCACAAAACTACAATTCTAAGTTTTCCAAAAAATGCTTGTTGTCACACATCAAAAACTACCGCTACTTAACTAGAAAGAGATACATTACCTCGTCGCTTTGCATCCTGTAAGTTGTTGAAAAGAAGTCGTAAAGCAATGCAGAGTTCTGAGGAAGGTCCGAGCTGCATTCATTAGCATCACAACAAACACGCGCTTTGGCTTGGGTCACGTCTTGGTGCGTTCCAGTTGTAGTCAGAAGTAGGAATTTCTGAGTTCCGAGTAGGAAACTGCAACTAGAACATCCCCTGAAGTCTGAATTTCCCACTGGGAACTCAGTGAAACCTCGCCACCCCCGAGTTGACAATCGAAGATGGATGCCCCCAGTGTGAACAGTTATTTAGCTCCTGTAATAATCCATTTATTTGCTCTTCTGACTGGAGTGTGTCACTCTAGATCAGCTATATTCGTTGTATTGTTAGACTTATATTCATAAAAATGCTGCCATAGTGATAATCACATTCTTCATGTGATATTTGTGAACAACAACCCAGGGCGTGCTAACAACAGCTAACAATAGCCTGGTAGATCGGCATGTTTTTTTCTGACTTCAACTGGAACGCCAATAAGTCGGAGATGATGTCACTCCCAGTTCCAAGGTTACTGGGACGCAGCATTACGACAGACGCAACGCATGCTCATGGGTAGCAGAGTCTTTATGTCGCCGCAAATAGATTCTCCTCACAGCACCTTTAATTTACAGTTGATTTCATCAACTAAAACTAGACTAAAATTTAACCAATTTAGATGACTAAATTATGACTAATACTAAAAGATACTTTAGGCAAAATACTGTAACTGAAACTAAATCACAAAGTGCTGTCAAAATTGACACTGTTTTCTTCAAACTTTTGTCCACTCAGACTTACGGTTGAACTGACCAGATTGTGGAAGCAAGGGATTAAATGTCAAGAAATTTTAAAATTATCCTGTCTTTGTGAACATATGCCAAAAATGCTTGAAGGAATATTCTTCAAATTTCCTTCTAGCTAAAGAGTAAACTGATCCAACTTTTGAGGTCGTGGGTTGAAAGTCAATTAGCCTCATTAGCTGCATTTTCACCAAGCAGTCTGTTTCGGTTCAGCTTGATTCACCACATAATTGTGTGCAATCCCACTCTTGGATTAGGAGGAAATCTACCAATATAACCAACCTGTGCGGTCCTACTTTCTGGCACTGCTCTGAAGGGATAACCTGACAAGCCAGATGGACAGCTCCATATATCTGCCATAGAAATATTTCACTAGTCCATCTGGGTAGGAGCCCTTTGAATTTGTTTTCAGGGGCAGAACGTTCAAAAAAACCACAAGCTTGTGATTGGACAATCGTTTGGCTCATCACATTCATCACAGACCAATCCACATCAAGCAGGGTTGCCTCCTATAATGTAGCTTACATAGCGGCTAATGTAGCGGCTAACAACAGTTAACAACAATTCATGGATGTTAGCCAAAGCAGCTAACTTAGCCCCTAACAGCTCACAACAGTTGATGACCATTAGCCGTTAGTCGCTAACTAACTAACTAACTAACAGCTAACTGCCTTTTACTATAGTCTTACACTAAATTGTACCACACAGATGATTCATTTAACACTTATATGTGACATGAACCTCGTCAAAGACAATCCCTACAAGTAAACTTCTGAGGAGGGCAGATTTCGCCAAGTTTCACTAGGTAGCCATGAGGACAATAGGCTAATCAGCATGTCCGTTCTCAACTTCCGGTTGACGTCACATCTGCATTCTGCAGCTCCCGCCTCTCTTCCCTGATGTGGCCGTTAAGAATTCAGCCGAGTGAATTTGTTGGACAACGGAGGCTGGCAAGACGGACCTGCAGGATTTCAGAATCAGGCAGGTCTGTCTGCTCTGCAAGGCTACTGAAGGATGCCCTGTGTGCCAAGCCAACCCTAAAAGGTGGAGTTAAGAGTCTGAAGTCTTTGGATTGGTCACAAAAATTGTCAATTCCCATGTGACAACAGCTAAAACAAACCACGTCATGTTCAAATGAGTCATGGATTTAAGGTGATTTGTCCTCTGCTGTTGCTGTAAAGAATGTCCAAGTGAATAATGCCCCAGAGATTTCTGGAGTGCGTCAGGTCCTCCATTGTTGCTCTTTGTTTATAACTGTGTGCTGCCTCAGACCACTTTACTGTCCTACTGCTGTGATGTTGTACATTTGCATCATGTTCAGTTCAAATATGGTGGTCGACCACACTCAATAGGCCGAGATGATTTCATAAAACTTCTTGAGGATTTTAACAGGGCATCACACATTCCAGTTGGACTATATAGAATATTAGATTAGATTAAATTAGATTAGACAGAACTTTATTTATCCCTTTGGAAGAGTCCCATGGGGAAATTGAGATTCCAGGAGCACCATTTATACCATAGAAAAAGATATTTAAAAAAAGATATGGTGTAATTTCTATATTACAGTATGCACTTTTTTTTGCCTTTAAATAAGATCATATATGTCGGGCGCATATTTTGCAGGAGTATAAGCAAAATGATTGAAATTTTTAGTCTTGCCAACATTGTGATTGCAACACATCTGACACAAATGCCAAAATATTCTCTCTTTCTCCAAAACATTTCAACCAAACTTGCATAATTCTTATTGACTGTTAAACTGTTCTAATGTCATATTTTGGCTCTTAATTAGTTTTACTTTGTCTAATTTTTGTTAAATTCTCAAGTGTTACCACTCACTGGCAAACATAGAGCGCTGCCATCAAGTGAGCAACGCAAATAGCTGCGCTGTGATTGGTTGTGGACATCTACTGACAAATACTGAAATTTCATTGATTAAAACTTTGAATAATGGTCATTTTTGAGTTGTCTGAGAGAGTAAGGTTTGGGCAAAATCTGGGTGCCTGCCATACTCTAGGAGAGTGTTTTGCAGGCAAAAATCTTGTTATATCACATTGTAATCAAGTGCGTGTTATAATCAAGAAATTGCAGTAAATAACAATAAACATAAATATAAAATTAAATAAATAGAAATAGAAATATAGCTACTGACTGGCTGGCTATTACTTCTCCTTCCCATCTTCAGTCTTCCTGTTAGTCCTCCTCCCCACTACTGAGTATAGTATATGATATATATGTGTATATGATATTGGTGGATATCTCAGTACAATTTCTGCTCTTAGAGGCCTCTAAAGAAGGGGTTACTGCAAGAAAACCATAAAGGCTTGGTGAAAAGTAAAATGATCGTGAGCGTCACAGTTCTGGGTAGTGTGAAGATATTTTTTTTTTTTAGATACTGAGACATATGACAGAGTTATAGTTTAAAAACAGTCACTTCAACAGGGCTAAACAGAATCAATTTACATTGGCTCTTATTAGAAAACATCATGGACTTTGGGCGAAACAGCTGGCTCCCTTTTCATTATAAAAAGAAGTAAGGCTTCAAAAATGGGTTCATATATGAAGCCCAGGAACTGTGGTCACATGCTGTGAAAAAATCATTTGCCTCCTATGTATGGTTCAGCTCTATATTTTACAGTACATATATATATAAAGCCAATATTACATTCTTGACCTTCCTGAGTCAGGCTAAAAGCTGTCTTAAGCTGCAAATGATGTTTTTCAAAAGGCTGAAACTTAAATTTTGACATCTTGACCCCTTTAAACGACTCAAAGCAGCAGAATTTCTCAATAAAACCCTCAATCTTAAGACAGTGTTTGTGCTAGCATCTCTTTCATGGACATAATGCAGACTAAGGTGAACAGACAGCAGAATATTTCATAATTATCTGGACTTCTTTCAAGGACAAATGGACTCTCTGCAACTCTGAGGATAAACTGTCCCAAAAAATCATCATGGAAAAATTATACAGTGCAGGATATGAAAGAATTGTGCGCTAACAAGATTATGAAACAACTCTCCTATCCCAGGACTTTTATTCGATTAAAACAAGCTAACAAAGACAATATGACCGAACACTTTGCCTGTGCCTTTTCTCTCCTTTCAAGAATAAGCAAATTGACCAAACAAATCCAATAAAATTCCTGCGGATATGTGAATGGAAAGGTTCTCCCCCTCCAGCACCGGTCAGATCTAGTTCTCTTCGGAGCTTGACTCAGGATTTTTATCGGCGGGCTCATCTCTTTCACATGAGAATGACCCATAACTCAGCAGACTTCCTGCTGCTCCATGGGCTGACACTGGGAGGAAGTGTTATGAGTACAAACTGCATACCAGTTAGGACATTTATCTTGAATATATTACAATGGAATCTGTTGTTTAAACACGCAGGGCTGTCCGGTTCTGTTCCATCTGTCACTTGGACTTGAAAGGCCACAGATTTCCTGAAAGTGATTCCTGTTCTCTTCCAACTGTGAGAGCTCCTGGAGAGATCTGACAATGGCTTTCCATTTCATCTAACTCTCTCAGACTTTGAACATTAGAGGGGTGTTCAGTCCCTAGTTTATGTGCATTTTCAATCGGCACACCAAAAAGCCTGGTAACTCTGCAGATATTAAGCCAGAAAATGATCTTAAAATCATCTTAAC
The DNA here is from genome assembly GCA_036419115.1 of Scarus forsteni. NCBI lineage: Eukaryota > Metazoa > Chordata > Actinopteri > Labriformes > Labridae > Scarus > Scarus forsteni. The sequence continues at coordinate 47,507,321 of JAZDUH010000136.1, forward strand.
ATTGGGAAAAGAGGTGCCTCAAGAGCTCAAACCTCCACCAAGGGATCTCCAACACTGTTCAGCAAGTTACCATCAAAAATGTGGAAACTGCCCCATCTTACAATATTAAAGGATAAGTTCGGTTTCGACAGCTTTCACATTGTTTATAGAATGAAGTAGAACAATATACTCACCCAAAAGGCTTTCCTGATCCAAACAGTGCTTCAGGAGATATTTAGATCCAAAATCGAGCGGCAGACATCCGTATAATGGTAGCACATGGGGCATGTATAGCGCCGCTCCTAAAACTGCATTAATCGTCCAAAAACTCATTAGTTTCACCAATATTTCATCATGGTCTGCTCGGGCTACTCCTCCACGACAGTCCGGTGTCGCTCCACCCATGTTTTTGTGACTGTGCTGACCTCTGAACTGAAAACTTTCTTCACGGCTGCCGCGCATGCGCAGTACGGCTCATTGTTTCAGGGGCGACCGCCGGCTACTCAACAACTTTCTTCTTCCAGTTTTGTGCAAAATGGACGAATATCTATCGGATGAAGATGTTGTGGACGAGAACTTTGAATATGATGGGTGTCCTTACAGTTTCGAGCCAGAGTTTACAGATGAGGAGCTCATAGAAAGGAGGAAACAGCTGGCCAGAGAGCAGTCTTCAGTTCAGAGGTCAGCACAGTCACAAAAACATGTCTGGAGCGACCCCGGACTGTTGTGGAGGAGTAGCCCGAGCGGACCATGATGAAATATTGGCGAAACTAATGAGTTTTTGAACGATTAATGCAGTTTTCGGAGTGGCGCTATACATGCCCCGTGTGCTACCATTATACGGATGTCCGCCGCTCGATTTTGGATCTAAATATCTCCCAAAGCACTGTTTGGATCAGGAAAGACTTCTGGGTGAGTGTGTTGTTCTACTTCATTCTATAAACAATGTGAAAGCTGTAAAAACTGAACTTATCCTTTAACAGAATTCTTTCCAAAATTCACATACAAATCACCACAAAAATCAAATCATTTCTTCCAACAGCCCCTGAGAATTTTATCAGAATTTGTTTATAGCTGTGTAGTTATCCTGTAAACCAACTCACTTACTAGCTAACGCACACAAGACATGACTGTGGGCAAGAGGGTGGTCTGTCGGTGCAGCAGCTTGGTATTCCTCAAGTCTAACACCCTTTTCAGACTGGCAAAAAAACCTGTTTAAACCCGGTAACAATAGGCTATTGTTAGCAGTTTGAAAGGATCTAAGTTGACTGACCCTGCAAGCAACACAGGTTTTTATTGGCTCACCTCTGATCAGCTTCAGTGGGAACATCACACCAGGGTCAACCTGCTACTTTACGTCATGGCGTCAACGTAACGTGCCCATGGCGTGCCCCTCCATCTGTAACTAACGTAACTCTTTACCGTCTCAGCAACAAACTCCGTCCACTTTTGTATCATCAGTGCTCGAATGTTGTTCAGTCTGTTGTTCAACTCACAACTGCAAATCGGGCCTCATTGTTCAATTAAAAGAACCATACAAAAGACTTGTTTTGTATGTTAGGATCACATCTCTAGCACAAACCCCTGTGGATGTGCTTGTAAGTAGGTCAGCAAAATAAAGCCATTGTTTGGGAGTAGACGAAGATAATATGATGTTAGTAGATGGTAACGTAACATAATGCGGTAAAAAGTGAGTCACAACAAACACACAGGACACCTGAGATTTGCTGCAGACCTAATCTGATGACTGGAAGCTAACACTACCCACTGATTCCCAGTGTTTCAGCTAAGCTAAGTAGCTGTGGGTGAGCTTTACCCGTCTCTTCTTTGTTACTGCACAGACAGACAAAAGAATGGTGTCTATCTGCTTGTCACGGACTCGAGAGTGAGGCAAGACATGAAAACCAAAAAAAAAATGTTGGTGTGTCCCTTTAAAAACTAGAATGTAATTGGGCTGAACGATTTTAGAAAATAATCTAATTGCGATATTTTCCCCCAATATTGAAATTGCGATTTACTCAGCGAATGTTTTAATGTTCCTCATCTTATGTATTCTTAAACAAACATAAGCAGTAGATCTTTTCAGAGTATAACCAATATGACATTAAATCAATCTAAGGATAAAAGATTTGATAAAAAGTGGAGAACTGAAGAACAGAAGCAAAATAGGTATGAAATTGCAAGAAAAAAAGGGGAAAAAAATCAAAAGTGACGAAGGAAAATTGATTATAGCAGCAAAATTGGGATTAAATTTCAAAAACCAAACTTTATGTAGGCATAAAGTTTTAAAAACTGGGCTAAATAGGCATGAAATTGCAAGAAACTTCATCACAATGCCAAAATGTTCAACACATTTTGGGTTGAAAATATTGCACTGAATGCAATTTGAAAATTGCAACAAGCCATATTGCGATTTAATCTAATTTGCAATTAATTGTTCAGCCCTAAATGTAATGTAACATTGAGCCATCTTCTTTAGGAATTTCCCAATATCTTCATAAGTAGATATTTATATCCCACAGTCTGACCTTTTGATCCTTGATACTTAGTTAACAGATGAGGAGAGATACACATAAATTTACATTTTCTTTAGATATTTTTTTTTTTAAATGTGAGCATAGTTCTGTGATTCATCTGATTGAAAACCCCACCAGTGAAATCTTCTGATCATCTAACTGAATGCTCAAAAACAGATGTTACATATCTGAAAATTTAATCCAATCATAATCTCAGTAAAGAAGAGAAACCCCTCCTCATTTTAGGGGGGAAGAATCATCCATGTATGTTCTGGGGGCTCTTGGGCGAGCTTGATGGAAACTCTTATACCAGGGTAATTACAACAAGGAGACACATGTCCAGTTTTTGGAAAACTTCCTGAAGTGAGTGCGTAATAAAGAAAGGACAATTACTGCATGTTATTCTCCGCTGACGTGCAGTGACTACAATGTTTCCTATAGCTGGAGCACATGGGCGGATGCACACATGTAGTCGTAAATACACATGTGTAGGCTCACAGGCTGTATGAACACACACACAAGAGGCCTGGGGTCAACATAGACAGTATGACATAAGAGCTGCTGTCCAAGCAGAGACAAAAAAAAAGCTTCATGCCAATTTGTGTCACACCAAAAGACGTTAAAACATGTCAGTGACGTCAGCCAGTGGTTCCTCACGCTATGCTGCAAATACTGTCTCACAGAGACAAAGCAGGTCATAGTAGAAACTGAGACCTCCTGGTTAGCAGCTGCAACACACCAAGCTGTCAATCAGATCTGTCACCTACCCAACAACACCAATGAATTCAGAAATATAAGGCAAATTTGTAAAAGAAAAATTAAAAAGCATGTGTACCAATTTAATATCCCATATGCTAAGTTACTTTTCTTGTATTTGATGCTTACACATTGAAATTCTCTCTTTGTCTTTAAAGAAAATCCCCCCTAAAACACTCTTAAGTCTTAAGTTCCTGTGGTTTATGATGTCATAGCTATACAGTCCCCGCCTACATGTGTGTTTTCTGCTCAGCACAGGCTGACACCATTTTGAAGTCCTCCCTGCTGCCTTCTTCCCCCCTCCTATTAAGTGTTGTTTGGGCAGAGCTCACTACCTACCCCTTCAGGTCCAAGCTTTTCCAAAGGGGAGGGAAAAAGAGCTCCATCTTAACCTCTATAAAGATTAAATGTTTCATTCCTTTTACTAAACTTAAGTCAAGTCCTAGTTTAATCCTACTGTCCTGTAGGATTTTATCTTGAACATATTTGGACCTATACTTTGTACAACTATTTTATACTTTACTTCTGTTGTTTATTTAACTATCTATTGCACTTTAAAATGATCCGCTCTCCAATCTCATTGTTCATTTTGTATAACATTCTGATGCTGATTGACTTTAAAAGACACCCGAGACATGATGTAAACAGTTGAACACTTTTCTGCCATCAAAATGTCCCATACACATGGGTGTAAACAGGGTTTGGGGGCTATTGCAGCCTGCCTCAAGTGGACACTCAAGGAACTGCAGCCATATTAACTTCAGATTTTCATTACATGGCCTGCCAATTCAGTTATTTCTCAACTGCAGATATCTGTATTCAAACAGTTACAAGATCCAAATAAAACATGCAACATTGCCCTTTAAATTGGATGAAAATATGACACTTATGAAATTGTGTGGCTTTTTTCTTGTGTATCTCCTTCAGGATGTATGGCCTCACTTTTAATGCTGCCTTCTTGTTTACATTTAATATGTGCATCTATTCATCTTCTGTTGGAGTAATAGTGTCTTTACTGTGTGCTTAACTTGAAATGAATGTGCATTAAAATGAACAAGTCATTTAATATAAGGGTTTGTTAACTAACAGACATATGTTGTCCTTTGGATTTGTGAATTTACAATTGTGCAGGTGGATTATTAAGTCATGTGGACTAATTTATCTAAAAAAGATAAATGTTTTAATCTGCTTGTGCTAAGAGCTAAGATTTATTATTGCAGTAACATAATTTTATTGTAGGTTTTATTGTTGACTGCTGGACAGTGTGAGCCTCATTTTTTTTATGTTGATTAGCCTTGGGAATCAGGATCAGATTATTTATTTATGCTATAGGGTAACTAGCAAACCATGCACCCTTGTGTGGCCCCTTAGCTGATGAAAACTAAAAAGAACACAAGCCTGCAGTTGTGATGCAGCTGGGAAAAATGTCACATGCTGAAAACAATCTGGGGCCCATTTCAGCTGCTTTTCTGGGGCCCTGCTATGTCTGTGGACCACCCTGACATTGGATGTTTTTTGGATGTATTTGCCCACTTCAGGGACATCCTGCAAAGTCAACCAATGTCAGAAATTTGTACAAAACTGAGGGAGAAAAGGTGATGCACAGGCCTGATTTCAGCTCTTTTGCCCCAGTAAATCACAGAAAGACAAGTTCTTATCTGATTATTCTACTATGGTGTAGCCCTGTATGTTTTTTCTAACCCCAAAACAGTACTGAGACATTTTTCTTTCTCTCAGCTAAGCCAAACCATGAGACATCAGTAGCTGCCATTTCACTTGCCAGTATCAGCAAATTGAAGTTCATGCTGAAAATAATAAAATCACTCTCCAAAATCTTAAATTCTACATTTTCATCTGGGCAGGAAGACACCCACATTAGCATAACTTGGAAAAACATACAAGAGAGCACAGCACATGTGCTCGCGCAGACACACCCCCTGTCCAAAAAGTCTGCACACACCCCCGGTCTGCATATTTTCCGCAGACACAGACTACACAGATCTGTTTATGTTATCATATAAATATCAGATTTCAAATATGCTGTGATTCCTGACAAATGGTTTTAACAACAGAATAGCAGAAAAAAGACTTGTTTTCAGACAGAATGGGGACACCTACAGTTTCCTCAAGTTTATCCCTATCGGGTGCGGATCGATGCGCAAAAACAAACTTTTTGGTAATTTACCAACTTCTTTTTTTTATCATATTTACGACCCGTTTAGGTTAAATGACACGCGTTTTGTTTAAAAGAAAGCGATCTAAGATGCGTCATAGGCTATCTGAAGTCTTCAGAAGAGTAAAAGAAGTAAAAACTCACCGGAGAAGTTCTCCAGCCGTCTGCTTTCTGTGCTCCTGCCACATTTATCGCCATGTCAAAACTAAACACGAGTCTACGGGGGAGACAGTCGGGACGTGTCCGGTCCCTATAAAACACAAATAAACACCCTGCTGTCATGAAAAATCTCTCCTTTGGCATCGTCGAGGCGGTAATAATGATTTTATGTTGCGCCTTTACGCACATCGTTTCCCTCTGGTCAAAGTTTCATCAACCGGAATGACTTTGAAAAAACTTCTGTGGACTTATTGAGACCCCTGATGTTCAAAAAGAATCCGAGACAAAGAGTAAGCATTTGTCTCCCCCCACCAACACCACAACATGTCTCGTGGAAAATTGGATCACTTCTTTACCTACAACGGGACCCACTTCCACCCCCCTTCCAAACGTGATGGACAGATTGCGTGAAAAAGTCAAATTGCCACAAGGAATGAAAGCAGAGGAATTTTTTCCCTGCTTGAAGAACATATTTAACAAGGCTTTAAGCTGTCAGGAATGCTTTGTGGTCGGCTGGCCAAAGGGGAGAGAAATATGTTAATAATGTAGGCTACTGCCATACCAAATATGGCAATATTGTTACGTCTGAGCTCTGGTGCGCATCTGGAAACGCTTAGCTCCTCTGAATAAAGGCGCTGGAGAGCCAGAAATAGACGCTGTTAAACGTATTTCTGCCCACACCTCTGGCTCTCAGATACCTATTTTAAACGTGGCCATTGCTACATGCTATAACTGTGACTCAAACAAAAGCATTGATGAGGAAACACTTTTACGCACAGAAAAAGCGCTTGAAGTGAGCGGAGCGCTGCAGTTAAACCGAGTTTATTACACTTTTGAACATTTTTTCGCACAGTGTTTTCCTTTTTTGGCATGATTTGGTTTATTTTTAAAGATCACGTGTATTAAATATTCCAGTAGTCGCCACTGCAGCGTGTCATAATAATATTTTTGACACGGTTTATTGATCAGATGTTGTTTTTACGCCCACAGAAATTTATTTATGTAAGTTTAATCCAATTTTGAGAACATTTAAAGCACTGTGATCTCATTTTTTGGCTTTTCTTAAAATATTAAGACGACAAAATATAATAAATATAGCCACTGTAACATGCCATAAAAGTGTATTTACCAAGTCAGTAAACAAAAATGACGACATGTGTACTATTATAATAGCTTGATCATACCTTTGACACATTCACGCACGTTAATGTGGTTATTTTTAAGATTTGGCTCATGTTACAGGAAGATTAAAAGGGCAAAACTGTTTCAAATTAAAATGGAGGTCATGAAATCGAAAATACAAAATGTGTATTTTAAGTTTAAATGAATTAAAGTAGGTAAACACTGTATGGGAGGATCGGAACGCACAGAAAAGTGACAGTGGGGCATTCAAAGTTAACTATTTCTACCAAGAAGTAATGGGGATTTGGGTTGATAGATGTGAGAAGTGCGCAGAGGAAGAAAATAAAAGGGGGGTAAACAAGAAGGCAAAAATGTGAGACGGAAAAGTGTGTTCAGATGGGATCCAAGGGGGAAAAATCCATTTGAGAGAGTGAGAGAGGGAGAAAAAAAGAGAAAGGTTTAGACAGGGTGGAGCTTAGGTCTTGGATGGAAAATGCGCCGAGAAACATTCCTGGCATAGTTTGGGAACAGTTCAACAGGCAGCCCAGGAACGACGTCAGCTCACTATGGTATAAAAGTCCGGAGGTGGCTGGAGCTCAGCAGACTGCAAGCGCTTTACCGAGAGATTCAACTTCTCTAAAAAGGAGCCTGAGACTACCAGCACACAAACCGAGCGAAGAGCGAGGGAATACCTAAGGACTCCTCCGAAGACAGACTTTCTCTACTTTTCTTATAAGCGAGCACAGGATTCCTCCTTAACGCGCAGAAGACATTTATCCAAAATGCTGACGCTTACTGTTGTCGTTACTTTCCTCGGGAGCCTCAACTTGGTGAGTTAGTTCTCTTTTTCTGTCTGAATGAGAAACCCCTTTCGCTGTGTGTGAAGAGAGTAAACTTTTAGAAGATCTCAGCCTCTAATTCAAGATTATGTTACTGCTTGTGTAGGTTCTGTCCTCCTCCTCCTGCCCCTCCGTGTGTGAGTGTCCCCTGGAGATGCCAAAGTGCGCACCCGGCGTGAGCGTCGTCCTGGACGGCTGCAGCTGCTGCAAAGTGTGCGCCAGGCAGCTGAACGAGGACTGCAGCCTCACCGAGCCTTGTGACCACACCAAAGGGCTGGAGTGTAACTTTGGAGCCAGCTTTGCTGGGGCTGCTACTCGTGGCATCTGTCGAGGTAAGAATCTGAAGCTCCAGATGTGCATGCTTTAGAAGTTCTTCCTGAAGTAAGAGTGGGTAGATTATCTAGTTTGAGATGAGGAAGCTTCTAGTTAAAAAGTTTTTGTTTAAATCAGGGTGTGTGAGCAGTTTGGGATATGCATGCCTTCCCATTTGCTTGAAGCTCTTGTTAAAATAAGTGGGTTTGATTCGGGAGTATGAGAAGCTGTGTGATTTCAACACTGAGGAATGCAGTGAGAAGGAAACTTAGACTAAACTCACAGCACAGACAGCCCACTGTGGAGGGAAAAAAGACTCCTCAAGGCAGCCTCAAGAATTTCACAGTTTAACTGATCCTTACCTGGCAGCCATGTGATGTCTTCTGCAGACTTTTCCAAGCAGAGCAGGAAAGAATAACATTCCTTTCCCCCTCCTGTTTTTTTCTCCCCCTTGCAGCCAAGTCAGAGGGCCGACCCTGCGAGTACAACAGCAGGATCTACCAGAACGGCGAGAGCTTCCAGCCCAACTGTAAACACCAGTGCACATGCATAGACGGAGCGGTGGGATGCGTCCCGCTGTGCCCACAGGAGCTCTCCCTGCCAAACCTGGGATGTGCCAACCCAAGACTCGTCAAGGTGGCAGGCCAGTGCTGCGAGGAGTGGGTGTGTGATGATGGCAAGCAGACAGACATCTTGGAGAAGATCTTTGGCAAAGACATGCTGACTGATGATTCAGAGAGAGACCTCACCAACAGGAACGAGCTCATCTCCATCGTGAAGGGAGGACTCAAGTCTCTACCAGGTAAGGAGGTTGGCTCTAGTCATGGATTTGTCAATGAGAGATCCTGAAGATGCTGGTATCCTTGATGCTAATGTTTCATCTCTCTTCTACTAACAGCATTCAGACCACAACCTGAAGTCTACATGTTTGACAACCAGAAGTGCATTGTCCAAACCACGCCCTGGTCCCAGTGCTCCAAGAGCTGTGGGACAGGGATCTCCACCAGGGTCACCAACAACAACAGCGAGTGCAAGCTGGTCAAGGAGACAAGAATCTGTGAAGTGCGACCATGCACCCAGTCACCTTACACCAGTTTGAAGGTAAGCTTGAGCCACCAAGACTCAATGGGTTGGAAGCATGCTTGAAACAAAAAATGCATCCTTTCTGAGCCTGACAGTCCACTAACCATCATCTTGTTGATCTCCATTTCCCTGCAGAAAGGAAAGAAATGCAGCAGGACCAAGAAGTCCAGCCAGCCAGTGAAGTTCACCTACGCCGGCTGCTCCAGCCTGAAGAAGTACAGGCCCAAGTACTGCGGCGCCTGCGTTGATGGCCGCTGCTGCAGCCCCCATGACACCAGAACCATCCGCGTCAAGTTCCGCTGCGAGGATGGCGAGACCTTCAACAAGAACATCATGATGATCGAGTCCTGCAAGTGCACCTACAACTGTCCCCACGCCAACGAAGCCTCCTACCCCTTCTACCGCCTCTCCAACGACATCCACAAGTTCAGAGACTGATCCCGTGGCTAACATCCGAGCGGAAGACATCATCAGCAGTACTGGCAGCCAATGGCGGTCCAGATGAATGCAGGGGTGTAAATAGACTACCAATCAACTACCGGCTTCTTGTTGTAACTAGATTCCCAAGGAATTGTTGGCTTACATCATGAGGACTTAAATGAAGTGCACTGTTTGCTGTGACTTGGCAGCATTCCTATCTAAGAACTGCTTCGTATTTTGGAGCATCTGAAGTAGCTTCGTTATGGAGCAAGATGTAATAAATATTTGTACATTTATCCTAGTCTCTGATATCAATTCACTGTGTATATTTTGATCCTTTACATCAGACATGACACAGACTGTACACTTGCGTGTGTATATGTAGATATGCACATGCGCAAACTTCAATTAGCAAACCATCCTGTATCTTAAGAACAAGACACCGAGATGCAGCCGCTCGACTTGTTTGACAAGTGCGCGGTTCCATTCCTTCCTGACGTGGGCATTATTGTTCATGTTTTGTGGCAGCTATTGAACTCCTTTCATGAAAAAAAAGACAAAGCGAAACATGTCAAAGGATGAATGAATGTTTTTATTATTGTTATTAATATTATTTATCAAGAAAAATGTAGCTTCTTTATTTGGATATTATGTGTCATACTGGAATAAATTGTAAAATGATTTAATTTTATATGCTACAAATAAAACTGGTTTATTTATGAAATATGACACCGTCTGGCGTGAGTTTCTCTTTGTGTTGGAGCGAGTCTGCAGGGCAGCACAAAGGACAATGCTGGTCTGCAGCGGGGCCGGGGGAGGATGTTTAAAAGCCACGATTCCCAGAGAAAATCCCCCTGTTATATCATTCTGGAGAGCCAAACAGATTCTCAGACAGACACAGAGCAGGGTCACTCTCTTCTTATATAACACAAGCCCTCTCTCCTGACTTTCTGTGCGTCGGAATGCCAATCTGCAGCAGGGCTAGTTTTCTTTCATTTGATCTGGCTAAGCCGTACACTTGACTGATTCTGAGAGAGAGAGAGGAAAAAAAAAAGATTAAGTCCACGAGTAGCAATGAGTATGGGAGTATGCCAAGAATCTTAAGTGCTGTGCTGAATGGGCTGGGATTAGACACCATGCAAGAAGGACAATGACTATTATTGTATACAAAGGGCTGTATACAAAGAATGCGTTCCCAGAGGAAGCTCTTTTTTTTTCTCACACGGCGGAGCAGCAATACCAAATTGACCTAATTCATTAGCAGTTGCCTTTAGAAGAGAATTAGCAGCATTGGCCTCCGCTGGCTCTTAAACTGCGGGGGTCTGCTAAACAGTTGTAAACAGGCCTGCAAAGTCGTGAGGGATTAAGGCAGCCTTCCAGGTCTCACTTTAACAAGCATTAAGAAATACTATTATGAGGTGGAAGCAGGAGGAGGACCGGAAACGGAGGGGTAACATACTTTCTTCTGTGGTCATAGAAACTTTGAGTTCCAGCTCCTGAAACAGTCACAAACACCACCTGAGGAACAAAATAAACATCTGAGAGAGATGTTATTTTGGGAAGCTGACCGTAGATTCATGCTCCTGGTACAGACAGCAACAGAGCAGTCTGGAGTAGGGATGGGAAATCCATCAGGCTCTTCAGATTTATTTTGACATAGATAGTAGAATAAAAGATATTCAAACATTAGAAGGTTGATAAACACTAAGAACCACTAACAGTTATAATAATATCATAATAAGAACTTTAAGAACAGAAGTTTAAGAAGTGCTTTGACAGAGAAACAGAGAAATGTAGACAAAATATAAGACCCTAAGCACAAAAGAGACAATCCAAGAACAACATCAAGAAGCACAAATATGACCAAAAAAAGTCTTGCAAACATACTCAAATTATGTAAATAAACCACACATGTTTAATATGGCATGAGAACCTGGGCAAGACAAGGACGAAGCTATGTGAGAAAGATCAGAAGGACCAACGATTGAGGATTAAAATATAATCAAATACAGTAGCATAAATTATAGTAAAAAATGAAAGCTGCTTGAAGACATGAAAGCACAAATGAGAAATTAAAATCTATAAAATGACATAAAATTCAGAGTTACTACAGCTTAAACAATTAAAGGGAGATACAATAGAAAAAAGTGGAACAAGGTCCAAAAACTATCAATAAGAGAGAAAAAAAGCTCAATGTGTGGTTAACAGAAACTCATAAGTAGAACAACTATCAAAGTAGCATATCATGAATTAAAATAGGAATACAAATATTTAAAATGTACATATTCAAATGTAAAAATTAGAAAAAAAGATCCTACATCGTCCAAAATGGGATTATAAAGAGCTAAAATGATAACTGAATAAGGACAGAGAAGAGAACAAAAAGACAGTTAGGCAGAAATAACACAAGAAGTTCTCTGCGAGCACTCTCTGCCAATTTCTCACATTGTTGCTGAGTTGTTATTAAAAATGAAGCAAACTGCCTCATCCCACACTGTGAATAAATCCTGTAAAAAATCTGCATTTGGATTCAGATCATCATCAAAATCTTATCACTTCTTCTTTGTTCCATGACCAATATTTCCTGATGATTTGATCTAAGTACGGTGAGAACTTTTCAAGCTATCTTGCCCTCAGACAAACAAACAAACAAACTTCTTCTTTGGCAGCATAATGAAGTCGACTGCATGAAAGTAAGTTTGGAAAAATGAGATTTCAAAAGTTCCTTAAAAGATGCCACTTATTCTGCCGACCTTATCTCCTCAGGCAGGTCATAATACGCTTATTGATCATTCCTGACTATTTTTTACAGAACTGATGCAAAGCTCAAATGTCCAAGTGAACACAGCAACTCACTGAAATTAAAACCCTATTTCTTCTTTTATACTTAATGATAAAGTCAATGGTGGTTTAATTTAAAAGAGAACTAAGACAATAAAAACAGACTAATAAAACCTAAAACTGAAAAGTGCATCAGTGAGCAGCATTTCTAGATCACAGTGGCAATAACAGCTGGAAAGCACTTAATTAAAATACCAGTTATATTTTGTTCCAGTGCCTCGCAGCTGAAATGTTTGTCTAATTGCATCTAAACGAGTGAAAAATCTGATTACACTGATGTGTCTGATACCATGGTGATAGGACTGGACGTCCAATACTGGGCAATATTTATTCTTAGCAATCAGAAAACAGCGAAATCCTGCACAGGGTGTAATTTGCAAAACTATGTTGTGTTGAACATTCAGCAAAATGGGTGCGGAAGATGAATATGTTTCTGGAATTTTTGATTCCACTAATCAGTTTGATTAAAAAGATTTCACCAAACTGAATCAGGTGATATTCAAGTTTTGATAAAGTTAGATATTTCCATTTTCTGAAAGCATTACCAGAGGTTTCTTTTTCTTTGTTTGTATAATTGAGCTTTTCTGCCCTTTCTGAAGCAACAGGACGATAATTTGAAGACAGAGAGTGAGGAATGACATGCAGAAAAGGAGCCACAGGTCGAATTTTGACACAGGTCACCCATGTTGAACAAGATCATTTAAGTAATTTTTGACTGTTTTGAGTCTGAGAGCTGCTGCCTCAATATTTTATATCTGTGCAATGGCACTCATTTGGATTTTGATCCTGTTTTCAGGCCACCAGCGTCTGTTCAAGGGCTCACATGCAAAACAACTCCACTGCCAGTGCCTCCTGTCTGCACTTTTTGATGATTAAATACTAAATAGGCCAAACATGAGCATCTAAGACTCCCACTTCGTTACCATGGTGTCAAGTAAGTTTCAAAAATGTTTTATTTTCACAGGAATCACACTGGGATCCAAGGTGGTGCAGGGGAAAATTGTGGTGCTGTGTTGTTGGTTTACATCTCATGTGGCAGTTGTGGTTCTCCCTGCATGTGTGTTTCCTCAAGGTACCTTAGCATCCTTCTATAGACCAGAAACATGTTTTTTAGGGTAAATGGTCCAAAGAGCAGAGCTCACAAATGTGTGTCTCTTTGTTTCAACACTGTGACTAAAAGGTGACTGTCAGGGAACAGCAGCTTCTTGTCTGACAGCTGAGGTGATGGATGGATGGATCATATCAAAGTTTATGATTCTGAAGTTGTGGCACAAAGTTTGATTTCAATGGTACATGTTTATATGATGAGTTATTCATGTTTGAGAGTGTGAGAAACTCAACTGTAAACCTTCCTCAAGCTGTGCATGCACTCCAAGTGCTGAACAGGACCCAGTAACACAGTTCTGAGCTGAACATTTGTTATTTATTTACAGCACAAACACAACCAAATATAAGTGGTAGACTCCCACTTTGCTAAAATCTATGTAAGTATGATTTATGGCCCATGTTGCCCAGCCCTAGTCTGATCTGGGGTAAGGAGAGCAGAGCTCAGGGGCAACGACAGAGAAGGGTTTCTTCTTTTTTTTGATCCAGGTAGAGGGAGCGGCTCAGGAATGCAGCAGTGGCTCAGAAAGCAGACATCCTGATGGGCGGCAGATGTTGGAAAATATTTCAGAGCAACATGTTCACTTTAGCTGGGAAGACTTTTCCAAATATACACAAACACTCCCGAGTGCTCGCTCAGATCCACAAAAAGGCATTTTATCTCCAAGAAAACAACCATAAAGAGCTGACTATCTGAGGCTTCGTGCACAGCATTCCTGCATGGCTGCTGGAAATAAAGTCTTAATCGAGTGTGTTTAATAAGAGGTTGAGCAGGACACATCTCCTTTGATTGAGCTGCATACCGCACAGGATGTGCCCACTGAGGTTTTACAGATCGCTCACATGAAAGGCTCCTGAGGTTTACCTAATCACAAAGATGTGTGGCCGCCCCATGCGGCCGGATTTACAGTCCAAACACTTTCAGGGAGCCCTGATCTGCTCTCTGTCTGCTTCTGCTGCTTTGGTGCTGAAGAGTTAATACGGTCGAGCAAAATATGAAGAAAAATGTTTGACAGGGAGTTTTGAAAATGATGAAAACAAGACAATCATGAGCTACAGCAAATCTTTAATGATAAAAACTGGCAATATATCAGAGTTATGTCTGTGTTCCCCTGGTACAGATGTTGTTGTCCTTAAAGTCCAGAATGAAGTCTTACCAGTGGCTCCTTTTCTGCACACAGTACCTTTGTCTCTTTCTCCCTGATAACCAAGTCTATCCACTGTCATGCCCATCAAATAATGGAATAAGTCCATGAGAAAACATCAAGATAACTATCAGAACCTATGTTTGATTTTTGGTGGCAGTACACAAGACTAGGAGTTGGTGTTTGTACCAGTTTGACCTAAAATATCATTACTCCAACTGTCTTTAGTTTGAAAAATGTCATCTCAAGCTGATTTTGCAGGTAGTAATCATATTCAGATTTATAATATTAGCTGCTGCATCTTCTTCATCCACTGAAATCAGCACTGTAAGATCGCCCAAAATGTCACAGCAAGTTCTGCACGTTCAAAATATTAATCCAGTGTTGAAATTCTTGTTCAGATGATCAGGATAAAAGCTGTTAGCTGACAAATTAGGTGACATAAGTTACACTATAATGTGTTTAAGGTAGAATGACTATAACTGTAGGTGACGAAAAAAGGGTCATCTGGTTGTGTTCAAATGTAGCTTGAAAAAAGCTTAAAGGGAGATTTTTTTTTTTTTTTTTTTTAATGTATGTTTTTGGGCATTTTGTGCCTTTATTGATAGGAGAGAGACAGTGGATAGGCTTGTGAAAGGGGGTGAGAGAGTAGGGGAAGACACTCTGCAAACTGGTCACAGGAGGGATTTGAACCTGGACCGGCAGAAGCAAGTACATGGGGTGCTAACCACTCTGCCAAACCAGCACCCCTTAGAGGGAGATATTTGATTAAAAAAATAGTTGTTTGAATGAAAAGGTGTTTTCCCAGCAGTACATAAAATAAACAAGCTTGAAAGCGTTGCTGTGGTATCAAGCAGACTTGGGATAATAAGTGATGCTTTTAGGGTATCAACATAAATAAAGATTATTCAAATTATTAACTAATTAATTAATTTTAATGGAAGAACACTTGTTTTCAGCACCCCAAGTTTATCTTGGTGCCAGTCATGACAGAGTCACCATGACAAGACACGACTTATTGTATTGTGATATAAATGCTCTCTCCTAGAAACAAAACAAACAAACAAACTAGAGGTGCTTCCAGAGCACAAACCACTCACAAAGGAATTTCTGACATTGGTAGATGAGTCATTAGTGAAAATGTGGAAAACTCCCCTATCGCTCTATATGAATAAATCCTTTAAGAGATTCCTGGATCCACATCCAGGTTCGGATCACCGACAAGATCTGATCACTTTCATTGGATGAACAAAAAGTCAAAAAGAAACTTTCAGGAAGATTTAACAAACAAAAATATAAATAAAAGACTAGCTCTGCCAAGGATGAGGGCTAAAAGCTCTGCCTTCTTATCTTAGGTTCATATATACAATTTTGACTAATGTTCCAAAAACCTTCTAGTTTACAGAGCACGCCTGACAATGCTGTATTCTCAGTCTACCAGGGATGCTCTGTTGGAGCTCACACATCTTAAAGGCTCCCTTACCCATGTGGACCTGGTCCACTCTAATAGGTTTACAGATCAACTCTCATGTTGTCAACAACTCTGCTTTGATTCTGATGTCTATACTCTGCAATTGGTGTGTCAACATGTACCAATGGGCTTAAATTGCTTATAAAATAATGATATGACATCACAGTGGTAGATTTACTTGGAGGTGCAAGATGATTTAGGAAAGCTGATTAGTCTTGAAGCTGCAGAGTTTTGTCTTGTTCAAAGAAGAGTTGGTTGATGTGCTTGGAAACACGATAAACACACCAATCAAGCACTTCTAACTGGACTTTTCCTTTAAGTCTAATTCAAGAGCAAATATTTACACCCAAAGTTACAGTTTAGATCTTATTACTTCTTTCTTGAACTAAAACTGGACAGAAATGCTTTTTGAGTTATTTTTTTCACATTATACTGAAATAACAAAGAGTAAAAATAAGTTAAAGGTGATCAAAGCTTCCCAGAATTTTGTCTAAACACAAAGACAGACTTCAAAATATCTGCCAAACTCGACACAGCAGCTGATCAAAGTCCTTCTTCCTGCTAATATAATGCAGCTAACAGGGTTATGTAACGGTTCCTTAATGTTATGTGAGCCATCTTTAATAAGCAATCATTTATAAAGCTCAGTAGACCACAATTATTTCGCCTTAAACTCTATCACAGACCAAAAAGATCACATCATACTTGTGGTAAATTAATCGTCTTGTCTCAGCCAACGCAGCACAAAACCTGTAAAAACTATCACACTCTCGCTGCTGCAATTAAATCACCCAGAGACTACCTCATTCCTTGAACCCAGCGAGTGTTTATATGACAAAGACATTAGCATTAAAGCTTCATCAGGCACTACGTAATGCTGTTCGACCAGGAGCTGAGGCTCAGAGAGTGGTCATTACAACATGCTGGAGGCTACTGAGCACTGATGTCAGTGTTTTACAGCCCCCCAGTCTACAAACTCAGGTTAATACTCACTCTTATGAGGAAGCTGTGGGCAAGAAGTGAGGAGGGTTAGAGTCTGGCCACTGAAGTGCTCCTGTGGAGGCAGAGGTCTTGATTTAAAAGGCTCCATCTGCTGGATGAGACAGAGAGCAGCACCCTGAATGTTGAGTCCTTACACCTGTGAGAGCCGCAGGTTTTTTCCTCAATACACTCAATGAAAAAGTACAACATGATAATTCCAATCACAGAAATTCTTTTCTTCTTTGTAAAACACATATACAAGGTTCCCACGTGTCCTGGAAAACCTGGAAGATGATTGACTAATGTTCATGTCATGGGAAAAATAAGGAAAATGAGAAAGAAAGCAAAATGTCCTGGAAAAGCTTGAATTGTCCTGGAAAATGATTTAACTTCCCCCTGCTTTTCTCTAGCTTGTTAGTGAATGCAAATGGGTTAAAAAATTGATCATAGCCTATGTATGTTGTATGTTAGTATGTATAATATATACAATTTAAAAGATATGAAAGAGCTAAGGTACGAAGTTGGCTATGTAACACTGGAATTTGTGGGTGTTATTGAACTATTCGATGATAAACTTGTCATAAAATCTAAGAATATAAGAGATTAATTCATAGATGTATTACAACCATAGACTATACATCTTGTAAATCAGACTTCTGGGATGGAGGAGGCATAAACATAGCAATCTGGATAAATGCACAAAATGTAAAGTACAACTGTAGCAAAAGGACACGACGAAGTGTGAGTGGTGGCATCCTGGAAAATTTCTGAAAAAGGGGGGAAACCCTGATAACAAACTAAAAACCCACCTTTTTAGTCCTGCTTTTACCTGAATTACCTTTAAGCGTTTTTATTTGTTCTACTTAGCCTTACTTTACCCCACTTTTTTATTATTTTATCTTATTTTATTTTTTATCTTTGCTATCTTTCCTTATTTAATTTCTAGTTTTTTTAACTTCATTTCAATTTATTATTTGTTCTTATTATTTAAAAAAATATTTTTCTTATTTTATTTTATTATATATTTAATTTCACACTTTGAACCTAACCTCCAGTGTTTTCTCATTTTTAAACCTTTAAGATGACGTTTCCTCAGTACGTACTGGATACATCAGTGTGCTTTATTGTCTTTTAAATATGCTGCTTTTTATTAACACTGTGTATGGATTGCTGTGTGGTGGGTTCAAGGGCTGGGTAGAGTGGGTTTGGGTCATAAATCCTTCATTTAATTCATCTGTCTGTTTGTAAAGCACTTTATGCTACATTTTTGTATGAAAAGTGCTATATAAATAAAGTTTGATTTGATCTGGTTCGATTTGATATGCATATACACATCACATATACACATATAAGACAAAAATGACCAACAAACCAAGCAAAAACAAAATACAAAGCACTCGGAGAGCGCAAACCTCTGCCAAGGTGGCTCATAATATGATTCCTTCACCCTGAAAACCCACACCAAGCACTCAGAATCATGTTATTATCATTAGTAGTAGTTAGACAGTTATTAAGCTAAAATGATTGTGCATGAATGGTGGTTTTCTGGATCACCACCAAAACCCAGCTATTTCTAAGCTGCATCATTACCAACACCTCCTGAAGTTTTCAGCAAAATCTGTCCTATAGTTTTTGCGTTATCTTGGTAACAAACAAACAAACAAACATATGCTCTGCAAAGACTGTTGAATCAAATTACAGAGTGCAGTGTAGTAAACAAAGAACCCCCCACCTACACTCCCACTCAGCTCATCATGACCAACACACGTATTACTGGTCGTTTATGCAAAATAAAAGGTACAACAAAGATAAATTGTGCTGTGAAAGTCGGGAATCTGGGATATAAGCTGGTGTACTGAGTAGACTGGTGACCATGTCCTTTGGTGACTTGGAGTTAACACCATGGTTGACTTTGTTAGCTTGGTTTCCTTCCTCCTGTCTATATTTTCGCACTAACAGTCGGGTAGTACTGATAAACTAGTGAAATAGGAAATGAATGGTTGTCATTTGTGGAAAATTTTGATTGTACATCCTCTCAATGTGTATTTAATTTTCTCTTGTTAAACAAACAGAATGTCCTTAAGGATAGAAGGAAGAAGGATGCTGCCTGCATATTTTTGGGTGTTGCAATGAGCATTTCTTGTTATCACTTGCTTTGCTGATGTATTATATGAATACAAAAATAAAAAAAAAATTTATACCAGAGCAGCCATAAATGTGCCTACTTCACTGTTTGTACCCAATTTGCTTGACTCCATGTGCTTCTCCTTTTTTTGCATCTCCTTCTATCTTCCAATGTTTTTCATACTTTCAATGGACCAGTTTTTTAAATTTGTGTTGAATCAATTTGCAACAAAATCAGCCCAATCAAAAAGAGAAGGATCAAGACCAGTGATTGGCAAAGTATGGTCAGGGGCCACATGACATCCTACCTCTTGCTCAGATGGTTTTCACACTGACAGCTCAATTGTTTTGTCTGGTTCAATGAAAAAATACACAAATAAGCATATTTCCCCTTGAAATGTTTCATGTTCACATGACAGTGTTTTGAAGTGACTCCTAAAGGATGTGTGTCGAGGGGAAACCATCGTTCTATATCATGACAGAATTAGCAATGGTTGAAGAATTATGTGCAATATCAGTGGCAATGCATATGTGTGATAATAGAGAGATCATAAAAATAATAACACTAACAGCTACATTGACTAAAAAATGTAGGATACCACTAATAACTGTGATAGATGTCAAGTTGGATGTTGGGATGCAGCATATTGCATATTCAGTTGAATGCACGACAAAGACAAGACAAAGACAGATGTAAACAGCCTGTTTACACACATGTATACTGGTTTTAGGACTTTATAAAGTATGTACACAGTGTTAACAAAAGGCCAATCGAGGTTTACATTCTGGTTTGGCACCAAGAGTGACCAAACAAAGCTGCCATCTGCTAACATCTTGTGCTGATAATACCATGCATCCTGAACTACTTAAGTGCTCGCTTGTTGTAAATTATAGAACAGAGAGTATTTTGATAGACTTTAACTTTTTGTTAAAGGGTTTTTTGAAGTGGGGTTTTTAGAGGCCTTGGCACTAGAAAATATTATTGCCGATGAAGAAGCCTAGCTTTGTCTCTGGGGGAGATATCAGGGGTCAGATGGTAGCCAGTACAGACCAGACATGGTGCCATGAAAGCCTCAAAATCAACCCAGTCACAGTTTAAAACTACTCAGAAAACTAAGATGGATTAACAATACACGACAGTAAGATTGTTTCCTTGCCAAGTCACTGGTTTAGAGCTGTTTTGTGATGGACTGTAAGGCTACGTATCCCCCCGCAAGCAGCTCCTCCATCAGTTCAGGCCAGAGTGCTACATCGGGGTCAGGCGGTGATAAAAACTGATATAAATTACTAAATCTGGCTTGTAGTTTTAAACATGGACATCAGGATTTGTGTTTGCAGTGCCCACATAATCAATCAGGAGTTTGACTCACAACAGCAGTTTGAAGGCTTCCCAAAATGAAAGAGGTCTGATGACGGTCCAGGAGAAAAAGATATTCACTTGGACCCACAACTAACAAAAATCTGT
Organism: Scarus forsteni; assembly: GCA_036419115.1. Classification (NCBI taxonomy): domain Eukaryota; kingdom Metazoa; phylum Chordata; class Actinopteri; order Labriformes; family Labridae; genus Scarus; species Scarus forsteni. Next base: position 47,527,811 of record JAZDUH010000136.1, read on the forward strand.
TCATCAATAGTTCAGTTTTAGTGAAGTTAGTGTTTGTTGTTTCCTCTGACGACCTGACAAGCTGATGGCGGAGGGTTACATAACTCCTTCACCCCATCATACTTTAGTTCAAAACACAGGGGCTTGTGGAGGAAAAGTTAAACATGACAAAGAACTTTACTGTAGTGTAGTGTCAAGCCAACATAGGTTTGAGTAGTTCTAACCTGTAAGTGGGTAAATTAGCTTTTAGTGGCACCATTTAGACATGTACCATCTACTGTCCTCCCTGGATATCTTCCCACAAGGATAGAGCTCACAAGTTCCTTTATATGTTACTATATTTACAGTTTCGTGTTGTGCTCAAGACAACACTATCCGAGACCAAGACTAGCCCGAGACCAGAATGCACTGAGACCAAGACAAGACTAAGGGTGGATCTGAATAGTCCCTCCGAAGTCCTTTCCTATCCACTTTACCTTAACCCCGATAAAAAACGTCACAGGGTCAAGGGAAGGAGGGAAAAGGACAAGAGGAAAGGAGAACTGCGGCCAGAGAAGAATTCGACTGCACTTTCACTTGGATGTCATATTAATGTGACGAGGATTACTTGTGACGTAGGAAAGCCACGACGAACTACAATGTTCTTGAAGGTCCAGTGTTTCCTAAGCTAAAGGAGACATTAAAGGAAGCAACGACCCTCCTTTCCTTAACTTTTGGAGAATTCGAACAGCACTTATCATGGCCGACGCTTAGATGCTTCCAGGTCATTTCTTCGGTAAGGAAGGTTCCTTATCAAAAAAGGACTATTCGGATGCACCCCAAGACTTTTGGGAGTCAAGACCCAGTTGAGACCAAGACTGAGACAAGCCAACATCGAGACAAGACGAAGACCATCAAAATAAATATTAAAAACCATGACAAGGTTGAACAGTTAAGGGGGGTGTACTGCAACCTACCTCAGGGAAGGTTGCAGTCATCGCAGGGGGAAATAACACATGAATTGAAGCTTTTTGTTGTTTTATCAAGTGTTACTCCTTATTCACATTAATGGAGCTAAAGAACGGCAGATCAGTGCTGGTCTTGATCGGTCTTGATGGAAAATCCAGAGTCCAGGCAGTTCAAGACCGAGACAAGACCGAGTAAAAATGCTCTTGAGTCCAAGACAAGACCAAGACCTTAAAAAAGTGGAGACCAGTCTCGAGACCAAGATCGGTCTCTACGTTTTTGACAATACACTACTCAAGTTTGCTGGTGCCATGGGCCTCCAGCAACCCCACTGCAAAAATCACAAACTGACCCTGAAGTTACTTTAGAGGACGTTTATTATGGATTATTATGGATAAGAAAGATCAGCTGATTGACAGAGCGTGAAACACATAATGGTGTCTAATATACAAAGTGTCGAAACCAAAGTTTGATGTCACTTGGTTATGAATTTGAAGCCAGATCGAACACAACAATGCACATGCAAATTAAATGTAGAATATAACTGAAACACAATAATACTTTAGATATCCATTAGCCCGAGGGTGTGGGACCCTGTTGTATAAATCAGCATGAACACACACACATACAGACACACTACAGTGACAGTGATGCAACTATTCAGTCACGCCCGCCACATCCACATCTGTAATTACATAAGAAGGACTGATGAGCAGGCGTAAGGGGGAATTCACAATCCAGGCTCCCTCCCAGGCAGTTGGAGAGCTCTGTGGCTCCCCGGAGGGCTGCTGGCTACCGGAGTGATTATTTCTCTCAAACAAGCCGAGCATTGATGGAAGAGGCAGAGCGGATTCTTTGGGCGTTTAAAGTCTCAGCCCAAAGGAAACAATGTTCGACCGAATCATCTCCAAAGGGGGCACAGGCCGTCAGCAGCTGAGCTAGTGTTGGTGTGTGCAATCAGAAGATAAGATTTTGTCTCCTGTTCATTTGAAATCTGAAAGAGACAAAAGGTTACAGATCATTCGGATCAACAAATACAGTTCTTTCCCAATACGTGAAATATTGTTGGCATGAAGTATTACATCTTGGAAGGAGTGAAGGCAGATGTGGTGTTCGGTTCTTTCCAGCTATTGGCTTCCTCTATCCTCATGATGCACCATGATTTTGTCAACAAGAGTCAAGTACAATCATAACTAATGATTTTTATATTTTAATGATCGGGAATTCCTGAACTTTGAACACAGCCTTTGAGTTGTATTTTTAACCAAAAGCTACTGTAAGCATTTCAAATTGCTTTATTAGTCTCTGTTCCAACCTAAGCCAACATATTTGTGCAATCTCAACAGTGTGCAGCAGCTTGTCAGCACATCTTGATGATTATAAACAAGAAATTATGGGGTGCTGATGGCTTAGAAGTGAGTTCCACTTCATGAATAGAGGCTATAGTCCTCTCAAGTGAGTTACACAATCTGATAAATACAAAATATGCAAATAAAAAATCAAGTGAGTAAAATCTGGCATTTTGTAAAAGCAAGTCTCTAAAGTGTGTTTAGAAAAGTGATCTAAAAGATATCACTGACTCTGCATGGATTCTCCCCTCAGGCAGGTCATCCCAAAGTCAAAAAGCTCTGCTGGAGATATCAGTTATCTTTGAGTATTATTCACACTACAAGATTTTTGACCTGAGGTTTTGGCCCTTTTCCACTAGCACCCCTTGGCCCAACTCTACTCAGCTCTACTCGATTTGCAGCGTGCTTCCACTAGCCTGGTATCTCCTAAAACAAGCTAGTTTTAGTACCTACTCCGCTCTGGTTCTAAGCGAGCTGAGTCGATACTGAAAGATGACGTCACCGACTGCCGGCTACTGATTGGTCAGACAAAGTCATCATCGATGAGTCATGAGTGAGACTACCTAGCATGCTAGCGGTAGCTATCGTAAGCTTACCCTGCTCTCGTCCTCGGCTTCATTCTGTTGTTTAGCTTCCAAAACTCTCCTGTGCTTCTCAAGGGGTATTTCTTCTGGCCACCTGCAGCTTTTTTCTGCTTTCCTTTTTTACTCGGTTTGTGACAAAAAGCCACAGATTGTTGTGTCGCGCTCAAAATGACGTCACCGCAGTGCCGCTCAGCTGTTTACAGCGACACTGCACCCCGTTGGGCAGGCGACTGGGGCTAATGGAAAAGCAGCACAAGGCGAGTAGAGTAGAGCCGGGTAGAGTCGAGTCGAGTAGAGTAGGGCTAATGGAAAAGGGCCATTTGACTTGGATCTCTGCTGCTGACCAAACTCAGCTAAGGCTTAGTTATTTAATTTAATTTGAAGAGTGTTAAGAGTCATTTAAACCTCTCTGAAGAGGATTGGAGCTGTCCCAACTTGAAATCCTAAACATTAAATATGTTCCATACTTACATCCTGAAAGTCCGATGTGTGGAGTGCAGTGTAGCTGAAGATGCAAACTGACTTCCTGGGGCACTGCTGTCGGTTACAGCAGTTAGTAACACAGTCTCTGAAGCTTAAGGGTACATGGCTTGCACCCTTGCTCCCTTCAACTTCATCACAAGTAAAAACCTTTGAATAAAGAAGGGTCGACGTTGCCTGAGTTATCAGGGGAGGAGAGCCAAGCACGTCCTCAATGTCAGAGAGGATGGAGCAAAGCCAATCGGAGAGCAAGCTGGAGGAGGCAAACTTAGCCATGGCAACTTCAGTGAAGGTGAAGCATAAAGTTACACAGACATCTAGAACAGAGGACCAACTCGTTGATATGTGTCAAAAACAAAAGCGTTTAAACAGTGTAACTTATAAATGATATATGACATAAAAACAAACCCGGACTGGACAAAAATCTATCTATCTATCTATCTATCTATCTATCTATCTATCTATCTATCTGTCTGTCTGTCTGTCTGTCTGTCTGTCTGTCTGTCTGTCTGTCTGTCTGTCTGTCTGTCTGTCTGTGCCAAATGTAGCCCAGAAACTCCTTCCCAATCTCGTCCACCATGCTTGTCAACAATAAAGATGCATGTGATCACACCAGATTATTAACTGTGAGAGTAGAGGCCCTGGAAGTTGGTGAATGAAACGGTTGGTTTGTGGTGTCCTATGTATTTAACTTTGTGGCACAACACCAATACAAGAACAAAACTCATAAATCTATCATTAATTGTCTTCATGTTTTGGCTATTTCACAGCCTCAAAATTGGTTATTGGTTTCTAAATCTTAATTCCCTATTAAGAAAACAAAAAGTAATAGAGTATGTACAAAGTACAAAGAATTTACCCTGTTAACAGTATATACAACATGAATATAAATATAAATGCACAGTTTGGACACTGTACTTAAAGACTGAAGATATATGAAGCATGTATCAGAATATAAAAACAGACCGCCTTGTAAATGTGCTCATATTCAACTGTTAAACTCTCAGTAAAAGATGGTTGCATAAAAGTTTGAAAGCGTATTTATTTCTCCTAGTGATCATTTCAAGCCTCGCCACAATAATCAGTGTCATAAAACCCAAATTTTCTCGGTTAGGATATAAAAATGTGATTATAACTTTCTAGTAACGTTTGGCCAAAGGATCAGAATTCAGCTGATGGTCCCATGGAACAAAAATGATGCATTTTCCTTCTCCTCTGACGGCCCCATGCTGGGTAATTGCTGCCCGGTTTCCACTATTGTGAAGACATAAAAGCCTGAGTCATTACACCGTCGCACTCTTTCCTATGTGACAGTATTTCTGATTTCTTCTGCTGCTTTTGATCTGCAGCTCACAATAGCTGTACCATGAAAATGATGCTAATGAGTGGCAACTATGACTGTATGGGCTTCTCGTGTCTCAAACTGCAATTAAAGTGAAACAATGAAACAGATGTGGAATAAAGAAAGAGGGAGCACAATCACTGCATGAACTGCAATATCTGAAACACTTGAGGGATGCCTTTGACAGTTAGACAGAAAGATAATGAAGAATAATGCCATGACATACAGGATATTGCTTTTGTGCTCTAGCTTTCATTTTTAAATTCAAATCATCTACAACCAGACACTCCCATACATCGTCTATACATTAAAACAAAGGAGGAAATTGCCTGAGAATGAAAAATGGCTGAGAATAAGTTATTTTTTCCATTTTGGTGTCTCTATACCTGCTCTGTGGTTTATTGTCAAGGCTCTGTGGAGCACTTTCCCATGTCTTCAGCATGAGTCTGAGCTTTCAGATGGTACCTAAGCACTGAAGACGTGTTTCTTGCCAGAGAGGCCACAAGACCGTTTACCAAGGACGAGAGACCAGTGGCACTGATGTCCTAGCAAAGTTTGTATGTATAAATGAACAAAATTGGCACCAAGAGTGGCCAATCAAAGCGGTCATCTGCTAACATCTTGTGCAGAAAACACCATGTGTCAAACTGACAACATTTTTTAATTTACATTTTAGTTATAGTTTCTTGCCTGAAATATATTTTTGTTTTAGTCAAAATGTCTTCATTTTAGTTTTAGTTGATGAAATTTCACATATTACTTGATGAATCCTTCTGTAAATTTAGTCAACTAATTATGAAGTGTGATGTGTAAGTCATTTTTCCTTGAAATTCTGAAGTCACTTTTGACACTTGGATAAAATGAAGCATCTAATAACCCTTTATTAAAGGTACAGTGTGTAGAATTTGGCATTTTAGCGACATCTAGCGTTCAGATTCTAGAATGAACCTAACCGTAGCTAAAACGTCACGTCGTTGAGCAACAAAATCCTGTGAAGACCAAAAAGGATCCTGAACGCAGCACAGAATTTATGTTGTGTGTGTGTTTATACACACAGTTTGAATCCCGAGGACAGAGTAACGACTTTCTATGCATCCACTGCCATCCTCTCCTCTTCTTCGCCTGCATTCCAGGTAGATTTCAGAACCAGCGGACAGATTTGCGTTTCATTCTTTTTGTCCCTTAAAACCACCCGTAGACAACACGGCGGATCAATATGTTGGCCTACACGAAACAGCGGCCCGCAGTAATGTAACTTTTTTATAAAGATTTTTCTAACTAAATAAAAATAAAACTAAAGTTTTATGGGGATGATTGTAATCCTATTTTTACGGACTTTACATACAAATAGAAACATATATCTCCTATGTTCACCGTTTCTGTTTGGAGAAATGCGGTGGATGTATAAAATGCCACATTCTACACACTGCACCTTTAAATACTAGCAAAGCTTTAATGTAAAAATTAACAGAAATTTTCCTTTCGTGTGAAATGCAGTCACCTTTATTTAGTCTACCTGGCAGAGCATCTCAGTTACAATACCAGAACTGACAACAAACAGTGAACCTGCTCTACATGAATATATCAATTCTTAAAGAGAGCAGCTCTGATTGGATCGCTCCACAACTTATCCCACCACCACCAAGCTAAGGCAGCTGTGATTGGATGTCCCTCTGAACCCATCCAACCTTTCCAACATGCATACTTGTGTATGGACAAAATAAAGAGTATGACTTCAGTCTGCTCCATGGTAAAGTGTCCTGAGATTACACTTGTTATGAACTGGCATTAAACAAATAAAGATTGAGTGATGTATTTTAGAGCTGGACAATTAATTACAAATACTGCTTTCCATAATTATGAAAACAGAGTCATTGAAATTAAAATATCTCTGTGCCATGAACATGTTAAACTTTTTTTCCTTCTCCAGTATCATTAGCTTTATTGTGAGGTACTTTTATTATTAACATTTATATATCTATGTATTTTCTATTCTTGAATGCTCAAAATGATCAATGAAAGCATGTGATACATGTTTTAAATCAATAAGAAGTTGTGTTTCTTCATCAGGATCTCAATATCTATTTAATAATCATACCTCTTGCAATAATCAGCAAGCCCTAGTATATTCATTTTCAGCATGCTTAAAAGTCACTGTCAGAGCACGGTTCAATTTTCATGGGTGGACCACTGATCTGACCACAGAGTGATCTTGAAGCAATGGGAGAAAGCATTGGTGCACAGGTCCTGCATGGCAGCCGTTGCAGTGCGTTGTGGAACCTGTAGGACAGTGGCAAGAGTGCTCTTTAACAGAAGGCTATTAATAATAGACTTATGGTATTATTCTGCAAGCCGTACTTAATTATATCATGTACCAGATTTGGCCTTGAGTTTGACATGTCACACACCATGATGACCTTGGAAAGACTCGACCTGGAGAAGCTCAAGCTAAAGATCAGGACCCACATCCTGAAAGTCTGATTGTTACCTCTGCCAAGGAGGTTATGTTTATGTGTGCATATGTATGTTTGTTTTTTTGTTTGTTAGCAAGATGTCGCAAAAACTACAGGACGGATTTTGCAGAAATTTTCAGGAGATGTTGGTAATGGCCCAACTTCAAAATGATGAGATTTGGTGGTGATCCAGGTAACCACCATTAGTGAATTATCATTTTTGCTCAACAGTTGTCTAACTAATAATGACCTCAACATAATTCTGAGTTGTGGGTTTTCAGGGTCAATGAATCATATTATGATGGTAACTTAAATTTAGAACTATTGTTACCTCCGCCAAGGAGGTTACGTTTTCGGGAGAGTTTGTTTGTCCGTCCGTCTGTGAACAAAATAACTCAAACAGTTATGGATGGATTTGGATGAAATTTTCAGGAAATGTTCAGCATGGGAAAAGAAAGAACTGATTCTATTTTGGGGTTGATCTGGATCAGCTTCTGGCTGCCATGACGAAAAATGTGATTTCTGTGAATAACTACTGAACTAAAATAGATATCATTTATCCAATTGCTTATGGTATGTTTTCATGGTCAAGGAATCTAAATATTTACATGAAATAAAGGTAGGACTAATATTTATGGTCAAAATCACAATATGGATGAGGACTGTGGTGCTGGCGGAGGTCTGCACTCCCCCAGTGCTTTTCTAGTTTATAAATGTAACAGCAATATATGAGCTACCTTGTCAGAGATTTGCACTGAGTGTTAATTACTTACATTTGAAACATCACTAAGAATGCCCTCCTTTGTCAAACTGCCTACTTGGAAAGTTGGACGATCTTCAGCGACCCAACTTTATGTGCTCATAACTGGAAGGCTTTTAACTGGGATGGTACGCAATTCCCACTTCACATGTACAAGCTAAAGCTTGACGAAACCACATTCAGATGTGAAAAGGCTTGATTTGATTTTTACAAAAGTCTGTCAGATTTTGTGAATCCAATTATTACATTTTACCAAAAAAAAACAAACAAACAAAACAGGTAAACTAAAAATAACAGAACAAACTTGGAGTTCGAAGATGCTTAAAGGTCAAAACTGTTTGTTCTATTCAATGTTATGTGTGGATTCAGTATTTACTTCCTCTTAAGTGAAGCTTTTTTAAACTTTCCCTGAACTCAAGATTCAAGAACAAAGTTTACCATTCAGAACAACAGGGAGCTTGTGCACTCCCCAGCAATGATTTAATAGTTTTGTGCCATATTGAAACTACATTAAACTTTAAGTCCAAGGCCTCCTTCTTCTGTATGAATGCAATATAAAATAAAACATAACAAAGTTGCAATTTAAAGTATACTGCTGGGAAATAAGAGCCGAGGTTAGACAGATTGCTTTATGTTGCAAGATAAATCTACGCGTTCTGTTTTTACCGTGGGAAGTCGTAAATTTGAAATAAAAATAGTCAAGGCACTTCAATAACACAGCAGACGAAACAGAGCAGAACATCTCAGGAGACGGACAGGTGCTCTAAAAAAACAAGTCCTCATGATAGCTGTGGTCTGAGTCAAAGGATAACAGACAACATGAAGCTCTGTTGGTTTGGACTGTCAGCCTGAGTGAAAGCAGACATCAGGGAACCAGTGAATCACTTCCTGAAAATGACCTACAGGGGATCGTCTCCACGGCTGCTCTGTTTGTTAATCCTCAAACAGACCAGATCAATCAACCAAAAACTCTCCCTCTTATGTTTTTAATGAGTCAAAGTTCTGAATATTCATTAATTAAAATGCTCTGGAATTTATTGACTTACAAAAGAAAATCTGCTTTCTCGGTTCATTTCGTCTCTGCAGACAAAGGCAACAACAGCAAGAACAGAAACAGGCTTTACTCACCTCATGAGTGATGGTGGTGGTTGTGTTGGGCCTCTTTGCAGCACCATGAACAACAAACTGTGATGCTCTGTTTGTCATACCTTTCAGCATCTGTTGGGTCAGATCATGTGCATCAATCAGCCTTGGCCGCACAGGACCCTGTCGCTGGTTCACCACTGTTACTCAGACCACTTCAGTCAGATACTGGTCACTGTAGACCGGGAACAGCTCACAAAAGCTGCAGTTTTGGAAATACTCTGACGCAGACATCAAGCCATCACACTTTGGCCCTCGTCAAACTCACTCAAATCCTCATTCCTGCTCATTTTTCCTGCTTCTAACATCAACTTTTTGGACCAAGCATGCATATATCCCACCCACTAACAAGTGCCATGATGAAGAGATGATCAGTGTGACTCACTTCACCTGTCAGTGGTAAGAATGTTGTGTCTGGGTGATAAAAATAAGAGCAAATGGTGAGCACTATAACTGAGGTTGATCTCTTTATCAGAGCAGCTCTATGCTTTAACCCAGGGGTGTCCAAACTTTTTACATTGAGGGCTGCATAAAGAAGAATACATGTACTGCACCTTGCTTTTAGTATATTTAATGCTGCATTCAAGGCGACCCGTAACTCCAAAATTTCCCAGCTGAAATCTCCGAGTTTCCAGGCAAATTACGACTTTAGTTTAAGCGCAAGGAATTCTGGTATGTAAATTAACCAACATCGCAGGCATTATAGGATTTCGCTTTATCAACTATCTCATTTGAGTGCAACAGAAGTGGGGAAACGGCGCATAAGGGACCAGAAGCTTATACTTTACAGAGTTTGTCATTATTAAGAGGCTGCCATATTGTTTAGGCAGTGATGTGACGTCACAAGTCCTAACTCGGAGTACATCGATCTGGTACGAGTTCACGGGTAGGCAGTTACGTGTTTGACTGCCGTTCCAGTGCACTTACAGGTGGGGAAAACACAAGTTACAGGTTGCCTGGAATGCAGCATGAGTTTAAGTTTTAGGGTTTAGGGGTGGGTTATCACCTATCAAGGGTCCCCTGTAACCCATGGCTATGGATTCACACCTAGTCAGCAGCAGAGATGGGAGGCACTGACATTTTATCTTCACTGTCAGACACAAAACAAGAGTAAACTGCAAGAAGGTTGGTGCTTGAAAATGAATACTACAATATATTTGTAAATGAGACACAGCCAATTGGGATATTGGGATGCAAAATGTCATCAGCAGGCGCAGGCTGGAGGGAAGAGATCTAGTACCTACAGCAGCTCCTGTTTTCTGTTATTCCCAGGTAGTGGAATGAACCACCAAACTCTACACCACCTGCAGCCCTGATCTACTTTTAAGAGAAAGTAGAAGGTTCATCCATTTAGGGAACATTTCTGCACATAGTCTGACTCTTCTCCTCATTGGTAGAGCAAGTTAGAGAGTTTTCCACTCAGCTTCATGTGAATAATTCAGTACTGAGTGTATTGATGTTTGATATGATATTGAAGCCAATGACATTAGGACTTTATGATGATGATATTGGGGTGACTTGATGAGGTTCTCTTTCAATTGTTAGGTTGGGGAAAAATGTTAGCCGCTGCATTAAGCACTACATGGTCGCACATGAGTCTGATCAGACTTGTTTGTTGTCCACTTTAGTAGAGCTGGGCGACCCCCCCCCCCCCCAAAATCTTAGATTTAAAAAAAAAAAGAAAAGAAAACTCGATTCACAACTCAATTCAATGCCCCAGCCCAATTTAAAATGAAATAACTACTCACTGTAAATTTATTTTCAAAATATACATTTATTTAAGCCCCAGTCACACATTCCCGTTTCTCAAGGGGATTGTGCACGATTGTCATAATCCTGATAAAGCCCTGGTCGTGGCGCATGCGCTACTTGGTCTGGATCCGCGCTGTATAGTCATGGATGAACGGAGGGGAACGTAGAAGCTCCACGACAGTTTTGAACTGTTCAAAACTGTCGTGGAGAATCGCCGCTCTCGGTACAGCGGGATGGAAGCCTAATGCAGTCCTAAGGTGAGCGGTATTAGCGTGGCATGTACGGAGCTCAGTCGGGCTGATGGTGGCCCAATCGCGGCTCAATCCTGAAAGCTTTATGAGGACGACTGACAAGGATGTATCCGTATGAGCCCCGACTGTGTCCCGTTAAAGACGGTGCAAGCAACGGGGCTCAGTCGGGGCTTACGTGACGCGAACTGAGCTCGAGCGGGGCTGACGTCCTACCAGCGGGATGGAATCCTCCTCATATCGCTGTATTATCCTAACTGGAGCGGGACAAACGCCCCCTGAAGCGCTGTAGCTGCGCCACTGACGGTGTATTTACGGAGTGTCTCCAGGGGTGAGACAGTAATTTAATCCCGTATCATAGCGATCACACCAGCCTCCTCAATCGTGTACAGTCGTGCACAGTCGCTATGAGAAACGGGAATGTGTGACTTAGGCATTATACTTAAAATATACATTTAAAGTACCTCCAGGTCAAAAAATCAACCGAGAAATTGATGCAAAGTGCCTGTGCACTGTAGTTTTATACTCTGGTTTGAATTAACTATGAAGATTGAATAATAAAAAAAAATCATTCAACTCAAGTTTCAGGGAAAAATCAATTGATTTGACCTGCCAACTCGATTTTTAAATCTTATCGATTTTCTGCCCAGGCCTACCCTCTAGTCTAGATTCCTGCTTTTGTTGGTCTTACACTCAGATGTCTGTCACTTTAGACAAAAAGGTCTGCCAAATGAAGTTCTAATAGTAATTGTACAAACTTGTTGAAGAAGGTTTGTATTTAATTACAAATGTAATGATTCCTGTAGGCTTTGTTGAGGTTGATAAATGGCTCGTACTGTGAACATGAATGACCTCAATGTTTGGAGTCATGATGTTGTGTGTTTCAGTACCTGCATCTCCTGACTCACAGCCCTGCCTCTTCCTCCACCATAAAGCCACTTCAGAGTGATGTCCCAAACCCGCCCTCATAAAAACCAGCTCACTATACAGCACGAACGAGCCCTGCCCGTTAAATCAAGATGAATTAACCCCAAACCAACCATAGACATTTCAAAGGCCTATTTACGAAAGCTGGAGGAATTATTTCCAATGACTGTATTCTCCACAGACTAAAAACAGCTCAAATTGACTTTTAACAGCAAACAGAAACAACAGCAGAGCTTTTGTGTGGTCACATTAAATGACTTTATTGAGATAGAAAATTAAGAGAGCTGCTAAAATAAAATGAGCGGTAATTTAAGCCAGGCCGAGCAGTGACAGAAGAAGCAGATGTGTTGGACCCTGAGGACTTCACTTGTGTACTTGAAAAGCTCCGTGATATACAACATTAATCTCCGGATCAGAGGATCAGTCTGATCAAATTAAACTATTATTAAACCACTACATTTTTTGATTCTGGATTAACAACAACTTCAAAATCCACTTTGAATCTATTAGAAGTCAGTGTTTGTAAAATGTTCTCACTGCTGTGGGTGGCATGTGAGGCTCTGTGGTGGCAAGGTCTGCTGGCAGGACACAACTTCCTCGTCGCATGTTTAAAGCAATATTTTAAGTCTTAAGAGAGAATGAGGTCCTGTCCACACGGAAACAACAAAGACCCACTTCTTTATGTTTAAGACGTTTCTGTAAACACTATTGTTTCAAGTCTCAGTGGTAAAAACACTAAAGTATTCACTCAGCCAAATGATTGAATTCAGGTGTTCCACTCACTTCTATGACTACAGGTGTATGAAAATCCCCTCACTTAAACAGCTTCGACAAGTTTGTGAGAGAATGGGTCGATCTCAGCAGTGTTAATTTGTTGACCAATTATTTTCATCATAGTTTTCATCAACAAATTTCTCCCTGATGAAAATGAGACGTTAATTAATAACAGAACAGGCCATGCAGGTTCTAGTAATTTTATGCATCGGCTCCTGCAACTCCCTATGAGTAGGACCTCCTGCATGCACATTTAAATCTCTGTAGATGATCCAGAATGCAGCAGCCTGTCTGGTCTTTAACCAGCCCTGAACGGCACATGTCAGTCTGCTGTGAATCTCTCTTCCAGTTGCAGCTCAGATCAAATGAGACATTAACTAATAAACATGAGTGTACATGGACAAAACTAAAACATAATTCTCTGACATTTTAGTCAACAAAAACTCGACCAAAATGTTTGACTGAGACTTAACCCAAGCAGACCTAATTTTGTCATGTAGGAAGTAGGACAAGTTAGAATAATATCCAATCACAGCTACTTTGTGGTGGTGGGATAAGTTGTGGAGCGATCCAATCAGAGCTGCTCTCTTTATGAATTGATATATTCATGTAGAGTAGGTTCACTGTTTGTTGTCAGTTCTGGTATTGTAACTGAGGTGCTCTGCCAGGTAGACTAAATAAAGGCGACTCTATTTCACACAAAAGTTGAATTTCTGTTCATTTACACATTCAAACTTCACTAGCATTTAATAAAGGGTTACTAGATGCTTCATTTTTTCCAAGTGTAAAACGTGATTTCAGAAATTCAAGGAAAAAATGCATTGCACATCACACTTCATATTAAGTGTACAAAATCAACTGAACTGTGAAATTTCATCAACTAAAACTAGACTAAAATTAGAACAATTTAGATGCCTATATGATGACTCAAACTGAAAGATATTCCAGGCTATAACTAAAACTAAATTAAAAAGCCTTGTCAAACTAACACTGGCTCTCAGGAGAGACCCAGAGTCCCCATCTAATAGCAGTAACTAAGGCTGAAGTTTGCAAGGGCTCACCAAACAAGAACAGATGACTGTAAGAATGTTGCCTGCTCTGATGGGTCATTACAGAAAAGCTTGGATCCATCCTGCCCTTTTGCCGATGGTTCAGCTGCTGCTGGTGGTTTGGTGGCGTGGGAGAAATTCTATTGGCACAATTTGGTCTCTTTATAACCAGCTGAGCATAATTCAAATGCCACAGCCTACAGTGTACCCATCGTTTAAAGGATTTCCCATCAGGACAACACGTTGTGTCACAAACTCAAAACAGCATTCTCTGAATTACAGTGGTTGTGTAGCATACAGAACAGCAGCATCTGTGTGATGCTATCACGTCAAAATGGACCACAAACTCAGCCTCAATAGTTCCAGCACTTTGTTGAATCTATGCTACAAAAAATACTCTAAGGGGCTGATGAGTGAATACCTTATTTGTTGAGTCCATAAAAAGACTCTTGGCCCAAAAGACAAAGCTCTCGATTTAATGTCTGGCCTTCATCCCTACACTCACCTATGGTCCCCAGCTGTGGGCAGTGACCAAAAGAACAAGATCTGGGTTTCCTCCTCAGGGTGTCAAGCTCTCCCTTAGAGACAGGTGTAAAAAGCTCAGGCTCGGCATCTTAACAGGATGCTTCCTGAACGCCACCCTGGTGAGGTGTTCAGTACACATCCCACCAGTCGGAGACCCGGGAAAGACCCAGGACATGCTGGAGAGACTAGTGGCCCTTTTACATTAGCCTCACTCTACTCTACTCGACTCTACCCGGCTCTACTCTTTTTGCCTTGTGCTGCTTTTCCATTAGCCCCAGTCGCCTGCCCAACGGGATGCAGTGTCGCTCTAAACCAGGGATCGGGAACGTATGGCTCGCGAGCCAGGTGTGGCTCTTTTGATGATTGCATCTGGCCCGCAGATAAAACAAAATATTTTCACTTGTTTTGATCCATCCATCGATTTTTCACTGCTCATGCCCTGTTCAGGGCTGCAGTTGGATGCAGGAGCAATCGTCCATTATTTTAATTGGATGATAATAGCCTACGTTGGCCGTTGCTAGGTAAACAGGTAAACGCCCCCTTTTAAATCAGTCTGCTCGGTCCTTAGCTCAAAGCTAACTGTTCGATGAAAAAGATGGCGAAAAGAAAAAAAGATGAGGAGTATCGGACATTTCAGGACGAATGGACCGAAGAATTTGCCTTTGTGGAGAGAGCAGGTTCTGCGGTGTGTCTAGTTTGTAACGACAAAATTGCTTCGATGAAACGGTCGAATGTAAAGCGGCACTTCGACACGCGCCATGCTACCTTTGCATCAAAATACCCTGCGGGAGACAGCAGGAAGAAAGCGTGCCAAGAGCTACTGAGCAGGGTGCAAGCTAGCCAGCAGCACCTCCGCGCATGGACCCGGCAAGGTGACTATAATTCCGCTAGCTTTGCTGCATCTTTAGCAATAGTGAGGAACGGAAAACCATTCACAGATGGCGAGTATGCTAAAACGTTCATGCTGGATGTAGCCAATGAACTTTTTGATGATCTTCCGAACAAAGAGAAGATAATGAAACGGATACAAGACATGCCTCTGTCGGCAAGAACTGTTCATGATCGTACCATCATGATGGCAAACCAAGTGGAGGAAACGCAAGTGAAGGACATAAATGCAGCGCTGTTCTTTTCCCTCGCTTTGGATGAGTCAACAGCCGTAAGCCATTTGTCACATTTAAGTGTGATTGCAAGATATGCTGATGGTGACACACTGCGCGAAGAAAGTCTTGCTGTTCTGCCAATTAAAGGGTCCACAAGAGGTGAGGATTTATTCAAGTCTTTCATGGAGTTCGCACAAGAAAAAAATCTACCTATGGATAAACTTCTCTCGGTGTGTACTGATGGTGGGGGAAAAGTACCAACCAGACTACAAAGCAGCACCAGAAGGCGCATTAATGGTGAGTACTACAACAGCATTATTTAAAGAATAAATTCAGAGGCGTATTATACTCACATTTAGTTGAATTCAGTCTTAAAATATATTATATTGCTCTCACTGAAAAAAAAATCCAAATATTTTGCTTTCATGGCTCTCTGAGTCAAAAAGGTTCCCGACCCCTGCTCTAAACGGTGACGTCATTTTGAGCCGACACAACAATCTGTGGCTTTTTGTCACAAACCGAGTAAAAAAGGAAAGCAGAAGAAGGCTGCAGGTGGCAAGAAGAAATACCCCTTGAGAAGCACGGGAGAGTTTTGAAGCTATACAACAGAATGAAGCCGAGGATGAGAGCAATCAAGCTGCAAAGAAAAGCCGTTTGAGAGTAAGCTAATGGTAGCATGCTAGGTCATCGCGCTCATGACTCATTGATGACGACACTGTCTGACCAATCAGTAACCGGCAGTCGGTGACGTCATCTTTTAGTATCGACTCAGCTCGCTTGAAACCAGAGAGGAGTAGGTACTAAAACTAGCTTGTTTTAGGAGGTACCGGGCTAGTAGAAACACGCTGCAAATCGAGTAGAGCCGAGTAGAGTAGGGCCAAGGTGTGCTAGTGGAAAAGGGCCATAGGTCTCTCAGCTGGCCTGGGAACACCTCATGATTCTCCAGGAAGAGCTGGACAAAGTGGCTGGAGGTCTGGGCTTCTCTGCTAAGGCTGCTGCCCCACGGCTGGACCAAGGATGAGCAGAAGATAAAACAGTACAAATACTTTTATTGTAGAGACATGGCCATGTGTCAGGTGAAGTATTATGGCTTAGGCCTATTTGTTTGAGCAAGTGTTTTTCATCTTTGGATTTTAATCGAGCTCAACCAATCTTTATTGGTATGGTACCAGTTTATAACAAGTGTTATCTCAAAACATTTTACAGTAGAGCAGGCTGAAGACAAACTCTTTTTTTATAGATGCACATACATGCATATATACAAATACATATAAATGTATATATATTTGTATATATATACACACATATATCCAGAGATGTTTCCATCCAGGTATGGACAAAGGGACTAAAATCACATCTGTTCCTTCTTAATATAGACTTAACAATCAATTTTTATTTCCACTGTACCATATTTGTTGAATACAAATGTATTGACCGTAAGCCTCCTCAGATGTGGCAACTCAAGTTCAAGAGGGTCGTCATGTCTGTATGACTATAAATAAAGTTACTATGGAGGTATAATCAATACAACCATGGATAGAGAGATCAATCAATTTGAAAATCAATGTATGTAATGAATATAATCTGGAGACGAGTTATATTGATTAATATAAAGTCTAGCTGATCTGCCATTAAAATTGGTTAACTGGTCCAAAAATATGTTAAATAATGTCATTATTTAAGATAAATTATTTAAAATAATGAAGCATGATTGTTTGTCAGGGCTATATGTGCCGTCTGCAGGATATCAAAAGTTGGTTGGGAGAAAATGTTGCAACAAAAATGGCATATTTATGGGCCTTTGGGTGGCATTAACATCTAAAAATCTTTTGTTACTTTGTCTTATGCTAGCAGAACATTCTGTTTGTTGTGCATGTCTAAGTAATAGGAAAAAGAAGGAGAAAGAGATAATATGAAAAATCTATGTTTTTCTAAGGAGGGAAAACATGAGAAAACTTCCCCAAATGTAGATTTATCTTTTTTGAACTTATCAGCCTTTTTGTTTTTCGTCAAACCAAAAAGGTCCAAGAAAGAGCCTTGAGGAGCATTTCTACAGCCAAAATAAATCAGAGCTGCGGAGTGATGTTTATCCATAAAACAATGAAGAAACACACGACGGCCTCACTGGACGTTGTTTGAGCACACGGTCCATGAGGAGCGCCAAAACTTTAAATCTGAACTCCAACGTGTCAGGGAGACCGAGAGGTAAGTGGGTTTGGGGTCTCTGCGTCATGGCTCACAGTGGGATGCGCAGTCAGTTGTGAGATCATTGCTCTGACTGCAGAATGGTGGAAAATGCGTCATTCCAGCCGAGGCATCAAAGGGTGTCCATCCAGAGGGGTTAACATCCGGAGGAGGTGAGCGGAGGTTATAAAAACACCTCCACAAACACAGCGAGCGCTCCAACCAGCCACACTGTCAGTTATTACTGGCACTCGGCTGTCGTCATAAACCAACATTAGGTCAGAATACGATACGCAGCGGCTCCACATGTGTGAGAACAGTCACACAGGGAGACACCCCGAGGTGTGAGGAAAACGAGCATGTCAACATTAATGTTTATGAGCTGAAGGAAAAATGAGACCAGTGGTTTGACTGAAGGCCGACAGAAAGAAATGTTTTTGGCTTCAAAGTTGACGGGGTCCAACCAGGGCGGGCTTGTTATTTGCTATTCAATAATGGCTTAAAAAGATAAATTATGTTACAAAGCTGCTGTTAAGAAGTTAACAAATCACTCTAAATCCATGGCTGATTTGAACATGGCGAGGTGTCTTCCTTTTCACTGTTGCTGCATGAAAATCGACAAGATTTGCAACCCGTCAAAAAACTGCAGCACCAGGCCTGTCATGATAATCAATAAATCAATTAACCGAACGATAAATAAAAACGTCCTCAGTAAGTTTGCTGGCGTAAATAAACTGACACGTGCATGCATGTTTGTAGTCCTCCTCTCTTTCTACCAAAGAGGCTGAATGAGAAGATGACTTACTCTATCCATCTTTCTTAACACCGGGGTGCATGGGTTCTATAGCGGATTTATAGCGGAGTGAGCATCTGTCATTCATGCAATCTTTGGGGGGGAAGCAGGGCCGCTCACCCGTACACTCGGAGAGAGCTGATGTGGGGGTCCTGAGGAGTAACAAGGAAACAAACACTAAAATGAATGATGGCACGAAAGAAACGGTTCAGCCCCAGCGTGGGAATGTTTTAGTTTTAAACAGAATGAACAAGGTGTGAGCTCATGAACACCGACGAGCAGATACGTCACATTTGTTTTAAAGTAGTGTCGACAAAGAAGAAGGAGAGGTGCAGCGGAGCCTTTGTCATGACAGTAAGTGCTTACTGAGGCGTTTGGTTGGCAAAGTAAATATAAATAAAACGGCACAAAATGGTGCGCGCTCACAAACAGTTAACATTGCAAAAGAAATTCAGCCCGTCAATACGGTTGAAAAGCCAGCAATGTTACGAACGTTTGACACAGTACAACTTGACTGGGTGAACGTACATGTCACAAACAATTCCGAAACTGGATAAACTCCATTTTATGTTTTTATTTTTGTGTTTGTTTTTATTGGAGTTTCATTTTTCTTTAGAGACAGGGTCTATTTTTTATTGTTTTTGATTAGTATAATCAGTTTTATTTACATGCAATTTTCCCTAAAAGAGTCTATTTCATTTTCATTGTTTTTTTCTCTTTTTCTGTTTGTTAAATTGATTTGTTTTTTTAATTTATTTTATTTAAAAGACCTTGACCTTCCTATTACACTTAAATACTCTTAAGAAATTAAAGTTTCTTGCTTTTGATATGGTGTACTCACTTTATTATGACATACATTATAATTACATTAATGAAAAAATGAAAAAAAAAAAAGTCAAAATAATATTGACAATAATATCGTTTGTCAATAATTTTTTGGACAATTATCATTAAGCAAAATTTGTTATCGTGACAGGCCGATGCAGCACTTTAAGTTTCACTGTTTGGTACTACTGGCATCCCTTCAGAGGAGTGCCAAGACGGTTATAAGGTACTGTTTCTCCTCATTCGATGATGGAAACACCAGTAAATGCATGCCGTTTCAAGCTGGACTGCTTGGTGAAAATGCAACTTAAAACATCTGTCCCGCTCCTTGCTTTATATTCAGCTTTTAGAAAATATTGCAAGGGCTGCCCGTTTTTCAGCCAATCAGGTCTCAGGTCAGGAAAAGTGTTCATGTTGGATCCCCTACTTGGGTATTTGTGCTTGATATATCTTTATCTATCTAGATCACCAACTTCAAACCCATCACATACTCAGTCTTACCATTTTATTAGCATAAGGTCAAGTTGTCGTTTCTATGCATCACTGTTGATTTTATTGATTCTTTTGCCGTCTTGCTATTTATTTCGTTTTAAATTTAACCTTTGCCAAGGCATTTTCTGTTGTCGAGCAAGACATTGTCAAAAGTGTGGAAAACAAGAGAGAAATGGGAGACAGAGGCCAATACTGTCATATCCGAGGATGACTGGTTTGATGTGTGTATTGGGGCGAATTCAGTCACAAACTCTAACACATGGAGGGAATTCAAATGGAAAATAATTAGTAGGTACTTTAGAACACCAGTAATAGTTTCCAAGATGGGTCCACAACACCATAGTTCATGTTGGAGAAACTGTGGCGAACATATTGCCAATCACACTCACATATTTTGGTTATGTCCAAAGTTAAATGTGTTTTGGAGGGAGGTTTTCGTTGCCCTGAAGGAGGTTTTTAAGGTGAACATTCCAAGAGACTTTGTAGTGGCAGTACTGGGAGTAATACCTGAAGGTCTGAGTGGAACGGCAGATAGATACCTTTTGAATATATTATTAACTGCAGCCTTAAAGTGTATAACCATCAGGTGGTTGAAACCAGAACCTCCCTCATATAACATATGGATTCAGAAGATTTGGGATATTTATCAAATGGAGCAGATCACTTTTTCATTAAGGCTTCAAAGAGCAACTTTTACTAAAAGATGGAAACCTATGATTCCTCTATTGCTGCAGTAATGGGTACAGTAATGATACATGCAATAATCTTGTTCTATACTCCTGTATTGTATGCAAAATGTTGTCATCCTGATACTGACAATTATATGGGCCTGTGATGTCATAATTTTGAGTGGATATAATCTTTATTTCTATGTGACTGTTATTATTGTTTATTATTATTGTTGTTGTTGTTTTTTATTTTATTTATTCTCTTTCTTTTATTACCAGCATAGTGTGCACATGGAGATATGTAATGAATACAAATACAGCTAGAGGGAAAAAAAAAGGAGAAAAAACAAAACTGAAAATCTAAAAACGGAAAAGAAGTTCATTGAATTGTATTGAAATGTATACAATGTATTGTACTGATGAAGAAAATTTGTAATAAAAATTAAGTTCAAAAAAAAAAAAGTGTGGAAAACTGCCCTATGTCCCACTGTCAAGACATGACATAGGGACACACTCTGTAGTTTGTTCACCCATCTCAAGGTGATCTTTCACACTAAAATTAGCGAGTCAACGTGGGTTTTTCAACGCAGGTTAACCTGCTCCTGCCCCGTTAACCTTTCCATTGCCAGCAGACCTGGGTCTAATTGGCAGCAGATAAGCTGCATGTCTGTTTTTTTCCTCTTTCCTCATCAGCGAGATGAAACATGTCCATGTAAACAATGGAAAGGAGAATAGAGGCTGTGGGTATGGTGGTCAACTGTTTTCTGTACTTTGTACTTTTGTCCCTCTTTCACAGTGTACAAAATCAGCGCAGACTGAACGACATTTGAGCGCTGATGATACAAAGGCAGACGGAATTTGTTGCTGAGATGGCAAATAGTCCCGTCAGTTACAGATGGAGGGGACGGCAAAGATATTCTGCCGTGGCCACGATATGCCAACGTCATGATGTAAATTAGCAGGTTGACTCGGGTGTCATGTTCCCACTGCAGCTGATCAGAGGCGAGCCAATAAAAACTCTGTCAAAATGCGGATAAGACCCTTTCAAACTGCTGACAGGAGCCGACTGTTACTGGGTTTAAATCGTTTTTTTGGCCAGGCTGAAAGGGGTATAATATTGCTCTCTTATCGCCTCACTTTTTCAAATGTGTGCTGCAACTCTACTGTAGCCAATATGTGCCGAGAAGATAAGTCTCCTCTTTTTGCCATTGAGGATTTCTTCTCCTGTGGTGTTGCATAAGTATTATCTTGGTTTAAGAATGAAGGTGCAGTTCAGGTTTTCAAATTAGCGGGGCAGTGACAAGTGCGTCTCGCTGTTCCCCTTCTCCTTTTCAGTCACACTGACTCTGAGCATAAATGTCTTTAACTTTAACTAGTATTACTACATAGTGCTTTATTTCCCTCTTGGATGTTCATAGTTTTTATAGACCAGAGGGACATGGAGGCCTCAACAGGACTTATGTGTTCCATGTAAATACAGCTTTCACTCAGGAGGAAAAATCAGATTGTGTAATACTTAAAATGCTACACAGTGTCCCTTAAAATCATTTCTGGATCCACATCTGTTTGGGATCAGCGCCAAAATCTTATATGACTTTAGATGAAACTTACCCTTCAACACAAGAGCAGTTTCATATCGTAGCTCTGAATTGGGAATTCCATGTGTCACATTAAACTGAGGAAAAACTATCAAGCAGTTATTAAATAGACAAATATATGCTGTTTAATAAAGATTCCAAAGATGTGTAGCTGTAAAATTAAAGTCTCAAAATGTTGAATAAAAAGTCTTTATTTAAGAAAGTACGTTTGCAGACAGATCATCTAAACTTTGAATATAAACAGAAACACTGAAAATATTTTCATCACATAATAATTCTTCATAAAACAATCTCTGTGAAATAAAACTTCGACTTCAGTCCTGTTGGATGGCTCCGCCGCTCTGACACATGACGGATGTCTTCCTGTCAGATCCGTCTGCCTCCTCATTCATTTCATTGTGAACATCTGGGCATTATCATTCCGATCCACAGCTGTCAGCAGTGTTCGCTGACTCATTCTCATCCTGACAGTGACGGGCTGTGAACGGGCTCCAGCTCTTTCACTGCGACCTCCTTAGTCATGCCGACCTCAGCGCTCTCTCTGACAGCTGCCTTGTCATCATTTGGACTGCAGGCGTCCATTTTTATATCCGCATCTGTGCGGCTGTCTCTGTGTTTAGCCAGACTGTCATCAGCATTAGTGTCCACTCTGTCTGCCGGTCCATCTTTAACCTCCACAGGGAGTTTGGTACCATCACAGCTCTTCACACACGAGCTGCTCTCCTCAGTGTCACTGTCCTCCTCTGCATCACTGCTGTCCATGATCTCCCCCTCCTCCAGGTCCTCCTCCTCCTCAGCCTCTCTCTTGGCTCTTTTCTGTTTTGGGGGTTCAGCCTCAGGGCTCGTCTCTGGGGTTGTCTTCCTGATATTGGTACCCTGAGGAGTTTTAGCCTCTGCTGTGGATGATGAAACCTGGCCTACATCCTTCCTCTCTTGGTCCAGCTTTTTGGTTGAAGTGCTGCAGGCTGTTGCTGAAACAATATGACCAACGTTTTTATTTAAGTCGAACAGCAGGGCCAAACCATAATCCAGATTATTTTTATGGATGATGAAAACAAGGTTAGAAAACATGGCAACACACTGATGTTAGTACACACAGCTCATGCAGCCACTGAAATTAAACACAATTATTCTTTAAGGCATAAAGGGATAGTTTGGGTGCTTTAAAGTGGGGTTCAAAATCTTTGACACTAGGAAATAGGGGTGTAACGACATTTCGTGCCACGAAATTTTGCGAAATAAAAAATGACGAAATAAGATTCGAAGACGCACGAAATAAAAGCATGAAATAAAAAACGCGAAGGGGCACCGCGCACCACTGAGACTGGTGATTCTTTACCCTCCTCGCCTACCGTAGCAGAACACTCGATTCAATACGGAGGCAGACGAGGTTGAAGAATTAGCTGATGCTCCTTCTTCAAATAAATCAGTTGTGTGGACCTATTTTGGCTTCCCATGTAAGAAACAAGAGAACGGTGAGAAGATTGCGGACAAAACAACAACCGTGTGCAAAATATGCCACCACAGCTCGCCGTATAGACCAATCCTACGGCTGATCTGTGGGTGCCGCCATTATCAGCGGCTGCCATTACTGCGGTGGTGGAACAGCGCGTCTACTACCACCTGCTGTCTGGGACAATGGCGTGGACGTTTGGAATAAAAACATTACAGAACCACAAGAGTACTGTAAACTAAGGGCTCAAACTTTTGATATACTGTATTTCACAGATAAAGGATTTTACATATCTATTTAAAAAATAACATCTACATTTTACATGAACTATGTTGCTCACCCATTTACGGTTTCGATCTTCGGTCCCCTTAAACTTTAACATCCAGCCATGAGAAATGGGGTCTCTGGTTCAGCTACAGTTAAGTGTTGTCCTCCGTTCGTTAGCTTAGTGCTGTCATTTTGCTGTTTATTCCTCCATCGGCTTTACTTCCTCACTGCTGTGAGCCTGGATAGCCTTAGCTATGGTTGAGACCCTAGCTATGGTTAGCCTGAAGCTAACCAGCTCCTACTCATGCATATTCAATTAGCCATATGCTGCTTACGTGATGGCACTGAACAGGAGGGAGTATCGCTACATGATAGTTACACAGAGAGAGCTGGTCGTATAAAATACAAATAATGAATGTATAATAATGTAAGAACAATATAGTATGTAATTGAGAATTATAATTAGTTTACATGTGCGATTGGTTTGTTGGCGTGACCATCTTGTGGTGGATGGTGTCACAACTATCGACAGTACAGTAGTGCTGTAGTACAGTAAAGTACAGTCCTGGCAGGCTGTGAGAGCAAGATGAATAGTTGGATTGATTGTTGAGGCAGCCTAAAACAGCACACATTCTCCCAGAATGTCCTGGCATGTTTTAACGGCGATAAAAAAAAAAAAGAAATCGAGTTTTGTTCAGTGCACTCTCCTGATCCCTCAGTCATAAGTATGCCAGCTGCCCGACTTACCACCGCAGTAATGGCGGCTCGACAACTTCCGGTGTTTCTCAGGATTGATCTATACTGCGGCGAGTACAACTACCATGATGTACTACTTACAATGCCACCACAAAGAGAAGCTACTGGAAGCTACACGGAAACAACCAGCAAAAGACTAAACGACTCTAAAGAAAGCATTCACTGCACCACTGCAAGGACATTTTGTTTTGAACTGGAGACAGGCAGCAACTGTATGTGTAAGTCTGCATAAAAAACAATATTTGATTTTTGCATCTACTGTTGAGTTGACAGAATTTGATCATACTTGAAGATCAGAAGTATATGCACTGTTATAGGCTAAATATTATAGTTCACAGTTCAGATATTTATAGGTCTAAACTGCAGCTCTGAGGACTGCTATTTGTTTTCCTTTTCATTCCAGAATGTACTTATCCTGGTTGTTACAACAACAAAGCACTTTATATTGAGATTTTATGTTTGTATTTGCACTGTAGTCTAAATAAGGGGAAAAAACTACAACTTTTTTTGAACTGACGCAGCAATATTTTTTGTATGTCTGCATTAGGAAGAAAATAAAGAAAAGGAGATTTTTGCGCAAGTTCCTACTGTTGGGGATTTTCTATAATCTTTATTTTGTATTGTGAGTATTTCGTATCGTTAGCCCTGTTTCATATTTCGTATCGTTTTTTGTGAGTTGACCATTTTGTTACACCGCTACAAGGAAATATTATAGCTGATTAAAAAAACCCAAACTATCACTTCAACATCAAATATAAAGCAATACAAGAAAACATATGTGAAAATGTAGAAATCCAAAAATAATGACATACAAACACCCAATTCTAATAAAGTAAATTCCACTAAATACACAAAAACACAAGACAATCACTGTTCAAACTCATGAACTATATAAAAAAATATAAAAAGAAGATGAAACAAGAACAGCATGTCCTGCAACCTTTTCTTCTTGATTTTTCCTTTTGGATAACTGTGTGAGGCAGTCAATATAATTGAAATTGAAACTTAATTAATTGGCCGGCTCCAGCATAACTGCGGATGTTCTGGTTTGCTGTTTAATGCGTGCCTGATTTTGGCAAAACCACAGTGTACCCTTGGTGAGGAAACTGGTTTTAAATCCTGCCAGTCAGACAGCACAATCAGTTCTGTAAATGATGGTGTTTTGGTTTCCTGTCACGCTAGTTTACAGGGTGAAGCAATGGGCAAATAAACAAGTTATGCAACAAAGCCGGAAAACTGTAAAGACAGAAGAAAGAATAAATGATTGAGTATGGTAATTGTTCGTAATAAGTCTCAATCTCCTGCTAAAATTCCCAACAGTCTATCACAGGAAATTTACTTCAAACCACTGAAACTCTGACCAAAATACTTTTGTATCTGCTCCGTGTTAATCCAGCTGAGCCTTCGTTATTAAGGAATAATGTAATTCAACATTTCTCTCTGGTGCTGTCATAGAAAACATTGTTTCAATGCTGTTGCCTTACATTGAGCATTCATAATGGGAATGGACCATCACTAATAGAATTAAATGATTCCAACATGAGGTAAGAGGCTGAGATGTTTTGTTGATTAAATCCTTAAGAAATGATCAAGTTGCTTGTGCAACCTTTGTTCTCAGAATATCAGTGAGTTGCGTGACATCCAGCCCTCCATCATCACTAATGTGAGGGACACCGACAGTCTCTTCACCTGTGCAAACACTAATTTAGTAATGCAAACACGTCCTTTTTAAAGGGACCAACTTCCCTTTGAGGCTGTTAAAATCTCAACACTTTTTAATCTGTTTGAAACTATAAAGTCTGTTTTTTAATGATTAATGGTTTAAGAGGAAGGCCAGAGCTTTATTAAAAGAGCAGATCCCAGTCACTGTTTTCATTTAAAGCCTCAAACAGACAAAGAGCATGTTAAGTACAAAAACACGACACTGCTGTGCCTTGAGACCATGAGCAGGAGGTTGTTTATGCTTTTTATAATCAAACATGACATTTCTAACATTCTGTGCCTTGGACAGGACAGTCTTGTGCAACTGTAGTTAAAGAGTTATGAAAATGATATTATGTGACTGATACAACCATGACAAAAGAACAAAGTGCACCAAATGGACTAAAACTCGAAGCATAACGTTCATTAGGTATCATTTTATTTTAACCGCATGGTGGCTCAGCAGTTAGAGCAGATGTCGTTAAGGTTGCTGATTTGAACCCCAAGCCCTCTCTGTGTGAGTATGTAAGTTCTACCTTTGCATGTAGAAATTCTACCCGGGATCTCCTCTACAGACTAAACAGGCTTGTCAGGTTGATTGGTGACTCTGACGTGCCCACTCTGGTGCGAGTGTGATTGGTTTGCCCCTCTATGTGGCCCTGTGATTGGCTTCCTCTAGCCCAACATCAGCTGGGACAGGCTCAAATCCAATCAAATATTACACAACAAAATACTAAAACAACACTGTGCTGAAAATATCTTGCCCCATCAGTTTCTTAACCCTCTTTTAATTTCTTTCATAGATTCTTGATCATGAAGACGTGTAACGCTCATAAAGGCCGATACGTTGATCATGCTGCAGGCGATTATTTTGGCTCGAACTACATGTTCAAGACGGCATGGCAACCAGGGTGTTGGCATACAAATAGTGTCAATCCCTGTCGCATGAACCTGGCTCAAGTGTAAGGCAAGGAAAGGCTGGTGTACTTGTAAAGAATATTTAATTCATTAAGGTAGGGGTGAGCAATATGGAAACAAGGGTATCACTATTTTAATGGCAGTATCAAGATTTCAGTATTATCAGGATTCATTTGGTACTCATAGCAAACACTTATTTGCAGCTTGCCTAACAGAACCAAACTTACATCCATAAATTTAGTTTGAATACACAAAAGCTCAACTAAAAATATACCTTAAAGGCTATTTAATTAAAAACGTATTTTGCCCTTTTACCACTTGAACGATTAACCCCCAGATTCCACTGCATGCGAAAGAGCGCTGCGGTCTTGCTCCGACAGGCAAACCCCACTGAAAGCGACGCGCCCAGAAATGCAGCGGCGGGCAGACCCATCGGGGGAGGGCTGGTCCCCGGAGAGCCACAAGCCCTCATGAGAATAGCGATGTCACACGCTCATAAAACATGTTATAGACTAAGAAAAGAAATAAACAACACCTTGCTTAGCTTCTCTAAGGTCCCTCTGCTGGTCTCAACCACACAGCTTCGTGAATTATTCAACTTCTATCCACCTATATCCGTGTAGAAAAGATGTATGGTTTCATGTATACAATCTTATATATTTCTGTACCTCTACGATTCACTTTTCTTCGTCCATGGTGTCGTGTTGTCTCTGGGACCCTCTGACCGACTGCTGACCTGATGCTCGTGCCTCCGGTTTTGACGTAATGACAAACAATTGAGGAAAACTACATGCAAGAGTTGGTGCATTGTGTGTTATTTTGAAACTTCTGGTTACTCTACATGGTGACTTCCTGTCTGGTGCTTTCTTAAGGACATTGAATTTACAAGGTTTGGAAGCAACCGCGCAGAAAATAGACCTGAAGTGTATCTCTCACGTCATGGCGCGCGCCAGCACTTCAGCAATGTGGCGCTGATGCGCCGCAGCGCGTGCAGTGGAATTGGCCGAAAGATTACAATGGGAGCGAAGTGCTCTGCAGTACGTTTCAAGGACGCTGCGCGGCACTTTCGCAACAATTTTAGTTTGCAATTTCCAGCATTTTGGTCAACAGAAAGAGTCTTATTGGCATGCTACTATCTCTCTGCTTTGGTAGACTGCACATGTATATTAGTTATTCAGGAAATAATATTGCCTTATAACACAGTCCTACAATAAGGCTATTAACACTGATTTACTAGAGTTGGGATCACCACTTTTATTTGTACAATGGCTTTTTTTTCTTGAGCTATGCTCCATGGGCCGAAATTTAAGAATAAATCAGAATTAAACAACTATTTTGGTGCAACTCACATATCATTCGTTAAATATTCACTTTTTCCCCAATTCAGTGTTTATTAGCCTTTAATAGTGAGATCAGTTCCTATTACCTTTACAGCTGCAAGCCACATAAAGCCTATTTGGATAACTTGGCATCTTTTTGGGGCCGTCTGACTCCAAAGTACTCACACAAAGAGTAATTTAGACGGAGTTTGCTGTTCACTGGTTTTAGATCTAATTGTCGTATGTTTATGGTTCACTGAAGTATAGTTTAAAGATAGTTTTAAGCATTTCATAAGTTTGGCCTGCAGTCAATCAACTTTTGGGCTTCATCCTGACTGATGGCAGCTCATTCTTGCAAAATCACTGCTTGGCGTTTGTCAGAAATTGTGTTCTTTTTTTGTTTGGGGATTGACCATCAGATCTCAGTGGGATAAAGTTCCGCAGTTTCCTGGCTATGGAGCCAAAATGTGGATCTTTTGTTCCTCCAGCCACTTAGTTATCACTTTTGCCAAATGGGAAGGTGCTCCGTTAGGTTGGAAAAGGTATGGTTTGTAACCAAACTGTTCTTGGATGGCTGGAAGAAGTTGCAGTCAGAGAATATTCTGGTAACCAGTCTTTATTCATGGCTGTACTCTTAGGGAAAATTGTTCTTGGCTGAGAAGCAACTTCACACATGAATGGTCCCAGGATGCTTTGTTGAATTACTGTTTGTGTCATTCTCAAAACTGTTGGCCATGGGTGGACTTTCAGAATTTAATAGTGACTATGAGGGGCCTGATGTGGGCCCTAGGCCGCCAGTCGATGATCACGTGTATTACAGTATAAATCAGTGGGTGCAAAGTTTTGTGATAAAATGTTAAACTACCCGGATACCAAACGACGTTAATTAAAAGTTGGAGTTTGCTCAGAATGGTTAATTTTGGTTGAGGCTGAGGAATCTATATTTATTCAACAATTAATCATAGTCATCATTTCAACGTTTGAGACACTGTCTTTGAATCAATGTTTTATAGATGATGCAATTTAAATGTTGAAATGCCTACAATGAATTGACATTGTTTTAATGGTGCTGATGGGGTAGGCAGTATGCTATACTGTTGTATAGCATGCTTAATGGACCAGTTCATCATTTTAACCTTAGTCTGTATGTGTTTGTTTCCTTTAAAGGTGTAGTCAGTGATCTTCCAATCTTCTAATCTAATGCACTATTTGTCAAAATCGCCGTATTTCTCTTCTCCATCCACAAGATGTCACCACTGACAGCATGTTGAAAAAAAAGTCTGGTTTTAATACACGGCCTTGGCTCTGAATTTCAGCAGGTAAATACTGTGGCTCGGGCCGAGCTACCAAAACAGAGTACACCCCCTCACATCCAGGGGGCGATCATACTCATGCGCAGATCAGACAGAGGGGGGAGGGGGAGTCGTAGGTTGCGTAGCGTGTGCAGTTAGCGTAAGAGAGATACAATAGGTGCAGTAGCAATGGCTGAAAAACAGCCCAAAAGAAAAAGGTCAGAGGAGTGAAAAGTGAAAAAGAAGGGCTGTGACCATGAAAGAGCAAAGACCCGGGTCAACATTGGTGTTGCTCTCCGATGGTGGAGGGAACTCCGCCAATTTAAAGACCTGAAAACGGACGCGGATGTCGCCGTCTGTCTGCTGAATAGGTAAGCAACATTAGCTTTGTGGTGCTTCACATAATAACAGCCGTCGGGCATTCATCTTATTGTCTAATCTGCCAAAATGTACTGTTGTTGTGATGTTTTCAATAATGGCAGTCGAGTTGTCTGATGAGTTGGGGTTACCTTAGCTACGTTGGTCAGCTACGCAGTTTCTACGGCTGTTTCCATGACGATGCACATCCATCAGCTTTCGGGAGGCAGGTTTATCAACAAACTCTCCACTCGTTTTCTCCCACATCACTGACTACACCTTTAGGAGATAATCCTTTTACTCTATTTGGTGTTTAGAAGTTACGCAGGAGTTGCTCCAAACTTTCCTATAAGTGATATCACTGACTAGTAGACTACTTTGGCATGCTCCTTGTTAAACTATGCCATAAAAAAGTAGAGTAAAATTGGGATGAGGCATATTTAAAAACATACAGAGGAAGGTTGAAAAGTGTTGAAAAGGTCTATTAATAATAACACTGTTTTAATGTCTGTAGCAATGCACAGATATAGTCAAATCAATGTTGACACAACTAAAAAATGTTTCAATGTTGATGATATCATAGTTGAATCAAGGATGATTCATTATCACAAATGGTTGGAAATTAAATGTTGTTTCAATGTTGGTCATAGCGAGAACTTTTGATGTTTTTTTCAATATCTGACATCAATGTTGTGCAATCTTCAGCCTGACTATATTTCAATGTTGATTCAGTCACTTTTTGCTATCTGGGTAGGCTCTTTCCTCGGTATTGTCTGGGTCTTTGTTTGCAGCATACAGCAGCTGTGGCCACATGAAACAAGCTTAACAAGATGAATGTGAGTCAAATTAATGGTTTTGTTGTTTTGCTTCGTGGTACTTTTGTTTTGAAGGGTCACGTAAACAGTGAGACAAAAACTATATCAACACGAGAATGACTTACAGTAAGTGAGGTGAAACTGCAGAATCAGACTGTGCTAGCTCTTGTGGCTAAATGTACTGACCCCCCGAGAACTGACCGCTGTAGGCTGTTCGGTCTGAGCCAGCTGGACCTTTAACTTTTCTTTATCTTCTCTGGAAACGCCGCTGACACAGTGTCCGATTGCTCTTTATCACTTCCTGCCCAGCTTCCCAGGCCTCAACACGGGCCATTATCAGGATGTTTCTATGGCTAACATTCCAGAAAAACAGTGTGGCACCAAGGCCTTATCACTGAAAACACACACACAGACTAAATTTACCTCATTCGTCATTTAGCCTGTCTGGATCTCAAAGTATGAGGATACCCAGTTAGCTTTGTTTTTAGTAAACAACTGAACCCTATTCACACATTGTAAGGCTTTATGCTTTATCATGAAAGACAGTAATACTTTATCATTTCAGCTCAAAACATCCGGACAAAGAGGCACAGAACACCACAGGCTGATGCTGTGTTTTCCTCATAATTTTCATGTCATTTGTCAATCCCTGAGGTCACCGTTCAACTGAAAGCCACGTTTGATCCCCTCTCTAGACACGGTCGCTGCTGAGGTTAAGTTGGTGTGAGTGACGCTGAGCAGAACATCCTGGTTTCCACTGGGGTAGCGTGTTGCCATAGTGAAAAATAAGGGTGCAAAGAGTCTCATAGTCTCAGCTGGAGAAACCAGAACATGATACAATGCTGCTGGAATTGGGGGAGTGCAGAGTGGTTTGACATTTGGGGGTTTAAAGGCTTTAAAGTCATGCTATGGTGTCCACCCTTTTGCTTAGTGACAGAAAAAAAGAATGGACATGGAGAAGCAAGACAATCAACAGTAGAGCTGGGCAAAAAATCAATTACATCAATTAATTCAAATTATTTTCTGCAGAACATTAATAAAATTAAAAATCTAGATTTCTTTCTTGCCTTAGTCCAATTGTAAGTAGATGCAATTTTTGAAAAAAATAACAATTCTCGTGGTGGTCGGCCTTGTAGGGTTTGCACAAGCACTTTTATAGGCTTGTATTTGTTTTTTTAAGTAGATTAAATATTGATCAGAGTTTCATGCTAATACTGTAAAAACACCTCAGCCTTTTAGTGTTTATGTAGACAAACCTGCCTACATTTATGCTACATAATCAACCTTTTATGACCCAGACTTTGACTTTAAAGGAGACATATCATGCTTGTTTCTCCTTTTCACTATGCAAGACTAGGACGCCTGTAAAGCATTTCTGCCCTCAGTACAAGTCATTTAGTTCCTTCATTGCCCCACAATTGCATTCTCAAAATCCTCATTTTAGGCCATTATCAAGCTCTTGTTGAAACACGAGGATCTCAGGATGACCTACAGTTACCTCGCAACGTCACAGCCCTTTGTGCTCTGATTGGTCAGGTCTATCAGGGGTAGAGCCAACCTGTCCTTCTTCTTCTACTGTATTTTCCGGCAGGCTCAAAGCAGCGACCACGTATTGAGTCCCCCTACAGGCCAGAGCTGGTAATGAGTGAGTGTGAGCTAGGGAGCTATATACTGCTGCTAGTGGATGTGTTCCTCGGTGATGGTTTTGTGGCTAACGGACATCACAGAGGAGGAAGTGTTTTATCAGATTACTCCAATAAAAAGAAAGGTACCTTGTGTCGTCACGATGATTTAAATCTCGCGGACATCTCGCAATGACCTATTTTCAGAGGCATCAAATCTCGTTCTAGGATATCAGAAAAAATACAATATCTCATTTTTTGAAAATTAAGGGGGTGTAAAGTCTTGTTTTCAAATTTATTCTATTATATGTAAGTATTAAATCATGCATCAGCATAGATATGTCTCCTTTCATAGGGAAACATTTAGATAACATAAAGGCAAAACTTGATTTGTTTCATTTTTATGTCACTGGGAGTTTTGTTTCTTTTAGGGAGGGAAAAATCAATTAAAACCGTAAATCAAGTGTTGTGGAAAAAAATCAGGGATTTTATTTCTAGGCCATATCGCCCAGCCCTAATCAGCAGAGACAGATGATCATTCACCAAAAATAAGCATTGTTGGGTTAGCGTTGGTATTAGCATGAAGACACATTTAAAGCCAGACAAATGTGTTTTACTACCTGGTCCTTTGAGTGGAAAGTTGTCCCAGTGATCTCTGAGCACAACATGCAGCACAGGATACTCAATCAGGGTTTTGTAGCTTAGGTTGTCTCTCAGGCTTTTGTCGACATCCAACTCATGGTACCTTAAACGAAGCACAGAAAGACAAAGTAAGAAAATATGGGGAGGGGGAAACTGTGTATATTCTACGTAACAACACTGAATCTGTGCACTTATGCAGCGTATTGATGATTTGTTGAATGAGCTGGTGCAGTTGAGCTGGAAAAAAGGGCTGTCACTGTGTATCAGCATCAATGGTTACCAGTTAAACATTGATACAGAGCTAAAATTAGGCACACCGCACTGCTGTATAACCAACCGGTTCACAGAGGAGGTGGTGGCATTAGAGGCTTAGTGCCACCTGCCATATAACAGTAAAGTTAACAAGAAGACTCAATATTCTGCTCCCTAGCCAGCTTTTTTCCAAATGTGTGGCAACTACCATTTTTTTACTCAAGATTTTTTATTGAAATTTTCACAATATTACAAAAAGGTGCATTGCAGGAAGACTGTTGAGCAAAAAAAAAGTGCCATTGGTTCACAAAATAGCAGCTCACACCAAATAACAGATAGTTTGATGGACATGTATGGATGATAATAAATTGAAAAGAGAAGAAGAAGAGTAAGATAAAGTGAAAAAAACAAAAGCTATAAGTACAAAAACTATACTCTTACAGAAACTTTAAATAAAAACAATCCCTCCCCATTCACTACCAGCCCAACACACACATCACAAAAGCCATAATACCCAAAGTCTGTCCAAGTGATCCAATAAGTTATTGCTGGAGATGTTGCAACTATCATTCTACACAAAAATAAGAGCATAGTTTTGCAATCACATCCAGGACAAAAAGTCCTCACTGGTATGAAATTTTCTGGGATTTCATGACCATATGCCAACACTCGAGTCTGCAGTAGATGCAATTCTCTTTAAAAAATGATTATGTTATTATCATGGGTTTGCTTGGTCACGACGATCTTGAGGTGAAGGATTAACATCTTTGTCGTTTTCCACTTGGACTGCATGATTTTGGATTTTTGCCAGCATCTGATATGTACGAATTTTGAACTAATTATCATCAATACCAAGATATATTTTTCTTGTCAAGAGGTAATAGCCTCCACTTCACTAATGTTTGCCCTTTCCTTTCATGATGGCAGTTAATTAGCGTTAGAAGCAGAAATGAAACAACAAAAACATTTCATTCTTAAAAATATTTTTGATTTATAGTAGAAGTGTTCAAAACTGACGACACAACTGGAGACACCAACAACTCCCAGAAGTATTGTCAACATAGCACAACAATGAATATCAGAAGAGTCATGTGTTTGACATTGTTGCCCTGAAAACTGAAGTAGGCCAACTTTTGCCCACACAGAATATTCACAGGAACTGATAAGGGGGTCGCTGATGAATCAAATCAATAAGCAGAATCAATAATGGCGTTCAGTGGCGATAGCTCTAACACTGCAAGGGAAGCTCAGCTTCCCCTAAAATGTCCCCAGAAAAAAGTGGTGATATGTACTGCTGTGTGTACATTTCATTGACTAAATATGCGCTAGAATACCTTCATCTTTTGTTCAGAATCAGCTACTTATCACAGGTAACTGGCGCGACATCCTTCTCATTCATCCCCGCAGCGTCTCAGCGCTTAAACACAGTCGGACGCTGAGCATCTTCTGACTTCGATGGGGAAGTGTAGAGTGGGTTGTTCCACTGTGGAAACTGGACAGTCATTGGACAAACGCTGGGCTTTGTCCCGCCCATTGGACGCAGAGCGTCTCTGGGGGTCTATGAGGCAGTGGGCTGGCCCGGACGCTCGGCTTCTGCATGATGATTGGATGATCTGTCTGAGGCCGAATCCCTTTTTGATTGATAGTGAAATGAGCCAATCAGCGATCTTGAAGTATAACCCTCCACCGGAGCATCTTCTAAGTTTGACATTCAGTTGTTCTGGAGAGGAGCTTCTCCTGTAAAGCGGCTCAAGTCTTACACCCGCAACACAATGGGCCAAGGCCGTTTAAGCAGTCTAGCTCTGCTGGTCATTGAGAGAACACTGGTGAAATCCCTGGAAAAGACACCTAGCTGGTACGACAGGGTCACAGATCATTTTCTTGAAAAGGAACGGAGGGTAGAATTTACATTTAAATAATAAACAAATTTATGATGTAGGCCGGAAAAAAATGAGCTTCCCCTCCTTGACTGACCAGCAGCCACCACTGATGGCGTTGATATCGATAAAATAGTATCAATCTCATCTGTAATTGTTATCAATTCTCTACTGTAATCGATTTTTGATTCTCATCACTACTAGATGTCAGACAGACTTTCAGTGGTTATCGGTTATAAACAGAGCAGAAAGCAATGCAATCCCAAGGCTCCTCAAAACAAGATTGTTCAAAGATGCCGTAAAACAGTAAAGTTTTAGTCTTTCTGTGCGTTCCAGTTGATCTTGAAACTCTGACTCAAGACATACAAATTAGATTTGTCACCGAGTTCACCCCCTTTGGTTGGAATTTCTCTCCAGGGAGTTTGACGGTCAACCTCGCCTTTACCAGCTCATTACTAAAATGCAATTAAGTGGGATGTGATGTCAGTCCCTCTTCTCCTGCCGGAGTTCTGAGACAAAACGAAGGCACTGTTACTCTCCATGTTGATGTCCATTGTGCCGACTCTTTGTTGTAAACTCTGAGTGTCATGACAACATAATGATGTCTTTGTGCTCAGGCACAGTCGTTGCTGGAGCAGAGTCTATGGGACTTTAATATTCTCCTGCGGTCTGGTCTGCTCATTTCTAACATGACAGGGTAGCAACAAAGACAAACAAGGAAAAAGGAAAAGATCTTAAGTTACAGGAACAAGTGCAGCTCTTAGATCCACTTCTCACAGCTGTTTGTTTCACTTAGATAAGTGAGAATCCATCGAGGATTGATCCAGGTTTGAGTCATCAATTGGCACATTGGAGGTCCATCTTGTGTATTTGTCTCAAGAGGTGAAAACCGACACTACCAGGAATCAAAAACATCCCTAACAAGCACATGGTGCGGCTGTCCCACCCCTCCTTTAGCTCTCTGAATGAGATGACATCAGTCCGGTCTTGTCTCTAAGCCGTACTGTCATGTATTAGGGATGGTCGTAAATCACCAGACTAAATAACCGACTGGATTCCTGGGAGAAGTGGACTCATTCAGCTGATTCAGAACCATCCAGTTTAAGCTGTCAGCACCAAAACACCAGCCGTTATATGTTCTGGATGTATGCTGGAGCTGGCAGCATCCCCACCAGCTGTCAGAGCCGTGCCAGTCATTGTTTGTTTTGCTAAAAGCCTGAGCAGCCCGAGCGCCGCCCAGGTAGACACCCACTGCAAAAGCCAATCAAAGCACTCTGCTGTAATGGGACTTTTACAGGCCTCTGCTGAAAGACCGGCTTCCAAGAAGCTCTCCCTCCTGGGGGACTTTATTTTAGGTGGGCTTAGGATTGTTTTGCTTTAACCCACAAATAAACAATAAAATGTGTTGTTACTTCCTGTGGGACAGGAGTGAGGAAAGAGGGGAGCCCGCAGGTAGGGTTGTCAGAATTTCTACATTATGAAACCACAAGTATTAAAACAATAAAATCTATAAATATATTTTCAAAAAAGTGGTGGAGTGTTTACTGCAGTGGTTTAAGTAAAGATTATGTCTGTTATCAGTATTTGAACAATCTATGAATTTCACAGTTTCTTATGTGTATGAGGGTGAAATAGATGCCTTGAATAAATATCCAACACAATTTCAGAAATAGGAAAAATGTTGGAGTAAAATTAAAATCAGGCCAGCAGAGGTCTGCAACATGCCGAATATTGTTTCAGGGGTAACAAGGAAGTTGGGCAGCATGGTGGCGCAGCAGGTGGTGCACATGCCTCACAGCAAGAAGGTTCCCCATGTCGATAAACGTGTTGGTCCGGGCCTTTCTGTATATGATTTGTGTGTTCTTTCCATCAATGAGTGGGTTCTCTTCAGGCACTCTGGCTTCCTTCCACAGACTGAAAACATTCTCATTTGGTTGACTGGTGACTCCAAATTGCTCTTAGGTATGAGTGTGAGCATGAATGGTTGTCTGTCTCTCTATGGTGCCCTGCGATTGGCTGGTGATTGGCTTAGGATATACCCCGCCTCTCTCCAAATGTCAGGTGGGATAGGCTCCACCCTTGACCCTAAAACGGATAAGCGGTATAGATAATGGATGGATGGACGAAAATAAAGCACCTAAATCTTTTTTTCTTTTTTCTTTTTAAATGTGTTTTTCAGGCATTTTGTGCCTTTATTGACAGGAGAGAGACTGCGGATAGGCTTGTGAAAGGGGGTGAGAGAGTAGGGTAAGACCATGGATGGATTATAAGAACTGGATAGCGTGGCTCCGCCTTCCAACATTTAACGGTTTTGAAGCCATAATTTCCCCCGTCAGGGCGCCGCCATTGTGCAGCCAGTAGAGAATCTGGACCATATCTGGACACAGTTGTCGTAAACGGTCGCAAAACTCCGCAGCATACAGCGTACACAATCATTGTGAAACTGCCGTAAACCGCGGTTATTTTTAAACTCTAATAACTGATGAAAAAGAAACTTTTCAGAAAAAAGAGGACTTGGAAAAAACGCAGCCCCATAATACTTTCATATCACCACAGCATACAGATGGGAGAAATATTTCTATGAGGTGTATTAATTTTTTGAAGTTTCATGACGGCCTGTTCAGATGAATGGGGGAGACGGAGAATTGACCTATACTGCAGCCAGTCACCAGGGGGAGCAATTTTTGTGGCGACTTCAATTTGAGCCCAGCGACATGACGTCCATGTTTTTTACAGTCTATGGGTAAGACACTCTGCAAACTGGTCACAGGCGGGATTTGAACCTGGACTGGCAGAAGCAAGTCCATTGGGTGCCTGGTTGCTAACCACTCCACCAAACCAGTACCCCATAAAGCATGTAAATCTTGTCTCCAGAAGGCTTTGATTAAAACAATGACAAAGATCCCATGTCAATACTACAATACAAAACATTGGATAATTGGTTAGTATCCAGTTTTTTGATATTCTAAAACATATTTTGCCCCACACTGATACCAATGCCAGGTTACAAAGGTGGATGGAGGAAGTTACTTGGATTTTTGGTCATCTCAAAACTTTGAACATGTTCATTTACAATTGTTTATGAAACAAAACCGTTTTAAAATTCAAATTAGTTTTCTTCTCTTCTTGTATTTAGACACTGTTTACACATTTATAAAACAATGACAAATACTTGTCATAATTATTTTTTTTTATTGACACAAAGGACGTTTCATGACACATTTATTGACAAAAAAGAACTGTTACAATTATAATATTAAAGGGGTTAAATGAGTTTAAGTGTGTGTAAAAGAACTTATTGAACATTTAGAGCACACTGCAACAATATCACGATAATAATGATAACTGTGATAACAGAGATACAAAATTTGTACATCCCTGGTATCATGATATACACAATATAACAAGATATAGCGACATCATGATAAGGATAATACATCACAGTTATCCTTTAATAATAAGTTTACTTAATTAAGAACCCATGATACTGTATGTTATAAAATTCTAACTTATTGGTGTTAATAATTAAATTAAAGGGCCCTGGATTAACTTTTTCCATTAGAGGGCCTGTTTACATGAGGCCAAATATGGCAGCAACCCAAGAATTTTCGTTTCGTTTTGGCCTCCAGTTTACATGGAAATGGCACCTGGAGTGCTTGAATCCACAAACTTTTAAAACCAGGGTGGACAGTTTTCAAAACACTCCTCAACGCAGCTTCGTGCGTCAACTCACCATTTTTTTTGTGAAAAGTTTTTCTTCTTCTTACATGTTTTGTAGCAGCGCTGATTCTCTGCAAACCTACATCGCCATCTATTGGACTGGCATGCACACTACAGCAGTTTTATTCATTTGTAGCGTCTCCTGAAGTACTAATTTAGTTGACTGATGACTCTACATTGCCCTTAAGTATGGGTGTCAGTGTGAATGGTTGTCTGTCTCTCTATGTGGCCCTGCGATTGGCTGGTGACCGGTTCAGGGTGTACCCGCCTCTTGCTCAATGTCAGCTTGGGCAGGCTTCAGCTCGAGACCCCAAAAGGGATAAGCAGCTCAGATGATGGCAGCATGGAATACATCAGTTTCAGAAGAGAAACCTTGCCAATGTACAATTTGAGCAAATAATTAAAAACAATAAACCACGCAAACTAAGGTGCTTAGAGATAATATTTTGTTACCATGGTGAAATCATGTTTACAAACTGGTATCATAACTTTATCTATGGGTCTTGGAAGCATTATGCAGCTCTGTATTTCATAGTTTCATGATATTACAGGTGCATTTCAACATCATATGAGAAGAACAGATCTTATGTAATGATGGACATAATATTTGGCTCATGAACTGAATAGCAGAAGAAAAATGGCTTCCTCAAAAGGATCAAAGCTTGAGGATCCAAAGCCGTTTGAAAACTGGTATGTGAAAAATATTTATGAAAAACATTTTGGACAGCAAACACAGAAAACCAGCAGAACCTGCATCTCTTCTCCATGTGCATACCAGAGAAACACTGTTCCATTTCACTGGTTTTAATGTTCAACTTGTGATAAAACAATGCCCTTGGATGTTTTTTATTTGGAGTTTATGTGAGCTAAACTAAAACACAAGCGGCTGCAAACATCAGTGAGAAGAGGAGAAGGATGGCAGAGCAGATTGTGGCTCCCTGTGGTGTGGATGGGATTGTTAAAGCTTTGGCCATTTCTAGAAACACGGCTCAATGACTCAGCCGAGAACACGCACACATCTGGTCTCTATATAGTGTTCTAGT
The DNA here is from genome assembly GCA_036419115.1 of Scarus forsteni. NCBI lineage: Eukaryota > Metazoa > Chordata > Actinopteri > Labriformes > Labridae > Scarus > Scarus forsteni. The sequence continues at coordinate 47,567,818 of JAZDUH010000136.1, forward strand.
GAATGAACAGATCAGAGCGAGAGACTGATGTTCTCTTCAGGGTGGTTCCTATTGTTTTCATCTCTGCATGGACCCTGCAGCACAGATACAGCAGCGGTAAGGTGCACAGACAGAAAACACTGCAAATGTGTTGATGTACAGAAGAGAATCTAATCAAGCGAGTGCTGAATCAACTCTTCTTTGGGAAAGTGGCTCACTGTAAAGTATTACAAGAAAAATCTTCTCCATGTTGAATTTGGACCCTGGTTTCAGGTTGCTGACTGCAACACTTTTCCACCGTTGCGCCGTAATTCTTTATGTCACCTTTTCTGTAGCTGTTCTCACCAATAGAACTGCATGTCTTCTGTGTTATGTGTAATTATGTAATGACAGGCGAGGGCCTCATTTACAAACGCTGTGAGAGCAAAAATCAGACCTTGAATAATGCATATGCGCCTTATGTCAGAGCTGGAATGTTAAAAAACGAGAGTTGACGTGAGAAAGTGCAGATCTGTGGAAACGTGCGAGACAAACGTGTGCACAAATTAAAAAGCAGACATGGTAGGGTAAAATGTTCCTATGACAGAGCAAATCAGTCTCTACATTCAAATAAAAATCCTTATATTGCGTTTTATCATCTTATAATCAACTACTGCTATTTCAAGAGCCTTTCGGCAGCCTGCAGATCATCTAACTTTGGCATAAAATTACATTTATGCAACCCAAATATGGATTAATAAGTCGACAAAAACACTAATTATTTCACTATAAGAATGGTTTAGCAATATCATTCTTAAAGGTGGGACAAAATCTTAATATTACATTTTATTGTTGTCCTAGCTTGTGCAATCCAATTATCATATGCTTGCTCAAAATATTGATATCTCATTTAAAACTAGAAAAGCACTTGGAGAGCGCAGACTTCCGCCAGCACCACAGTCCTCATCCATATTGTGATATTCACCATAAATATTAGTCCTACCTCTATTTCATCTCAATATTTAGATTCCTTGACCACGAAAACATATAATTAGCAACTGGATTCATCATGATACCTATTTTAGTTCAGTAGTTATTCACGAAAATCACATTTTTCATCACGGCGGTTTTATGCTAATCCGGATCTCTCCTTAAATCGAATTATTTGTTTCTTGTTCCAATTTGGACATTTCCTGAAAACTTAATCAGATTTCGTCCATAACTTTTTGAGTTATGTTGCTAACAGAGAAACAAACAAACAGACACCGGCAAAAACATAACCTCCTTGGCAGAGGTAATCATAACCACTGAACTAAATTTCTTTTTCGGTTAGACTCAGCAGGGTATAACTTTGTGACTCCTAGTGTCAGTGGCCAAAAGATAAATGAGAGTAACGGAGTTGAAATTTATTCAGCCAGTGAAGAAGTTGATGGGGAGAAAAGAGGCAGCTAACAGCAAGGCTCTCGGGCTGATGGACAAAAAAAAAATAAAACTTCAAATTCACTCCATGGTCCCCAAAGGGAAATTTCTTTTGCAGGAAGATAAAAACATCAAACATAAAAACACAATCCTAAAACTCCAGATAAAACACAAATAGTTAAAGAGACAACTGAAGCAGAACTGCGGCTGCAATGTTAGGAGATGGCGTGTATCATTGTTACAATTTAAATTTAGTTGTGCAACAGCTTGTGATAGGAATGATTTTTTTATTCTCAGGATTAACTCACCTTTTTCCCAGTCCCAAAGATGTTTAAAATCAAACTAGGGGTGCCCAATATCATTGGCACCATACTGGTATCAGCAGATAATAGCTTAAAAAGCTGATATCAAAATTTTTGCCAATATTTAAGGCTGGTTTGTCAGTCCTACGTATAGTCCTCAAAGAAAGTTAGGAATAATTATTTGTTGATTATGTTTCCCTTTAAATAATACAATTGTTCATGTCTTTTAAATTGTTGGGAATAGAGCTGAAACGATTCCTTGAATATTCGCGAGTACTCGATTACAAAATATCCTCGAATTAAATTTTGTGCCTCGAAGCCTCGTTTAATGTATAATTATACATATAAAAATATATCTGGACTACTATACAGTGCACGGTGTTTGACACAGACGGTCATTTCTGTGGCACAGCTCGCCTGCTACCTCCGCTGCTGCACTGCTTGTAAACTAATGAAGGAAGAGAAAAGAGACGGACAGAAAGGAGAGAGTCCGCAGAAGAAATGGCAGAGAGTGTCCCAAGTGTGTGGTCACTACAAGAAGGGACGAAAAGAAAACACAGTGCAGTGTGTCTGATGTCAAACAGAGTGAGCTTATCATGTAGCTCAGCACGATAGCACGTCATTAGGGCTGCAACTATTACTATTACAGCATTTTAAATATGCTCGTCACCGACATGTGTCCTCTTTCCATGGTGGAGGACACAGGATTTAAGAACATGATCAAGGATTTCAATCCAAACTACACAATGCCCTCCAGAACACACTTCACAAATATAATTGCAGAATTATATTACTGCTTTGTTAATCAGTATTGTATTGGCTTTGTTTTAAGCCAGTACTGGTTTAAACTTTGGAAGTTGTTAAAATAAAAACCCTTTTCTGAGGAATAAATGACATTTGGTTGCTCAATTTGAAAGCCCTAACATGTTGCATTGTATACAATTGATTTATTTGTTTAAAAACAAAAAAGTATATTTTGTTAGAGTACTCGAGTACTCAAAGAAATAATTGACAGAGTACTCGATTCCAAAAATACTCGATAGTTGCAGCTCTAGTTGGGAAGCCTGATTATTCACCTTACAATAAGGTACAGCATGAAAGAATGGTGCACTGCACTTATGGAAGTGGTCAGCTAAATTGAGCTAAAATCCCCTCTATTTGGAAGCTGGTGTTCAGGTACACAGAGAGGCGGCATCATTCGGTGTTAGCCCTCGTACCATTTCCAAACTTAGGACCAAGATCTGAGAGACAGGTGGAGTCAAAGACAGACAGTAAAGTGGGCCACCCAGGAAGACAGCACCCCAAGAAGACCAGTTTCTCATCCTTACTCCACTGTAGAACTGCAGACTTTCTTAAAGGGGGAGAGAGATTTCGATCTTCCAAGTTGTACCTCACGCTAAATGTGATTAATCAGGTTTCCAATGATATCAAATATAATACTAACTTACATTATTATTATATTGAACACCATTATGTTCCACTCTTTCATCACTGAAAGTCCAAATTAAAAACCAATACAGTATCGTTTAATAGATAACAAATATTCATTTTTCTTGTTTCAACTGCCAGATGGTCTTGAGCTTACAAAGCACTTCTTAGTCGCTTTTAAACCTTGAAACAAGTTCACACCGCAGGTCACATCCACCCATTCACTCTCACATTGACTCACTGATGGTTGGAGTTTCTTTGTCAGTTGTCCATCAGTATCAATCAACACTTTCAAACCCATTTAGAAGAAGAAGAAGAAGAAGAAGAAGAAGAAGAACCAATTGCCTTATCAGACAAGAAAAGATAAATTACCTTCCAGAAGACACTTTGTGCCCTTAACAGAAATGAGTTTGCATCAACATCTGCATCAGAATCATTGATAATGAGTTTGAAAGTATTGAAAGTAGAACGTTCTTGGTGCTTCAGATAGAAAAAAAAAGAAAGAAAATGAACTCCTTTTGGCAGAGTTATCTCACCACTTTACTGACTTTATTTGTCAGTAACAATAATTAAGAATGTATCACACTAAGGTCGATGAACAGAATATAGCCAGTAACTTTCTACAATGTGAAATTTAAAGCACAGAGAAACTGCAACAAAAAGTACAGGAATAAAAATGGGAACCACTGCCCAAAGACAACGTTAATCCACAGACTGGGGAATCAAAATTATGCTGCTGAAGAGTCTGAATGCCTTTAGATGTGATGACAGTGGAGCTTTGTTAACAATCTGACACAACAGATGGACTGCTCAACTTATTTCACCAGTACATCTGGACAAGAGCTCATAAGAAGCGTTTGGAAATGGGCAGAACCTTTGGAAGCATGACTGGTGATTGGGCGCTTGTCCTGTCAATCACGTTCATTACAAGACACTCAGATGATGTATTAGGTTGGCACAAAACAAGTACAAAACATGAGCCACTTCATAGAACAAACTCACTAAAACACATCAAGAAATACCATTGGAGTTGTTATTTTCAAGTGATGAAGAAATTTAGTCCAGCTCTGAAGAAAACTATTAGCATCTTTGTTAATCTGGTGTGAGCAGTCTCTTCCTGCTGGTGTTACATTCTTAGCTCCCACCTCTTTCTGCCCGAAAGGGTGCTGATTGGGCTTCGCCTCGGGTTGAGCACAATGGTTTTAGATTGGAGCTTTGCAAGATGTATCTGTCTTCATTACAGGCATTGAATCAGAATGATCAAGCTGCACTGCAAGGCTACTTTGTGATGCCCCTGCTGCATAAATTCACTGTTAAAACAATTTTGCATTACTCCTATATTACATCTATATTAGAGCAGCCTGGCACCAGAATTTCCTTGACGGATAATCTTTCCTATTTTATTAATCATAATGAGTACAAATATATTCAGCTCTAGACTTAAATCATGGTTTAATGTCAAACCACTTTAAAATCTTTGAAATGATTATTACATAAACCCCATTTTTCTGCCTGCCCATTTCTCGGGAACATATCTGCAGGGGAATGTTCTTCTAATAATCAGATAATCACCACATAGTTTTCCAAATCTGGACCATTTAGTCAGTTGCAGATGAAATTGTTATGCAAACCAAGTTTCACATTTTGGTCCAGATTCCTGTTCTAGTCTCTCCTCAATGCGACCTTGGTTTAAGTCCAATTTATTCTTGCACAGAGAAAACTCCACTGTCCCAGAGGCAGGATTTGAGTAAACAAAATGCCTGCCAAACTGGGGGAGCATTACAAGAAGCATTCCTAAATTAATTTGTTTTTAATAACATCAGCGATTAAAAGACTAAAAAATTAAAAGTTGTGGAGGCATTATTAGAGCTCCATTTAGCATGAGGGTGGATTTGGCAGTTATGATAATTGGGGACTATTCTGGGGTTATAGCTATTCTTAAATAAAACCTTTGCACCACTTGGCGTCCTCACTCTGTGGTGACATGTTGACATCCTTACATTTAGCAAAAACTATGTTAATAGAGGCATTTAACATCCACAACCATCCCTTGTATGACCTATTACACAATAAAGCTGCTACTTTTTATGCTTTGCTATTTTAGTAAAAATACCCCAAACCATCATAGCGCTGCAGGAGACCTCAGGAAGCATCTGCTGCACAGAGACAAACTTGAACATACTGTAGCTCCAGGGCAGGCTGAGGGAGAGCAGAGCAGTGGGCTCAGGGAGGCTGAGGAGAGGTTTGCCACAAATATGTGGGAGAAAATGTTTGGACAGGATACAGAGATCGCTGTCTGATGGGTTCACGGATTAGAGTATCAAACATGAATGCACACACACGCACAGGTCTCTTTGTTTTTATGCTTTCCTGTTTAACTGCGTGTCTTGGACTCAGATTAATTTACCTTCTGTCTGGGTTAAACCTGCTTTTATTAGGAAAGACAAAAATAAACTTCAAGAGGTAGCTGATATGAGCCCAACTGAGGAGAAAAACAACTTTCTGCAGATAAAGTAAGTGAAAACAGCTTCAGGGTTATGATAAAAGAAAAAATATTTGATTTCACCAAGTGCAGATAAGTCTTCACTCATCCACTGAGTGGTCAATGAGTTATTGAAATTGCATTGTGCTATTCAAAGGGGCAGCAGTGTTCTTATATCCATGGTGGTGTGCGAGAACTCTAAGGTAAGAGGAATCAAGTTACTCAATACAACATATGGAAACTTTCCAGGATGACCATGAGGAGGGCTCTCTGCATCTCTTGTGTGCTTTGTCAGTTAGTACCTTGAGGTTTTACAACTGATATTTCAATTCAGGATAATAATAATAATAATAATAATAATAATAATAAGAGACATTGTATCTAAAAGCACCCTTCAAAACACTCAAGGACACAATACACGATCAGAAAAGCCCTAACCCCGAAGAAGAAGTAGAAGAAATAGAAGAAGTAGAAGAAGAAGAACATAAACAACAACAACAACAATAGGAAGAAGAAGAAGTAGAAGAAGAAGAAGAATAGGAAGAAGAAGAGGAAGAAGAAGAGGAATAGGAGAAGAAGAAGAAGAAGAAGAAAAGAAGAAAAAGAAGAAGAAGAAGAAGAAGAAGAAGAAGAAGAGAAGAAGAAGAAGAAGAAGAAGAACAAGAAGAAGAAGAAGAAGAATAGGAAGAAGAAGAGGAAGAAGAAGAATAGGAGAAGAAGAAGAAGAAGAAGAGGAATAGGAAGAAGCAGAAGAAGAAGAAAAAGAAGAAGAAGAATAGGAAGAAGAAGAAGAAGAAGAAGAAGAAGAAGAAGAATAGGAGGAAGAAGAAGAAGAATAGGAAGAGGAAAGAAGAAGAAGAATAGGAAGAAGAATAGGAAGAAGAAGAAGAAGAAGAAGAAGAATAGGAGGAAGAAGAAGAAGAATAGGAAGAAGAAGAAGAAGAAAGAAAGAAGAATAGGAAGAAGGAAGAAGAAGAAGAATAGGAAGAAGAAGAAGAAGAAGAAGAAGAATAGGAGGAAGAAGAAGAAGAATAGGAAGAAGAAGAAGAAGAATAGAGAAGAAGAAGAAGAAGAAGAAGAAGAAGAAATTTTATCTAAAAGCACCCTTCAAAACACTCAAGGACACAGTACAAGATTAGAAAAACAACAATAAAATCAGTAATGAATCAACAATAAAATCAGCAAAACACAAACAACAAGGGTAAGAGATACCTTCCTTTATCTATTTCTTCTTGCGTTCCATGACATTGATACTTCTTGGTTTCTGAAAGTCATGGCCAGGTTGAGGATAAAAATTATAAAATGTGCGCATGTTAGACCTGGTTTGCACATTTTGCACTATGGGCATGGCACAGGGTAACACATACGAGTAAAACAGTGGGCATATGGCTTATGCCACCCAGCACAACCCAGGGACAGTGAAAGCTAACAGCAGTAAAGCTGATGCTTAGCCAATGCTACTACTAAACCAGCCAACACTTGACATGCTTGGCTGGTCAAAGCAGCCTCCTAGTTCTGAGCAAGAAAAGAAAATATCTGTTAAAACCTTTATGTGCAGACTCAAGGCCCCCCATGGTGAGGAAAACAAGGGCTTTTCTTATAAACTGGCTGCCATCGCTTATGGGGCTTACAGGGCATTGAGTTCAGAGGACAAGGCGGTATAGTCCTCATGTGGACAAAAGTCAGAGTCTTTAAAGCCTCTGGTCCTGCTGGTCTTGCTATACTTTTGCAAGGCCTGTAGTGTAGTTTTTAGAGATGCCAGCTGGGCTCCTTCATGACTATCTTCCTATGATGCACTTTTGGGTATCAATGTCAGGACCATGTGTCCAATACTGACGGGCTCAGGAGGGCAGGAATAGGAAAGGTCAGCTCCTGGATATAGGCTTCTACGGGCTCCTGGGTTGGGTGAGACCAGAGGGAGGACCACGTGCATTGTTGAGCTCAAAGCATACCTGAAGAGTTCGAACATGGGGCTTGCACAGGCCTAGACATAGGCCATCAGATGGTCAGAGAAGTACGGGAACAGGCTGACAAAGCAAAGTGCTGAACGAGCATAGTCATATGATTTGGAATCTTTTAAGTATTACTTCATTGACAGCAGCATTGTCATGAAAGTGGACAGTGAAGCTAAAAGATAAGAGAGGCTGAGCATAGCAGTGGGTTGTATTCACTGGCTACAAGTGGACACCAGTCTGACTTTTTCTCATGTTTTTGGTAAAACTGAAGTGACTTAATCAACCTAGTGAGTAGGGCTGAACAATTAATTGCAAATTAGATTAAATCGCAATATGGCTTGCTGCAATTTTCAAATCGCAGAAGGTTCAATATTTTTAGCCCAAAATATGTTGAACATTTTGGCATTCTGATGTAGTTTTTTGCAATTTCATGTGTATTTTTTACCTCCATTCATACACTTTTTTCCACTTTTGGACAATTTTTACCTTCTTTTAACTCCCTTTTTACAACTTTAAGCCTATTCTGCCCCCATTCATCTTTTGTTGGCCACTGTCAGAACCATTTTTGGAATTTTTACATGGTTTTTGAAATTTAATTTCAAATTTAATTCCCAATTTTGCTGCCATAATCAATTTTCCTAAGCCACTTTAGGATTTTTTTTTGCCAATTTTTCTCCATTTCTTTGCAATTTCATACCTATTTTGTACCTATTTATTAACTTTTTTCCGCTTTCATACCATTTTTACCCAATTTTTACAATTTCATACCTATTTTGCTTCTGTTCTTTACTTCTCCACTTTTTCTCAAATCTTTTATCCTCAGATTAATTTAATGTCATATTGGTTATACTATAAAAAGATCTATTGCTTATGTTTGTTTAAGAATTCATAAGATGAGGAACATTAAAACAATTGCAGTGTAAATCACAATATTGGGGGAAAAAAATCGCAATTGATTATTTTCTCAAATCTTTCAGCTCTACTAGTGAGATAGGTTTATTACATTTTATAGAATTCATTTCCTTTGGATGTAAATGTGAAGATCAAGGGTTTAAAATCATAATTACTGCAATGTTATTTATTTTAATACTTAGCATAGAATAACAATAAAATCAAACAGGACTAAAGCTTGAAAAATATATTTTGATGCCCCTGGTGTAGGAGTGTAAGATTTTAGGTAAAGATCTAATTGTGATTTCTGGCAGATATTGAGATTTCAATTCGATTCCAGATTTCCTTCAACTCAAGCTTCAGTACAATATTCACTATGTTTACAGTCCAGAAAACAGAAAGGAAATAAATGATCAAAAGCATATCACACATTATTCATCATCAAATATTGACGATCAATAATCTGTTTTCATTATTTAAAGGATACGTCTACTCCGAATCAGAGGCTGCGTGTTTCACTTCTGCAAATATTATATAAAATATAATATTTATTATGTGTAAAATAGTTGACACAGCAGATCCTGGGTCAGCCAGGAGCACTGCAAAACATCACAGCTCTGGCAATCACATGATTGCATTGTCTGAAATTTTCATTTCGATCCGAAAACAAATAATCAATGAACACTACTCTCACTCCTAGTTCTTGGGGATGATTTAGACAGTATATTTTTTTAATCTGACTTTTGTATAGAGAAAATAAGTTGTGTTATTTTTTTGCCTTAGTCCAATTGTTTATCTTCACCAGTCTGGCACATGCTCCATCCATTACTGCCATAATTGATTTGGGGTTTAGAAAGTTGCGACGGTCGATTAAAGATGGGTGACAGTTGGTCTCAGGACATAGATTGTACATCCCTGCCATAAAGAGTCAAAACAGTGTCATGGCAGCAGTGTCAAGATGAATCAGAGTATTATATGTCTCAAACCACTGTTCAGGATGTGTGGCTGTTCTGTGGGATTTGACCAGCTCAGAGGTAAAGAGGAGGTACGGGAATAGCGGAAAGGACATCCTCTGAGTCTCAGGAGTGGAATGAATAAAAAGTATAAAGCAAATAAACACCCTGAGGAGTTTGAAAGCTCCTCTTGATGCTCAGTCACTCTCATTTCCAGTAAGCGAATGTTGACTGGTTACACAGCTATATTTGGTTTAGCACAGAGGATCTTTTATTCAGAGCTGGTTGATATTCCAGAACATATCCAACAACAAAAACAAGGACCCAGACCCTTTGTGTCAAACCTGGCCTCAAAGCGGCCATGACTGCTGCTGACTATGACTTCATAACCATAATAATAGGTCTCAAAATTACTGCTTTTCTGCTACGACGGCATTATTCAAAAGCATGGAGGCCCCACTGTGGTTGTGACCTTGTTTTGGAGTCCTTAAATGTGAACTATGAGGCCTCTTGTCTTATTAAAGCTAAAGTCAGACGAGCAATCGCCTTATGTAACAGCAGAGTTAATGTAAGGTAATTCCCCTCCTGAATGAGGAGCCTGATTTTGCTCTACCTCCATTCATCCCGGTTATATTGACAATACACACTCTGAGAATTGAATTACAGCCTAAACAGATGCTCATTATGCACCCCATACCCTGAGCTATTAAGGTATAACTCGAAAGGTTTGGGAGAGAGGGAAAGTGGACAGGAGAGGGTAATTTATGTCTCTGGATTACTTGGTATCACAGATCTGACAGGAAAGAGTCTCCTAAGCATGATTTATGACTGTGACTGTGTTCTACTAATGGCTTTAATAGAAGTCATTTATAAAATCTTTCTTTGGAAACTGGAAACACTGTTGCATGGATGATATAAAGAGTATGACTCATTTGTTATAAATGTCTGTGAAAATGGCAGGAAATGTCTTAGTCTGCATACCTCTCCACCTTGAAGAGAATATTTCATGTGAAATCGCTGCCACAACAACCAAAGGGCAAGAAAACACAGAGCTGAGTTGAAATGAGGCCAGAGGTAGGGGTTAATGAAATGTTTTTGTTCTTATCTTTGTGCCTCAGTGTGGAGGAAATAACATTTAACAAAGCCTGAGGAGATTCGCAGTAAAGCATTAGGATATGAAGTATAAACCTGACCTTGTTTTAATTACCTCTCATCAAGTTTTACGCAACCAGAACAAATCAATGGGCAGAAAACAGAGAGCATCAGCTGTGCACGTCTTTATGAATTAAACAGCCCACTTTTTGCCTCATTTCTGGTTCATACATTAATGTTTGAGCAAGTTCACTGTCACTTCCGTTAAAATCAACCTTCTAGTTTTCGCATATAGAGCCCCCACTGAGATTTTGGGATGCTTTGTTAGAGTTCCTGCCCCTTTAATGACCCCCTTTACAAATCAAGCAAAGTTCACTCTGATTGGCTTTCAGGTCAACTCTGTGATAATTGGTCAGTTCAGAGCAGATTGCCACCCTGCAACATATTATCAACAACTCTGCATTCATTTCAGGCAGCAACGATTGGATGGATGGACGGCCAGACAGACCGAGAGACAGATAGATAGAAAGTCAGAGAGATAGATAGATAGACAGACAGATAGATGATACATAGACAGACAGACAGACAGACAAACAGATAGATAGATAGATAGATAGATAGATAGATAGATAGATAGATAGATAGATAGATAGATAGATAGATAGATAGATAGATAGATAGATAGATAGATGTTTAGATAGATAGATAGATAGATAGATAGATAGATAGATAGATAGATAGATAGATAGATAGATTTAGAGATGTTTAGATAGATAGATGTTTAGATAGATAGATGTTTAGATAGATAGATAGATAGATAGATAGATAGATAGATAGATAGATAGATAGAAAAATAGATAGATAGATCGATAGATAGATAGACAGACAGACAGACAGACAGACAGACAGACTATAGGTAGATAGTCAGAGATAAATAGATAGAGAGACAGATAGATGATAGACAGACAGACAGACAGACAGACAGACAGACAGACTATAGGTAGATAGTCAGAGATAAATAGATAGAGATGGAGAGACAAACAACCATGCATGCGAACACTCACACCTGAGGACAGTTTAGAGTCACCTGGAGAAAACCCACACATGCGATGGGAGGACGTGCAAACACAGAAAGGCCCCCTGACCGACATGAGGATCAAACCAGCAACCACTACCTGCCACGCTTCTGTGCTGCCTTAATTATCCATCATGCTTCAGATTGATCAAAACATAGCTGTAGGAAATTGCTTTGTTGTTCTAATTTTAAACTACACGTGAAACTAAACATGGAAGTCAAAAAATGCAAAGCCTCTTTTAAGTCCTGCATTAAGCTGCTTCTTTTACTCAAACTTTGAAATCTTCAATATTTCCAGTTTAATCATAGCACTCGCACAGACATGAACCTATCAGGACAGAAATGAAGACGCAGCAGGGGGCCTTTTCATGAGTGTGGGACCCTGTAAGAACAGTTTTATCAGGCTTTAGAAATCCCTGCCCTCTGACTCACACTTATGTAACATTATGGGAGAGCACAGGTGCACATTGTTTTTGAGCAGTGTGTGAGTTTAAGAAAGTATGCCTCAATATGAGTCTTTAAACAAACTAGAGATTGAAGTTCTTCGCTCTCATGCACAGTGGAGGGCACTGACTGCATGCAAGTTTGTCTCTAAATGCCTGAATTGATTTATAATTTTTCTTGCCTGTTGCCTTTGGAGAAATAAAAGAAGTTTGAATATACTTTATGTGCACCACAAATGATTAGAAGCAAAGATAAGGGTTTACTTTTGGCAAGAGAGGGGTACTTTTCAATTACAAGTCTTCTTCATAGACATACATTCAGGTAAACAGTTACACAAACCCCTTTACCACAATCTGAAGAGCAAAGATGAGCAATCTCGACATATAACACCACTGGAATGTTTGTTCCATCTGAGGTATATATTGCAATATTTTCAGGGACCTTTAAAAAAGTAACCCACGGTTTCCTCTATTGCACACTGTAGTTGTCACATTTCGTCATAAACTTTACAGGTCAACTTGCAGCTTACTTTTCATTACTTAAATAATACATTATCAATCATTTTTTATATATAGACCTAAACCTAACAAGAGGATTCTTCACCAGCAGTCCAATTTTAACACAATTTTGCATCTCCAAGCCATTTCCCTGATTCTTTTTAAAAGATGCAAAACCTTCAATCAAATAAAAGACAACAACAAGAACACACGGAGGACAAGTGGGACAAATTGACATTATTCAGGACTGACCAAAGCGACAATAACACTAACCTTGCAGTGCAGCTGGATCAGTCTGATCCAATGTCTGTAATCTTGTCAAGCTCCAATCTACAATGATTGTGCTCGGCCCAAAGCAGCCCAATGCTAACAGCCCAAGTAGCAGCTTTATCAGATCTGGGCTGCATTTTCTAACTGAATGAAAATCAAATAACACTACAAACTCCTCCAGGGTAAGGATATTTTCACCCCACTTCTGATATGTTTCACCAAGAGTTTGTTCTTCAAAGTGGTACATATTCTGTTCTTTACACTGCGTCAGTAGCTCCCGCCTACTACATTATCTGATTGGTCTGTAATGAACGTGATTGAAGGAAAGATCGTCCAATCACCTGCCAAATATGCTTTTAAAAGGATTTTGCTCATTAATGAATCACTGAATCAATAGACTTGGAACTGTTGGAGAGTTAACTTCATGTTTTGGTCTTTGTGTGGTGGTGTGGTGCGATTTGATTTAGATACACTTTTTGTAATACTGGTCAAAATGGTCTTTATGACCCGATGGTAATCAACTAATAATGTGTTCTTAAAACAGAGCGAAAAATATCCGGTATCTACAGCAGGAGTAAAACAGGGAAAACCCCAACCAATAATCATGCCCGGACACCTGTTTTTAAACCAATCAAATCCGGTCGCCATTCTGCCCGCCTACTGCGCGTGTATTTTCCCAGCGTGCACAGACTCGGTGCGCGTAGCCGAGCTCATAGGTATCAGAGTCCGCGGGGGAATGCTTACCTTTCAAGTTTTATCTTTGAAAATAAGGGAAGCCAGCCGTGAGCCGTCCCACAACTCCAACCAAGCTCCAGTATCCCTCACATTTTAAGACCGATGTACAAGAAATCTAAAATAAACTCTTTGTTTTTCTAAGTTTGTTCTGCTGCTCTAATCTCGCGATAGCTGCTACCCAGGCTACTGCAGGTGGACGTTCTCGCAAGGCTTTTTCTTCTTCTTCGGTTTTACGGCGTTTGGCATCCATCATTTTGGAGCATTACCGCTCCATTAAGGCTAGAGACAGAGTTCAGTTAGGAGAGGCAGAGGAATGTTTTTATTATTATATCATCACACGGGAGATTTACGGGAGGATACTGATACCAGAGGATGGCGGGAAAGAGGATAAAATACGGAAAATACGGTAGTTTCATGGCCAAAACGGGAGATTTGACAGCTATGTGGAGAATGTTAGAGGAACTACCTATACCCCGATCAACATCGGCTGTGAGTACTAACTAACTTTACATGTTTGTTTGGTGTTTTCTTACTGCTGACTGAGACATGACTTGGTGTAGTGCAAAACAAACACGTTGTGCTGAGGGTATATCCAGAATCAGTGGATATACATCAGCGGGGGGTGGGGGGTGGGGGTTTAGGTGGTGCCCTGAGGAGATAGTACTTTCATATTCATGCCAGTTTTCCAAAATCGCCAACCCCAGCTTTAATGCTAAAAAAGGAGAAAAAAAATCTTGCTTTAATACCCGTTAGAGTGAAGACAAGCCATTTTACAGCCATGTTTAACACTGATACTGTAGTTTCTGCATATTAAGACACATTTTTGGATAATTCCACTCTATATCCTGCAATAAAATGAGATTTAACGCCAAAGAAAGTGTGTGCAGCTCAGCCCAGTGGGCAGAAACTAAAGGAGTGTGTGTGTCAGGAGGATGAAGGATGACAGGTTTCATGACGTTTTATCCTGGCCGGAGGGGTAATGATTATGAGGATCATCATTCAATCCATGACTAAGTGGGAATGGAGGACAGCCAGAGAATCTGAATGTAGGCGAGGCAAATGGGTGCTATCAGCACCCTCAATGACCCCTCGTAAAAAAACAGAGACAAGAGCAAGGTTGAGCTCACATGACAGAACTTGTGGGGACGCAGCAGGCGAGAAAGTGAGAAAAAGCAGACGGGGGATGGAGGATCTTTAAAGTCCAGGAGAGTTGTCTTGATTAGAGGAATATCTGAATGTTGGATCAAACCACAAAGTGAGGAGGAAAAACGCTGAGGTCCTCCCGCCAAGAGTCTGAGCTGCTTTTTAGGAATTTACAAGTCAGTGATGTCATGTTCATAAACAAATCATGTTAATTTTATACATGCTGAATAAATCTGTCTTGTCTGTTGAGTCCAATTGAAACAGCCAGATTACACAGGCCGTGTGAATGAGCAGGAGCAGAGATCTGGCTCACTCTTTAAGTTATTCAAAGAGTCTTTTTTTAATATTCTCAGAACAGCTACACATTTAAGACCCTGAACAAGCCCTGTGATTTAAGATACTCCATATTTTTATACTAACCCCTGGAGCTAAAAAGTGGCTCTTAGTCAAGCTAACTAATTCAATTTCTTCTAAAACTCAGCACCAGCGTAAAAATAAAGACAGAAGTACAGTAGGGTGTATTACTGATGTCTAATATAAGAGATGATACATTAGCTGTCCATGTCAAGAAAATGCTTGTACTGTCACAACTTAACAGAAATAAAGCACAAAATACCATCAGTATTATTCATTAAATTAACTTCCAGTGCATGCAAGCCTTATTTGTACATTTTAATATTGATGAAACAAATTTAGACCATAAGTGCATCACCAAACATGCATGCACTTTTTCTCGAGCAATGTGCTGCTCATTCAGCTGATCTCAGCATGTACTTCAGGTCAGATTTAAACACTGGATTCATATTTTGGACTTAAGACAAAGATCTGGAAACTCTGCTACAGTTTATTTAAAGGTATAGTGTGTAGAAGTTGGTCATATTTCACCGAACAGAAACAGTAAATACAGGATATAATGTTTCTATTTGTATGTAAAGCCCGTTGAGATAGGTGAACAATCATCCCCATTAAACTTTCGTTTTCTTTTATTAAGTTAGAAAAAGCTTTTTAGATTTATGTACCCCGGGTCCCCACTTGACATCACACTTGGCCATGTCGTCTACAGGTCGGTTTTGGGGACAAAAAGAGCCAAATGTGGTTTTTTAATACAAGTCTGGACACAGGTCCTGAAATCTGGATGACATGTGACATCTTAACTGACCTATAATCTATTGAAATACTAGTTCAAAATATGAATGATAAAACCCTCACCTGGTAACTGTTGTAAATGATGCCCTGTTGAAGATCCTTTTTGGTCTTCACCGTCTCTTGTTGCTAAGTGATGTAATGGACGAGCTAATGGATGGCTTTCTACACAATGCACCTTTAAGAAGATTTCAGCAGCAGACGATGGCGTCCACAGGTAACATGGTTAATCCACAGGTAATGTGTGGTAAGTATCGGCGTTTACAGCCATTAATTCCGAGCAACTGTTCAGGTTCTTGACAAGAACTAGCCAGTGAAATTGAGGCATGTAGCACCCTATAATACAATAATTTACTGATAATGTAATAACGACTGATACTGTTAGAAAATTTGCACTTAAAGGAACACTACACCCAAACAACGATTTGGCCTCATTTTCTACTCACCCTCATGCTGAGCAACACTCTGGAGCACTTTTTTGATGTCTCAAATGCAGCGTCGAGAGCTGTCAACAAGCGTCCATCTAACAGGGGGCAGCCCGAAGAAAAAGGTCCATAAAGTCCAGCGTGCTTATTTTCCTTCATACTGCTCTTCGCTGTAATCCAAGTGTCCTGGAGCGTCCATAATTAATTAAGCAGGGTCATTTAGTACATTTTTGAGCCTAAACAGTGCTATATAAGTATATAGCACTCCTGCCTATATGCTTGTTAATGTAATAACTTAGCCAATAATGTAATAAAATATCCTGACTGGTACGGTTATACCTAATGACAATATTGGGATTTTTTTTTTTTGGTATATTATGAGATTAACCTGTAAAAGACAGTCAGCTCTTCGACAGGAAGTTAAGCAATGAATTCCCAATAATGTCATTCGGTATTGCAATACCAGTTAAAATGTTCATACAATATCAGTCAGGATATTTTTATAACATTATTGGTTACATTATAACATCATCAGGTTTTATTACATTTTTCATTAAGTACTGTGCAAATTTTGTTACACTATCAGGCGTTATTACATTATCGCATTACCTATCATATAACATATCACCAAAGACACACTCCACTAATGGCCCTTTTCCATTAGCCCTACTCTACCCGGCTCTATTCTACTCACCTTGTGCTGCTTTTCCATTAGCCCCAGTCGCCTGCCCAACGAGGTGCAGTGTCGCCGAGCGGCTCTGCGGTGACGTCATTTTTAACGCGACACAACAATCTGTGGCTTTTTGTCACAAACCGAGTAAAAAAGGAAAGCAGAAGAAGGCTGCAGGTGGTAAGAGGAAATACCCCTTGAGAAGCACAGGAGAGTTTTGGAAGCTACACAACAGAATGAAGCCGAGGACGAGAGCAATCGAGCTGCAAAGAAAAGACGTATGAGGGTAAGCTAACGGTAGCTACAGCTAGCATGCTAGGTTGACGCGCTCATGACTCATTGATGACGACATTGTCTGACCAATCAGTAGCCGGCAGTCGGTGACGTCATCTTTTAGTATCGACTCTGCTCGCTTGGTACCAGAGCGGAGTAGGTACTAAAACTAGCTTGTTTTAGGAGGTACCAGGCTAGTGGAAACACGGTGCAAATCGAGTAGGGCCGAGTAGAGTAGGGCCAAGGCATGCTAGTGGAAAAGGGCCATAACAGTCACCAGCTCACATGGTCACTGGTTCAACCCTTAAACCTGTTTATTGGGATTAGTTAACCAGATAGAAACCTTGACCTCTGCTGTTGGCTCTTGCGTCCGCGTAACAAACAGCAAGTATATCTTCAGCCTTGATGTTTAGTCTGTTGTTCAGTCCTATCAGATTCTGATCCCTATTGAAATTGCACCCTCATTTCCATAAAAAGGAGACTGAATATATGATTCTCTCAGGGTACGAAGGATGAATTGCATAATAATGAAAAAGGGAAATGAGAAAAGTGACAGGCGGAGCGTAAATCTCACCTCACAGAGTTGGCCTTCCTCCCCTCTGCCTTCATGAAGACTTTTATGTGATCAAACGGAGCGTGAACGTACACCTTCAGCCTGAAACAGAAATTCTTATCAGCTCAAGAGATTTCAGAAACTAAACTCCATCTCACCTTTAAGAGAAAGACAATCAAAAGAACATATGTGAACATGGACTGTGCAGAGTTTCCCTCTGTGGTTACTATAAAGGTTAAAACACAAAGAGCTCATTGAGAGAAGAACAGGAGACTCTAATGTACACTTGTCTGGTATGCTGGCTGATATACGGTGTGTATAGGCTTCTTGTGTGAGGGACAATCTCCCCCGGTACTGACGACCGCGGCACTCGAGCCCCCTGAAAACAGTCAGCCAATGGGCCGTTAAGTGTTAAACCCCAATCACTTGAATCTTGTCTGAGTACAGTCTGTCCTTACGTGGCTGGCAATGAACCACTTTTTGTCTATTTAAGAGAGTTCATTATTGCTGCTGTTGTAGTTTCTATTTCTACTGATCAGCCAACAGTTTAACAAAAAAGAACAGCCAAACAACGGCTGCCAATAAAAAAAATAAAATCCGACTTCACTCACCACCAAATTTTCTGATTAATATTTTCTGTTTCAACCACCAATCGAAAACTAATGCTTTAAGTATTTAGTGACAATGTGGATTTGTGATATAACCAGTGTTCCTTTTTGGAAATCAAATGAATGCAAAAGAAATGTTCTTTATGAGGTACTAATAGCCGAGTGGGTTGTCTGCACACTTTGTTTTGAGGCTCTTGAAGGCAGCCAGGGTTTGATTTCTGTCTGTTTTTTGCATCTTTCTTTGCTCTTTTGCACCCTTTATGACTCTATCCATCATCTCACCACTTTAAACTAAAAGTACTCACAGTGCGAAACCCATCGCCGAGGCATTCCTCACATTCTTAGCCAAGTTATTAGCCAAAATAAGGAAAACTGCAGTGTCACGGGATGTCAAGAAATACTTAAAAATTGCTAAATCCGTATCTGAAATGGGATCACCACAACTCTGCTCATATATTTTTGAGTTATTTTGCTAAAAGACAATGCCAGCAACAACATAACATCCTTGCCAGAAGTAATAAAAGCAAAAGGACAAAAACAACTTAAAGCAAAGAAATGCTGCAATTGAGGCCGGTGATTGGAGAATTGTTCAACCAATTACATTCATTACGGGCCAATCAGATAATTTAGAGGACAGAACGTGAGTCTCGTAGGAAAAATTTTTGCCAAAATATATTGGACATGGAGTGACAATATCTCTCCTTCAGAGAAGTTTGTAATGTTGTTGTTGTTTGTTTTTCCTTTAATAAGAAAATGTGGTCAATATTTAATAAAACTGCTGCTGAAGCTGTTAGCATTTATGCTAATCATGTACCAGCAGTCACATCCTGCTGTAGCTCTCACCTCTTCATGTTTTAAAGGATGCTGATTTGGTGGTCCAACTTTAGGCTGAGCAGAGTCATTGCAGATTGGAGCTTTGCAAGATGGATCTGTCTAATTACAGACATTAAGGCTGCATTTACATGGTGCCGAAAACGGTCAAATCTGATAAGTTTTCGTTGCGTTTTGGCCTTGCGTTTAGATGATAACGCCTTGCGCTGTCATCTAAACTGGAAACTTTTGAAAACAGGCTCCAGAGTGGAAAGATTTGAATACGCTCTCCATGCAGCTCCGTGTAAACCCGTATCAGAGCGTTTCAGGGTAAAACGCCGACGTCACCGCATGCGCAGTACTCCTTAACATGAAGGCTGCGCGCGCATACCAGGAACAACAACAGCTTCGGCCATCTGCCGAGTAATGTGTGAGCGTCTTACTGTGCTCTTTTTGTTATCCAGACAAAACTATCCAGACAGATTTGTTGACTGAACTGATTTGTTGTCCAGAAAAGAAACTCCTGCGTCTCTGTGCATCTATTCGCCATTGTTGTTTGTGAAAAGTTTTTCTTCTTCATTCGTGTGTTGAAGCAGCGCTGCCTCTCTGCAGACCTACACCGCCATCTACTGAGCTGGCATGCATACTACAGCACATTAACTCGTTCCATTGCATCGTCGTCTGAACACAGAAGAATTCTAAAACGCAAAGGACAAATCTTTGCATCTTTAAGCCAGGAGTGTCCGTGTAAACGCAGCCTAAATCAAGTGGATCCAGCTGCACTGCAAGGTTGACTGAATAGCCTAACAGTTGAAAACACCACTTAGAGAGAAAATGCAAATGGCTAAAGTACATGATAAAAAGTTGAATTTCTGAATGTGCAAATTAATTTTGATTTATCACCAAGCTATCTGAGTTTTAATCTGAAATGAAACTTTCAAAGGAATGGTAGTGTCCTTCTTTCCACATCACTTTAAAACTGAAAGATGCCTCATTTTGCCTTCCTATTGCCTAACAGCAGTGCACCTGGGAATCAAAGGAGCAATGATTTATGTTATAATAAAAAAAGAGGTGATGAATAGACGCAGTGGTTTGGCATTGGTTTTGGCAGATGATAGCCATCTTGACAAGTATCAGCTCAAAACTCCGTCACAAGCAGATGTTATCTGTTGTGTAATTTCCACTTAACGCTAGCATCATGAACATCTGAGTGCTGATTCAGAGAAGTGTCCTGCTGGATGAACTCTAATTACTTTTTTACTATATGGTACGGAAATTGTGAAAGTTTGAGTGAGAATATTACGCAAGCAGAAGTGAAACGAAAGCATTGGCATCAGTAATGAACCTGATTCTCACAATCTGAGCATCACACAGTTTAGCTTTTAAATGTCATTTTAAATATGTTTTACTGCTGATAGGTATTGTTTTTACCCAAAGAAACTTCCAAAAAGTTCATTCAATCATGTGCTTAAAGCCCAAAAATTGCAAGAATCCTGAAAGAACATCAGTTTCATCAAATATGCTGGAGTGTTTCACAGTAGACTTTTCATTTCTGCCTGTTATCAGTCCAAAGGTTGGGTCAAAGGAGTCAAATCGCAGCTTGGCCAAAGGTTCAGATAAGAAATCCTGAGTTCAACAATCAAAGAGGGTGCTTTGTCCTTAAACCTCAGTGCACAGTGGGAGAAACACAAGCCTGGGAATAATAAAGCGTGTGAAAGAAGTGCAAAATTACCAAGATAAATTCTGGCAACATAACATGGCGGGACTTAAACAGAACACCAACCAAATCCTGTTCGGCTAAAATTGCATTGAGTTGATTGATATTGAAAGATCAGGATGGAAAATGACCTTTGAGTAACAGCTTTTAAACAATGCTAACTGAGTTTCCCCCTGGGTTTCATTGAGATAAAGCGAGCCTATTAACAGCAGCCACTTCAACTATTCATTCGTTTGATGGGAAACATTCAGGTTCAAGAGTTTGGTTACGGATCAGCAGAGTGTTGAATTCACTCAGATATGTTCCCCCTCCACAGCTAATTTTAATTAAGGCAGAGAAATGTGCTGTTTGGACGAGAAAGGAGAGCCCAAGGTGCTTATTTAACAACTGCTAACAGATATATATGAACAAAGCTGTTAGTGCTTTAACATGCACGATGATCTGTACTCGATCTGACACTGGGGTCTAAATCTTAACCAAAGTGAAGCCAAAACTATCCAAGATCATCATGGTGGTCTCCAGCAGGGGATCTGCAACAGCCATGGCCCAGATGGATGTTTAGAGCTCATCTGAGATGGACTGAGGCAAAGTGGAAAAGTCTGCTGTGGTCTGAGTCCACATTTCAGACTGTTTTTGGACATCATGGACGTGGTGTCCTCCAGGCTACAGGGGAAAAGGACCATCCAGACTGTTATCAGAGCAAAGGTCAAAGACAGCAGCTACGATGGGTGAGTTAGTGCCCATGCCACGGGTAACTTACACATCTGTGAAGGCACCATTAAAGGTGTAGTCAGCGATGTGGGAGAAAATGAGGGGAGAAGTTGTTGATTAACGAATTTAGACCCGCCTCTCCCTTCATACCTCACCCCTGGCTCCACCCCGAAAGCTGATGGACGTGCATCATCATGGAAACGGCCATAGAAACTGCGTAGCTGACCAACGTAGCTAAGGTAACCCCGACACGTCAGACAACACAACTCGACTGCCGTTATTGATAACATCACAACAACAGTACATTCTGGCAGATTAGACAATAAGATGAATGTCCGACGGCTGTTACTGTTATGTGAAGCACCACAAAGCTAATGTTGCTAGCCTATCCAGCAGAAAGACGGCAACATCCGCGTCCGTTTTCAGGTCTTTCAGTTCGCAGAGTTCCCTCCACCGTCGGAAAGCAACGCCAATGTTGACCCGGGTCTTCGCTCTTTCATGGTCATAGCCCTTCTTTTTCACTTTTCACTCCTCTGACCTTTTTCTTTTGGGCAGATTTTCAGCCATTGCTACTGCACATATTGTATCTCTCTCTCACGCTAACTGCGCATGCTACGCAACCTCCTACTACTCCCCCCCACTGTCTGATCTGCACATGCGTAAGATCGCCCCCTGGATGTGGGGGGGTGTACCCTGTTTTAGTGGCTTGGCCCGAGCCACAGTATTTACCTGCTGAAATTTAGAGCCAAGGCTGTGTATTGAAACCGGGAGTATATGTGTGTATTGTGGATGGAGAGGAGAAATACGGGGATTTTGACAAATACTGCGTTAGATTAGAAGATCGTTGACTACACATTTAATGCTGAAAGGTACATGCAGGTTTTGCAACATTTTCAACAGGGATGTACCTGCTTATTTCAGCAAGACAATGCCAAGCTACATGTGTTCAAACAGCGTGGCTTCATAGTTTAAGAGAGCAGTTACCAAACCAGCCTGCCTGCAGTCCAGACCTGTTTCTCATTGAGAATGAGTGGGGAATTATGATGCTACAACAGAGGCCCCAAACTTCATTCAACAGAACATGCGTGTTTTATGTGTTTTAGTGTTTTTGAAAGTCATTTTCTTACTCACCTGGACCTACCAATGGTGAGTTTTTATCACTGATACAAGACTAACATGACTTCTGATAGCATTAGTCCTGAACTTTGTTTGCAAAAATGGCTTTAATAGCTGGTCTTTCAATTTATTTTTTTAATGAGATCTTAAGAAATACACAACATAAAAAGAAGCACAGACTCGCACAGGAATAAAACATATGGCTGGTCTTAATGCAGTACCAAAATACGATTTTTTTTGTCGAGCCTTTTACTCAAATAAGTTTTCTTACCACATATTCTCTTGAACATTCAAAGCTACAAGACAGATTTTGTGCACATGTGGACTTCTAATACTTGAATCTACACACTCACGTAGGGAAAGCTTGTGTAGAGCAGAAATAGTAAGAACAGTGAAGACCAATTTATAACATTTAAAAAATGTATGATTTTATCATGTTTCATAATATACCTCCCTTTTGACAATCTGTCTTTGTCTTCATAAAAAGTGCTACAATAAAGCTCTGTCTTCATAACACATTTGAAATATTTACATGAATTCCCCATTGATGTTTTATTTATGTCAATTTACAGTTCAATGCAGAGGGACAGCATAATGGCAAAAGCTTTACCTCTGGAGACACTGTAAATAGAGGGCCAACTAATCCTCCCTTTTCATCACAGGAACTTAAATATTATGAATGTAACAGCCTGAATGGTGCTACAGTTGTAAATCCACAGGTATGTGTCTGACTTTTACCTATGTCAAAGTTGAGTTCCTATCCTTCTTTGGACCCTTAGTGTCCCATTAATTACTAAAGTAGTGTTCAGTTTAATCAGTAGGGGAAGGTTTGGACTTTTTTGACTTGGGGGGCCAATTAAGGCCCTGACTTATGCACGAGTGGCGTAAAGTTTCCCTGTGCACACTCATAGAGGATGATCAAATCATAGCAATCATGTACCTACAGCATGTTACGGAGGGCTTTGTGAATGTAGATATTTCTTCTGTGCTTTCCAAAGACTGATACTTCATTTTACACTATATCTGGGGCATTCCCACAATACCAAAGAAATCAAAAAGATGATAATTCTGACCTAAAACATGTCATTGTGTTTTGGGTTTTGGTCAACAATTGGATAATGCTCAAATAAAACTGGAGCTGCAGCTAAGCAACACAGCTTAGACAAAAAACAATCTCATGATATGTAGTATTCCCATGACCAAACGATGCAATAGCACACAAATGCAGTGTTGTCACAATGGAATTGAAATAGGAAGGTGTGACTGATATCATTCTGTGCTGCTGAAGTGTCAGTATGACTGTATCTGCTCATCAACAGCTATTGTGACTATCAGACAGCTTTATGTTTCCCTGTGTAATTTGTGGTTGCTGTGAATATGAGGATTCATAACTAAAGACAGCTTCAAAGTTTGGACTTGGGGAAAAACTACTTATTTTAAGTTTTGAAAGGAAAATAATGGGCTGAGCTGCAGTCTTTACCAATATACTCTGAGGTTTTCCAAACCATTTTTCAATGTGGTGTTTATTTCTGAGTCTTTTATCACATTGTTAAGTTTCATCTATTCACTGTTCCATTTGCTGAAGCTAAACAATGAAGGGAAAAAATCAAACCTGTGAATGCAACACATCAGAATGAGCTTTCTGGCTTTGCTGGAGGAGTCAGACAAATACATTAAATAGTAAACACATCCACATGGTGAGAAAGCTACAGATCATTAACATAATGCCAATAATGGACACAGCTGTCACTCCAGCTGTGCAGAGGGAACTCAAGATCGCTTTGGTGTTCACTTGTGTAACTTGGCAAAAAGGACAAACTCGTCCATAAAACATGAACAAAGTATTGACGCACCTGCTGTGAAGTAAAGGTGGTAACAAGAGAATGCAGAAACCCAGAGATAAGGAGGGTGAAGAAAACAAAACTTAAATTCATAAAGTCTAATTTAGAGTCACTGTGCTGGTGATAGTGAAGGTTGACAGGATTTTCTTTCAAACTTAGTCCAAATATATTCTAGATACAAGGATGAACTTATTTAATTTGAGATCATTAGGTCTTAGCCCCGTGACTGTCAGCACCAAAACTTTGATGGACTTGGCTTCAAAATATGACAATCCAATGGAGGTCTTCTGCAAGGTCATTGCTGATATTTTTTATTTTCGTTCCATCTTGCTCACCCGACAGCGAGAATCCTATGAACAATGCCTGTGTTTTTAATCGGAGCTGTCCTGAAAAATCACTGCTCACCCATTGCCAAGTTGATGTTTCTGATTTATTTATTGGATGTCATTTATTGCCTGAATCTATTTTATTTTATTTTTCATTTTTATTGATATCTGGCATGTGCTGCTGACCTCTTGGCCAGGTCGCCCTTGTAAATGAGATCCTGATCTCAATGGGATTGATCTGGTTAAATAAAGGTTAACTAAAATAAAATAAAAAAAAATGATGCTTTTAAATGTGATATCCAAAGAATGCTCTGGGAAGTTTTATCCAAGAATTACACAAATGTAGCTGATTGCATTTATTATTATTTAACGAAATATTTTAACTTATTTTTACCCTTTTATTTTGTTTTATTTCTACATTTCAGTTCAGATTTTTTAGTTGGAAGTTTATTCTTTGGTAAATGCTTTTCCTTTTATTATACTATTTAAGCTGATTTTATTAATTATCATTTTATTATCTATTTATGTATTTACACATTTACTTATCTTACCCTCTAGTATTTTTGAGTATTTTTAATTATTAATTTAGTTTTAGCTAGGGCTGAACGATTTGAGAAAATAATCTAATTGCAATATTATTCCCAATATTGCAATTGCGATTTACTCTGCGATTGTTTTAATGTTCCTCATCTTATGTATTCTTAAACAAACATAAGCAATAGCTCTTTTTGTAGTATAACCAATATGACATGAAATCAATCTAAGGATAAAAGATTGAAAAAAAGTGGAGAAGTGAAGAACAGAAGCAAAATAGGCATAAAATTGCAAGACAGTACATCACAATGCCAAAATGTTCAACACATTTTGGGTTAAAAATATTGCACTGTCTGCGATTTGAAAATGGCAACAAGCCATATTGCGATTTAATCTAATTTACAATTAACTGTTCAGCCCTAGTTTAAGCCCCTGTGTTTCCTCATTTTTAATTCAAGATGGTGTTTCCTCAGTCCTCTAATTCTGTTTTCTGTCAGAATTTCCTTTTTTTTGTCTTTGTTTGTTAGAGTAAGTGAGTTTGTACATGAATATGGTTAGGTGGAGGGGGGATTGTGGGGGTGTTGTGTTTTCATCTTATGCAATTATGCATTTTTCTGCTTTTTATTCCACTGTTGTTATTTCATTTTATCTATTTTCCATGTAAAGCACGTTGTATTACAAAGTCCTGTATGAAAAGTGCTACACTAAAGTTTGACTGATTGATTGATTGAAATGTGATATGAGGTCAAAGTCCATGTTGTCTTATATCATTCTTGAAAATGAAATCTTAATGGGGAACATATTATATTTTGGAAGTTATAGGTCAAAGGTAAATATTACTCAATTATCACTTAACATGACATTACATAAACTCCCTGGGAAATGTTCTTTAATCTAACTGAATTATTTTTGGGCATTTTGTGCCTTTATTGACAGGAGAGAGAGACACAGTGGGCTTGTGAAATGGAACAGCACAGAGAGTAGCAAACTTGCCACAGGCTGGACTCGAACCTGGGCCAGAGGAAGCATGAATATGGGTCATGCCTGGTCGCTGATCATTCCACCAAGCAAACACCTCTTGAAGAAGATTCTTCAGCCATTTTCAGAATCTTTTTAAAAACAGTATGATTCCATGGGGTGAATATGTGTGTGATGGGTGACTGGATTGTGTTTAAAATGTTGTTTAGGGCAGTGGTTCTCAACCTTTCAAATCTCGCGACCAGTTTGCAATTTAACGCTCAGTACTGTCTCTCTACTATCATTCACGCAATGAAAATTAAAAATGTTGTTTAAAACCTAGTAGAATTTTGAATGGTGATGTATGTTCATGTTATTCCTTTAATCAGCTAACTACTGCATTAGGGAAAAAGTGGAAACAAACAATTAGCTATGGAAGAAACAAACTGCTGGTCTGTAAACCATCAATAAAAAACTCTAATTGGTTAAATGGAATAAAACCAAATAAAAATATATATAATTTTTATTTAAAGAGACTGTGAGGAGTTTTTAAGTAATTACAAAAAAGTCTCACTTTTAGATGTATGCCTGATCGAAATACACACTTATCGATGAGTTTTATAGTATCTAAATAGGTTATCTATAAATGCTATTCTTTAGCCTCCTGGTCGGGTCGTACAGGGCTGGACTGGCCTGGATACTCAACTTCAGGAACAAGACAATTAAAACTAGAGCAAATTTATATTATTTTATTATTTATATTACACGTCTGAGAGCGCCGGGCTGTAAGTAGCGATATATAGCCGGCTACAACTACGATAATAACTTTTCCACGCATTGCTTGTCGTCACACATCAAAAACTACCGCTACGTAACTAGAAAGAGATACATTACCTCGTGGCTTTGCATCCTGTAAGTTGTTGAAAAAGAACTTGCAAAGCAATGCAGAGTTCCGACAAAGATCCATGCTGCATTCACCACAACAAACAAACACATTTGGCTTCACGTCTCCGGTGCGTTCAAGTTGTAGTCAGAAGTAGGAATTTTGAGCTCCGAGTGGGAAACTAAAACTGGAACGTCCCCCGAAGTCTGAATTTTCTACTGGGAACTCGGTGAAACCTCGCCACCCCGAGTTGTCAATCGAAGATGGATGCCCCCAGTGTGAACAGTTATTTAGCTCCTGTAATAATCCATTTATTTGCACTTCTGACTGGGGTGTGTCGCTCTAGATCAGCTGTATACATAGTATTGTTAGATTTACATTTACAAAAATGCTGCCATAGTGATAATCACATTCTTCATACAACAACACAGGGCGTGCTAACAACAGCTAACAATAGCCTGGTAGTTAGGCATGTTTTTTTCTGACTTCAACTGGAACGCCGATAAGTCGGAGATGATGTCACTCCCATTTCCGAGGTTACTGGAACGCAGCATTACGCCAGCGATAAATTCTCCTCATAGCACCTTTAATAAAGCTATCATTAAAGGTTGCCCCATACAATACATATGGAAAATGGGAAGAAACTTTTGACTGTCCATTACCATGGGAAAAAATATTTAAATTAATTTACAAAAATACGGTGGATGTGGGGTGCTGGTTTGGTGTAGTGGTTAGCACCCCATGTACTTGCTTCTGCCGGTCCAGGTTCGAATCCCGCCTGTGACCAGTTTGCAGAGTGTCTTCCCCTGCTCTCTCTCCCCCTTTCACAAGCCTATCCACTGTCTCTCTCCTATCAATAAAGGCACAAAATGCCCAAAAAATATACATTTAAAAATACGGTGGATGTGCAAAATCGATTGTTTCAAATTAAAATCATATATAATTTTTGACCCACAAGGAAAATGTTAAAACTATGGAGTATGGCTGAGACAGATGATTGTCGTTTTTGTTATCAGGAGTCTGAATCCACCTTGCATTTGTTTTGGCACTGTCACATAGTGTCCCTGTTTTGGAAGGATGTTGAGGAAATGTGTTTAGAAACTGGCTTGTCTTTAAAATTAGATTTTGTTTCTGTACTTTTAGGAGAGTTTGTAGATAGTAATGACTTAGTTAACCTAATTATTGTTCTGGGTAAACGATTTATCTTTAAGGCCATAAATAGATCTTCACTTAATATTATTTCCTTTAAAAGATTTATTCAGCGATGTATAGTTTTAGAAGGTTAGATGGTTGAAACTGACAATGATGCCAAGAAATATGAAAGGAGATGGGAGGTTCTCAAAGGTTTATTTTGAAAATGTAAACTGAATTGGTCTATATGCATACATTTTTTGTTGTACCATGTGTAGTTTCGTGTGGGAGGTGAGGGTGAGTGGGGTGTATCTTGTGTTTATGGTGTATTGTTTGTTTGTGTCATAAAATAAATCAAATTAAATTAAAAAAAAAAAAACTAGTTGTATGGTTGATCTCATTTTTTTTTTAAACAAATGTCCAGTCTGACTCAAGTAGTTACTACTTTGATTTCTGACAAACAGTCAAACAACTTTTGGACTCTTGTTTATCTCTGGTTTATAAGATGCGACATCATGACCCATCAATAAACTTAACTTTCCCTTACATGTCTTCCTTGCAGAGTTAAAAACAATAGGCAGTGGTTCTAGTTTGTGAGTAATCCACATAAATAATCAATCAATTCATTTCCCTGTAAGAGTGCATCAGAGTTTCCACTGACATTTCTGTGTAAACACTTGAGCAAAGTGGAAAAAGAACATATCCATATTTGCTGGTCAGTGCTATTATTTGGGTCAGCTAAATTAATCATTTATATCTTCATTAAGCCTGCAATGCTGGTAAAAATACGCCAGAATTTGAAAAACAGCTCAAAATATTGGAAGCACAGCAGGCAGGTGCACTCTCATATTGTGAGGCAGTTTGGCAGCATCCTACTCTTTTAATTTGTCATGAATTTATTTATCTGTAAACTGTGTTTCTTGCAATCACCTTGTTATTGTTTTCCCTGCCCAATCATTTATTTTGTTTTATCTTGAAGTCTTCCCTTCAGCTTTCATTTCAAGATCTTATTGTGTTTTGCCAGTTATAAGCTGCTGTTAAAGCTGCCATGACTAAATAATTACTTGAACAAGCAAACAAAAAAGCACAAACAAATCTTGGTCAAAGCATGACATCATTTTTTAGACTACTCCCAAACAAAAATAGGACTTCTGAAGACATCTTAATGCATGATTTCCAAAATCTGTTACGAGGATTTATAGACTTTATAAGGGACCCAAGGACACCCTGTTCAAGATTGGGGGTCTAGTCTGAATCTAAACTTGTGTTCAATTCACAGGAAAAAAAGGCTGCCTTTCTCCTAATCTCAATTAGGAATTAAAGGGATACGCCAACATTCATTTTGTATATGTGTTTTGTCTCACTCCTGTGTCCATGACAAGCAGATAGACTCCATTCTTTCGAGCAGTAACAAAGCAGAGACTGGCAGAGCTCACCTACTGCTAATTACCTTAGCTTAAACACTGGGAGTCAATGGGTGGCGTTAGCCTGCCTCTGCCTACAGTCATCAGATGACCTCTACACCGACTTTAAATGGTCCTGTGTGCTTGTTGTGACTTCTTTTTATTTACAGCATTATCTCACAGTACTTATTTATTTGGGAGGCACAATATTATCAGTTTGATATTGATATCAGCCAACGTCAGTCTAAAAAGTTAAGTATTTGTACGGGCCAATACATCGGCCAGACATATCAGCCATACATCTGCTGGAATATCGGCAAATTACACAAATGTTCAATACTGATGCCCCTTCTCATCACTGATGGTACATTTAAATATCAAAGGTTTCATATTTACAAGAGTTAAATGCTGTTTTTCATGTTTTAAAACTGTTCCTCACAAAAATATACTGAAAGAACAGAAAGGAAAGGTCCATTTTTCTTACAGAGCTAGTGTTCTTGACCAGAAATATCAGTAACAGTATTAAGGATAATGAATTAAAAATATTTGGCATATTGGACATCCTAAAAAGTCAATATCATGCATCCCTACTATTTTAAGACAAAGATTAGCACTTAAAGGGACTGTGAGGAGTTTCTAAGTAATTACAAAAAAGTCTCACTTTTAGATATATGCTTGATCGAAATACACACGTTAAGATGAGTTTTATAGCATCAAAATAGGTTATCTATAAATGCTAATCCTTCGCCTTCCAGTCGGGTCAGACAGGGCTGGACTGGCCTGGATACTCAACTTCGGGAACAAGACAATTAAACCTAGAGAAAATTTATATTATTCGGACACGTCTTAGAGCACCGGGCTGTAAGTAGCGATATATAGCCGGCCACAAAACTATGACACTAGGTTTTCCAAAAATTGCTTGTTGTCACACATCAAAAACTACCGCTACGTAACTAGAAAGAGATACATTAGCTCGTCGCTTTGCATCCTGTAAGTTGTTGAAAAAAGAAGTTGTAAAGCAATGCAGAGTTCTGAGGAAGGTCAGAGCTGCATTCATTAGCATCACAACAAACACACGCTTTGGCCTGGATCTTTTGGTGCGTTCCAGTTGTACTCAGAAGTAGGAATTTCCGGGTTCCGAGTAGGAAACTGCAACTGGAACGCCAATAAGTCCGAGATGATGTCACTCCCAGGTCCGAGGTTACTGATACGCAGCATTACGACAGTCGCTCATGGGTAGCAGAGTCTTCATGTCGCCTGTCATAGATTCTACTCATAGCACTTTTAATGTAATTTTCGAAAAAATATATATAAAAGTAAACAACATGACAGTTTATCTAATGACTGTAGGCAGAGGCAGGCTAACACTTCCTATTGACTTCTAGTGTTTGAGCTGAGCTAATTAGCAGTAGGCGAGCTCTTCCTTGTTACTGTACACACAGTCAGAAGAATAGGGTCTATCTGCCTGTCATGGACTCAGGAGAGGCAAGACATGAAAAGAAAATGGTGGCATATCCCTTTAAAGATTTTATATTATGTGTTTTGGTGTAGAAAATATTAGTGTTGTTTATACTATAAGACAAATTATTGGAAAAGTACTCCAGGTAAGTTTGGTGTTATTTGTTCATTGCTCACTTTTGCCGTGTCACAGGGTCCGACTCTGTGGGGTGGACGTACGGGGTCAAAATCTGCTCCAAGGTTTTCTTCTCACACACTCTGAAAAGGGAACAGATGTGCGAAGGAAAACAAATGAATAATAAATGTGTTTGTTATCATTCATATTAGTTCAAGCAGCAGACAATGCAGTCAGAGGTTACTCTTGCCATGATGCAGTATGATGTCTTAATGAACAATAAGCACTTTCACAGCCCATAACCAATGGCAGGTGCTTCAGGACACATATTTGAGGAATGCAATTGAATATAGTAACATGACTCACCTCCTCTGACTAAACTCTGCACCACACTGAGGGAAGATGAGCTTCACGTGCCACAGGAAAAGTCGCTCTCTAAATGGGACACAGAAAGAGCGGTATTTTCGTCAGAGCTCATCAGAACCAGCGCTGCTTGTTGTCTGTTTTTCTGCACAGACAGATGAGGTCACCGCTGCTTCCCCCCCCTCAGTCCAACACAAACGCTCTTGTTTGAATTCAGAGCATAAAATGGATTCAGCCATAATCTGTCCAAGACAATACGCCTGGCTGCTCCCAAAATCTGGTCCATCTGTGTGACTGCATGTGTGCGTGAGTGAGTAAACCGTAAACCAGTGTCACCATGGTGACCTGACATATAAACTCAATAGTGGGACACCAGCTGGTGGCTATCAAATAATGATCTCTTCTTCTGGGGTAATGCTCTGGGCAGTGACTGTTACACGTATTTAGGGGTTTTATTGGGGTTGCTGGGCGTGCTCTACGACCAAACATTTATCCCCTGAAGAGCTGCTGTGTTTGTGAGGATCAATGTCATCATGATGCAAAAAAGGCAACACAATGGAAGATATAAAAAGCTTGGCAGATATACTAATGAGTCGTAATTCTGCCTGAATTATTTAACAGTGGATGGCTGATGTTTTTAGGGTAATAAAATAAGAAGGGAGGGACCATGGAGACGAAAAAGGGCTGCATCATATACCATGAGAGTTAAAGAGGCAGTGGGTCTGCATGGCACCAGAACTGACAACACAAGTTACATTCGGCACATTAGGTCCTAAACTTGGATGCACACATTTATTGTTTATTATATTTAGGGTTGTGACTCATCACTTTCTATCATTGACTAGTCAGCAGCTATGGGATCGAAAGTAGGCCTGGGCGATATTACCTAATCTCAATATCATGATTAATTGAAGCTCTAACTAGGGCTGAACAATTAATTGCAAATTAGATTAAATCGCAACATGGTTTGTTGCAATTTTCAAACCACAGAAGAATCAATATTTTGAGCCCATAATATGTTGAACATTTTGGCATTGTGATGTAGTTTTTAACAAATTCATGCCTATTTTTTCCCTCTATTCATACACTTTTTTCCCACTTGAGGACCATTTTTACCTTTTTTTAACCCCGTTTTTACAACTTTAAGCCTATTCTGCCCCCATTCATCTTTTTTGGCCACTGTCAGGACCAATGTTGGAATTTTTACATGATTTTTTAAAATTTAATTTCAGATTTAATTCCCAATTTTGCTGCCATTATCAATTTTCTTAAGCCACTTTTGGAATTTTTGCCAATTTTTACCGTATTTTTTGCATATTTCATACCTATTTTGCGCCTGTTTATTAACCTTTTTCCGCCTTTATACCATTTTACCCAGTTTTTACAATTTCATACCTATTTTGCTTCTGTTCTTCACTTCTCCACTTTTTCTCAAATCTTTTATTCTTAGATTAATTTAATGTCATATTGGTTTTACTATAAAAAGATCTACTGCTTATGTTGTGACGTAGTGATGTATTTAGGTCTACTGGAAGAAAACAAAATCCAGCTCAGCATCTCTGCGAGGGAACCCTCTTCCAACTTGGACGCTATAACTTTAAAAAGGTCTGCATTTTATGCTTACATCCATCCACTCTTTCATGATTTTCAAATCTTTTTTGGTTCAAAGTGAACAAGAAAAGCACTCAGAGAGAGCAGACCTCCACCAGCACCACAGTCCTCTCCCATATTGTGATTTTCACCATACATATTAGTCCTACCTTTATTTCATGTAAATATTTAGATTCCTTGGCCAATTAGCAATTGGTTTCATAATGATATCTATTTTAGTTCAGTAGTTATTCATGAAAATCGCATTTTTCGTCATGGCGGATCCAGACGGTGATCCGGATCAACACCAAAATTCACTTCTTCCTTTTCCCATGCTGAACATTTCCTGAAAATTTCATCAAAATCCATCCATAACTTTTTGAGTTATTTTGTTCACAGGCAGACAGACGGACAGACAGGCAGACTCTCCCGAAAACATAACCTCATTGGTGGAGGTAATAAATTGTCTAGGCTTGGGTCCAGCGCTTGCTTGAGGCAGACATCCTGTTCCTGTCAGCGCGGAATATGTGTATCATCGCGACAGGACAAGGACACAAGGATGAGCAGAATGACCAGAATTAATTTAAAACAGAATGAACATATAGGTGATCCAGGAATTATTGAATTCAGATTCAAAATCAGAACGTCAAAGTGTCAAATAAAACGTTTTCAAGATCATTTCTAATATTTTTAAAGAGGATTTAAGTTTTATTCCAAATTGAAGGGGAATTAAAGTTCTCATGTAAACGTGGTAATTGTCTGAAATCACGCAGATCCATCTTTGCCAAGCTCCAATCTTCTATGACTCAGGGATGAGAGGTGGAAACTGCAGACATGACGACAGCGGGAATTGACTGCATGTTTCAAAACAATAACAGCTTCTGAAGCAGTCTCTGTGGATGCGGCATTATCTGCTTTATTTATGAGACATTGACTCAACTTCATTAAAAGAGGAGAAAAGGATGACACTAAAAGCTTTTCTTAAGGGAAATCACATTTTTGCTCTTCTCCCCGCTGGGGATCGTGCAGGGAACCAGGGAGAGATGCAGAAAACCTCTGCAGAGTGAAACATCCTCTCCTCAGAAGGTTACCAGGAGAACTTGGTGAGGATTGTTGATGATGAGGTTCATGTCACATATAAATGGTAAATCATACATCTGTGTGGTCTCATTTAATGTAAGATGATAGTCTAAGGACTGAAAGGTAGTTCAAGCTAACTGCTAGCAATGGGGTCTTGCTGCTCTGTTATACTGTGGATTGATATGGATGGGTCTGTGATGAGTGTGATTGACAGAACAATCGTCCAGTCACCAGCTGCAGATGTTTTTGATGGTTCTGCTTTCTGAAAACATTTTCTATGGGCCCTTCTCCAGATGGACTTGTGAAATATTTCCATGGTTATGAATACATGGAACTCTCTGTATGGCATGTCAGGTTACTGATCCACTGCAGATCAACGTGAAAATTTGCAGCTGATACATTCGCTTAAATGTTTATTACGTAAATCTTCCAACACTTATACAGTGCAGGCAGAGTAGAAAACACTTTTAGAGGAATCATTGTTGACTGGAACATAGTTTAAAAGTCAAGTCTGCCACAGGTATTTGCCCTACATACTGGTTCCAACCTAACTACAAGGACTGCAATGGCCAAGACCGCAAAATTTGCTGTTTTAGGGTGGAGCTGATTCATGAACCGATCCCCCAAAGTACAAAAAGATGAAGGCCTTCACAGATCTGAGGGACGCACACCAAACAGGGCGATGATAATTTAAAGGCACATCTGCCTGAGTTTGTTATTAAGGGTTAGAGCTCACCAAGAGAGACCCAGAGCATGACTGTGAGGTTTCTTCCACATCTGTAATACAGAGATTTCTTTAATGTTTTTGACCTATTTTAGTGTTATTCAACTATCTTTGTATTTGCCTTGGACTGATGTGAAGATTCTTGAGCCACATGTGACATCTTGCTTAAACAAGTATGATTCCACAGTGTAAATAACAATCAATTAGGGCTGGGTTAAAAAAATCGATTTTCTTTTAACTGGTTCATAATCGATCGATAAAATCCAAAGATGGATCTTTTAACTTGGGTAGTTTTTTCTTCTTTGGATGTGCAGAGAAGCAGCCCGTGGTATCAACCCTGCTCGTCTCGCGTGATCAGCGTTTAGCGTTGCTTTCTACTGAACAAGATCTCATGAGATTTTACTGTAAACAAACATGGTGGAAGCACTATATGGGCACCACTGGCAAGTTTAAAAGCTGATGTTTGGATGTACAGTATTTTAGATTTAACAAGTACAAAGGAAAATACGAGTTGGACGATATGCAGAATATGCATTAATGCATATCATTAAAATATGATTAATGTAACTGCTTTGGGTTTAGTTCTTCATGTTAAAACAATTTTATGATGTACCAGGTCAAAAGGTCACTTTCTAAATTTACAGCACTATTTAAACTAAGATATCCCCGACTGAATATCTAATTTCGTGAATCGAATTGATTTGAGACCTTGTAATATCAAATCAAATCGATCCAGAAAATCTGAATCAATACCCAGTCCTACAATCAATCAATCGAAGTTTATTTATATAGCACAGTTCATACCAATTCAGTTGCAGCTCAAAGTGCTTTACATCAAGACAAAAGATTGATAAAGGATGTATGTATATATAATCATACACATAAATACACATACAATATGTGTGTGATCTGTGATCAGGTTGTTTTTAACCTTGTGATAGGGTTTGATCTCCAAATGCACCAAAAGCTGTAAATAAACAGAGCATCTAAACAACAAAACAGGCACTAATTTACTTTTTAAAATCATAATTTAATCTTTTTTTTTCAATTAAAAATAATCAGAGTAAAGCTGCTGGAAGGTTAACAGGAGTGTGAAATTGCTTTTAGGATTCAGAAGGAAACATAATTCATACACTAGTCTCCTTTGTTCCTTGAAAACAGAAACAGGATGAGTTGGAAGGCTAAAAATGTGAGGTTTGTTTGAAACTGGCAGAACAATCAATAAAAGGTAGTTATGAGTTTCCACTCAGCTGTAAGGACAGGCCTGGGAGGGCAGCAGGCATGATGGGAGTGAAGACAAGGGGCAGGGTGGGGATTCCCTACGCAACCATAGGAGGAAACCGACACCTCCAATCCCCTTAGTCAGAGGAATTTATGTGCTCTGGCTGAGTTTCGGCTATTGTGCATACGTGCGTACATGTGCACACGTGTGCAGGTGTGTTTGCACCTACAAGGGAATGAGGGTGGGGCACCAGGTGTGATGCCATTATGCTGTCATTACTGAAAGTGGAAACTATGTCTTCCAATGGAAAAGGGGCTTGCCTTAAGACGCATACAGTCATTTCAGGCAAGGCCAAGGTGCATACCTGGGATTCACGCCAGAATTCATTGTTTGGGAGAAGAAAAGGAGAAAGATGTGTTAAAATAATCCAAACAGAGGCACATGAAACTGATTTTACTGAAGGGCTATTGAAAGGAAATTATGATTCAGAAGAGGCAAGAACCAAACACTGAAACTCTAAATTGAGAAAGAGGCTGCCATGAAAAGTAGGGCAGGGTGATCAATCAAGTGTTTTACAATTCAGAAATAAACCAGTCACTTTATTTCCTCCACCTTGCTAGTATCGGGCTGGACCTCCTCTTCCTCCAGAACTGCCTTAATTTAACCAGAGCTTATAAGCTGCTGTTGTTGTCAATCTCCCATTCGATCACATCCCAAAGGTGCTTTATGGGATTGAGCTCTGGTGACTATGGAAGTAATTAGAAAACAGCTGACTCCCTTAATGATCAAAAAACTGGTTTGAGATGAGCCAAGCTTCGTGCCATGGAGCGATCCTGAAGCCATGCAGTCATTTCAGGCGAGGCCACGGTGCATATCTGGGATACAT
Source organism: Scarus forsteni (assembly GCA_036419115.1). Lineage (NCBI taxonomy): Eukaryota > Metazoa > Chordata > Actinopteri > Labriformes > Labridae > Scarus > Scarus forsteni. The sequence continues at coordinate 47,605,001 of JAZDUH010000136.1, forward strand.
GCCAGAATTCATTGTTTGGGAGAAGAAAAATAGAAAGATGTGTCAAAAATTCCAAACACAGGCACCTGAAACTGATTTCAACACAAAAATATGATCCAAAAGAGGTAAGAGCCCAACACTGAAACTCTAACTTGGGAAAGAGGTTGATGAAAAGTTAGGCAGGGCAATCAATCAAGTTTTTTTTTTTTTTTACTGGCCACTTCATTTCACATACCTTGACAGTACAGGATTGGACCCTCTTTCCCCCAAAACTGCTTTAATTTAACCAGAAGATGGATATATTCCTCAAGATTTTGGTCAATGCTGATGTGAATCTCCTGTTCTAGCACACCCCAAAGGTGCTTTATTGGATTTAGATCTGGTGACTGTGGCAAAACTGGAGAACAATTGACCTATTTCATGTTCAAGAAACCAGTCTGAGATAATCTAAGCTTTGTGGCATGGCCTGATCCAGTTGGAAACAGTCATCAGCAGATTTGGTCATAAATGGATGGACATGATCAGCAGCAACACAAAGGTGGGCTTTGAATGGCCTGTTTACATGACAACGAAAACAGACGAAAACAGAGTTTTTGTTGCGTTTGTACCTTCTGTTTACACAAGAACAGTGCCCTGAGTGGACAAATCCAAGGGTCCAGAGTAAAAGCTTTGGTATCTGTCTCCATGTAAACAGGAATCAGCATTTTCTGGGGAAACAATGACATGCAGCGCAGCACAGTGCTCTTTCAATTGAAGGTTGCACGCGCACCTAGGAACATCAACAACAAAAACAATAACAGCTTCGGCCTTCTGCCAAGCAACATGTGTGCTTCTTACTGTGCTCAATTTGTTATCCAGAAATACCCAGACAGATTTGTTGTCCAGACAAGAAACTCTTCTGTGTCCATTTGTCATTGTTGTTTGATAAGTTTGTCTTCACCAGACGGCGTACGTGTATTGTAACACTGCTGTTTCACGACAAATCAACATCAGCAACTACTGACCTGGCATGCACACTACAGTAATTTCAGTTGTTCTTGTGGATCTGTGTGAATGCCATCTCCATGTGAGCACAGTACACAAAGGATAAACCTTTCTGTTTCTGGTGACAACACTGTAGAGTAAGCAGGGCCTCAGTTGCAACTAAGAGGCCCAAAGTGTACCAAGAAAATATCCTCCCACATCATTACAACACAACCAGCAGCCTGGACCATGGATACAAGGATGGATCCATGCTTTCATGATGTTTTTGCCAAACCCCCTACTATCTAAGTGTACCAGCAGAGTAAGGAACTAGAAGGGAACTGATAAAGAAAGAGGCAAAAGTTAGCCATTTGGCGTTAACACAGCACAGCACAAGTTTTCACATATACACATTGGCAAGCACTGCATTCATGCTTTCATGACACTCAAGGTCACCTTACAAAGTACATATAAAAAAGTGCATTAAAACTGGAATAAAAAAAGCCGTAAAAACAGTCATAAAAACAGTTGTACAAACAGGTATGAAAACAAGCAATACAATACAACAGACAGTGCAAGAGATAAGAGGGAGTGCAGTAAATAATACTCTGCCTACCTGTATTCAAATATTTTAAAACGAATAGAAGGAAAATAGAATTCGTAAAGAGTGCCTATGTTTGAAACAAGAAAAATTAGAACAAATATTAAATACAGATGTGTTTCGGTTTTGGGGATAACATTTTGGAATGAGCTCAGTGATGAATTAAAGCTCTCTTAAAGTTCTGAAAATCTTAAATCATCGATTAATTAATGGTTATAAGGTATAAGATTATCACAGTTTTACTGTGCTGTATAAAATTTATCTTGGATTGCTCAGGATAGCCAAAAATAAGACACAGGCTTCAGCCTAGTTTATGTTAAATGATTGTACTGTTTGTTCTTTATGTCGGTGGTTCCCAACCAGGGGTACGCGGGAACATTGCAGGGGGTACGTTAAAATATTTAATCATTTATTCAGAAGAGGGTTAAGAGAAGCCTGCTGAGAAAATGTTTTGAGTGTTTTGTTCCTGATTTTTATAGTTTAAATGAATGCTTAAAGGGGTCTTATTTAAAAAAGCTCCGGTGTTCTATAATAAACTTTACAACAGTTGAATACAACAAAGGCAGGTTGATTATTTTGTGTCTTTTTATTTACAGTAAATATTTATTTTCAAGGCAATATATAATTTACCATTATGTTAAATTTGCATTAAAATGAAGAACATTTCTGAGAATTAAATGTTCAAACTAAGGAGATAAAATAATAAAAAATTTCATTTATTAATCAGTTGTGTTTTGTTCTGTTTTTTAAGGATCATCAACATGTATGAGTAAGGGGGTATGACAAAAAGCCTCAGGGGGTACACAAGACAAAAGGTTGGGAACCACTGCTTTATGTAACCGAAATAAAAATATTAATTCATTCTTTCATTGATAAGGTGAAAAAGCATGATACATCCATATATTCTGTTGATATCTGAGCCATTATTAGGTATTCATATCTATAATGTATGATCGATAAACTGGAAGGAAACACAATATCTGAAGACACGATATTCAACTCTTCAGGAAAATGTCTGCCAATGCCAATATTGTACATTGTGCATCCATAAAATTCAGAGACTATCCATGTTTTCCTTGACTCTCATGTTTCATTCAATAAGCAGTGAAATCAAATATTCATCATATTACTATATTAAATCAAAGCTGTTAGCTTTTGTGCCATGACAAGCATTTCTCATATTCTATGGAAAAACTAACATACACTGTATATCCTAACAGCTTAGTGTAACCATCTACACACTCTGCTGAAAACATTTCTGTTTATGAAGATTAAGTGCTTAAACTGTATAAAGATGACGCTGAAAGGTTTATAACATCACCATAATTCCATATTAAAGCTATCTGATCCCTCACGTGTCCTGCATTAGGAAACATTTTATCTTCCAAGAAGGATTATTCATCAAACAGCTTGTTGGACCAGAAGAACTTGGAGTAACTTAATAAAACAGGATGATGCAGAAGAGAGCCGAAAAACGTAAACTTGTTTCAGTTATAACGATGTAAACGTGATTAAGAGTGCACAGACTGGAAGGAATGCTCACGAGAGGCCAGATTTTTATAAGGGCACTTCGTGATCACCTTAGAAATAAATTCTGTGGGTTTTCAATATAGATTTTGTTTGTTTTGTCTGACTGTGAACCACCGGTCTCCTGATAGAAAACCTTGAGGTCTCAAATGATTTTCAGCATCCTGAGCTGCATCCTGAGCGGGTACTGTTTAATCTGGAAGAACAACTAGCTTTTTGTTCCTTTAAGAGGGAAACACAATATTTACACAATAAAAATAACTGAAATCACCCGTCTGGATTTGTCATGAGATGCCTTTAAAGTAGAATCCAATGCCCCAGTTTTCAGGGAACAAAAGCCTGTTGAATCTGCCGAAACAAAGGCTCTAAGTTTTCAGTCCATCAACGTAGAGATTAAATTCTTGAGCCTGGAGCGAGGATTAAAAGACAACAAACGCATGAAATCTGATGAGTTAAAAAACCCTCTGATGAAGGTGTCATTTGTTTAATTGGATGATTTGGTCATCTTTGCCGTGAGGGACAGGCTTTGGTGTTTACTGTCTTTGTTCTGCTACTCAAATGCACAATGCTACAAGTAAATAATGAGCAACGTTTATGTTTGAGATGCAAATCCAAAATCTCAAAATAAACCCGAAATCACTGGCACTTTGAGTCCCTGTTACGCCTCTGTTTTATAATAAAGCCATGCAACAGCACAATAGTGAGACAGTCTGAGACATGAAGCAGGCTTCAAGAAATGATGGATGAATTTGTTAATAAGAAAACAGACTGTTTATTAAGTAGACTATCGGATTTGATGGCGCCGTCATCACCAGAAAGCCTGACTGGTGGTCTGGCAGACAGAGTAGATCCGTCAGGCTGGGTTAAGATTATTGGAGTGATCCAACAAAAATGGCTCAGCAACATCTGAAACCATGTGTCCTGTGAATCTGCACATCAGACAGGAATGCCAGGAAGTGGATGGCAAGTAGGTGCAACGAGAAAAGGATGACAGGACTTTGGGGCCTCTCCACGGAAACAAAACAAATAAATCAAGCACCCAAAGCCCCGTCTGGATCGTCAACATCAGAGGCAGAGCAGCAGAGAGGCGGAGTGACAAAACGAAAGGAAAACAACAGATAATAGAGAGATGATATATTTATTTTTGATGACTGGCAGGGTATATTCACATCCACTGATGTTCAAAAAATGTACTTTTCACATCCCGAGTCCCCCTGATCCAGACGTATTCTCTCTCTGTCTGAGGCTTTGTCCACATGTGGGTTGGTATTTAAAAATTCAACGTTTTGTGTCCATTTGGCCTTCTGTCCACATCCAAACAGCATTCCAGATCACTGGAGGCAGATAATTTGGAAAACTCTGACCAAGGTTAACACTTTTAAAAACTCTGTTCAGAGTGTCCTCGAGGACATATCACACCACACAACATTTTAACTGCTGTTTTAAGTTTTGCTGACTAAACCACGTCAACCGACAAACAATCTAGATGACGACATTGATGTTTTAAGTTTGGAAACACTGATTAACTGTGTGATTAACATTTTGTATGTGAACAGCAATAGTTTCAAATATGTAACGCATGTTGATGGGATTGTTTTGACAACATTTAAAGAAGAAAAAATGGAGAATACCCTGAGTTTAAAAAATATCTGCCTACATGTGAACAAAATCATTGTTATTTATTTTCTGGAACCAGGCTGATCCATCCTGCTAAATTCCAATCTACAATGACTGTTCTCAGCCTGAAGCAGCATCTTTTAAAGCTGGAAGAAGTCGGAGACGACAGCAGGAACTGACTGCAGGTGCTGAGATTAGCGTAGATGCTAACAACAGCAGTTTTATCAGATGTGGATCACATTTCTGCATAAATCAAAATACAAACAACACTGAAGGCATTTCTCCAGAGAGGGCGTATTAACATGTAGGACTCTATAAAATTCACAGTCACGTAATCACGGACGCAATCACGGAATTAGGCATTCAGCGAGGAATTCAATAAAAACAGAATATAACGGAAATGGCCGACATTTCACGTATATGCATTTTTTTTAGGAATAAAAAGGAACGTATCTCTTGCGAGAATGCCCAGAGGAAAAAATAAAAATGAATTGGGGAAAAAAAAAGATTGATTTTATAGGGCCCTTTACATGGTTTGAAGGGATTGTCAACATGTCATGGCGGCCATCTGAGACAGCGGCTGACCCTGAGTTCACACCAAAAGCCATCTGGGCGTCCTCTGTGTCAAACTGCCATACATTTTCAACAATTGGCGTCAGGGGGCTGCAGGGGGTGCGATGCGAGCGATCTCAAGCAGTGCACAAGTTAGCAATAAGCTATGAAACTTCAGGCAAAACCAAAGTACAGGGCAGAGCAGTTTCCCAATGATTATTATGTCAGGAGATCAAATGTTTTACAAATTTTAACAACATACTGATGACTGGACAAATAAAGACACGTGTGAGGACCATCTGAAGGGTGAGTGACTATATTTCATTACATCATACAGTGTCTCTGGGTCAAATTTGCGTAAAATGAATTCCAAACAAATTCTAACGGAAAAAAACAAAACGAGGGAAAAAATAAAAATGAATTGGGGAAAAAAAAAGATTGATTTTATAGGGCCCTTTACATGGTTTGAAGGGAGTTTGTTCTACAAAGTGGCTCACAATTTGCATTTTACACTGCCTACTTCATTATCTGATTGGCCTATAATAATTGTGACTGACAGAACAATCATCCAATCAGCTGCTGGATATGCTTTGGAAAGGTCCTGCCCAATCCCAAACACTCTCTATGGACTCTATCCAAAATGGACTAGTGAAATCCATCGAGTGGTTCATCTGGTGAGTCAGATTTCATATTTGAGTCATCAAAAAATTATCTACTAACCTAGTATGAGGGAAAATATGAGCGCTTTAACATCCTGGCGTCTGTTGCTGGACAAATGCTGTGAAACCCTGTCATGAGGTCAACTTTGTCGGAGAAGCTCCAAACACACTCCTCTACTCTGAGAAAGCACAAAGAGTCTGAGTTCACGTGTTCAAAGGAGGAACAGCACTTAACTACAGCCCTGTATGAACCTGTAAAGCTCATTAGTGTGAGCAAAAAGAACAAATAAAACACTGAAATGTAGAAACATTTCTGCCAGTCTTCGGCTCGGACCTGTAATGGGGTAAAAGTTGAACTGAGCCTTGAGTGTGGAGGCACTGGCCTTATGTGTCCTGTCCTGAAGTGACTCTTCGTGACCACTGGAAAGTTTGCCCTGCTGCACACACTTACTGTAAATTCACAGCATGATCTGGCTCGTTTGGGCTAATCCTCTGAAAACCATGTGTGTATGAACTAAATATTATGGTTATCCGCCATATAGCTGTCATTACATTTTGCATAAGCAGTCACGTCTACAGCCAAAGTATTTGAGAGGATTAAAAAGCCAAAAGTCATGATGTTTTCCTCTCCAAGAAGAAAACTGTGTAATTAATTGTGGAAACACATGGGAACCTAATTATCAAGATTTCAGTCAGCCAGACATGACACATTGTAAGATGATTGTCTCCCCGGCTCTTGAAGCACCCTCCGATTTCTGCCTAATTTACAGTTTGGTATTTCCCTCAGAGTCAGGAAGCAGCATGCAGCCTGCAGTTATGTGGCCAAATGTGATGACAGCGTCTGCAACACTGATGAAACCGCTGCTTACATCCTGATGGGAGGTTTGACTCAGATGGCAGCCGGCACAAACTCGTCTCTGCATCGGTGGTGGTTTATCAGGCGATTGCAGCTGATTGTTTCATTTGCACTTTCTGGCATGTGAAAGTGTGAAGTGATGAAGAGACGCACTGGAAATGAAATCTGGGCTGAAATATGGGCTCGTCTGCTTTAATCAATTTGTGCATTCATTCATCATGTGTAATATTTCTTACACAGCAGGGGAGTCATGTTACAGCTAAGCCTCAGAAAATTCAAAATTACAATAATTGGTTTAATTGAGGTTTCTAAGATTACACCTTATGTTCATTGTACTAGGAATGCACAGTCAGCAGTTTCAGCACGTGCATTTGCAATTCATATTTATGGTCAGGCGAACGCCAAACTGTGATGTAAGTAGGACAGATGATTAATGAGTTTGGAGGTTTTGAAGTTTTGAATCAGAAGAACAGGCAAGCATTTTTGTTCTAACTTTCACCAATTATGCAACAGGAGCATGGCTAATGAAGCCCACCCACCATGTTGTTTTAAACACTTTTGAAGCCATAATGAAAATGGAAATAGCCTGGAAAACAAGGATTTTGACAAAAAGCGTTGAATATTTAGCAAGATGACATTCTTTTTGAATGAAAAATCAGATTTTTTACTATAGACTGGAGTCGATGACCCATACCTTCTCTAAAACAGTATTAACTTTGTTGTGGGTCTTTGGATGAGTCACATGTTAGGGCTGACAGAATTATCCTTTTCGGATCAAAATTGTAATTTCAGACAAAGGGATCACGTGATCGTGAAAGCTACAATTTACTGACTGACCCAGGATCTATTGTGTCAACTATTTTACACATAATATTTCACAAATTTGCGGCTTGCAAATGAATGGTTTACTTTGAATCGGTTCTCATTGTTCACTCAAAAGAGCCGTTCAAGAGACTGGATTCATTTGTGAACGTCACATCTCCACTGATAAAGTGCTGGTACTCTCATAAAGCCACTGTTCAGGAGAAGAAGTTGGAGTGTCCCTTTAATAATGAAAACAGATTTCTTATCATCATTATTAGATGATGAATAATGTGTTATGTGGTGTTGATCATTGATTATTGCACTTTGTGCTGCATTTCTAATGTATGAAAAGTGCTTTATAAATAAAGTTTGATTTGATTTGATTGATTTCCTTACTGTTGTCTACACTGTAAACACAATGACTAGAGCACTGAAGTTTGATTTGAAGAAAAATTGTGAATCCAACTGAAATCACAATATCTGCCAGAAAAATCGCAATTCGGTCTTTCTCTAAAATCTGTCAGCCTTAATGCTACTAAGTTTCTTAACACACATACCTAAATTCAACAAGGAGAACTGTAAAGTCCAGGGCTAAAATCGTTCAGCCCTACCACACAACCACGCCCTTTCATACTGATTAACACACTAATGTGGCAGTTAGAGCAACTTGGAGTTAAGTGTCTTTCCCAAGGACACATCGCCATGTGACAGCCAGAGCTGGGCTTGAACCTGCAACCTTTCAAATACTGGTAGATCAAATGACTAGACTGAGCCACCGACACCCAAATGAAGACAGAACAACTCTTTGTACTTGTAGAAAGTCATTTCGGTCCATCACAAATGAGCTGCACGTTAATGAGATAAAGAGATGATGGTCCTGTCATAGGGCTGTCACCTTACATTTGATAATTAAATACCCGTTCAAGAATGGGGGTAAAAGTCTACACTCAAAGTTTAACTAAACATTAAAATATCAAATAATTAGCTGAACAGCACGTCAGGGTGCCCGGAGCAGTGTACTGCCTGATCCAGCAGGGGGCACTCCCTGGACAACCTGATTGTCCAGTACTCTCTGGACTCAACAACAGCAGCAGAAACAAAAAGACGAAGAAGATGCCTCGAGGAAATGGAGGGCTGGTAGAGCTACAATAAAACCTTTGAGAGTGGAAGCACTTCGGGATCTTGTGTGTGTTGATTATGTGTAACTGGACCACTGGGACAAATCCGCAGGCCGATTTTTGGGACTTTCACCCATCACAGTCCAGTGGTGCCTTGACAAGTGTTCAGCCCAGTGTTTCAATATTAAAATGATGAAATGGAACCCAATATCTCCAGTTATTAGTGTGCATGTATGAAAACATATTGAGTTAGATTTCTGGAAAGTGATGGCCCTATCCTGTTGTGGTAGCTGCCACGACATGTCATGTTACAACTTTGAAAGCTGTTGGAAATATTTAAAGTAAAGGAAGAACTTCTCTAAAATGTGTAAACAACTTGTGCTTTTTTTTAAAGTATACATTTCAGAGCATAATTGTTATCAATTGTGGCTTGAAGTGCTTCCTGTTAATCCTTCACATGAAACGCTTTCTTTTGTTAAATAAACAATAAATATGATAAAATATTTTAAAAAATGAGCAAACTTCATTGACTAAGACAGCAGAGCTCTTCAGCTTTCAGAGCACGTACAATAACCGGAGGGCTTTGCTGAAAGCTGCTGCACCTTTGGCCTTGCTTTGCTTGATTTCTACATCTGTATGCTGTATGTAGAAGAAATCTGACAATCTAAATTAAGACTTCAGACTGTAAAATGCAAACTAATCACGTTCTCTTGGTTCTGTTTAAGGAGTTTTTCACAACAACTCTGCACTTTAAGGAAAGTGAATGAGAACAAAGTCACAATAAACAGCATCAAACGAGTAAAAGCAGACAAAATGGCAAAAAATTTAGATATTTTCAAACTATGCGCTTAAACTGAAAATATCTTCGGTGTCAAAAGCTGTCTTGCTTTTGTTTAATACCAGAAAGAGAACTTGCTTGGTGTTTATATGAGAACTGATGAACCAACTGGAAAAATATTCATTCCACTTCGAATTTGTGGCTTTTCTTTAACTGGGTTAAAAATAATCAGCCAATCAGGTCAGGTCATCCAGGTTCAACAAGGTGCCTTCCCAAGAGCAAAGAGTAGCATTTTTACTGCAATTAGTTTTGGGTACAAGCAATCATTAGGAGGTAATAACGCGCCATTTAGTGCCATACCATCAGCCAGAAAAGAATGACAACATGTCTGCAGCATTTCACACCTTAGCATGGCTGCAAAGAGCAAGAAATGTTTTTATGGATGGAGCAGCTGCTACAAAAACAAGTGAATGATTCCAGTAACTGACCTCTTGTTTTTGTGGCCTTTCTAGCAGCTAAAGATGAAGTGATGTGGAGAACTGATGGCTGGTTATACAGCCAAAAAGCAAAGAAGGAATCAGTTGAAGATTTGAGAAGGTAAATGACACGCAATGTCTCTTTTGAACGATCTGCAAAACTTGAGTTTCAAGACTTTTTTAAGGGGGATTGTCACAAACTGAATTTACGAAAGCTTTTTTCTGTCTATTTAGTTGTCCAGTTGACCAGTTTTAAAACCTGTCAATGTGCAGGTGGAAATCAGGTGTCTTTTTTATCAATACAGCTGGGTTATTCGAGGCTGGCAGACAGACAGGACTGCACTAATCCACAGCTGCTCATAAAACCCGCCATGTTGAGTTATTACACATTTATATCCAGTTATCATTCACAGTAACTGCCCTTGTAATGTGCTGTCCAGTCCCTTAAAACTGTCTTTGAGGAAAATATCCTGCAATGCCAAGTTGATCATGAACTAAACCCAATTTCTCCAAGTTTGAGCCAAATGCCAGCTGCTGTATTTTCCCTCCAAGTACACAGAAACACCGCCTGATTTAAAGTCTTCTTTAAAGATATTTGTGAGGATTTTGGACCTAAATTGATCATGGCAATACAATGCAGTTAAATACTTTAAACCTTAGCCCAAGATCTCCAATAAAGGTTTAATTCAGGAAAATTTAAAAATCTCTGGTTAAAGCATGTCAGACACATTAAGGAGAATAATGTTTGGAGTGAAATCTTACAGAGAAAAGGTCAAATGCACAAATTATGTGTGGCTATTGTTAGGGTTTCACAGTATCTTTTGAACATCACAATCATAAGATGACTGTGAACCTCACCAAATATGTTTTAGTATGCAGCCTTTAAGTATAGCAATTTAAAAAAAAATCTGTTCTTTCTATGTGGGACACTATCAGGTGGAAGAGTGAATGGACTTACGGACATAGAGTTAAATATTCAATTTGAGTTTGTCCATGTTGAAAGACATTGCTTTTTTTTTTTTTTTAATAATATTTTTATTAGTTTTCAAGTTTTATAATGAAAGGTGAATTGTACATTATATTTACTATAAAGAACATGTATCAAAATACAAACATCCACACGCTCACACATTCATACAAAGTAGATTTGCACCAAATGACCTAGATACATGTGCACAGGCACCTGTCCATATACATACGTTGGAATGTACACACATACACGTACCTCAGTAGCACGTAACTACATATATTCTTATAAACATACAAGTATACACCCATATATATAAACCCATATGTATGCACACATATACACATCCATTCTCATACCTGTGTGTATAGAAGGACAAGATCAAACTATAACAGTAAAATAATATTAAAAGTAAAAATAGAAAATTGATAATTTAAATATCATCTCCCTATTTACCAGATGCTATAATGTACATATATGGCTCCCACAAAAGTACAAATTCCTCCAGTTTCCCTTTGGTTATATAAGTCAATCTTTCCAATCCGATGCATTCTGACAGTTCTTTTATCCATTGTTTTACAGAAGGACCTTCCATGCTCTTCCAATTCAATGCAATAGCTCTCCTTGCATGCAATAGTCCAAAGTCCAACACTTTAATTTGTTTCTTTGTAGACACAAAGTTCTTGGGGTATATTCCGAGTACACAAAGCTTTGCACATAAAGGAAACTTCATTTTAAATACTTCAGACATACAATTAATTATATCTTTCCAGAATCTCTGTATCTCTGGGCACTCCCAAAGACAGTGAATAAGAGTTCCTTTATTATCGTGGCACTTAGCACATGTATCTGGAATATAACTTGACATATGGTGGAGTTTTTCAGGGGTTAGATAAATCCTTGTTAACCATTTATATTGTAATAATTTAAGACGCGTGTTTATGGTTTGTTTTTGTGCTTTCAGACAGGCCTCGTTCCATTCTGTTTCATCTATGTCTTCCTGTATATCCTTTCTCCATGCATTTAGTCTATCTATTGCAGAATCCTTAAAATTCATCATAATCAGATTATAGTATTTAGACAGTACACCTTTTTCTTCTTGTTTTAACATTTGTTCAATAGATGACAACTCAGGAATACATATTTCCTTGAACCTGGACGACAAAAAATTTTTAACCTGTAAATATTTATAAAAGTGTTTTGTTGGAAGTTGATATTTTTCAGATAGGTCGTTGAATGTGAGTAGTTTTCCATTGATATATAGATCCTTGATTGCCTGAATGCCCTTATTTTTCCATAATTTAAACCCTCCATCATTTCTGCCAGGTATGAATTGGTCATTATTCCAAAGAGGGGTAAACTGGGACGTTTTTATAGTTTCTCCCACATGTTTGCGCTGTGTGCCACATAATAATAGTATTTTTCAAGAAGGGGTTTTTTGTCTGTTTTTTCAGCTTATGTAGGTCTGCGGAGTAAAGATAATTGCATATTGGTAATTCTGGAATAGATTGTTGTTCGATATTTACCCAGGCTGGAGGTGATTTTGTATAAAAGTAGTGTGAGGCTGCTGTCAGCTGTGCTGCCATATAGTACCATCTTAAGTTTGGAATCTGCAGTCCCCCTCTTTCATAGGGCAGGTATAATAATTTAAGACGTAGTCTTGCCCTTCTATTATTCCAGATGAATTGGCTAATCATCTTATTTAAGTTATCAAAAAAGGAAGGTGGCAATGGCAAGGGAAGTGTCTGAAAGTAATACAAAAATTTAGGCAAAATTGTCATTTTAATAATATTTATTCTTCCTATCATGGATATGGGTAAATTAGACCAGCGATTTAACAATTCCGTAACCTCTTCTACCAGGGGGTTATAATTTGTAGTAACTATTTTGTTTATATTTGGAGTAACTGTAATGCCTAAATACTTAAAACCATGCGTAGCAATTTTGAATTCAGTAGTTATGTTAGGGTTTTCCCTGTCTTCTTCATTCAAAAACATAAGTACAGATTTTGTATTATTGATTTTATAACCTGAGAATTCACCAAACTGTTCAATTAAACTTACCAAGTTAGGGAGAGTATTATTAACATCTGTCAAAAAAAAGATAATATCGTCTGCAAACAATGAAATTATATGATTTAGCCCTCCAATGTTAACACCTGATATCCCTTCCTGAATCCTCACTGCAACAGCCAAAGGCTCCAAAGCTAGTGTGAACAACAACGGAGACAGTGGACATCCCTGTCTAGTCGAGCGCTGTAGACTAAAGGGTTTTGAGATGTTATTATTGGTGATAATTTGTGCTGTAGGATTTGTATATAACAGTTTAACCCACTGTATAAATGTTTCTCCCAAACCAAATCTTGGAAGAAGTTTCAATAGATAATTCCACTCAATTCTATCAAATGCTTGACATGCATCTACTGCCAGCATTGCTGTATTTTTTGCGCTGTGTTTCTCAAATAATATGTTGAGAACACGTCTGATATTGTGATAACCTTGTCTTTTTTTTATGAAACCTTGTTGGTCATCAGCAATCAAATTTGGCATGTATTTTTCTAATCTTTTGGAGAGTACTTTACATAATATTTTTATATCACAACCCATGAGACTAATTCCCCTATATGACGAGCACTCTGTTGGTGGTTTGTTAGGCTTTAGGATAAGAGTAATTGTTGCCAATCTTAATGATTCTGGGAGGGTACCTAGTTCAAAAGATTCTCTGAACATATTTAGTAGCGGCTGTATCAATTTATTTTTAAAAATTCTATAAAATTCTACTGGCAGCCCATCCGGCCCCGGTGCTTTGCCGCTATTCATGTCGTTTATGGCTTCTGATATATCATTTACTGTGAGTGGGCTATCAAGTATCAATTTATTTTCCTCGGATAGAGTTTGAAATGGCAGCCTATCTAAAAATTTGTTTTGGACTTCATCAGTCTGATCACACTCTGATTGATATAATAATTTATAAAATGTTCTAAAGCTTTTATTTATCTCTAAAGGGTCTGAAGTCAAATTATCCTCAGCTGTTTTAATACTAAGGATTGCTCTCTCTGCTTGTTGTTTTTTTATTCTCCATGCCAACAATTTACCTGCTTTTTCACCTTGATCGTAAAATGTTTGTTTAGTCCACATTAAATTTTTTGCCACTTTATCGGTTGTCAATTTATCGTATTTAGCTCTCATGAGAATTAATCTATGTAGCTTTTCTGGGTCATTACTATTATAAAATTCATTTTCTAACGTTTTGATTTGTTGTTCTAATGTCAGTACTTCTTGGTTATATTTTTTGTTTTGTGTACTTGTGTAACTTATTATCTCCCCCCTTATACAAGCTTTGAAAGCTTCCCACCTTATACTGGCTGAGGTCTCTTCCTTGTTATTTTCAAAATATTCATCTATACATTTTCCAACAAATGTGACAAATGATTTGTCTTTCAGCAGAAATGTTTGTAATCTCCATCTTTTGGGATTTTGTTCAAGTTTACCTAATTGTATTTTCATAGAAATGGGTGCATGGTCACTTATCACAATACTGTTGTACCAACATTCTTCCACATATGGTTGTAGTTCCATGGATATCAAAAAATAATCAATGCGCGAGTGGCTTTTATGAACACTTGAGAAACATGAGTACTGTCTACTTGTAGGGTTAGTGACTCTCCAGATGTCCTTTAATCTAAGATCTTGTATGTAGTTGTTAAGTAGCTTCCTCGTCTTGGCATGTGTACTATCTTTTTGAGAAGACCTATCTAGAATTGGATCTAAAGTACAGTTGAAATCCCCTCCAATAATATATTTGCCCTCTAAAGAAGAAATGGTTAAGAACAGTTTTTCGAAAAAGGATGGTAAGTCTTCATTGGGGCCGTATATATTTATAAAGTTTATTTTTTGCGACAATATAGTTCCTTGTATGATGATATACCTCCCCCCTGGGTCTGTAATGAGTTTTAATTTTTTAAATGGTATTGTTTTATGAATTAAAATGACAACTCCCCGAGCATGGCTAGTGAAGGGAGCATGAAACAACTGGCCAGGGTATCTTTTGGTCAGTATTTGAATATCTGATGCGATTAAGTGTGATTCTTGAATGAATATGATCTTACTTTTTAAATATTTTATCCTGTTTAATATTTGTTTCACTTTGGTTATCTTTCTCAATCCCCTGACATTCCAACTTGTAACAATTGTATTTAAATTATTATCCTGTTTTGGCCTCTCTATATTTATATTTCAATTATCTAAGAGGATTTAGAGCATGGGAAGAGAAAAAGAAAAGAATAAATATATGCATATATACCCATATACACACAAATATCTATAAATGTACATATACACACCCACATTCATATATATCCAAAATATGCATATATGTACACACATATCATGACAGTAATGGTGCAAATTCTACATCCAATCACACACACATACACACTTTCAACTTTAGAACTTATTCTGAACATTCCCCAGTTGAACAAGTGCATTCTCTCCCGTGAGATGCACATCTTCCCCTTGAATATAGTGGATTACCAGAACGCTGATCCACAAAAATGTGGAGCAACTAGTCCACATGACACAATCTATGTCAATACCCCTCTACCGTGTTATTTGAAAGTAATTTATTAACCCTTTTCAATGGCATAACTTTATTTTTCCTAACTTAAGACTGCCAACATTAATTTAACTTAACTTAAGATATATCTGAATCATTTTAGTTCAATCTGTGTGACAACAAAAACACACACATAGTAAGTAACGTTACCTTCTATGTAATTAAGTGAAATGTGTGTAGATTTCACCTGTTTTGATATATATAAGTCTCAGCTCCTGAATCTATTTATTCAGTCTCCACTGCGGTTTCCGGACATTTTTACAGTTCACTCTTTGCTGATATCTGCCGTTGCTTATGGTATTCCTTTATAGAAGTCTTGGGCCTCCTGCAGTGTAGAGAAAAGATGCATCTTGCCTCCGTGCAGGATCCTGAGTTTGCACGGGTTGTATTGGAACCCCCGAAAGGCGTTGATGTCTATGAAGCTCTTTATCACAGGTTGAAACTCTTTCCGTGCACGTACCGTCTCCGCTGATAGATCCTGAGTAAAAGTGATTTTTAGCCCGTCGTGCCTGATCTCCTTCTGTCTACTCTCCCGGTAGACAAACTCCTTCTCCTGAACAACAGAAACCTCACCAACACAGCTCTGTTGTGGTTCGGTCTCCGGGGCCAGTGTACGGTGCACTCGTTCTAAAGTGAATGTCTTTTGGGCAGATAAACCCAGCCAAGTTGGTAACATTTCCTTAATGAAATCAATGAGTGGCCGTGTCCCTTCTGCTCCCTCTCGTAATCCAAAGATGCGCAAATTCTTTCTCCTTCCTCGGTTCTCTAAATCTTCGGTTTTTGCTTCCAGGAGAGAGATTCGTTTGATAGCCAACTTTAGGGCTGTTTCGGCTTCTCCTTGCGCTGTTTCTGTTCCATCAATGCGGGCCTCCGCCTGGTCAATGCGGGTTGTGTTGTTAGCGACGTCTTGTTGTATCTCGTCAACTGTGTCTTTAAGCGTTGTAAGCGTGTTTGTCATGTCCACCAGCTTCTGGTCCACCACATCAAACCGTGTTCCAAAATCTGACCGAAGTGACTTGAGTTCACACAGCACATCTTCGATACTAGCCATGCTCGTACTAGCAATAGCCGCATTAGCATCCGTGCTACTCGGAGAGCTCAGTTGGGTTGTGATAATGCCAGTCTTTCTTCCACGAGTGAAAAGGTCGCACTGTTTGCCAACTTGTGGTTTTGGCATGACCTCGTTGCGTATTTTTTAATAGACGATGACAGTTATGAGGGTTATTTATTTTAAAAGTTTAAACACGGTTTCGGAGTTACGCTACTGTGCTGCCATCTTGGTCACAGACATTGCTTTTTTAAAAAAAACAAAAGAAAAACCTCTATGTAAAAAGGCTGGAATGTGCATTGTAGCATTGGAGAATAGTGTGGAATTTTATTACCTCCGCCAAAGAGGTTAAGTAATTGCCGGCATCTGTCTGTTTGCTTGTTTCTCTGTTTGCAACATAACTCAAAAAGTTATGGACAGATTTTGATGAAATGTTCAGGAAATGTCCGGATTGAGACAAAGAACAAATGGTTAGATTTTGGGAGTGATTCAGATCAGCATAAAACAACCATGACGAAAAATGTGCTTTTCGTGAAAAACTACTGAATTAAGATAGATATCATTGTGAATCCAATTGCTAATTGTATGTTTTCATGGTCAAGGAATCTAAATATTTAGATGAAATAAAGGTAGGACTAATATTTATGGTAAAAGTCACAATATGGGTGAGAACTGTGGCACTGGCGGAGGTCTGCGCTTTCCGAGTGCTTTTCTAGTTTGTACTTGTTGCATTTATTATTTTTCATTATTGTTTAACATTGAGCTGTGTTGTCATTGACCTATGTGCCTGAACATGAAGTGACCTGTATCAATGTATGGATCAAGTTATGATCCAAAGATACAAAAGATTAAAAAAAAAAAAACATTACATCTTGATACAGTTCTACTTACAAAAATCAACTAAAATGTATTTTTTTTATTGTATTATTATGCATGTTTGTCTGCCTTTGACAGAACAAAATGTTTATATTAGTGTGTATTATACAGTTTGTTTAAATGACCCTCAATTTCCAGTCAATTCCCATGGAAAGCTTCTAACTTAAAGTGACTATGAGGAGTTTCTACGTAATTACAAAAAAGTCTCACTTTTAGATATATGCCTGATCGAAATACACACTTTAAGATGAGTTTTATAGCATCTAAATAGGTTATCTATAAATGCTATTCCTTAGCCTTCCGGTCGGGTCGAACAGGGCTGGACTGGCCTGGATACTCAACTTCGGGAACAAAACAATTCCAACTAGAGCAAATTTATATTATTTTATTATTTATATCACACGTCTTATAGCACCGGGCTGTAAGTAGCGATATATAGCCGGCTACAACTACGAAACTAAGTTTTCCAAAATTTACTTGTTGTCACACATCAAAAACTACCGCTACACAACTAGAAAGAGATACATTACCTCGTCGCTTTGCATCCTGTAAGTTGTTGAAAAAAGAAGTTGTAAAGCAATGCAGAGTTCTGAGGAAGGTCCGAGCTGCATAACAACAAACACACGCTTTGGATTGCAGACGTCTTCTGGTGCGTTCCAGTTGTAGTCAGAAGTAGGAATTTTGAGTTCCAAGTAGGAAACTTAACTGGAACGTCCCCTGAAGTCGGAATTTCCTACTGGGAACCTCGCCACCCCCGAGTTGACAATCCAAGATGGATGCCCCCAGTGTGAACAGTTATTTAGCTCCTGTAATAATCAATTTATTTGCACTTCAGACTGGGGTGTGTCGCTCTAGATCAGCTGTATACATCGTATTGTTGGACTTATATTTACAAAAATGCTGCCATAGTGATAATCACATTCTTCATGCAACAATGCAGGGTGTGCTAACAACAGCTAACAATAGCCTGGTAGATCGGCATGATTTTTTCTGACTTCAACTGGAACGCCGATAAGTTGGAGATGATGTCGCTCCCAGTTCCGAGGTTACTGGAACGCAGCATTACGACAGTCGCCGCACGTGCTCATGGGTAGCAAAGTCTTTATTTCGCTGGTAATAGATTCTCCCCATAGCACCTTTAAAATATTTCTAAAACTTCACAGATGAACTACACATGTTTGGAAAGCTCCCAGGAAGCTTACCAGAAATTTCCCACCCTTTTTCAACTCTACTTCGGGTTAAGAGTCTTGCCCAAGGACACATCAACATGTGACAGGCAGAGCTGGGCTTGAACCTCCAACTTTCCTTCTGACAGGAGTGTATGACCAGACTAAGGCATCACCACTCCAGGTTTACAGCCCCTGCAGGCCTGACCTTGCTTGGATTTCCAGTAACTCTGGAGAAAATGTATTAGCCTGCTTCACCGCCATATTTTGCATAAATGCCCGGCCAAACTAAAGAACGATCTGATCCAGTTTTGGACGTCGAAGATCAATTGGCCTCATTGTCATTCACTTGAAAACTTTATTTCCAGGTAATACACTACAGCATTTCAGCCAGTTTTCTCAAATGTCCTCCATGTCTCACAGATAAACTGATTAAATTTTGGAGGACATAAATCAAAGATTGTTTGGCCGCACGATCATCCCGTGCACAAGAACGTGATATCTCACTCTGAGTGATTTCTGACAAACTTTTGCTCCAATGCAGAAGCATAAACCTGCCAGCTGGTAGTTCCATTTTAATTAACAGCAGCTGCAAAAAAGGTGGAAAGAAAGCAGATGCATGGCCTTTAAAACTGATTCAAAGGTTTGATTAAGGAGACACATGCTCACAAACTCAAACCTAAACACACACTCCATCGCCAGGCATGAAAGCCCTGTAGTCAGCTGTTCGCCAGTAATGATCTTTCTCTGGCAGCGCGAGTGCGTAGCATGAATATGTCGCTAACCAGCTGCAGTCGCCCTGCTCTCACATCTGCTTTTTATATTATGTACTTGGTACATTCTGTTGCACATTCTCTCTCTATCCCTCCCAATTTATTGTACACCTTTCATCCCTGTCCCTCGTGTCTGCTGTCTGTGAATGGGACACTGTTGTGGTTGTTTGAAAGTCTTCCTGATGAGACATAGTGAAAGAAGCCAGACTAAACAAAGAAATAAAGCCGAGCAGCTGGCCAACGATCCCTCAACGGACGACGCAGCAGCAAGAGCAGAGAGATTCTTGAGCGGTTGTTGGAATTTGGCTAATTTTCCAGGTGTTGAAGTTTGATAACAAAAACTCCTCTTGCAAAAACTTTCTGACAAGTGTTGAGTTGGGAACAGAAAGTGAGGGGTTGAAGCGTGGTCAGGGTGTGCTACTACAACCTGACATAATGTTGCCTCATCCCGAGATCTGACGTGCACGCTTTACTCCCTCCTTGCAAAACAGCAGAAACAGACATGAGGGAGTGCATGGTGGACTTAAGGGGTGGAAAAAAGGGTGGTGAAAAGGAAAGTAACAACATAAAAACCAGCTGGAGAAGCTGACAAAGGATTCTTTTAGCGGCAATCCTGATTGGCACCCAGTGCCGTCCCTGGGCATTTCAGACTCGTAAAAAAATTTAATAAGAAGTTCAATAACTATTTTCCCCTCTCTCCCTTCTCTATTCTTCCACAGAAGGATTAGCGAGGCAGGGATCAGGCTCTAAAGAAATGGGAAAATGAGTGACAGAGGGTTGTCCTAGGAGGCAGAAAAGGAGCCAGACATGACAAGACCAACAGGAGAACTGAGCGAACTGGAACACTGCCATGAGAGAAACACTCGCTTCTTTGGGTCTTCATTACTTAAGTCTGTGGGGTTTACAACACTAAAACCATTCCTCCATAATTCACTTAACCACACAGTAAAAGGTTGGAGACATTTTAACACCAACTGTTTTTGGTTTATGTTTGGTATAAACATTTGGTCAAATATATAGAAGTGGGAATCAGAACATTACTCTCATCACGCAGTGCTCCAAGGTTCAAGACATTTATGGGGCTTTTCCACTGTGAGGTATCTGCTCGACTCGGCTCGACTTTACTCGGTTGTTTTCCATCAGGGATCGTGTCTAGTACCTGGCACGGTCTTTCATATCACCTCCAGCTGGGTCCCAAGCAAGCTGGGCTGAGACTAAATGTGATGTGGAGACACTGCTGGTCCCTGTTTTCGCTGTCAGTGTTAATTTTAACAGCACTTTTTAGTTTAGTTTTAGATAGTGTCTTCTGCCTAAAATATTTTTTAGCTTAGGCATAATTCAGTCTTCTAAATTCTTTTGATTTAGTCAAGTTTTAGTGATGAGATTTCACATTTTAGTCGACGAAATCAACTGTAAATTTAGTTGGCTAAAATACAAAGTGTAAAGTCTAAGCCATTTTTTTATGTTTCCTTGAATTTCAGAAGTCATGTTTTACACTTGGTTCCCACTACCATGAAGCTAAGGCAGCTGTAATTGGATGTTCTCTTAACTCATCCAACCTTTCCACACAACCAAAGTAGCTGTGACTGGATATATTCCTAACTTGTCCCGACTTTCTACATGATCAAATTAGCTCTGATTGGATTAAGTCTCTGTCAAACATTTTAGTCTAGTTTTTAATTGTTGAGGAAAATGTCAGTTGATTTAGTTTTTGTTCATGTGCACCTGTTTTTTATTTTAGTTATAGTCTAGTTTTCGTCAGGGGAAAAAAGTTGACAACAAAAACTATAGGGATGAGAATCGGAAACCAATTCCAGTTGAGAATCCTGAACAGCTCCATCAAAGAATCGATATCATGAGTCTTTTTGCTTATCAATTCCTTCCACTGACAGGGTTCAGAAGCGTCAGAATTGTGGCTTAATTTTTTACAAAAGACGCCTAATGCACAACCTCACCAGCAACTTGCAGAAGCAGTTATCTGTGCTGTGACATGTGTTTGACACTGTTGCCACTTAAAGCCTACATGCCAACATTCGCCCACATGGAAAATCTGCAGGAATCAATCGATAAAGAACTGGATCGATTAGCAGGATCGTTAATAGCACTGGTATCCCTAAAAAACTATGATGAAAATTTTTAGTCGACAAAATTAACACTGCAGAATACTGAGGAACACTCCCAGATGGTGGCTCTTGGATGATGTATGACTCCCCCAAACTTTCCTCTACTTAAAAGCTAAAGTTGTTTAGTCGCTTGTAACTCTCTATGGAACCAAATCCATCTCCTGACTAGGGCTGCTCTGTTATAGAAAAAACATGATTATGGTTATTTTGCTTGATATTGGTGCCACTATTCTTCGGCAAGATTACTCACTGATCTTACAACATCTGCACAAGAATTTTAAACGACTAATAAATATTTTATATTGCATTGAGATGCAGCTACAGCTCTTTTAACAAATTCTGCAAATTAGTTTGCATTGTCTTTAGAGGTGCTTAATATTAAATCATGATCAATAAGGATACAATCCTATTTGCCGATTTGACCAAACTTATCATCACTGATACAATACAGATATTTTATGTCAAGAGCAAAAGGCCTTCACTTGACAAAAACCGTCCTGTTTCGTCTCTTAGTGACAGTTTACTATGCTAAAACAGCACTTTAACAAGTCATACTTTTCATTATGAAAGAGAGGATTCAGTGACAATGAAGTGAACTACTATGGTACACTCTGACAATGTCAAAGCTGATACATTAAATATTTTTGGACAATTGGTACTGCTAAAAATATCTGTAAATATCATTAAAATGTTCATATCTGCCATTCCTAATATTTAATGTCATAACACTGAAAGTTCAAGAGCAATGTGATCAACATATCATCAGACCCTTGTAGCGTAGAAGTGTGCAAGGCATATTTTTTATTCCCCATATTATCCTTTTGTCTGCTCAGCATGTCCCCACGTCGATCTGCCTTTGGGTCTTTCTGTGCAGTCTATTTGATAAATTACGAAAACCTGATGAGGCACCAGTACAAACACATCAAAACCAACAAAACAGAGTCACAACACAGATTTAGATGTAGAAAATGGAACTGATAAGATGCCAGTGTGAATTCTTAAGCTATTGCCCTATCTATTTCTGTGTGGAAAAGGAAAGGCCTGCGCAGGTGTTCAAAGGCAGCAATGTCAAACACATGGCACTCTTGATGTTTAAATATATTCAACTAATGCAGCAGAGACAAACGCTTCTGCGCACTGGTATTTCTTCCCTCGGTCCAGACATTTACACTGGACGTTTTGCTGTTACGGCCATTTTTTTGTACAAAACCCAAATTCCATTGAAGTTGGGACATGACATAAAACATAAATCCATTCATTCAACACAACAAATACAATATATTTCATGCTCTGATAATCTTGTTTTTCTGATATTATTTATTTTGAACTTGTTGTTGTTTATACCTGTGTAACATTGCCTTTCCTTTTAACAACACTCAATAAGCGTTTGTGAACTTGTGACAGCTTTGTCGGTGGAATTCTTTCCCATTTTTGCTTGATGTACGACATCAGTCGTGAGCAGTCTGGGGTCTGCTGTCATGCTTTTCTCTTCACAGTGCTCCACACAATTACAGTGGGAGGCAGGTCTGGACTGCAGGCAGGTCAGTCTAGCACCTACACTCTATGACTACAAAGCTTCTGTAACATGTGCAGAATGCTTCTTGGCATTGTCTTTCTGAAATAAGCTGGGACATCAATGAAAAAGATGTCTCTTGGATGGTGGCATATGTTGCTCCTTTAAGAACCTTTCAGCATTAATGGTGCCTTCATAGATGTTTGGACACCATTAATAATGAGGCATCATTATATTCTGTCTTTATTTATGCTTTATACAACACCCCATCTTCACTGAAATTGGGGTTTGTTATCAAAAAAGGTTATAGAGCAGCCAATTGAGATGCTCCTTAAACTTCTGTTGAACATTCCTCATGGCCATGTACTGTCTGGATTATTCCTTTAATTTGATTAATGTCAGAAATGCAGCCGGATAACAATGGTTTATCTGCAGCATTGATCTTTTGTTAGAAATTTACAAATATGCACATGTGTGCTGGTTTGAAGCAGCAGATGTAAAAACTGAACTCGTCTGACATGATCTCTCCATGAATTGTTGTGAAATACAGTGATAAAACTAAGAGTGACCTTTAGGCCTTAATCCTTCTTCAGGAGGTGATTGATCAGTGCCCAGTATGAAAACATCAATAATACCCAAAGAGCTGGAAGTGAGGTATTGATTATGAGTTTAGAAGGCCTGTCTTTGTCTACTACTGCTTTTTATTAGAAGTCTGACATGAGATAACCTCAGAGGGCTCAGAGCTGGATGCAGCTGCTTTAGGGCTTAACAAGAGTGCCATCCTGTGGTTAAGTAAAACATCACTAATCAGAAGCTCACGCTGCTGCAGACTGAGCAGGAGCTTCTTGACTGAGGAGCTGTGCAGAGCTGAATTTTAGGGTAACAGAGTGAATCATAAACAGTCTGAGAGTGTTTGGTTAGGACTTAAAGCAGTGCTGCTCTGATGGAAACACAAACAGCCTGGAGTGCTGGATAAATGTTACATGAGTTTGAGTTCCAGTGTGTTTGTGTTCAGCTTTCTAGGATAGTTTTGTTTGTTTGTTAACAGGGTGTACAAGAAATGAACGGCTCTGCTTATGAGAGCACAGTGACAAAGAAAATGGATCCATTTGGATGATTCTCGTCAATTTAAAATGATATTCATGTAACTTTACTTGTAAAAAAAGCTGCAACAGACACGATGGCCCAGGGGTCTATAAGACTGAAAGTCTTAAGTGGGGTCCACACATGAAGATTTTTAAATCTGTAGAGATGTTTTCTGTTAAAGAATCCAGACATTAAGATAAAAAAATCAGGCATTTGACAGTTTTGATTGTACTGTGTGTGGTGTGTTTCAATAATCTAAACACAGCTGACCTAGAGTCTCATCCTCAAAGACAATAATCTTATATGATCAACCAAAGCGAAGAATAAGGAATATAACAATGACCAGAAAACATGAAAGAGGACATACGAGAAGAGGAATGACGGTGGTCTTGGGACTATTTTTGACAGAAAAATCCCGAACTAAAATTAGAAAAGACTGTGGCTGCGGTCAAATGGTCATTTTTGCTTAGGAAGGTTCCTTATGGAGTGAAATGAACCAGAAGTAGTTTGTGATTAGAGTTGTTCGAATAGTTTAAATGCATAGGAAAGGTGGCTTGATGCTTCCTTTATTATCTCCTTTAGCATAGGATACTCCAGACCATCCTTTACAAAAGGAGAGAAAAATATTTAGTACCACAATTCTCTGCGGCAACAGCTTTTATAAACAGCACGTATTCCGACTGCTTCTGAATTCAACCAAATAATAACAAGAAATCACACAGACCATGTGAGTTACCACTGCTGTTCATCCTTTCTAAAGTTTACAAAAACCTGCCTTAACTTTCCAGCAGTCTGATTCTCTGAAGCAAGCCGGATATGAGACATTTGATGCTGATTATGTTTCAAACTTAGTTCAATATTAATAATGTGTACACCATTAGATTGTGGTGCAGAACAGTTTCTGCCTTTCTTTCATTCAATTGTCATTTATTTTCATGCACTGATTGGTGTTCATGTTGATAATGAGTCGACAAATTTATTTAAATCCTCACTTCCAACATCAGTTATGCAGATGCAAATTTTACCAGATTATTATGTTCAATGTTGTCTGAAAGGAACGACATTTTCATGATACATGATGCGTCTTTTGTAGTCCACCTTCGAAAAATTGTAGTTTCACTGCAGCAGTAACATCCACCGTCACATGATGACGTAGTGTAGTGAAAGTGTCGTCAGATTCTCTCTGCACGGCAGTTTTCCTTTCGTAAGTCCTTCTAAATTCTCCTTTCCTTAACCTCATGACATTTTCCATCAGGGGTTAAGGAAAAGTAGATAGGAAAGGGCTTAGGGGGTGACTATTTGACCACAGCCTGTGAAAAAATCCTGTAGACAGCGTGAACATGTGAGCTGGTCCTCCATTTCTGAGGTCCCCCAAACTGTGATTCAGGTCGGCCATGCTTGTTTTTATTTACGTCTGCTTCCTTGTTCCTCGGTCAGCTCACTTCTTCATTGGCTACATCAACATCACAATCCACGGAGTCATGACTCAGGAGTCGTCGACTTTAACAGCACACATGATGATTTTGGTCAGAAACACTGAACAAGTTTAATATTCACGATTGTCAGCTCTGACTTGTTTCAAGCCAATCATCAGGACAAATTCACTCTGAACACACCTCAGACCACAGGATAATCTCGTAGGATAATCTTAAAAAACACAAGATAACCTGGAGTTTGCCATCCTTGGTTGAGAAGGGGGAAAGTTGGGGAAGAAACAGCCCAATAATCTTTATGAGTGTACCTCACTTTAGATCTTAGTTTGAACTTCTGATAAGCTGCTTCACCTGTTCACCGTGACATGTCTAAAACTGGGAATCCACCTGAGTTGCAAGGTTAACAAAGGCTTCATGGCTTCCTTTACCCACATTAGTGTAAATAATTCTCATAGTGTAGTTGCTGCACATACTGTTTCTGCTGTAACACTGCAAATTTCCCTCTGTGTAACAAGTAAAGGAAGGGATATCCCAATCCGATATTGATATCAGATATCGGTCCGATATCGGCAAAAAAACAATACCGGATATATCGGCCTGCGTCTAAAATTTCCGATATAAGCACTCTGATACAAGCAGTCCATTCTTATTTACTTCTTACTTTTTGATTTAGTTGTAGAATATCCTTATGTTTAAGTAAAACAAAGTGGTTAATCTGAAATTTGAAAAAATATGTTTTTGTTGTTACCGGATTTATTGAGATCACTTTTCAGGGTCTTCTTATTTATTTTTTATTTATTTTATTTAATTGTACTTTATTCTTATGTTTAAGGTTAAAATTTATTGAACCCATTGGTTAATAACAAATCGGTCAGTTTTGCTCATACCTACTATTGCTGACTACTGTTCTCTGTTTGAGTAATCTCACTTGATCAAGTCTTTTCTTACAGTCCAGACTACAAAACATGTAATAAAAGTATGTTTGATTCCTGCTGATATCATATCGGATATCGGTATTAGCTAATACTCATGGCTGCATAATCGGTATCGTATCGGGACATCCCGAAGTAAAGTTTTGTTCTATTCTTCTGTTATTTCTCAGCAGGAGCAGGATGGTCATGCTGTTTACAATCTATAATCCTCAGCTCTCAGAGTCTTGAGCCTTTTTTGTATTGGGCTGCAAAACTTATAAAATACAAATGTGACCTCAAATCTGATTTCACTTTATTACAAAGATGGATGAAGATTGTATTTACTTGCTTAAATTTGAGAAAAATCAAATAGTGACATTGAAAAGTAACCATTAGTTGTGGCCTCTGGGTGGATTTGAAGGATAGATCTGGATTTCTCTGGTCGTATCATTCATGTCTTCAGTCAAAAAAGGTTGGTGATCACTGCTCTAGCCTCTTGAATAGTGCTGTTCCAATGCGTGACATTTTGGCACCACTGTGCTGTAAAACAAAATGAGGGAAGGACAGTTGACCCCTCTTGGCTCTGTCTCAAAAGGTCATAACAGAGGCATGATATTAGTGAGAAAAATGGACTCAGCGAGAGATAGGAGCGCCGCAAGTGAGCATCTCTGACTTTTTCTGAATGTGTGGGCACACGCTGTGTCATGCGAATCCAAGCCATATTGAATTGACGCAGAGCTTATGGCCTCATGGAATAAATGTGAATGTTTTGAGCAGTAAATATAAAAGGAGCCTTGCTTTTGCATAAGGTAACAGTAGAATGGGGATTTCGGTAAGTGTCAAGCCTTGCTTGGAGATTTCTCTTAAATCAGCCATAATGTGTTGCTTGTATCCCTAGAGCACATTTTTTTATGGAAACAACTTAAAATATCATGCCTTCAACTCTAAAGATTGTGTTAATGTGTCAGTATTTCTAGCGTTTCTTACTTTGACAGGTAGAAGGTGGAGTTTTCTCTGCTCTTGGTGAAGGTAACAGGGAGGAACCTCAGCGTGATGTTGATCTTTCTTGCACTTGCTGCCAGTTTTTTTGCCTGGAAAACAAGAGAGAGGATATTATCAAGGATATTATCAGAACTAAAATAGTTTGATACTTTTACAATGACTTGCTGTTCACTTTACACTGGTTTAAATTACACACCTGGACAAATTGTTGGGAACCTTCAGATGAAGAAGGAAAACCCACAGTGGTCAATGAAAAAACTTAACTAATAAAAATCAGACACTGCATTTGAATTGTGGTTCAAAGGAATAATTATAAAAAACAAAATAATAAAACTGGCCTGGGCAAAAAATGATGGTACCCTTAACTTAATATTTTGTTGCACAACCTTTTGAGGCAATCACTGCAATCAGACAATTTCTGTAGCTCTCAATGAGACTTCTGCACCTGTCCACACGTATTATGGCTTACACCTCATGTGCAAACTGCTCCAGCTGTATCAGGTTTAAAGGGTGGCTTCTCCAGAGTGCATGTTTCAGATACTTCAACAACTGTTCCATAGGATTCAGATCAGGGCTCATAGAAGGCCACTTCAGAATAGTCCAGTGTTTTGTTCTGAGCCATTCTTGGGTGTTTTTGGTCATAATCCTGATGGGGGCCCATACCAGTATTCAACTTCTTTGACTAATATCTGCCAATACCAATGTATTCTAATAATATTGTGTATTCAGAACCAGAAATTAGATACTTTACTAAGCCCCAAGGGACAATTCAGTTGTTTTAGTTGCTCTCGTACACATTATTGCAGAAGGAAAATCAAATAAATGCATTAAAGTAGATAAGAGCATTAAAAAAATCAGTAAAACAAATAATTAGGTACATTGCAACATGCAGGACCTCGAAGCTATACCAACTTCCTGAGGAAGAAAAAAATAAATGAAACAAGTAAAGTGAGATTATGAAAAAGGCAGAGGAATTTACACTATTAACATTAATTACCTTCGCCAAGGAGGTTATGTTTTTGCGGGCATTTGTTTGCCTGTTAGCAAGACTACGAAAAAGTAAGATTTTTTCAGAGATTTTCAGGCAGATGTTCGTAATGGTCCAACTCAAAAATGATTACATTTCGGTGGTGATCCAGGTGATCCACATTAGTGAACAATCATTTTTGCTAAATAACTGTTTAACTTATAAAGATATCATCATGATTCTGAGTGCTAGGTGTGAGTTTCCAGGGTAACTAATCATATTATGATGGTTACTTTATCATGAAACTATTGCTTAGAGATGTAACAGCAACATGTGAGCTACCTTGGTGGAGATTTGTGCAAATATTAGCTCTTCGAGTTAATATGTACAAGATGAATATTAACATGATGGCCCAGTATGACAGTATACCAAATTAAACTGGGTATTGCACTGGATATTACGCTTTCTTATAAACAATTATTAACAAATACACAAGGTGAAAACTAGGCCTGGGACAATTCACTTTTCTCCTGATTCATTTTTTTTAATGATTTTTAGGTGCCGATTCGATTTAAATTGCGATTCTACAATATTACCAATTTTTGCAATCTTTAGTAAGCTTTTTTGACACCTGCAAAAAGATGAACAATAATGATGCCTACGGACTATATCAGGAAAAATACACATCACATGTGAGTCTGTTTTTAGGATTTATTCAGCAATGTATTTTAAACAGCTGTTTATACTCTCTCTTCAAAAGCCTGGATTGCATTAAAAGTGGATTATTAACCCTTTAGGAACCAGAGTTTTTTCAAGAAAACATTCAATTTTGCTATCAAGATTTGAAAAGGATATAGATTCAAAGTGGTTAGAGATAAAGGCAAACTGTCAAAAGACCAAGGCTCAAAATTTGTCAGAATTCTGTCCCCACAATACCAAATAGGCTCATCAAAATCTCTGATCCACTTGTGGTACTCATCCTCATCCTGAAGTAAACCCACCCATCATCATCACTGTAATTTACGGGCCGAGCATGAACACCTCTGCTGCCTTCACTGCGCTTTTTACCCCCGGCTTCACCCTCGTCGGCTCAGAACTCAGTGTTTTTTCTTATTCCCGCTAACACTGTCACTTTTCACGGTGTTTTGAGCTTCCCTGCATCCCAGACCTCCTCGATTACTTCCACCCCGGCCACGGAGAGGCAAAGCATCGGCCTCAGTTTGTGGTGTTTGGGGACTGTAATGTTTGGGGACGTCTCACCATCATCCTCAGAGTAAACATTCCTCAGATTCAGAGTCAGACAGTACCTGAGAAAGTACTCTGAGCATCGTGAGTACTCTTAGTCGCTCTCTATCACTCTGTGCATGTCTCTCTCTCTCTGCTCCGCTCGACAGCCACACTCGCGTTTTTCAAAATAAATATACCCCAAAACTTTGAATAGAAACGCCCACAAATGCTGCTCTTATTAAAGTAACACCTGTCCACTATCTGCTGGTGAAAAGTAGTAAAACTATTCAGCACTATTTTAACAGCTATGGCCGGTTTTATCCAGCAATATCTCATCGCAATTTTGGGACTTTGGCACCTAAACAGTTAAAACACAAAAATGAAGCATTTATATTTGGAAAAAAAAAAAAGATTTTTCAACAAAAAATCGATTTAAAAATCGTCAAAAAAAAAATCCTGCTACTTATGTAAATCAATTTTTTCTCCCAGCCCTAGTGAAAACAGTGGAATTCCCAGATAAAGGCATTAGCAAAAATAAAATCTCAAAACTTTCCATCCCTCTACTACACTGGGTTCCAAAAAATAAGTCACAAAGAGTCCTAAAATAGCTGCGTAAAGGTCTGAAAGACAGATAAAAACATCAGTTTGATGCAGCTGAATTAAGCATGAAAATATCATCATAATATATTAAGGAGGCTCACATAAGAATCAGAGTTGTGTTACAGCACAAGGGCCAAAACTGTGAATAAGCGTCACAAAAAGAGCAGAATGATCCGTCAGACAGAAGAGCTTTAATAATCAGGATGTTACAGAAAGTGTCTAATTTTAGCCTGCACTGATTTATCTGGACCACAGACCGGCTGGCATTTGAGTTGAGTGGAAAAGTCAGCAGGAGGGACATCTTCTCTTCGAATTAAAGACTCTGAATACCAGACATCTGTTCTGCATCAATAAATCCTACTATGTAAGATTCATTAAGGATCAAACCAGAGGATGACCTGAGCTTCTCTTTACTGGACGCACCGCGGTCTGAGGACGAGCATTTCCTTTCTGGCACTCGAGGAACTCCTGCAGGACTTTGGATTGGCAGGCAGTAAGCGACACTAAAATAGATTTATTAAAAGACAGGGCTACATGAGGCTAATAGCCGATTGGTGCAAGTGCAGCGTTCTGGTGGGAACCCAAACCTCAGAGCTGCTGAGCCAAGTCTTTATCTCTCGCTGAGAATAGGCCTCATTATTTTGATTGATCTGTGACCGCTGAAGCATTCGCTGCCTCTGAGAATCCCATAAAAGAACAAGCGTCCATCCAAGTCATCACATATCATCAGAGCCTGTGTTTTCTTGTATTTAGAGGACAGGTGAGCGCTGGCAGGGAGGCTGGATCTTACATAAATGAAGGTCTGTGGTTTGGAGCAACAGCAGAGAGCATTACATAACCACAGCCACAAATTATAAAAGTGAAGGAATAAAAGAGGAAAACACTGGGATGGTTCTGGTGTGAGGCCGGACCAAAGTGAGGCTTAGGTTTTACACTGAAGACAAGAGGACTGTACAAACTGAGCTGAATCCATTCCCATACAGCACACTAGAAGTCATGTTTACATCTGATGGGTTAAAGAGACTAAACATCAGTGTCTGAGTATGGAAACACATCTGCATGGGTTCAACAGCTGCATCTACTGACAATTAGGGCTGAACGATTTGAGAAAAAAATCTAATTGCGATACTTTTCAACAATATTGCAATTGCGATTTACTCTGCGATTGTTTTAATGTTCCTCATCTTAAGTATTCTTAAACAAACATAAGCAGTAGATTGTTTTATAGTATAACCAAAATCAGTGGCGGCTGCTGGTCGGTCAAGGAGGGGAAGCTCATTTTTTTCCAGTCTACATCATATATTTGTTTATATATATGTAAATTCTACCCTCTGTTCCTTTTCAAGAAAATGATCTGTTACCCTGTGGTACCAACTAGGTGTCTTTTCCAGAGATTTTACCAGTGTTCTCTCAATGGCCAGCAGAGCTAGACTGCTTAAACGGCCTTGGCCCATTGTGTTGTGGGTGTAAGACTTGAGCCGCTTTAAACAGGAGAAGCTCCTCTCCAGAACAACTGAATGTAAAACTTAGAAGATGCTCCGGTGGAGGGTTATACTTCAAGATCACTGATTGGCTCATTTCACTGTCAATCAAAAAGGGATTCGGCTTCAGACAGATCATCCAATCATCATGCAGAAGCCGAGCGTCCAGGCCAGCCCACTGCCTCGTAGACCCCCAGAGACGCTGAGCGTCTGATGGGCGGGACAAAGCCCAGCGTTTATCCAATGACCGTCCAGTTTCCACAGTGGAACAACCCACTCTACGCTTCCCCAGTGAAGTCAGAAGACGCTCAGCGTCCGACTGTGTTAAAGCGCTGAGACGCTGCGGGGATGAATGAGAAGTAAGTCGCGCCAGTTACCTGTGATAAGTAGCTGATTGTGAACAAAAGATGAAGGTATTCTAGCGCTTATTTAGTCAATGAAATCTACACACAGCAGGACATATCACCACTTTTTTTGGGGACATTTTAGGGGAAGCTGAGCTTCCCTTGCAGACTTAGAGCAATCACCACCGACCAATATGACATTAAATCAATCTAAGGATAAAAGATTTGAGAAAACGTGGAGAAGTGAAGAACATAAGCAAAATAGGTATGAAATTGAAAAACTGGCTAAAAAATGGTACAAAAGCAGAAAAAAAGTTAATAGGTGCAAGACAGGTATGAAATTGCAAAAAAAAAGGCAAAAAAATTCAAACATGACTAAGGAAAATTGATTATAGCAGCAAAATTGGGATTAAATTCAAACACGATGTAAAAATTTCAAACATGGTCTGACAGTGGCCAAGAAAAAAAAAAGATGAATCGGAGCAAGATAGGCATAAAGTTGTAAGAACTGGGTTAAAAAAGGTTAAAATAGGCAGGAAATTGCAAAAAACTACATCACAATGCCAAAATGTTCAACACATTTTGGGTAAAATATATTTCACTGTCTGCGATGTGAAAATTGCAACAAGCCATACTGCGATTTAATCTAATTTGCAATTAATTGTTCATCCCTACAGACAATGGCCATCGACAAATTAACACGAGGTAAAAAGAAATCTGTTTTAAAATCATTTTTTAAAATTATTTTGATATGTCATACAAATTTTATGCCAACATCTGACACTGCCGCCTGCTGATGGAGAGAATATGGTTTCGTAAAGGGCAGTAAAAACAACCTGTTGGACAAAATCTGTTTACATGATCAAACAGGAAGAAAAAAAAGGCATTGTGGGAGAGCTGACCCTTTTGCTGCACAGTGGAGTTTTAAAGACTTGTCTTTTTTTCTTAATACTTTATTGTGTCAGTTGGTGACATTAATATATTGCTACATAACTTAATGTTTCAAACAATATTGACACATTTTTACCTTTCTTTTTTTTGTTCACCACCACCCAGACAAAAGATAATACCTACATAAACAATCGATAATCATAGTACCATAATATCATAATAATGGAAAAATAACAATTCCAAAGTCATTATACATGCATGGAAACGCAGCAACTTTCCATATATACCCTCAACTTTGGCTTACATTCAGAGCGTATATTTCTATTTTTTAATATATCACTGAATTAAAGTATATCACGATAAAATACGTAA
The DNA here is from genome assembly GCA_036419115.1 of Scarus forsteni. Taxonomy (NCBI): domain Eukaryota; kingdom Metazoa; phylum Chordata; class Actinopteri; order Labriformes; family Labridae; genus Scarus; species Scarus forsteni. The sequence continues at coordinate 47,638,325 of JAZDUH010000136.1, forward strand.
CAAAAAGAAACTAACAATTACATATACATATATATTTAAAACAAATACTGAAAAAGATAGATACGTATATATAAATAGTTTATTCATTTTTAAGCTGTACATGAAACATAAGAAACTCAATTCATCTGATATTATTGCATGTTTACATGGTCATTTTTATACTTCATCTGAAAGGAGGCCCATCTTTCTTCAAACAACCTTTATTTCTTATTTATTTTATAGGTTATTTTTTCCATTCTAAAAAAGCTATCCACGGTTTCTAACCACTTACTCAAGTTAGGAGGTTCAGTCTTTTTCCAGTTTCTTGTGATTTGCTTTAATACTGTTTTTCTCAGGATCCAATAAATGTCCAATTCTTTTTTTTAAATTCTGGGATGTTAAAATCAGCTTAACGAAAGAATATAAATAAAATATGATCAGTTAATTCAATGCAGATACTACATGCAGCTGATTCTGAGTTTGTCATTATGAACTTAAAAATAAGAAATATATGAGAAATTTACTCTACTTTATGCCGCTCTTGCAACTTAAATGACTGCTCTGTGAACCACTCTCCCTCACTCTTATATTTTCTGTTTTTTTTCCAAATTACATCTGCACTTTAAACTTTCTATACAATTAACGGCCTCAATAAAGATGTCAGCAGTAAGTCCAGGTCGGTGTTTATGGCTCTACTGAAATTGAATTTTTGGACCAAATTGAGACAAACATCAAATCCAGCACATTAAATATCACTCACAGACTCGTATATTAAAGACATCTGTGAGATTCATTGTGGCTTGAGAATGTTTTTTAATGCAGGGCAGCTGCGGTCATCTGAAGTATCGTCAGATGATTGCAGCACAGATGGAGGTGAGTGGCCTGAAATATCTGTTGAAACTCAACAGAAGTCGCATTACACATCATTTTAAGCTCAACTATTTGTGAGAAGAAGAAGCAGCAACAAAGAAAATTGACCTTCTGAGCATTTGGAAACTTAGATAATATCTTCTTGCAACATTTGGGATGTTGATGTGGGCTTGAGAGGTGAGTTTTGTTCTGATTATGTGTATTTAGATTTCAGAAACAGCTGCCAAACAAAAATATTTTTTCTTTTCCTCTTATCACACTGTCTCCAGCTCAAAGGTGTTTCCTCTTTTCTCTCCACTCTTACCACATTATGGCCCTTTGTGTAGTTAAGTCTGGCTGTAATCGTTAATATTTACAGACGTAATATTCAAATGATGATTGTTTTAAGCCGTCGCGTTTATCAGCACATGCACATTGGTTAGTTTGATGGAATTCGCCCACTCCAACAATTTCTGCACAAATTTCTCGGGCAGATTGATAAATGAGGGCCTCTGTGTGCACAGCAGCTGTCATCAAAACTTTGTTGTTCAAAATGTGAATCTTTTACATAAACAAAGTGGAAAATGGCCCCATTAGAAGTGGACTTTAGTTGTATCAACAAGGCTAAGAGTCCTTTTCCCCGGATTATTTCAATTGAGATTAATGATCTATTTATTTTTCAGAAATCAGGACAAAGTCGAGCCGGTGTGAAAACCTCATAGATGTATTATGTAAGCACTAATTCAGAAAAATGGCAGGGCTCCAGACAAACTTTTTGCATTGCAATTTTTTAAGGTGCAGCGGCACAAAAATTAGGTGTACTCAAATTTTTCATAGTGTCACCATTTTATCACTCTCCATAACTTTTATATAATTTTAAACAAGAATAAGATGTGAAAAATACTTGTCTTTGTCCGAAATAAAAATATATATTTAAAGAAAAATACAGCTTTTAAAGTGCTTCACTGAATGAAACTCACAATTTCAAACTAAAACCAGAAGCAAAATAAAACATTTCCAAATAAAAGTGCTTTACTGAACTAAAATTTAACATTTCAAACTCCAACATCTCAAGTTAGATAAAATATTTCAAATCAAAGAGCTATTGTTTCAGGTGCTATACTGAGCAAAAAATGAAATAAATATCCAGATTTTAACAACCAGCAACATAACATTAAACAGTATGGTATTATTCTCCAATAAATTTGAACCTAGAATCAGAATTCACACGCTATAGTCAACACTTACGAAACTGAAACTAAGGTAAATAATAAAAAAAACAATTCTTAAACTAGTTTATAAAAAACAACATATAGGGTAGAACATTTTATGACTTTTTTCTCTTTTTTCTTCTTTTTTTGTTTTGTTTTTTTTAACCTACAGCTAGGGGTGGGAGATATGGCAAAAATATCACATCAAGATTTTTTAAAAATAAAATCACAATCACGATTTTATCGTGATTCTTTTTTCTCGACAAATTTGCATGTTTGACCATTTTTTTCCTATGTTTAACATATAAAACATGTAAAACCCTAAAAAAAAAAAGAAAAATTTAAGCTGAATACACTTTCTGAACAGGTTTTAATTTAAATAGTACAATTTTTTATAAAAATTTGCAATAAATGTAAAAATAAAAGGTAATGAACAACAATAAAGTGCACTTTTGTAACATAAAAACTAAACACACCAAATAGCTTATTGAAAAGGGTCAAATATAAGTTCAAACTTAAGTAACTGGCTATCTCAAAGAAATTTAGAACAAATGTTATTTAACTGTAATGTCTATAATCTGAGTGAATAATACAGCTGCTTTAGAACAGATTTTTGTTTAACATCTTCTTTATCTCCTTTTCTCTTTCCTCCATGGCTTCACGCTACATAACCAAACAGGAGATCCCACCATGCACTGCACGTAATGTGCTATGATTGGCTAATCGGGTGCACGTCAAAGTCTCTGCGCCCACACAGACGATCTGACGATCTTTCTGCTTTATGAGATCACCCCCACGTTATAATCCTTAACGATTTAATATCGTCATATCGCACACCACTACCTACAGCCCAGCTTTATTTTCAGTTGGGGTCTGTCAGTCAGGTCATTTGTCCTCAGTGGGCGTGAACACTCATCTCTGTGCCTGTGTGACTAAGAAACTCCCCCCCAATCAGCTGCATACTAACAGCTGATTGGATGATTAATGAGGGCTCTGTGTGTGTGCGTACGTGTGTGTGTGTGCATGTGTTTGGGTGGGCATACAGCCTGCAGCCTGTAAAGATGTAGCGCAGGGACAGAGCAAAGAGAGGAAGAAGGTGCTGTGTCTCGTCCATTTTTGGCAGATCTTTCCACTACTGCAGTAACTTTCGTTAACTTAAATTGTAAGAGTGCACCTAACTTTTCTTCTTGGTGCATCAGTGCGCCCAAGAGAAAATGTTAGGCACACTCTTGCAAACTTTGGGTGCATGTGTGCCCAAAATGGTTGCACTCTGGAGCCCTGAATGGCTTGACATTTTTCTTTACCTTTAAGTATTTGAGTAAAAGAAAGTGGTGGGATGGGGGTACCTTACATCCTAAAAAATTCAAACAGCAAACTGGGGCACTTCATGTTCGCAACCATCCGTGCTCGCCTTGTGTCCATGTTTCTGTTTCTCTAAAGCCTCCTGATTTCTCTGATTTACTTCATAAGCAGCAGATTACTCCAGCATAAAAACCCAACTCTTAGAGGATCAGGTCTTCCTCCTCTTTCAATCTGAAGTAAGTGATTTCACAAGAACATCTTCCTGCATCTTGGCAGGATAAACTTTCAGTGTTTCTGTGATTTGGTGATAAGGCTGAGCTCGAGCACTCAGGAGGAAAGTTTTGGCTGAATGAACCAAACAGTTAAGAATCGTTTTTCTAAAGCCGTCACATGAGCAGCAGCTGAAACGGTAACAAGCGCACATCTGTTTTTGGTCATTAAATGGAAAAACATTCACACTAAATGTGATAAACAGTCATGTAATATTACTCTAACATGACTAAAACAATTTCCTGTCAATACTTTTCTGCATGCGATTTTGGGAAAACATGTTCAAGTATTTTATTAAAGCATTTTCAAAAGGTTTGGATTTTTAGTGGCTGGTTCTTAAATGGGTTTAACAAACCGAAAAGCTCCACTTACTTCAAATACATGATGAAAATTGTTTTGGTTGTGATTTAAGACTTTGAATCTTCATCATGTTGACAGCATCATCGATGATCAGCATTATTCTACTGGTTTCACAACAGGCCAGATGGATTTCTGCTTCCTCGATTAACACTCAAACCAACAAGATTACACTTTTTCCAGCATGTGAGAGAAACAAAATCAATTCCAAGGAACAAAAGGATCATTTGGAGTTTTCTCTGCTTTCAGATAATGTTTTGGTTGTGTCTCCCTGCTGTAACAGCTCCAGCTCTCTCTTTAAATTAAGTCTGTAAAAGAGAAGGTAGAGCTGGGCAATATATTGATTAAATTAATTATTAAATATGAATATATGCAAATATGTATATCGATGGGTGCTTGCAAGTATGTATGGTGTGGATATTCATGTACGTAGGTGCATGGGTATGTATGTATCTTCATTAGGTACACATTTTGCATAACTGTCCTAAAGGCTGAGGTCTTACACTGGATTAAACCGTGAAGCATTTTGAGTTACATATGTTGTATCTCTATAGTTATTACTTTTATTGTTAATAATAGTAATGTTGTGTGTTTCACATCCTCTTAGGCTCAGCCTTTTTATATGTGTATGTGTATGTTACGTGTTTATGTATGTATGTATGTATGAATATATATATATATATATATATATATATATATATTATATATGTATATATATGTGTATATATATGTGTATATATATATATATATATATATATATATATATATGTGTGTGTATATATATATATATATATATATATATATATATATATATATATATATATATATACATTTTACATTTTGATATACATATACATTTTAATTTATTTACTTTTTACTTTACAGACTTCGATCTTAATGAAAATAAATATAAGTACAGTTCAGTTTACCACTACTGTGTTTTCTAAAGCAGACTTTAAAATCCACAGTTAGATTTGATATAAACAGTCTCGATGAATCTGACATGAAATTTAAAGACACTTAACAATTGGAAAAAGGCTGTCTAAGAGTTCTTAAGGCCTAAAGCTGTTAAAAAAATGGAACAAAAGACATTTTAAGACTTTGTTTTAAGAATCAGGAATCCATCCAGCTTCAGAATAAACACGACTTACTTTGAAGGTAGATCGAGGGGTTCGGATGAGACTGTCTCTGTTTGTGCTGTCAGCAAATCGTCCGGTGTCCTCCAGGAATCTGTAGTCTGAAACATGGGAACAGGTGGAAGGAGGATGAAAAGCAAATTAGAAAAATATGATCAACATTACACATGGTGGGGTGCTCGTTTGGCGGAGTGGTTGGCAGCCAGGCTCCCCGTGTATTTGCTTCTGCCGGTCCAGGTTCGAGTCCCGCCTGTGACCAGTTTGCAGAGTGTCTCCCCTTACTCTCTCGCCCCCTTTCACAAGCCTATCCACTGTCTCTCTCCTATCAATAAAGGCACAAAAAATGCCCAAAAAATACATTTAAAAAAAAAACATTACACATGGTAAAAAATCATAGGCCGAGCAATGTCAGCTGGTTTTAAAGAGGTCATAATATTGTTTTTTCTCAGGTTTCATTTGCCCTCTAAAATGTCTTTGGCCTGAATGAGAACTTCTTTGCACAATACAAACATCACGAATATCTGCCTGAAGTGGCTGATTCCCTCTGCACTCCTATAACGTCCGATCATAACCACAGACTTGACCTTTTTAACCAATCAGAACAGAGAGCACATGTGGGTAAGAGGGCTAGCAGGTGACAGACACTCCAACAGAAAGTCTAACAGAGTGAGAATGGAAGAGGATCAGGGGCACTAGGAGGACATTAAAATCTAAAACATGTACCCAAGTTACAACAAAATACGACCGCTTTAAGAGTTCAAGCTCTGCTGCCAATCATGACAAAATTAGAATGTACAATACTGGATTTTAGGTTATATCAGATATGTGGATATTTCCTAACTCAATGTAAGATATCAGTATCTTTGTCAAGAGGAGAAATCCTCCACTTGACTAAAATCAACCATCTCTTTCATGGTGACGGTCCATTTTTGTTGGGAACAGATGCACAAAAAGAAAAACAACATAATATTATTTAAGAAATGGCACTTTTGACACTGGGCATTAAGTGATAATGAGGTAAAACATTACAGTTAATTTGTGCACTCTCCAATCCAATTCAATTTAACTTTATTTGTCAAGCGTTTTAAAAAACAACCATAGTTGAAACAAAGTGCTGTACAGGAGAATAAATAAAATACGAGATAAAAGAATAGACATAAAACATAAATAAATGCCAGTGGATGGAGCATTTATGGCTTTTTGTAAGGCTAAAATTTTAACTGTAAATATCTGCATGAGTTTACATATCTCCTTATATCAATCATTCCAATAATGTTGAGCATTCCTAAAAAAAACTGTCCATAAATCCAGATCAATATTTCACTTCACAGTCAGCTATAAATTTAAGCTCTATTTCCAGTCAGTTAGTGGGTATTTTATTTTTATTGATCCAATCTCTTCCATGGTAACAGTCCATTTCTGTTAGGAAGTGATGTGAAACAAGAAAAATCAAAAAGATAAAGACAAGATAAAATATTTTATTCTTAAAAAATTACACTCTAGATTTATGAGAACGGACATTTGTTGATGGCGAAGTAAACTATTACAATAAATTTGTGCATTCTGTCAACATGTGGAATATTTACAGCCTTTGTAAGGCTAAAAAATCAACTGTAAATATCTGTTTAAACATTCATATCCGCCTTTTTTGATCAACAATTGGGCAATTATCTGCAGATCGCGATGTCAATATCAACCATATATCATTGTGCATCCCTACAAAAACTGTCCATATATGCAGCTCGGTGCCAAGGCAACAAAATGCATGAACAGATCAGTACTCTACATCACAGTCAGCTTGAAATGTATGCTTTTTTTCAGTCAGTAGGAGGACATTTTATTTTTATTGACTCATCTTAGGGTGTGCGATATGACGATATTAAATTGTTAAGGATTATAACATGGGGATGATCTCATAAAGCAGAAAGATCGTCAGATCGTCTGTGTGTGCACAGAGACTTTGACGCACACCCAACTAGCCAATCATAGCACATTACGTGCAGTGCATGGTGGGATCTCCTGTTTAGTTATGTAGCGTGAAGCCATGGCGGAAAGAGAAAAAGGAGATAAAAGCTTGAAGATGTCTGAACAAAAATCTGTTGTAAAGCAGCTGTATTATTCACTCAGGTTATAGACATTGCCGTTAGAAAACATTTGTTTTAAATTGTTGCACTTTAAGAGATAATGTTGATATTGTTGTTCATTACATTTTATGTTTACATTTATTGCACATTTTTATAAAAACTGCACTATTTAAATTAAAACCTGTTCAGAAAGTTTCTTTGGCTTTAATTGTCTTTTTTTTCTTTTAGGGTTTTAAATGTTTTATATGTTAAACACAGGGAAAAATGGTCAAACATGCAAATTAGTCGAGAAAAATCAAAGTAAAAAAGAATCGTGATAAAGTCGTGATCGTGATTTTATTTTTAAAAATCGTGATATGATATTTTTGCCATATCGCCCACCCCTAACTCATCTCTTTCATAGGGACGGTCCATTTTTTTAGGAACTGATGTGAAACAAGGAAAACAAGATTTTAGTCTTGGTAAACAACACTTTTGATTTATGAGAATGGACATTTGTTGATGATGAGGTAAACCATTACAATACATTTGGGGCATTATGTGCAGTGTTCCCCCATAGTGTATTTGGGAGGGCGCCCCGCCCCCCCAACAGACGCACCCGCCCTGCTTTCAGGATTCAGACCGACGCACATTTAAAAAAGAATCATATTTATTTTGATCAAAGTTCTTATGACAAAGATTCTTATCAAATAAAAAAGCCAACTAGAGTCTAATGTTGGAGTCTAACGTTGTGTCGCTATGGTTTGCTTGCATTTCAATAAAATGCATTTTCCCTCTCCGCTCTGAACGCCTCCCCCCTCCGCTCCTCTCGCACAACACCGATAAGCCGTGCGGCACCCAAACCGTCTCTCTGCAGGCGGAGTGCCCCCGACATGCAGTCTTTTTCAAGCGGCTGCTGCCACCGCGGTCCGAGACGTAGCAGTGTCATAACCGCTTGCTGTCTGCCGCCTGTCCCTCATTGAAATGATTGGAGGTGGTACGTTGCCGCGCGGCAGTGTGAAGGGGAGTATAAAGACACAGACACACACATACACACACAGGTGGTGGAGGAAGGAGCGACCATAACGTTAGAAAAATTAAAAACAATTTAAACAAACATTAATGGATGACCAGAAGCTTACCAAACAATCTCCCCAAGCAAAAATCTCAGCATTTTTTAAGCCAGCTGCCCTTACCAAGAAGGAAGCACAGCTAGCAGTGTAGGAAACTTTCAGCATGTAGTTTCTCCTTATTGTCAGTCACTTGCTCTAACTTTATTAAGCATGATTCATCTTCTCTCCACCTGCTGAGCTTACATGGTTACAAGAAATGTTACATTCTTCCTGTTTTTTTAGTACTTTTTATACTTTATGCAGTGTATTTGAAAAAATTTTTGAGAATGTTGTAGTATGAAAAAGTGCTCCATTGCCAAAAAAAAAGTGAACAAAAATCAGTGTTCAATATTTATTCAGATCTAAATGCTCTGTAACTATGATATTACGGAGCATTTTTGACAGACCACGCTCCCTCCAGCACCAGTCCCCCCCCTGCCAAGGCAATGAACCTAGGGGAAACACTGATGTGGTAGGACAAGATAGGCCTAGCTTCTTCCTACTCCAACATCCAACAGTGTTAACACTTAAAGAATTTCTGTAAATAGTGTTTAATTTTCTTTTTGTTGGTTTGTTTGTTTTGTAACTTTAATACTTCATTATTCCTATGTACAAAATAAAGATTATCAAATTAAATCAGACCCTTCTGTCAACATATGGAATATTAATGGCTTTTTGTAAGGCTAAAATATAAACTGTAAATATCTGCTTACATTTTCATATCAGCCGTTCTCCATGATCAACAATCGGGCAATTATCTGCAGATATCGATGTCAATATCAACCCAATATCACTGTGCATCCCTACAAAAACTGTCCATAACGAAGCTCAGTGTTAAGGCAAATAAAATGCATTCAAAGGTCATATTTCACATTCCAGTCAGCGAGATCTTTAAGTTGTTTTCAATCATGTGAAGGAGCAGAGAAGGCGCTCACCGCTGAGAAGGGCCATTTCATCAAACTGCGTGAGCTGGACAAAAGCCGTCTTATTTCTGACTCCGCTGCATCCTGAATCTTCTTTGTGCCTCTTCACACACAGTAAGCTGAAAAAAAATAAACAAACAGAAGCTGTTAGATAACCTCTCAGTTATTCAGAGGAATTTAGTTTGGCGCCACAGCAGCTCGTCCAGACAGTGAGCAGAGGTCAGAAACAAAAAACAGGGAGAAGAAAGACAACAAATGTTATCTAAGAGCTGCTGAGACCGGCAATTACAACACAAAGACAGAACTCGCACTAATTGATACAAATAACACGCGCTGCAGGTGGAAAAACACTGTGAGATCCTGCTCATTATATAAAGATGTTTTTATCGTTCCTGAAAGATGATTAGAATCTTCACGTCTGCAGAAAGACCCGGAAAGAGGAAGCTGCTGAAAAAAATGAAAGAAGAAAAAAAGAGAAAAAGAAGAAAAAGAGAAAAAAGAAAAGAGGAGAAAAGAAAAAAAAAGAGAAAAAAAAGAGGAAGCTGGTGTTTGCCTGATTTTCATCCTTTTTAAGAGAACCTGTCACAATACAGCTGGACATTAATTTAACCAAATTATACACGGCTCATTTCTATTTAACAGGATAATATTTCATTCCTGAAGAACAAGACAGAGTCAGATCTTATCCGTCTTAAAGTTTAAAACATAGAAATGATTAAACCAACCGAACATTGCAGTCCTAAAATCCATGTAGAAATGCAAACTTTTTTTGTTTTATTTGCATAGCACCAGTTCATGAGTGTTTTCTCAAGGTACTTTACAACAGAGCAGATTGAAGACTAACTCTTCATTTTAGAGAAAAAAATATATGCAAAGATACAAATACATATATATATTTGTAAATACACATACATACATACAGAGATGTTTCCATCCAAGCAGAGACAAAGGGACTAAAATCACATTTGTCTCTGCTGCATAGAAATTGTTAATGATAAGCCCCTTCAAGAGGGTCCTCATGTCCATAAGGTTGTAAGTAATGAATATAATCAGGAGAGGAATTATGTTGATTAGTATAGCAGCATCGAGCTGACCTTCCATTAAAATGGGTTTAACTGTTTTAAAAGTATGAATTTATGTTAAATGATGTTTCTGTTGAAGCAGGATAATTCACATGGTGTTGAGCAGGTATTTAATTTTGTTGATCTCTAAAGTTTGTCTGAATACACTTTAGTTTTCTTCTGTTTTGAAACTGAATAGCTGTGTTTGATTTAGAGAAGCTCTGTTCATTGTATCCATGTTTTTCACTTTATTTGGTTGGTATTTTGTTGTTTATCCATTTATTAAACCTTAAAACACATTCATGCAGCCATGAATGTGAAATATGACTTTAGATAAAGCTGTATTTCTGTGGTTATAAACTTCAATAATGAAACTATGAACTAGAGCTGGGCAAAAAATCGGTTAAATCAATTAGTTCGAATTATTCTCTGCAGAAGATTTAAAAAATAAAAAATCGAGATTTTTTTTTGCCTTAGTCCAATTGTAAGAAGTTGCAATTTAAAAAAAAAAAAAAATACAATTTTCATGGTGGTCCGCCTTGTAGCGTTTGCACAAGCACTTTTATAGGCTTGTATTTGTTATTTAAGTAGATTAAATATTACAGCCTTTTAGTGTTTATGTAGACAAACCTGCCTACGTTTATACTATATAATCAACCTTTTATGACCCAGACTTTGACTTTAAGAGGGAAACATTTAGAAAACATAAAACTTGATTTGTTTCATTTTTATGTCACTGGGAGTTTTGTTTCTTTTAGGGAGAGAAAAATCGATTAAAATCGTAAATCAAGTGTTGTGGAAAAAAAAATCAGGGATTTTACTTCCAGGCCATATCGCCCAGCCCTAAAATGAGTTATGAAAAAAGTATGAAAATTAAGAAAAACTATTAAAAGCTATGAAAAAACACAAGAACATGGAATTTATTGATGAATTTAATCAAAATCTGTCTCTTCTTGAGTCTATATTCAGTAGATACAAATGTGCTTTTAGTCTGGATGTCTATGTGTGTACGTAATGTCTCAGTCAGTGGTGGGCAAATTACTTCAAAAATGTAATGCATTATTTAGAACTTGTTACGGTCATTTCAAAGTAATTAGTTACATTATGATATTACTGTATTTAAAAAGTAAGGCATTACACTATTATCACATTACTTTTAAGTTACTCTTGTCAAAATAACAGTAAATATGGATTTGTCATTCTAAATGTAGCTCATTACGCTCAAAAAGCTCATTACACATCCAGTGAAGGTGATGTGGTGGCTATCTGACTGAGTTCAACTTAAGAATAAAAACAGTAGAATATAACAGACACATTGATGCTCATGGCACAATACAAGAAACAATCACAGCAAAAACAGACAAAAGGTAAAATTCTGGTAAATTGCGTCAGAGATACTGTAACTTTAGGCTTATAGGGGAGGACTTTTATCCTCTGCTGATCTGACAGAGTATTTGGTGAACTTGTATTTAAACAAACAAAAAAAAAAAACACCTCTTCATTTCGGCTTATATCGAAAAAATTCATTTTAACTTGCATTACTGACATTTGTACCGAGAATATTACTGCTTTGTTTTTTTTAATGGTTTACATTACTACATTACAGTAAAAAAGGAATGCACTACAGCAATCACATTACTTTTGTAATGCATTACTCCCAACACTGGTATTAGTGTGTACAAACTGAAAATATGCATTTGTGTCTATGTATATATGTGTTTCTATAAAATGAAGAGTATGGCTTCAGCCTGCTCTGTTGTAAAGTACTTTGATAAAACACTCAGTATGAACTGGTGCAGTACAAATGGAAATTGACTGATTGAAATAAAATAAAACCTTCATGCAAACTGATTTTGTACGTCAACTTTTGTTTTCCATTTCAGGAAACTCGCTTCACAAAGTAAAGCTGGCACTCGACTGGCTGAGCCCAGAATGTAATACAAGCACAGGCAGACCCAATTTCAGATACCTGCAGAGAGAATCAGGTATTTGGCCAGGCTCTGACAACGACTGTGTCCTTCGAAACTATGCAGGAGGAATGCCGAGCGATGCCAACAGAAAAATGCAGGCAGGCTCGTGAGAAAAGGAAAGGATGTCTCCTGCCCCCCCTTTGATAACTTTTAATGAAATTTTCAGGTATGACCTTCAGCTTGGCATTTAGCAGGAAAAGGTTAAGTTGTAAATGTTTCAGGATCCGGAGAGAGCGAGGAATAGCTCGTGGATGGTTGCCATTGCTGCTGGCGTGTTGTTGCCGGCCATGAATTACAGAAAAGGTCAGACAGTAAGAAACAAAAATATGTCTGTGAGTCTGTCATAAATGCAACATTACTGCACACTGAGGCAGAAAAGCTTCTATAAACACGATTCTTACGTCATTATTGTTCATCATCTCCAGGAAAAGGGAGGATATCCCCTCTGTCTTTGGTGACATCAGACTCAGATGGAGAATTCATGTAATACTGCATAACGTGATAAAACAGCATGATGTAACGTGACTCTGGGAAATACACTCACTCAGACTCATGTGATCTTAAATCATAAAGAAATATACAGCAGTTATCTCACAAGTGGTGCAAAAAAAGTTAATATTTTCTTTGAAACTTGCAAAAACTTATGGGAAAAACTAAAACATTTATACAGATCTAATATAGATATCTATTCCCACGTCACCATGCCCACAAATATTTAATGTGTTTTGTCTTAAGTCAGGATCATGTTTTAGTTCTTGATGACGGCTGCTGTATGTTCATAATTGGAAATGTTCATAAAAACTTTAAGTACCCCTGGAACTAGGGCTGGGCAACATTTCCAATAATTTAATTATTTCTGCAGGATATTCAAAAATTAATCAAGTTCTTTTTTGTGACTGACTCCTACTGTAAGTTATTTCAAAATTTCAAAAATATAAATACCAAAATATTTACAGTTTGTTTATTTGATTTATGAATGATATGAAATACTAATCAGAGAGCTCTATGTTGAAAAACTGGGAAAATAGATCAGATTTCGGTGTTTACATATGGCCCTTTTCCACTAGCACGCCTTGATCCTACCCTACTCGGCTCTACTCGATTTGCAGCGTGTGTCCGCTGGCCTGGTACCTCCTAAAACAAGCTAGTTTTAGTACCTACTCCGCTTTGGTTCCAAGCGAGCTGAGTCGATACTAAAAGATGACGTCACCGACTGCCAGATTGGTCAGACAATGTCGAATCGATAAGTCATGAGCGCGACGACCTAGCATGCTAGCGGTAGCTACCATTAGCTTACTCTCATACGTCTTTTCTTTGCAGCTCGATTGCTCTCGTCCTCGGCTTCATTCTGTTGTACAGCTTCCAAAACTCTCCTGTGCTTCTCAAGGGGTATTTCTTCTTACCACCTGCAGCCTTCTTCTGCTTTCCTTTTTTACTCGGTTTGTGACAAAAAGCCACAGATTGTTGTGTCGCACTCAAAATGACGTCACCGCAGTGCCGCTCAGCTGTTTACAGCGACACTGCACCCCGTTGTGCAGGCGGCTAATGGAAAAGCAGCACAAGGCGAGTAGAGTAGAGCCGGGTAGAGTCGAGTAGAATATAGTAGGGCTAATGGAAAAGGGCCATTAGACAGTCCTGCCAACATTGACCAGCATTTAACTTTAAAGGGAAACTCCGGTATTTTGACACCTGGACCTTATTTTTAGGTTTGTGCATGCTCATATACTCACTCAGACAAACATCGTGCAGCTCGGAGTCCTTCAGAAGTTATTTAGATCCAACCGATGTAGCCGCACTTAGCCGGGGCCACGGCAACGGAGCTTCAGCGCGGGACGTAATCTCTGCAAAATCGCTCGTCTCTACCACAGCCCGGTTTGTCATTGCAGAGAAATCCTCCAGAGTAGTCAGACATATATTCCTGGATAGATCCATACACGTGTCAGCCGGTTTCAAGTCCCACTCTGAGCAGCTAACACACTCCTCTTCTGTTGCTATAGGCGAACACTGTCCACAAGTGACGACCAGTTAGCATTGAGTCGTGGACGTGCTCCTGTTTGTTGTTCTCGAGCCAGCTGTTCGTCTCTCTCCCTCTCCATTCTTCTTTCATGGAGCTCCTCGTCCGTGTACTCAGACTCAAACCGGTCGTCGTAGTCTGACTCTTCGCATCAGATAAATATTCTGCCATGTTGCTGTGCCGGCTAAAAAAGTAGCTTTTCTAGCCTTGTGTGCAGCTTCTTTATGACGTCATCAAAAGTTTGTTTACCAGGTCAGCTGACCCACCTGAAGAGGGTAGATGAGCTGACTTTAGATGGATGAAAAAATATAGCTGTCATAATCTCTGCAAAATCGCTCATTTTGGCTATATTTTTTCATCCATAGTGGGACTTGAAACCGACTGACACGTGTATGGATCTATCCAGGAATATATGTCTGACTACTCTGGAGGATTTCTCTGCAATGACAAACCGGGCTGTGGTAGAGACGAGCGATTTTGCAGAGATAGCTGAAGCTCCGCCGTGCGCTAGTGCGGCTACATCGGTTGGATCTAAATAACTTCTGAAGGACTCCGAGCTGCACGATGTTTGTCTGAGTGAGTATATGAGCATGCACAAACCTAAAAATAAGGTCCAGGTGTCAAAATACCGGAGTTTCCCTTTAAGAGAGAAACTGTTTGTTTTTGGACATATTTTGATAACATAAAGGTAAAACTTCATTTATATAACTTATGTACACTTGAGGTTTTTTTTTTTTTTGGAGTGGAAAAAATCATATATATATATATTTTTTTTCACTAAACTCTTTTCACTCTCAAAAGAAAACTTCAAGTGAAAAAAACTGATATGAATCAATTTTCACCTTTATGTTACCAAAATTTTCCAAAACAGAACTAAATGTCCCTCTTACATTTATAGTACACACTGTGATTTCGTCATATGTTAATTATGCAGTTTGAAAGTAGGCATGTTTGTCAACATAAACACTGAAAGCTGAGCTATTTTCAGATATTAACATGAACTCTCAGATTAATATTAAATCTCATTTAAAAAAAACACAAATACCAGTCCAAACACGCGCTTGTGCAGAACCTGACAAAGCCTTCTGTCATGAAACTACATTTTCAGTCTTCATAGCAACAAATTAGAAAATGAGCAAGAGTGAGTCACAAAAAAACTCGGTTTCTAATTTTTAACTCTTCTGCAGAAAATAATTCCATTTCATATATATATTACCCATCCCCAATGCATTCACATTATCACATATATACAAGAACAACACAGAACATTAGAGAAAAACACAGTGCAAAGGGCCTTTAACTCACCTCCTCTCTGACAGTTATAAATGTTAAAGGTAGTGGTTTGGTACAATTAAAGAAAATCAAAATCACCGCTTCACAGCAAACATATAATAAAACAACCATAACGGTTTCAAGGTCCAGGAATTTTTTAATGTTTTGTACCGTTAAAAGACATTTTAAAATGCTTTTTGAACATAAATAATATGGGTGCTGATTTTAGGGATGTAGAAAGTTTAATCTACAGAGATGGTCCTCTGCTGTTAGTGAATGCAGATCAAACTGTGTGATTGTTACACGAAACCGCGTTGAGTCAAATGTACGATTGAGCTGAATATTACAGGGAGCTTTACTTTCCTACAGGAAGTCTCTGCTTGGCACTACCTCACGATGCAGTGGACGGCCTGTGCTTAACGAGGGGGAGAAGTAATGGTGCTGCAGACTTCTTGTCTTGTTCATAGGAGTCCTGCAGTGGAGACGTGTTACACTCACCAAAACTCATATTAAATACTATGGGCTCTTTATATGGCTGAGGCAAGATTATTAGGCAGCTCTAATTTATAGGAGGGATGAACTTATGTAAAAATGTTCTTGTTATTCTCCATTTCAGTGTTCGTATAAATATTGCTGAGGTCTTTTTGGGGTTGTGTAATCATTTTTATTTTACCTCCTTACAATATATTTTAAAAAATAATTCCAATCAGAACTCACTCACTGTTGACTCAAACAGTGTTGTTGCTTCATATAATAATTTTCTCTGTTTTCCATTGAACTGGTTTGCTTTCACTGAGAAAAAAAAAACACTTTGTTGTCATTTTTTAAACAATGACTTCATTACTCACCTGCAAGAGTGGGCCAGACAGCCAGGACATCTGTACTTCGCCTCCTCAGATCCACAAACACCGCATCTGCAAAACCAACATGTCAGCACACAGAAGAAACCCTTTAAAAATTAAATTAATGTTAACTTTGCATGGATGTATAAGATGGACAACAAATGCCAAACTTTTGCAAGTAAGATGTGACCTTTTCAAACAGTTTCTAATATAAGACAACCGACTTTAAAACAGTAAAGACTGTCTGACTCTGTAGATGACACACAGTGTCTTCATCATACAGACAGAACAGCATTACTTTTTTATCTAAATCAACTTTTGTCGATCAAAAGGGGGATCTGGATTAGTCCATGGCAACAAAAAACTGAAAGATGAAAAACACCTGTTTGAAACTTTCCACTGGTGAACAGGTTAACTGAAAACAGGTGAGTGTCATGATCTGGTAAAGAAGGAGCTTCCACAAAAGCCTCATCGTTCACAAGCACAGATGAGGAAGTTTCCAATCCAATCCAGTTTATTCATTTAGCGCAGTTTTAAAAGCACAAGGCTGCCAAAGTGCTGCACAATAAAATATAAAATAAATGCACTAAAACAAGTCAATTTAAAAAGCCAATAAAACAATCACACAACACTCATGCTGTGCTAAAAGCCAGGGAATAAAAACAGGTGTGAGCTTTGTGAGCAATAGTTCAACTGTTTAAGAAGATTGTTTCCTAAGGTACAAGAATTTAGAGTTTTCATCAGCTACAGTCCATAATATCATCAAAAGACTCAGAGAAATTGCTGCACATGAGATGAAGGACTAAAAAACAACACTGAACGCCTGTGAACTGCTTTAGCACTGCATCATAAATCAGCATGATTGTGTAAAGGACATCAGCCTGTTCATCTCTACATCTACAAGGTCAAGTTAAACTCTACCACATAAAGACAAAGACAAACATCAACAACACCCAGAGACACCACCAAGCTCATCTGAGATGGACTGAGGCAAAGTGGAAAAGTCTGCTGCGCTCTAAGTCCACATTTAAGACTTAAAGTGTGTGGAACATAATGAGATGCAAAACACAACAACAGAGTGTTTATTGTATATTAACAAGAATTAAGATTTTGTGTTTAAAACTTAACACAGAAAGTTTGTAAGCTTTAAGCTTGCTTGCTAACTAAATGTGATGTAAGCATCACTCAGGCTGTAAAGTTTCAATTTACAGACAGAAACAGGCTAAACAGTTAAAAACAGGAACAAGAGACAACAGACTGAAAAGACAGAGACAAGACAGGCAGGACAGATGGAAACAGGCAGGAGAGACAGGAACAGGCTGAATAGACAGAAACAGGCAGGATAGACAGAAACAGGCAGGATAGACAGAAACAGGCAGGACAGACAGAAACAGGCAGGAGAGTCAGGAACAGGCAGGATAGACAGAAACAGGCAGGACAGACAGAAACAGGCAGGATAGACAGAAACAGGCAGGATAGACAGAAACAGGCAGGACAGACAGAAACAGGCAGGACAGACAGAAACAGGCAGGAGAGACAGGAACAGGCAGGGCAGATAGAAACAGGCAGGACAGGAAGAAACAGGCAGGATAGACAGAAACAGGCAGGAGAGTCAGGAACAGGCTGAATAGACCGAAACAGGCAGGACAGACAGAAACAGGCAGGAGAGTCAGAAACAGGCAGGAGAGTCAGGAACAGGCAGGGCAGATAGAAACAGGCAGGAGAGACAGAAACAGGCAGGATAGACAGAAACAGGCAGGAGAGTCAGGAACAGGCAGAACAGACAGAAACAGGCAGGAGAGTCAGGAACAGCCAGAACAGACAGAAACAGGCAGGACAGACAGAAACAGGCAGAAGAGACAGAAGCAGGCAGGAGAGTCAGGAACAGCCAGAACAGCCAGAAACAGGCAGGACAGATAGAAACAGGCAGAAGAGACAGACACAGGCAGGAGAGACTCAAACAGGCTGAACAGACAGAAACAGGCAGGACAGACAGAAACAGGCAGGACAGACAGGAACAGGCAGGATAGACTGAGACAGGCAGGACAGATAGAAACAGGCAGGAGAGACAGAAACAGGCAGGAGAAACAGAAACAGGCAGGACAGACAGAAACAGGCAGGAGAGTCAGGAACAGGCAGGGCAGATAGAAACAGGCAGGGCAGATAGAAACAGGCAGGAGAGACAGAAACAGGCAGGAGAGTCAGAAACAGGCAGGAGAGTCAGAAACAGGCAGGAGAGACAAAAACAGGCAGGACAGATAGAAACAGGCAGGAGAGTCAGAAACAGGCAGGAGAGAAAGAAACAGGCAAGAGAGAAAGAAAAAGGCAGGACAGACAGAAACAGGCAAGAGAGACAGAAACAGACATAAACAGGCTGAACAGACAGAAACAGACATAAACAGCCTGCCCAGAGGACTGAAGCCTCGCATTAGCCTTCAGAGTTAGCAGTTAGCTCCGCACTCTCTCTCCGGCTCAAACTCTCACCTCGACAGAGAAATCTTCCTCTTCGCGCTTCTCTGCTCCTCCTCCAGGCCGCTCTGCTCCTCCGGAGTCTCCATTTTAATCATTTGTTCAGTTGTCGGCACAGAAACAGCGGAGCAGGAGCAGGAGGACTGGACAGCACGCTGTGATGAGCCGCGCTGCATCAAAACAAACTGACTTCCGCCGGTGGAGCTGCTGCACGTGGACATAACTTCCGGTTGGGCGCGTGGACGCGGGCGCCTCGCAGTGTTCGGAGGGTAGAACTGCAACGACCCCCACTGACGACACGAATAAGAGGGCACAAAATAAATAATAATAATAAACAATAATGCTTTGCTAATTAATATCCACTGATAAAAATTCTACCAACTCCTTCAATGCTTCACTTTTTAATAACTGAATGCAAGAATTATATTGAGATTGTAAAAAAACAATAATTAATTTTGAAAAACTAAGAAACACTTATCACAGACTAAGACACAAAAAACTTCCATGTCTTTTTTTTAATCTCAGATAATCTGATCAGTACTTCAAATTTACCTTGACATAAATTCCTCTTTTTTGTTGTTCTTTGTATTTTATTGTATTTGTTGGGCTACTATACTTGTTGATCGTTTTTGAACACCACTTACTCTCCTGCTCTGTACTTCAATTCTTTACAGCATACACACTAAAATGAAATCGCAATCAAAAAAGGATAGATTATACTAATGTTGTAAATATCCTTATTTTGCATTTGATTTTATTTCATATTATTTTATATACTGCATTGCCTTATTGCTTTAATATTTTTATATGGTGTCATTCTTGTCTCATGTGCATTCAGACTGGAATGACATAAAAATTACTATGAATCCTATGTATTTATGTTTTTGTTTTTCACTCTCTTTCTTTCCTTTCTTTGTTCATCTCAGATAAAAAAAAACAATAACAACAAAGCCAAAGTAATGCAATACATATTTACAAAAACAAATGTACATGTCCATCAAACAAACCCATCACATGTGAGTCCAGACATATGTCAACACAAACCAGTTTGAGAAGGACAGAATGAAGCAAAGCAGAAAAGGATTTTTTTATCTCTGTCAAGGAGGTTATGTTTTTAGTGATGTTTTTTTCTGTTTGTTTGTTAGCTTGATTACCCAAAAACTACTGGAGAGATTTTACTGAAATTTTCAGGACATGTTGGTAATGACTCAACTTAAAAATAGTTAGATTTTGGTGGTGATTTCGAAACCGCCATTAGAGAATTATTGTTTTGGCTTAATGACTGTCAAACTAATAATGATATCATGATTCTGAGTGTTAGGTGTTGGTTTTCAGGGCCATGAATCATAAAATGATGGTAACTTTATTCTGAAACTATTTCTTATGGATGTAACAGCAACATGAGAGCTACCTTGGAGAAGCTTTGCACTCTCCAAGTGCTTTCTAAATTTTAGGATTTTCTGACATAATTGATCGATATGTAATGTTCTGCATTGTATAAAAGTTTTCTTGGATGCTGTTTTTGCTAAAGCTGAAGCATCAGTGAAGAAACAAGGATGATTGTTTCACTTTGTGGATCTTGAAACGGCTGGTCTCTGGTTTGAAATGAGTGACAAAGTCTAAGATCAGGGGCTGGTTGCTGAATAAAAAGCCCTTCATTCTGGTTACCTCTGCTACGGCACGTCCACGTGATCCTGTTTCTTTGTGTTACAGAAATAAAGTAAAGATGGATTTCCCCCTGAAGATGAATTACATGCATTCCTCATATCGAGGGTGTTGGCATCTAATAACAGCAGAACTCTTCTGCACACGAGCAGGAGCAAAAACAGATTAATACCTGAAGTGTTTTCTCTGACGTCAGACAGTAAATACTGCAGAGTGTCAGGTTCTCCTCACCTCAGGTCACCCGATAGAAAATCTTATTTTACCTTTTCAGAGCTGGAGAGGTGAGAAGGAGGGAGGAGGAGTTTTTCAGCCTGGGTCACCTCAGGATAAATCCTCATTTTTAACACGTCGATCCAAGAGTGTAGGTTTGATTTTGACATTGGTGGGGACAATGCACACTAAGATGGCACCCCTGAAAGTCGATGTGTTTTGCATTCATGACTGCTTTTTAATGTCACATAGAGCTAGTCAAACAAACAAACAAGCTATCACATTCAGAAAAAAACTACTCTAAATCTCTACCGTCTGTTCCGTGACAGAAATATATTGATGCATGAACAGTGGGACAGTTTGGGATCGATCAGACAGTTAGATGGTATGGTTATAGTCTGATAAATATAGAACCACAACCAAAAAAGGACTACCGATAAGTGTATTCCCCAACAATATGAATGTATAAAGTCATGTTATTAATCTGAGGTTTTATTGTGTTTTTTCCCACAAACTTTTATTGTTGGTCTTAAACAGTTGCTGCCTTTCAATACACAATAATATATGGATAATAAATAAAATAACCTCTTTAAGTATCTCTTTGGCATTAAATATAAGCATTTTTTTAGTTATTAAGTTATATACTATGCTCATGTTTTATATTAGGGACCATGCAGTAGTGGCATAATATTGACGGGGACGTGTCCCCAGTGTCCCTACCCAATTCTACGGCCCTGCGTCGATCAGTCAAGGGCACCAAATATCAATCAATCAATCAATCAAACTTTATTTGTATGGCAATAATAATACAAAGTGCTTTACATGAGAAAAAGATAAAATAAAATAACAATAAGTGGAATAAAAAGCAGAAAAATGCACAATTGCATGAAATGAAAACATAAGACCCCCACAATCCCTCCCTCCCCCAAACCACATTCAATATACACACTCACTTACTCAAACACATGAAGACATAAAGAGGAAATTCTGACAGAAAACAGAATTAGAGGACTGAGGAAACTCTATCTTGAATTAAAAATGAGGAAACACAGGAGCTAAAACTAAAATAATAGTTTAAAATACTTGAAAATACTAGAGGGTAAGATAAATAAATGTGTAAATACATAAATAAATAAAATAATATAACAGTATAGAATAAAAGTTGGATAAATAATATGGTAAAATGAGAAAGTGTAACATCAGGTGCATAATAAAATCAGCTAAAATAGGATAACAAAAGGAAAAGCATTTAACTTAGAATAAAATTCAAAAAAAAAAAATCTGAACTGAAATGACGTAATAAAACAAAATAAAAGGGTTAAAATAAGTTAACATATGACATAAAATAATATTGAATACAATCAGCTAAAAGCCAGATTAAAAAGGTAGGTCTTGAGCTTTCTTTTAAAAATATGAACGGTAGGTGTATAACACCTCCACCAAGGAGAGTTTGTTTCTGGTGATGTTTGTTAACAGGATAAGTCAAAAGGTTATAAACAAGAATTTTTATAAATGATTTGTAATAAGGGTTAATTTTGTTGACTTATTATTTTTGTCATTGTTTCCATCAACAACCCTTTTCCCCCGACAAAAACAAGTGCACATGGACTAAAACTAAAACTACATTAACCAACATTTTCATCAACAAACAAAAACTAGATAAAAAGTTTGACAGACTTAATATAATCAGACCTAATTCGTTCATGTAGAAAGTAGAGACAAGTTAGGAGTATATCCAATCACAGCTACTTTGGTTGTGTGGAAAGGTTGGATGAGTTCAGAGGGACATCCAATCACAGCTGCCTTAGCTTGGTGGTATAAAGGGTCGATAAAGGGTTATTAGATGTTTCATTTTATCCAAGTGTGAACATGACTTCAGAAATTCAAGGAAACATACAAAATGCCGGTAACACTTCACTTTAGAGGACCGCACATTTCATCACACTTAGGTAATAATTAGACAAAGTTTTTTCTTATTTCTTTGAAATTACCCCCAGAATTTCATGAGAATTTGGTGAAAATTAGCACATTACTTATTTAAAATAATGTCCAAATTTATTGTCGCAAGTCAGAATTGGTAGGTTACTGTTTTTTTCCAGTTTCTTTGAAATTTACTCCAAATTACAAGGTAAGAAGGTGACGATTAGCAAAGAATTTATTTGAAATTAAATCACAACCCACCACAAAATGTTTTTAGAAGTATTCCAACATTTCTGCTATTTCCAGAGAAGCAGGTGATGAATATCTGCTTGGTTCCAGAATACAGACGTTAGGTTTATTGTTTCCTGTGATAATTACCTTTGAAATGTTCAGTGAATAATTCAATTTCCCAATAAGCAGTTGATACACTCAACAGAAATATAAACGCAACACTTTTGTTTTTGCTCCCATTTTTCATGAAATGGACTCAAAGATCTAAAATTCATTCCAGATAAACAATGTTACCATTTCTTTCAAATGTTGTTCACAAATCTGTCTAAATGTTTGATGGTGAGCACTTCTGCTTTGCTGAGATAATCCATCCCACCTCACAGGTGTGCCACATCAAGATGCTGATCTGACATCATGATTAGTGCACAGGTGTACCTTATACTGTCCACAATAAAAGGCCACTCTGAAATGTGCAGTTTTGTCTCACAGCAAAATGCCACAGATGTCGCAAGCATTGAGGGAGCGTGCAACTGGCATGCTGACAGCAGGAATGTCAACCAGATCTGTTGCTCGTGCATTGAATGTTCATTTCTCCACCATAAGCCGTCTCCAAAGGTGTTTCAGAGAATATGGCAGTACATCCAACCGGCCTCACAACCGCAGACCACGTGTAACCACATCAGCCCAGAACCTCCACATCCAGCAGGTTCACCTCCAAGATCGTCTGAGACCAGCCACTCAGACAGCTGCTGAAACAATTGGTTTGCATAACCAAAGAATTTCTGCACAAACTGTCAGAAACCGTCTCAGGGAAGCTCAACTGCATGCTCGTCGTCCTCATCGGGGTCTTAACCTGACTCCAGATCGTCGCCGTAACAGACTTGAGTGGGCAAATGCTCACGCACGACAGCGTGTACCAGTTCCCACTAATATCCAGCAACTTCGCACAGCCATTGAAGAGGAGTGGACCAACATTCCACAGGCCACAATTGACAATCTGATAAACTCTATGCGAAGACGATGTGTTGCACTGCATGAGGCAAAAGGTGGTCACACCAGATACTGACTGGTTCTGAGTCCCCAGACCCCCAATAAAGCAAAGAAAAATGCACATTTCAGGGTGGCCTTTTATTGTGGACAGTCTAAGGTACACCTGTGCACTAATCATGGTGTCTGATGAGCACCTTGATGTGGCACACCTGTGAGGTGAGATGGATTATCTCAGCAAAGCAGAAGTGCTCACTATCACACATTTAGACAGATTTGTGAACAATGTTTGAGAGAAATGGTAATATTGTTTATCTGGAATGAATTTTAGATCTTTAAGTCCATCTCATGAAAAATGGGAGCAAAAACAAAAGTGTTGCGTTGTGTTATATTTTTGTTGAGTATAGTTAGCTATTTGTTATTTAATTTCCCCAAGTTCTTTAGTACAGAGTTTGTTGATATACATAATTGAGATCACATTCAAAATAGAGATGAATGATATACCTTCATGATCAGGCCTATAATCATAGGCGCACCACAAATTTGTGGTTACCTTGCAATTTGGAGTAAATTTCAAAGAAACTGGAAAAAACAGTAACCTACCAATTCTGACTTGCGACAATAAATTTGGACATTATTTTAAAAAAGTTATGTGCTAATTTTCACCAAATTCTCATTAAATTCTGGAGGTAATTTCAAAGAAATGAGAAAAAACTTTTTCTAATTATTACCTAAGTGTGATGAAATGTGCGGACCTCTAAAGTAAAGTGTTACCAAAATGCCTTACACTTTACACTTTATATTTCAGTTGACTAAATTTACAGCAATTTCATCGTCTAATATGTTTTCATATTTGATTAACTTAAACTAAACTAAGATTAAAACAATGTAGATGAATAAATTAATACTTAACCTGAAAGATATTTAACACAGGACAGTTCTCCACATTTCTGCTCAATTAGTCCTCAGTGGGTTTGGATGTCATAAATGTTTCCCACATTTATGACAATAACTCACCGACAGTGTTGGAAAAGCCCGGTGGTGTTCTGTGCTGTTGGAGCATATCTGGTTAGCTCCATCAAGGAAGGTAGATTTTTGCCAACGTATGTTTGTTTTGATTTTAAGCAGGATTACACAAAAATGACTTGACGGATTTTGCTGAAATTTTCAGATGTTGGTAACATCCAACTTAAAAATGATTTGATTTTGCTGATGATCTGGATAACCGCCTTTAGCAAACAACCACTTCTGCTCAATAGCTCACTAATAATGATATAAACATGATCCTGAGTGTGGGAGTGGGTTTTCATGGTCATGAATCATATTATGACAGTAACTTTATTATAGAACTATTGCTTATAGATGTAACAGCAACACGTGAGCTACCTTGGAGAAGCTTTGTGCTCTCTAAGTGCCTTAGACATGAATTAAGAGACAAAAAGATAATGTATTTAATTATTTATATTGCTTGTCCATTTCAGGGTTTTGGAGCAGGCGAGAGGCAGGGTACACCTTGAACCAGTTTCAAGCCAATCGCAGGGCTGCATGGAGAGACAATTACTTGATATTTTTCTTCTTGTCTTTCTGATCCTTCATTCTAATATTTTTCCTCAAATGTCATGATGTCTTTGTTTTAACTCTGAATTGCTGTTTGTATAAATGGTGCATCACATTATCAATCTTTATTTGTGCGGAGCCAGTTCATAAGTGTAATCTTGAGGCCCTTTACAACACAGCAGGCTGAGGCCACTCTCTTCATTTTATAGATACACAAACATGCAGATATACAAATACATATATTTGTATAAACACACACATCTACAGATGGATCCATGCAGGCAAAGACACAGCTGCATCCAAACCATACATCACCAAGTTCAAAGCAAAGCGTCAATGCAGTGGTATAAAGCACGACGCCACTGGACTCTAGAGCAGTGGAGACGCGTTCTCTGGAGTGACCAATCACGCTTTTCCATCTGACTGCATTGTGCCAAGTGTAAAGTTTGGTGGAGGGGGCATTTTGGTGTGGGGGTGTTTTTCAGGAGCTGGGCTTGGCCCCTTAGTTCCAGTGAAAGGAACTCTGAATGCTTCAGCACACCAAGACATTTTGGTCCATGCTGCCAACTTTGTGGGAACAGTTTGGAGCTGGCCCCTTCCTCTTCCAACATGACTGTGCACCAGTGCACAAAGCAGGTCCATAAAGACATGGAGGACAGAGTCTGGTGTGGATCAACTTGATTGGCCTGCACAGAGTCCTGACCTCAACCCCATAGAACACCTTTGGGATGAATTAGAGCAGAGACTGAGAGCCAGGCCTTCTTGTCCAACATCAGTGTGTGAGCTCACAAATGCTCTTCTGGAAGAATGGTCAAAAATTCCCATAAACACTCCTAAACCTTGTGGACAGCCATCCCAGAAGAGTTGAACCTGTTAGAGCTGCAAAAGGTGGACCGACATCATATTTAAATTCAATGTTTAAATTAATAAAGTTCTCTTGTCCCAAAAACCAGCATCAACAAAAAAATAGCCAAACCATTTTGGATAAAATGTTCCTTTTATTTGTCAAATTATCTATTATTTACACATTTGGATCCAAGCGTATCCTCCACAGACTTTCTATATAATTACATTTGTTCATTAAGGTATAACTTAAGAATATGCTGACTGTGTTTTCTGACTCTGGCCAACTGTAGCTGCCAGTCCTCCTGACCTCCGCTGAAGCATCAGTATAAAAACACACAGACACTCCGATCATCATAAATACTTCTTTAGACTGAGCTGTGGTGGATCAATATTTCTCTGAGAGTATAACTTACTGCGATACAGTAAAGTGAACACAAGGGATATAAATTAACAAACAGTATGCTGTCCATATATACACAGGAAGTAAAAACTCACTGATGACTCGTTCTCTGCAGCACCGATGGCAGGTTTCCCCTGAAGAACCTGCCACATTGAAGGAAGAGCTACAAACAAGTAGTGTATCAAAATGACTCATAAATTAGAGATGACCAAATCAAAATAAGTACTTAAACAACAAAACAAGTCTTGATGTAACCGGTACATACAACACAAAGACAACAAACTATCTTAGAAAGCATTGAGCAGGTCGAGGTAGAGCACCATCTGTCCGGCTGGACAGGACCGAAGACAAAAACACATGAAACATCGTAAATAAAGGTTGGATTGAAAAAGTCACACGTCATCCACATGCTATTGCACTCTTTAAAGCCTTTAGTTTGACAGTGCTCCCATGGCGAGGCCTGGACGCTCCTTCGGGACCGGCCTCTGTGCAGGATGGTCTGGGTGTGTGTTTCAGGGTCTGGATTGTGGGCTGCTCTCCCCGCCCTCGTGATCGGGGAGTAACATCGGTCCGTACGCAGCCGACCGAAGCACCGTGTCATACAACAAACTTTACACAATCATGGATAAATATTTTGGTATACACATGTTCTCCTGGCCCAGGTGGTTCACCATGAAGGTCTGTCTTTGTCCTGCTTTGGTGTCCAAAAACCACAGAAAACTCTGCTGGAGTTCATTCTTTGGTAGGCAGCCATGTTTTCTGACAGCCGCACATCGTAGTAGTTCAGGTTTATAGGGTGCAGGTGTCAGAGGAAGCAGACCGGGCCGATTTCTATCTGCTGCTGGCTGTCGGGATGCGTTTGGGGAAAATCCAGAATGTCTACAATCGGAAGCTGACGACTGTCCTGAGTTTGGAAGAGGAAACGAGACTGGTGCCAGCTGCCATCTTGGATCTGAAAGATGAAGAGTAGAGGACGAACAAGAAATCAGTTACCATTAAAGCTGGAGTACAAAACACACTTAATCTGATTTTTACTCTTTAAAGCTGTCTGTTCTCTTTATACCAACGCAAATGTTACACCAAACTCAGATCTGAGAGTATTTGTCCAATTTCAATAAAAAAACCTCACTAGACTTATTGTAATCCACCATTTTCTGACATGTCTGTATTTAGACCTTTTAAAGATATACAAACAAAAATTAATGCCTGAGCGGCTTGAAATAAAAAGTAAAATAACCACTCAATAAGACTAAACAAATTCAACTTGAGTCTAACAAATTCAACCTTCACTGAGTTGAACTTCCCTTCTTTTAGTTGCAAATATTTTTTCCTAGGGCTGGGCGATATGGCCTAGAAATAAAATAAAACACTTGATTTACGATTTTAATCGATTTTTCCCTCCCTAAAAGAAACAAAACTCCCAGTGACATAAAAATGAAACAAATCATGTTTGGCCTTTATGTTGTCTAAATGTTTCCCTCTTAAAGTCAAAGTCTGGGTCATAAAAGGTTGATTATGTAGTATAAACGTAGGCAGGTTTGTCTACATAAACACTAAAAGGCTGAGGTATTTTTACAGTATTAGCATGAAACCCTCTGATCAATAATCTACTTAAATAACAAATACAAGCCTATAAAAGTGCTTGTGTATAATGAAAATTGTAATGTTTTTCAAAAATGCAACTACTTCCAATTGGACTAAGACAAGAAAAATCTTGATTTTTATTTTTTTAAATCTTCTGCAGAAAATAATTAGAAAAAATCGATTTAATCGATTTTTTGCCCAGCTCTATTTTCTCCTCATTACAAGCAATTTAATGTCTTATTTTACTTTTCATACCTTAAAGTAAGATATTAATCTTGACTGGTTCAGTAAATGTGGATAAAAAGAAGTGTTTTGGATATATTTCACTGGAAAACAGACAAACACACTTGCTTAGACACACTTGCAGTGTTAAGTCCTGAACAATGTGCCACAAGACCAGACATCACACAACATCACACAGCTCAAGATGTTAGGACTGAACAATAGTTGGTAAAATGATGCTGCAATACTTTTCTCCTGGGATACACTCTATGTTTACATTTTTTAAGGACAATATCCAGATGATTGTTGTGTCTTTTTATGTGTTAGCGCCTTGACAAATGTCTCTTTCAGATTTTCATCAGAGATGGGTACAGTAAACTCAGTATTTTTAACATTATGATAAAAAAGAAGACTAAAGAATCAGCTGTAAGTCTCCAAATAAAGAAGGTTTGGCATAAAAATGTCTTGTTTCATTTGTATCGCAGAATTCTTCACATTTGACCAGCTGGAGAAATGTTTGTATTGAGTTGTCATAAAGTTCAGCAAAGTCCCAATATGAAAATTTCAAGTATTAAAACCAGAATTAAGTTGTTTTGTCTTTTGTTATTGATGCTCTGATTCAGTCTTCAGTTTTGCTCTTTACCTCGCACTCATCTTGTAGCACGCGTGGTTCAAGTAGTGTGTCTTTCTCAAACATCTGTTTGTTCCAGCCACGAAAGCGGAGTGTGGGTCTCTGTGGCGGTGTGGACGTGTCGGAGCCGAGGCCGCCTGCAGTGCTGAGAGGAGGATCATTCAGGCAGTGGAGGGTGATGCTGTGGCTCGCCTCAGCGCTCAGGAGATGGAGGAACTTCATCTGAACTTCACCGACACCAAACGACATCTGAGGCAGAGCAAAGGGGAGAAGAGCAGGTTAAAAACAAACATGCACAGCAGAGACTATGCCTCCTCCATGAGGGAACATTTGTCTGATGTGATTCGAGATTTGGGAAAAAAATGTAAAAGAAAAGTCAAAGTTGGTGGCCCACTCTTTTCTAGAAATCACTTTCCAGGATGTTTTCAGGGGCTTCTTTAGAAATATATTCTGTTGATTCACTGTTTCAGAAGCAAACATTTTATTTAGCCAATTTTTATTATTTCTGTCACCATTGTTTCAGGTTTTTATATTTTATTCCTTCACTTGCATTTTATTTATCTACTCATATTTAAAGTGTGCATTAGTTACCAAGTACTTTTTTTCTTCATTTCCTATGTTTGACTTTTGTTAACTAACATTGTAGAAGGAAGATAAATCATTTTCAAGGATAGCCCAAGCTTTTCCAATACATTTTACTTTTGTTTTTCTCACTTTCTGTATTTTTCATGACTGTAAAATTGCCGGAAATAGATTCTCCTCATAGCACCTTTAAAAACATGTTTAACTGAGAATGGTAAAGATTTAAACCCTCCAGTCTTAAACAAGCAGACCCTCCATAACAACTCTTACAGAAGTGACTTTATTCTTTATAGCTTTAGTTCTTGAAGTGGATATTTTCACCGTGACATCCTTATCTTCAATAAATTTCCAAACTATGTTTGTGTTTGCATACTGCAGTGCCTCGAGGGATTTTTGGTGTTTTATCAGTGTGTTAAACTTAAGCTGAAGCTGAAATTGTCAGAAGGACATGGTTTCACATCTGCAGTTGGACAGTCGGCTCGTTCATTTTGTGCCTTGACTCTAAATGAAGTCCTCAGCAATGTGTCAACAGCACGGACTATAGAAAGACTGGACAAGGGCAGAGTGGTGTCAGCCATTTATAACTAGAGGAGGCTGTAGAAGCCAATCTGTGGCAGTCACAATGTTGAACATGCAGTCTGAAACCGACTTCAGATCAACCTACCAACTGACAAAGAGGCAGAGTGGAGACAGAACAGCTGTCTAACAGACAACAACGTTATGCTTGAAGTTACCAAAACACATGACAGTGACCAGTTTTCCTGTCTTTACAGGGAGAGTAATTACACAAGCTTTTTGAACAAGTCTGTGAGTTGAACCTGGCTGTGTGTTTGTTTCTGCTATTAAAAAATCTGCTTAACAAAAAGACTAGATGCTGCATTGCTTCTGTAGTTCTTGGGTTTTTCACATCAGTTTTATTGTTCTACTTCAGATGTCGCTGCCTCATCACACCCTTCAAAGTTGTACCAAGCTCTGTCCCCGCTCCTTTTCTGCATGACATACCCCTCTCTCTGTCTGTTTTCTACTTTATTCATCGTCCAATGAAATAAAGACACACAAATCCCCTGAGGACGAAACATATGCAGTTAAATACAGGAACACTTCTATGTCGTTGTGTTAAAACTTCCATGGTACCTTGTTAGAAGCCACTGGATGTAAGCAGGTCTGCCCTCCTGCAGTGAAGTTGCAGAAGACCCTGAAGGCATCAGAGGTGCAGCCTAAGTTTGGATCAACCCAGAACCAACCTGAGCAGAAGAGAGCCAAGACCAGAAGAGACGTGTGACTTTGTGTTACAGCCATAATAATCTAATCCTGTCTTTAGTTTCAGCAAACTGAGACTCTCACCATCTTTGGGTTTGCTGTGACAGTCGATCAGATCTTTACAGACGCGAGCCGGGTTCTCCTGTGTGCCCAAAGGCTGCTTGATGCTCTCGATCACGCTGCTCAGGTAACGCAGAGTCTTCAGGATCTCCGTATTCTGGTCTTGTAGGCTCACGTCTGTGTTCTGAAAGCTCTGGTGATCAGAGTTACAAAGTTAGTGCCGTTACCAAACGTACATTCCTAATAAAAGCTGAAAACAGAGTCCAGCGTGTTACCTCTGTCCTGAAGGCTGAGTCAGACAGACCGTAGACTGCTGAATCGTCATAAATCTGCCTCTGCAGGATTCAAAATCCACATGTTAAGGATGATTACACGGTCACAGCTTTGTTCGTAATTTCACTGAAAGATTTTAATCCATAGGCTGGAGCGATGAAAAACAGGGCCGCTTCAATAATGTACAGTTTACAGAGAAAACTTAAACAGGATAAAAAAACACTATGATACCAGAGGACAGCAGAAAAATAAACCTTATATCAATAAATCATCACATTCTTGACTTCAGCTGGGGGGAAGAAAAACATGTCCAACCCAACGTCAACACGAAAACCATCTCATAATGTGAGAGTAAACAAAAAGGGCATCTGATGGAGTTATTTTTCTGAGTTGGGTGAATTTCTTAAAACAGGAAAAATGGTCATTCAGAGAAGAGAGCTACACTTCATCCACGTGAGGAGGGTTTCTACCACATGACCAAAAAAGAAAAATCACTTGTCAAAACCGTCAAAATAAAAACACTCCCTCCGGAAATCCCATAATATGAATTTTTACACATATTAGCTAGTTCCTTCCTAGATATTAGTACTGTTACTCTCAATTAATTTGTATTTGAATGTATTTTTATTCATTTATTTTATTTTGTTTATTATCCTTTGTCTCTTTTCTTCATTTCTGCAGAGAAGGGCTCGAACATATGGTCTGCGTACCTGTAACATAAGTTACTGTTGCAATGCAGTTGCCTTCCAGTTACTGTTTTGGGTAACATTACCCATAACACACGAGTACTCAAGGATCAAGGATCATATTTATACTCATTTCCTGCTAATATTCACATGTTAGAAATGAAGCACTTACTGATGGACCAGGAGCACCAGGAGGTCCCTAAAGTAGAAGAACACAGAAAAATAAATGATAAACAAAATCTTTAATAGATTTTACTACATATTATGGACTGAATTTGGAAAAAGTAATTGACAAGAAAATCATCCACAAGGTCTCATAAAAAAGGAACCTAAAAGTTGGTTGTGCTTTTTAAAGCTGAAAAGAGAAATGGAAGCAAACACTTACTCTTGGTCCTGGACTTCCCTGTGGTCCTTGAGGCCCCTGAAAGCAAGACAGGAAATAAAATAAACACGTGCACAGCAAAAAATTAAGATCTAAAGTTTATTCATCCAATTTTTATTCTAAAAATCTCACAAGACTAATTGCCTGAGATGTCCAGCTACAAATCATAATTCAGTATTTCAAAAGAAAAATAAACTCTGAATATCTTGTAAGTTAAAATATCTGTCAAAGTGACAAGAAGAATTTAACTTGTATTATGCCTTGACAGTAAGTTGTGCTCGCTAAGTAGTTTATTTTTGCTAAATTTTGCTCATCCATTGGCAGATATTTTGATAAGTTATCCAGTGCTTCAGTTTTACTTTTTATTCCTTGTCATAAGATATCCATATGGACTTGCTAAATGAAAAAGAAATTTTAGCAACAATTGAAAATATTTTTTCCCTTGAAACTGACAAATCAACTTGCTAAGATGTGAGTGTCTGCAGTGTCTAGTTGATTTATTTATCTCAGCTATTAATTAAAACACCCGTACAGCATCTATGAATACTAAATTAGAGTTTCAAGCTTAACTTCAGTCATTGGTAACAGTTACATTTCTGAATCATGTTTTATTTACTTACTTAATGGCGACTAACCCTTAGGTTGCTTCTGTTCTTCCTGCACTTTAATTGCTCATTTGCACACCCACACTTTGCACTTTTGAATTACTTGGTAATAATTTTCCATTTGATGTGAGCTCTGGACTAAACTTCAGGTTCATGGTTTTGTGTATGGTGTTTTTTGATACTGTGTTGTTTTATTTTTTTAACTCTAATGTTGTCAGCTTGTCTTTTGTGTGCCCTGCTGCAAAGCTAATGTCCCTTCACGTGACAACAGATTCTGATTGTGTTCTTTCTCCTTCTCTGTGATGCTGCAGGGACCAGAGGCAGGGATCAGAATGTCCTAAAGTGGTCACTCACTGCCCCCTCTGGCAGACCTCATCACGACAGCAGCAGCTCCGCTCTATTAAAGGATTTAGAGGTGGATCTTTTTGTTTATATGTGCAGGACTGTGTCCATATTCAGGATCAGACAGGGGGTCTGCGTGTGGACTGTGCGTGTGCAGGGATGTTTGTATAGCAGAGACTTTGAGCTGATGTAAGAATCTTACAACAGTTTGCATAACAAACTGGAAGCAGGTATGTAGGAGTGAATCTGCGGGCTGCGCTGTGGTTTGCCATGCTAACATTTTGACAGGGCTTTTCCTAAACTGTGTTTACACAGGAGGTATACAAGTACTGTACTGCCCGACGGAGAGCTCCAGGAGATGCTGAGTAACAGCTGTGACTCACTGCACCATCGCTGTCAGCCTTATAAACGAGTGTACTGCTGAATGTCAGCTTTCCTGAATCTTTAAACACTTCATTAATCATGTTTTTATGTTGTATGTTTTTTAATTTAACCTGGTGTGAGTCCATGTCAACAAGGAAAAAAAACAACTCCAATGAAAATCAGAGGATTCTTCATTGGAGTAAACTTCAATTTAATTAACATTTACAAAGCTTACTGTGTATAAGGTAGATGTCTTTCAGAGCTCTGGACCAGTTTTATAGTTTCAAAAAGGTAAATGGACTTGGCTTCAGTGGTTATGTACGCGTGTCCCACATACAGCAAGGTTTGTGTCCTGCTGTGGTTCCTTTGCCATATTTTACTACATTTTCTTTAATGGTGGTTATTATACCATGATCAGGACTCAGAGATCAGCGTTAATTTGTTTTTTTAAATGTATTTTTTGGGCATTTTGTGCCTTTATTGATAGGAGACAGTGGATAGGCTTGTGAAAGGGGGGTGAGAGAGTAGGAGAAGACACTCTGCAAAGTGGTCACAGGCTGGATTTGAACCTGGACCAGCAGAAGTATGTACATGGGATGTGCATGGTTGCTAACCACTCCACCAAACCAGCACCCTGATCAGCGTTAATTTTGATAGCACTGTTAATTATACATTCAAACTTTACTTGCATTCAATAAATGGTTATTGGATGTTACATTTTATCCAAGTGTAAAACGTGGCTTCAGAAATTCAAGGAAACATAAATTATGCCTTACCCTTTACACTTCATATTTTAGTTGACTAAATTCACAGTAGATTTCAGCAACTTAAATGTTGTGAAATTTCATCACCTAAAACTGGACTGAAACTCAAACTTATGACTTAATCTAAAGTATATTTTAGGCAAAATACTGTGAATAAAACTAAATTAAAAAGTGCTGCCTATAGTAACCCTGATTTAACACAGCTCCACAAAGTTTGAACAACTTTGTTTAATTCAGTTGAAAAACACTGGTTATCAAATTAATTGGAAATAAACTTGACATTAAAAGCAGGAGCCTTTTTGTCAACAAAGTTAATCAATCAATCCATTAAACTTTATTTATATAGCACTTTTCCTACAACAAATGTAACTCAAAGTTAAGTTTTTGTGATGTTGAGAAACTTCTTTTTTAAATTTCACATACTAATTATTCTTTATAAATTTGAGTAGTTGATATTTTTTGAAAAGTGGGTTTATCATTCACTGAAGGGAAGAGGAAGATCAGATCAGTTTCGAACCATTGTGCGGAATCAGGACCCGGATTACAGAAAGTTGTAAACAGTTCTTACCATTTCACCGCTGGTTCCCTTTGGACCCCTCGGCCCCTACAGAAAAATAACAAAAACTTGAGCAAAGAGCAGCAGGCGATTACAGTACTTTATTACAATGCCAGATGAAGTTTTCTCATGTGCTTTTTCATTTTATAATTATCATTGCACACAAAAACACCTACAGGTTTTCCCATCGGGCCCATCATTCCTTCAGGGCCAACAGGTCCAGTGAAGCCCTGAAACATAAAACAGATTGAGAATAGAATAACAAATAACTTATAATCTTTTAATTTTCTGTCAGTATTAACTGTTTTTTAATGTGACTGTGAAAAAGGTAACTGCACAAACATTTCCTGATCTTTTTAATTCTGTCTCCTAAAGCTCTAAAGCTGTGTTTTGACTCATGCCAGCACTGTTCTTTATTCTGCTGAAACTGTCGTTGGTGTTCACAGTTCTTAAATATTTATCTTTAACCTACCCAGGTGCCTATCGGGCCTTTTGGGCCTGGGAAACCTTTGAATCCAAAATCACCATTTGGTCCCTGTGGGTACGAAAAATGTTATTTTCAGTACACGTGTTATTGTACAAAACTGATATAATCTGATTTATATATTCTCTACTTCTGTTTAGCATCATAGCTACTAAGTCTCTTACCCTTGGTCCTGGAAAGCCTTGTAAACCAACCATGCCCAGATCTCCAGGTTCCCCCTATAAGCAGAAAAGGCACAGAGACCATGACCAGGGGGCTTAGCATCTTTTACTGTCCAGAACAGAAGCACCATATGATCACAAAACTTGTATTTGGAATAAGACCTAAGACTCCTTCTTTACTTTTATTTTGCTGTTTAGTTTCAAATACAAAACATTACTTTTTCTAAGCTCCATAAAGAGCTCTGGAACATGCAGCTTTATGTCCTCCAGTCTGATTATGAATGTAGAGTAACACCAGCCCACATTCAAACACTCTCCCAGTAACACACACTCTGAGGTTTGGTGTCCACTCATTCTAAGGACTGTCTGTCGTCCAGGGTGGCAGACACCATGTTTATGCAGCCAGTCATCCACATCCTCTAGACAGCTCGTCTTTCGAGCCAACCACTTTGACCAAGAAACTCGATTCAGTGAAAAGTGTAAAAGGATCTGACCCAAGGGCCCGAGCCTGCTCTCCGTTTCATGAGCATCAATGAGGGAAATGAGCGCAGCGAAAAAAAAGAAAGGGGCTGAAAGTTGTTACTTTTTTCTTCATCTTTGAGGTGTTACATAAGAAAGTAGAGCACCTTTTTTCATGTCTCTTGAGTGCAAGGATCTTACATAACTTGGCCTCCCAGGCCAAATGTTTCCATTTCTGGTCTCGCCCAAATAATTTGTTACTCTGCTCTAGGAGGAAAAGTGTCAGACGCACACTTCGTGAACCCCGTCATGTATTTCTATTAAGGCCCCTAAAGCTATATTTAGAGGAACATTAAAGAATGTATATGTGGTTTCACAGGAATGTTCCAGGAGGTGGTATCAATTAAAGAGGAAGAAAGAGACCTTTATTGTTATGACATTAGTTTATTCAAAGTACGCTGAGTGAGAGAGCAACATTTAGACAACATGAAATGGGATGTATCCAATTTGAACCTCGAAGCTGCGCTGATGCTCAGACGGTTTGAGGGAAACACAATCATGACATAAAGGAAAAATAGAAGATAAGGGCTTAATGAAGAGATCCCTAACTAGGCCTGAAAGATTTATCGCTTTCGTATCAAAATTGCAGCTTTCGACAATGCAATCATGTGACCGCCAGAGCTACAATTTGTTGCACATATTATTTGACAAATTTTCTGAAAATTTGCATATATGAAAGTGCTGGTAAGCTGGTAAGCAGGTCAACAACACAAAGCCCCTGTTTAGGAATAGAAGTTGGAGTATCCCTTACATAATGAAAACAGATTATCATCAATATTAGATGATGAATAATGTGTTATCTGCTTTTGATCATTGATTTTTTTTGTTACTGTTGTCTATACTGCAAACACAGTAAATACCGCACTGAAGCTTGGCTTGAAGAAAATCGTGCATTGAACTGAAATTGCAATATCTGCCTGAAAAATTACAATTTGACCTTTTCCTTAAATCATTCAGCCCTACCCTTCACCCTCACTCGTCTGCACAAACAACATCTGAGGAGTTACATAATCTACCACATGGCTCTTCTTTGCCACAGCATCACCGCCTCGAACCGACCCCGGCTCCGTACATGAGGCCTCCATGTAGTGACAATGCAGACGCCATCTACTCTACCAAACACTCCAACTCCACCATGTCGACAGGCGAGCAGCAGAGCCAGAACACCACTGGGCTTCCTCCCGTCTGAGGTGATTCATCCAATTAGCTCACACCATGTAAGAGGCTGGCCAGTGAACTCTGGCATCCCAAGACCAACTCCTCTTTGCCAACTTTCACAGCCTGCCATGGCAGTACAAATTACCACTTGATCATATCTAGCCAACCACATGGCTGTAAGAGCCTAAACAGCATCACTGCCAACAGACCCTGGCTCTGTACATGCAAGCTTCAAGTAGTGACGTGCTGATACTACCTTACCACCACCAATCAGGGATTACAGACACCAAACATTACCCATGACAAATGTGTTATCATGTCAATAAAAAAAATATACAGACATAAAATTATGCCTCCATATCTACAACTAAAGTGACACAATTATTCTAAATAATGGATTAAAACTCATATTGGTGATGATGGCCAAGGAGGATAGGTTTAACCAGATGTACTGAGGCTACAGAGACGAGGATGGTCCAGATTTAAGTCCGACCTGAGACTCTTTTCTTGCAGCCATTCTTCGATCTCTCTCCCTTATTTGTCCTTCACCCAATGCCCCAACAAGTGAAGGCATAAAACAGATCTTATCTTTAAAGATAAAGTACTTGACTATTAAAATGAACTTCTGCATCATACAAAGATGCATGTGCACTTACTGGCTGTCCTTTGGGTCCCGGGTCACCTTTCCTTCCCTGGTCACCAGCAGTGCCCTCCATGCCTTTGACTCCTGCAGCTCCTCTGTCCCCTGGCAGCCCTGGTTCTCCCTGTTTAGGTTAAACATAAATATAAATGTATAAAAGTACTCCAGAATATCAACCCCATGAATGTTTATTGGTTTCATAATTTTACCTTTAGTCCAGCAGGTCCTCTTTCTCCGGGAAGTCCAGGAAGACCAAGGTCTCCTCTTGGACCTGGACGCCCAGCAGGTCCCTCCAGTCCAACCAAACCTCTCGGACCCTGAATAAACACAAGAGCTGTCAATCAAACTGTACCTAATTTGACAAAAGATGATATAAACCTTTCTGAGCAGTATTTCCTCGAACTTGTGGGAGACAAAATAATCTGATGCTGTCTACATGTGTGTACACATCTTCGCTCAAGACAAAATAACACAATACACATCGCAGAGTTTTCATTTGAGATGAACTTCTTGTGAAGAAAAATAGAGCTGCGGTTACAAAGCTCATATAGTTGCTTTCAATCAATCAATCTTTATTTGTACAGCGCCAACTCATAAGAAGGGTTTTCTCACGTCACTTTACTATTGAGCAGCAGGCTGAAGATAAACTCTTTATTTATGGATTCACATGTATGCATTGATACATATGTAAAATACACATATACATACATATACACATTCAAAACCAAACATGAATCCATCATGGCACCCATGCTAAGCTGTGTTGGATGTGTGGGTGAAGGAAAGAAGGTGGGTAGAGACAAGTGGACTTAAGTAAGAACTACAGCTAGTTGCAGATCCATGGAACAATCATAGACCTGTCTTTGTCATATCTGCCTCTGCTGAATATAAATTTATCAGAGGTTAGCCCCTTGAGATGCTTTCTCAGGAGAGTCCTTGTGTCTGTTTGGTTGTAGTGATCATTTTTACACAAGATAATCAACAATAATCATGAAAACAGTAATTATTCTACGATTCACATTAAGATCTACAATGATTATAAGGCAGAGGTGATTGATGTTGAATAATACAACCAAATTTCTAATTGATGCAGTTTCTTTAAGAAGTAGATATCTGAATGTTAGGTGGTTTTCCCACCAACAGCTTGGTTTAGTTTCATTTAATTTCCCTTCCATCATTTCCTGTTCACAGCATTTACCATACAGGAGACCAGGCAGCATGGGAACATATAGCAAAGTTACATCTTCAGAGGAGTCCACAGATAAGCTGCCAGCGTTGTGGAAAAGTAGGGAGCAGCTTTAAAAAGGATAAATTCTTCTGTTTGAACAAGTTGAACTTAATTCTGAGAATCAAATATGTTTCTGAATCTTGTGATGATCTGCTGTACAAACAGAGTGTGATGTTCATCTGATATTTTCATGGTATGTTGTTCCTCTGTGGGAACCAAAACATGTTTATAAGTAGCATTTTGCTATCAACCTGTTTGCCTGGTGGCTGTTATGCGATTATTATAATTACTACTTCTGGTGTTTTTACTAATTCAGCAATGTTGTGGAGCAAAGACCGCCTACGTCAGGCGTGCTCAGTGTGTTTGTATTGAAATCGATTGATTGTTGTGTTCACATATAGACAAACCAGCCATGCTGAACACAGAATGTTCACTTGTACAGGAATGATGAAGGTGTATAAACAACCTCAGACATAATCTGAAGGTGATTCACAAATATAAAGAATTATAAAGTAACGTTGGGGAAATAATGGCCTAGTAGTTGTATCCACAAACCCTGCATATAGAGCATGACAGTGGCTCTTACCTCAGGTCAGTCTTTACCCTCTCCCCTTCAAACTTAAAACTCTATTCACTGTTTCCTTAAAAAAGGAATAAAATCTTAAACACAACCTCTGAAAAACACTTAAATTAAGGACATACTAAACCAGGATTTTTAATGCATTTGGCAAATGCAGTTTACCTGTATGATGATAAAATCCCCAACAATTGTTAAAACAACAACAATGTATGTTTTTTAAGTCTTGCATATTTGCATGGTTTATCTTTTAAAACCAGAGAGAAAAGCTGTGAAAGACCTTGGACCCACCAGCTCGAATGTTTATTTCCTAATTAGTCTCTTTTATAAATTCTTCATAAAGTTAGAGCAGTAAATCATAGTGTAAGGTCTGCTCACACCTCTCCGTTCTAATATTTTTTGACAGTGTGCTCCCTCGAACGGCCCATAAAACTGACTGCCTGTCACTGCGTTGCTCTCCGTCTCACACCGCAGACCACAGCGGTTTCCTGCTCCATCAGCAGTGTGGTGAGGCAGAAGGGAGCACATGATATTAGAATAACAGATTGAGTGGGTCGTCGCCTCAGACGCGTGGTTTCAGTTCCTCGATCACAATGAATCCCCGACCAGGTTGGAATTACACTGCAGCTTTAGCGGGTGAAACGACAGCCTGCAGGTGCTTGGAGACTCTTGCATAAGAGGGGGCACTGCCCATTAGCTCAGCCAGTCCACTCTGAGGTTTAATTAAGGCTGACCTGTCTGACACACACTCAGACAAAACAACCTCTGTAAGCATGACACACATAAGAGCTGTTCTGTCCCTCTGTAAGCAGGCATGCATGAAATAACTGTAAAAATGTAGGACTTTGGGACACTTGACGAAACTTTGCTTCTAAAGAAGTTCCTTCTGCCTGCAGAGCATTAAAATAATTTGTGGAGACATCCATGCTATGCAGGACAGCCCAAATGTCAACATACCAGTGAAGAAATCACACAGCAAAATATTAAAACCCACCAATGTCTGGCAGCTGCACATGCACTTAGATAAATTTACTATGACCCCATTTGTAAATCGACAAACTTGGTTTAAATGGGAGCACAGACTGGAGGGATACCAGCAACAGCATGAATCATTTGCACACCAACTCTCTTCTCCTAACAAACCAAGATCTTGGACATGTTTTTCGGTGAGCTATGTAACCAAATTAACCCGAATACACCCAATGATGCCACGTTGTCTGTCTCTCTTTCACACTCATAAAGGAACAATCCAACATTTTGATGTTTTCCTGTCTTGCCTCTCGCATGACAAGCGGGTAGACAACATTCTTTAGACTGTGCGTCTAGTAACAAGGAAGCGATGGGTAGAGCTCACCCACCATTGGTTAGCTTAGCTCAAATGCTGGGGGTTACAAGTAGCGGTAGCCAGCCTCTGCCTACAATCATCAGATAAACTTTCGTAAGAGATGTGATGCTCGCAAATGAGTCGAGTCATCTGAGCAGCTCTTTTAAGTGAACAATGAGAGCCAATTGACAGTTCTGAGTGAGCCGTTCATCTGCAAGCCATTCTTAAATGAAAATGGGCTGCAAATTAAAAAATCGAACGGCGCACTCACAACTGTGAACCTCTAAAACCATTGCGGTAGGTCAACAAAACAAAGTCTCTATTTAGGAGCTGGAAGACGGTTGGATGTTGTTTTTTCAGGATTCAAGATAAGTTTCAGCTCTTGCAGAGATAATTATTTCATTAAATACTCTTATTTCTCTTCACCATTTGCTGTCTCTTAGAGTGTTTTACTTTCTATTTAATAAATTTCATACTTATCTTTTCATGTTATAATTGTTAGCATTGCTTTGACCATATACAACCTAATCAGATTTATGCTAATATGATAAATAATACACTTTATTTGTATAGCACTTTTAAGCACATGGTTACAACGTGCTTTGGCAAATAGGCAGGAAAATACAGACAGGAGAGCACAAGAGCTTAAGCACAGAGGAAGCAACAACCCCAAAAGCTCAATTTAAATCAAAGAATATTTCCGACATACACAAAATGCAAAAATGGACACTTGCACAAAAAGAAACTAAGGAGAGCACTGGTCCTTCTGGTGCCTATTTATTTTATTTCCTCTTAAAACCTAATTGTTCTAGCCCTCTCCGGTTCTTGTATTGCCTGAGTCCCTATGTTTCATCGCTAAAATGATAAAGTTTGTTTCAGGCTTGGCTAGTTGTTGCTTGTTATTTGGCTTCTTGTGTTTTATTCTTGTGGGTTTAATGCCCAGTTATTTTCAGGAAAACCAGCCATTGAGTGAGGGCCCCTTTGGTTTAAGGGAAAGCTAGCTACTGCGCTATTTCCCCTGATGATAGAACGTATTTTGTCCAATTTAGGAGGCACAAATCAAGAGATGAGTGCAAAATCATATTGCTTTAGTCAAAGTGAAAATTCAGGGTTCTAAATTAGACGAAGCAGACATTTAAACAACAATATCATTTAAATAAATGACAGGCAGACAGTATTTGTCTCTCTGGCTTTTGGCTGAATATAGAGAGGATATTCAAGCATGAAATCCCAATACACTCTGGCAGCACGCTTATTTGGATAAACCCGTTGTGTAGCAACCAGAGGTGGCCAACCAAATCAAACAAGATATTTAATGCTTTGTCAGTCCAAGCAGTAGTCTAAGGCTTCAAACTACACATGTCAGGAAAGTTTCAGGTGCAGTCGCACCTCTGTCACAGTCCTCTGCAGAAGAAGATATGTGGCACAGAATCAATGAGCATGACTGTTGGTTGGGAAGTGAGTCAACGTGGAATCTCTGGAGAAATACGGTCGACTAAAGCTGCTGAGACTCTGAAGAAATCTGGTGATTAGGTTTTCTTCAGCTGAATTTCATCTTTGCTGCTTGGACTGAAATCAACAATACTTCAGACAACCTTCTGGTGCAATCAGGGTCTTACTTCACTTAACACTTACTGAGTGGCATGAAGAAACTTTGACAGGAGGGTAAAGCAGAGAAGGGTGTATCACTGGCTTTTAAAATCCTTTAATACTGGCCACAAGTCTGCTAAACAGATTAAGCACTAAGTACAGTAAAAGAAATTTCATCCTGAGAGTGAAGTTATGTAAATTTGTCTGATTCTGTGACCTACATTCACTGTGCTGACCAAGAATATTTCAGACACAGCATATTATGGGTTTCCTGTGTGTGGAGAAAGTCAGCCGTAATAGTTTGGTTCAGGCTGCAGGTAAATGGATCATTTAAAAACAACTGTCCCGTCTGTTCTTAGGGATGATCGACGCATTTTATAGACCCAAACATCACCTCATCTATCTGTAAAGATTCTGCTGAAACATCAGATATTTGGAGTTAGAACATCGGGTGTAAAATGAAGGCAAAGCTGTTATTACACCAACATTTAAATATATAACCGAGCATACACACAATCAGGTAATGGTGAATATAGATCTAATTTCTTTCTCAGTCCTCTAATTTTTATTATAAAGGAAACATGAAGACATTACATTGAAGCAAATCACTCCTACAGCCAAGCATCAACATCTCACATGACAAGGCAATGAGGACGTGAGATTATGATTTCATGCTTGCTGCTCACATAAAACCCAGAGAGGTCCGATTACAGTGGCTGGTTTGACTATAATCAACTTAAAAATAATTAAGTCCATAGATGTAAACAAAAATTGATCAAATAATTAATTACAATTACTACATTTGACCAATTAATAAAAATAACCAGGACATAACTGAAGTTAAACGGATGCTAAAAACTTATACTCGGAGAAAGCCTGGACCTATTTATGAATACACAAAACCCTGAAGTTACAGAGAATCAATCCTGCTGAAAAGCTCATCCATGAGTCCCCATCTTTGAATGACTGATTGATTGAAAATGACCTAAC
The DNA here is from genome assembly GCA_036419115.1 of Scarus forsteni. Classification (NCBI taxonomy): domain Eukaryota; kingdom Metazoa; phylum Chordata; class Actinopteri; order Labriformes; family Labridae; genus Scarus; species Scarus forsteni. The sequence goes on from JAZDUH010000136.1 coordinate 47,681,952, forward strand.
ACCATTGAGAGAGCCCCCACTCTTTTGTTTCCTTCCAGTCTGTGCTCCAACTCAGGAGATTACTGCATTAAAAATAGGGCCATAGAAAATTCATGCATTTACGAGTGTCGGGTGTTGGGAGATTTGATTTATTTATTTATCAATATTTTGTGATTTCTTCTCTGAAATCCGTGTACAACGTGTATTACCTTTCGGCCTTGTTTCCCTGGAAATCCTGATAAGCCAGTCAGTCCTGGGGGACCATCCGGCCCGGGGTAACCCATCAGCCCTGTCAAACCAGGTAAACCCATCGGCCCCTTGAAAAAATTCAAACATGGCAGCGTCAGCCTTTGTTATTCCCACCTTCGGAAACATTTCAATATACTGTTTGACAACTCTTAAAACATCACCCTCGTCTTCCTCTGAAGTCTCTAACCTGGATAAAATCTGCATTCCTGCAAATCCCAAACAGTTTACAGTTCAGCACATAACTGACTGTCACTTATTGTCAGGGATTCAAAGAAGTCTTATGTAATTGTCTCAGCTTAAACTTCAGTTTGAAACAAAATATTTTATTATTATGATAAAATCAGATATTTTTTTAACTATTCTGATGTTATTCACTCAGACGAGACAACTGAGCTGCACCATTCATTCAAAAAGCTCTATCACCACACATCTACATCAGGACTGAATGATTCTGTGTGTCTACTCTTAAATTCTACCAACCTGACAAAGAAAAGCTCATGAATACAAAATGATGATTTAAAATGATTATTTTAAAGTGGAGTCATCAACCTGTAAAACCTTTTGGACAGGTAGATCTTTCAGAAATTTCCAGCAGATTGTTGCCAATGGTTCTACATTATGTCTTAATCTTACACATTATATGGACTGTTTGACATATCCAGGGGTAAATGGATTTGCAAAATCAATTATTTCTTAGATCAACGAGACCAAATTAATTTTCCTTCAAACCGTTATGTTCCAGTTTGAGCAAGATGGTCAAAATGTTGAAAAAGTTTTACAGTCTTAAACACTACATCCAAACAACGATTTGGCCTCATTTTCTACTCACCCTCATGCTGAGCAACACTCTGGAGCACTTTTTTGATGTCTCAAATGCAGCCAGGGGTCCGGGGGGATTTTCGCTGTCAACAAACGTCCATCTAACAGGGGACGATGGCGCCCATAAGAAAAAGGTCCATAAAAGTCCACAAAAACGTGACTATTTTCCTTCATACTGCTCGTCCGCTGTAATCCAAGTGTCCTGAGTGGGTGACGTCCATAATTAATTCGAAACGAGGTCATTTAGTACATTTTTCGAGCCTGAACAGTGCTATAGCGTACTTCCGCAGTGCCGTCAGGCGCTCCATGCACTCGTAAGTGGCAGACCAATCAGGCAGCTTATGTAGTGCAGGGGCGGCGTGCAGGGGCGAATTCAGTCTTAAACTCTAAAATCAATAAGACTGCGAAAGGCTGTGAGCATTGTTTAATGCTTAAATATGGGTACAAATGAAACCATATCTTTTGAAAAAAAAAAACATTAACCCTATAAGGCCCAAGACCATAGATTATAGCCAGAAAATTCTAATTTTTTGGAGCTGAAATGTTTGTTTCACTTTCTGCTAAAATCCATAAAAATCAAAATGTCCATAAAATTCAACATAAAGATTTTTCGTATCTAATTTGATACATTAGGTGTTTTTGGCAACTGATAATCCATTTGAGGACATTTTTATAATTTATCTGATTGTATTCAGATGTTTTTTTTTTTGTAATTTGTTGATCATATTGAGTAGATAGAGGTATTATAAAAGTATGTATCAAATATGATACAATTGGCTTGATAGGGTTAATTGTGTTTTTTCATTTAGTTCGGGTGAGTAGGTATTGCCTTCCTGTTGGCATCCTGGGAATTCTCTTAGTGGAAAAGGCTAGTGATTGCTGTTTAAGAGGATCTTTTGTTACCGAATTTTCAGGTTGTTCTGGGGTACAAATACACATAAATCACAATTCAAATTGCTTTAAACATCACAACTCATTGCAGCAAAATGTGTTCAGAATAGTTGTTGCTGCTGTTTTTTCTGTAAGAGTCATGCACCTGATTGAGACGGTGTGATACTCACTTCGACACCAGGAGCTCCGGTCAGCCCTCTCACTCCTTTCTTTCCTGCAGCACCCTGATCAAACACACACATGAAGAATGAAACATACATGTACGTTTATAAAAACACTCCATATGATATCCTGCTTATGACTTTCTCTTAAAGAGGGGACATTTTTTAAGACCTTGAGACTTATTGACCTTTTTGGTACAGACAGTAAAAGAAATAAACTCAGCGGTTAACTGTAAGCATCACACCTCGAGAGGCATTAAGTTACTCGACCCTGGGGTGTTTGACTGAAATGATGGTGTTACACAACCACAGGGAACCTCTGCATCACCTTTTTTTTTAAATGATACTAAATGCATGAGTATATTCTCATAATAAATCAAACAAACAGCACTTATAGTTGACAAACCGAATGGCAAAACCCCTGAACATCTGTCTTTGCAGCCATGTTTTTGTTTTTCATATTTCCACTCTGAGCCTTGAAAGTGTAACTGATGTACGTATAGTCCAACAAAGATTTCCCCACAGGAATGCTTCACCAAAGCTGCTAATTCAAAACAGAAATTCAGCAGATCCCTCTACTTTCCATCGCTCTTGGCAGAGTGTTATGTTATGGATTTTTCAAAACAGATGGGTCTATATGTTACACGTGATGAAATCGTTCACACAGAGAAAATACTCCCATAAATCTGAATCGGTTACATAATTGGTCCTGGTTCACATGTGCATGAAAGTTGGTGGTACCTGGAAATGTGTTCATACTTTGCTGTTTTAAAGTCTCCTGAAATTTGATCAAGGATTCTCAAAATTGTTTTACATGAGAGGACTGAAAAGGTCAACGCTCCAAAGAATTAAGAAAGCAATAACTTGAAATCCTTTGTTTGGAAAGGCTTGTTTTACCGAGGCTCTACGCTTTGGTGCTGCATCTGCTAAAGCCATCTCTGTTCTGACAAACGCATCTGTTAACAGGTAAAAAAAAAAACAACAGAATAAAAATTGTGTGGCATAAGAAGCAGGATTATTCTTCATCTAATGATTCATCTATACACCAATCACAACCGACCTCTTATAGCTGTAACTGAACAGTGGTTAATGATTCTAATACAAAACCCCAAACCAGTGAAGTTGGCACGTTGTGTAAATCGTAAATAAAAACAGAATACAATGATTTGCAAATGATTTTCAACTTATATTCAATTGAATCCACTGCAAAGACAAGATATTCAATGTTCGAACTGAGAAACTTTTCTTTGCAAATAATCAGCAACTTAGAATTTAACGGCAGCAACACATTGCAAGGAAGATGGCACAGGGGCATTTATACCACTGTGTTACATCGCCTTTCCTTTTAACAACACTCAGTAAACATTTGGGAACTGAGGAGACCAATTTTTGAAGCTTTTCAGGTGGAATTCTTTCCCATTCTTGCTTGATGTACAGCTTAAGTTGTTGTTAAGTTGCAAATCATTGTATTCTGTTTTTATTTACGATTTACACAACGTGCCAACTTCACTGGTTTTAGGTTTTGTAAGAGTAAAGCTCAGTTTCCATGTAATTAGGCAGGCCAAGAGATAAATAATAGTAACGCTTTGAGTACAACCTAGTTTCAATGCGTGGGCTGGTCTTCATCACTGCTTTATATATGAGGCATGGCTATTAATAAACAGACCTATCCTGCAATACCATTTTATTAAACAGGGACATTGTTCAGTGTCTTGAATTTACACATGGGAATGAATAAAGTATCTTTCTGTCTGTCTGTCTATCTATCCTTCTTTTAATAACCTCCGACTCAGACCCAAAATGTGTTCCTCTTAGCACAGATTTGATTTCAGGAAAAAGGAAAAAGTCACGCCATGCCATATCAGGTGAATACGAAGGGTGATCGAGCACTGTGATTGTTTTTTGGGCCACAAACTGCTTCATTGTGATGACCATTTTTCCACAGCTCTAATCTCTTTCTTCTCACAGTTTTGATGTGTTGATTTGCTGATGAACCTTCCTGAGCCCAATCCTCCAAAATGATCCCCTAAATGTCGAAGAAATCAATCAACATGACTTGAGCCTGCTTTGTCATGTTGTCTTCATCCTTGGTGACGATAGTGTGTTATTCACTGCAGTGACATTTTGTCTCAGGGTCATGTTGAAAGATCCAAGGTTCTTGGCATTCTTCTAAAAGTATGAGGTGTCCTTCAATTTGTTCCAAAATGTCAAATTTTAATGCAAATTTTCCTAGTTGTGTCTTTATCAATGGAGTTCAAGTTAAAGCATAGTTCAACTCTTCAACACCTGCATTTGAATCAGCAGCTCACAGTGAACTGACTGGACCATGTAGTCTCAATATTTAATAGTCATACCTCGGACAAGTCAAACAATGCAGTGTATGTAGGTGAATTTTAAACTTTCATAACGAGGGATGATTACTCACCGGGGGTCCCATCTCTCCTTTAACGCCTGGTTCTCCAGTAGGGCCTGGTGATCCCTTGACAAAGCAACAAAACAAATATAAACTTACAACAGAACTATGATTCCAGGCAAATCCAAAATAACAAAAATCACTGAAATGCTGAAACAAACTGGTAAGACTTGAAGAATTTTGGAGGGTGCATCACAGCTGACATTATGATCCAACTGAAGCTGAAAAAATCTGAATATCGACTTCCATCCAGTCATCCTTCTTCTTTTGCTTATTCATGCTAGCTCACATTGATACAAGCTATGTGAGATTACCCAGACCTCTCTCTTCCTCAGTACAGCCTCTGAACTCTCCTCTGATGTTTGTTGGATAGATGAGTATATAATATCTTCTCTTGGGTTTACACATAATTATGCATTCCCACAAGACATCCAAAGGGAGGAGGCAATTTATTTTGCTATTTGATGTTGCGGTTTCACGCCATTTTCATCAACAAATAAATACTCGATGAAAATGCCAGACAGAGACTTAATCCAATCAGACCTCATTTGGTCATGTAGAAGGTAGAGACAAGTTGGGAATATATCCAATCACAGCTACTTTGGTTGTTTGGAAAAGTTGGATGAGTTAAGAGGGACATCCAATCACAGCTGCCTTAGCTTGTTCTCTTTATGAATTGATATATTCATGTAGAGCAGGTTCACTGTTTGCTGTCAGTTCTGGTATTGTAACTGAGATGCTCTACATCTACTACATTTCACACAAAAGTTAAATTTGTGTCTGTTAATTTATACATTCAAATTTTACTGGCATTCAATGAAAGCTTATTGGATGATTCACATGACTTTAGAAATTTATGGAAACATTAAAATGCCTTAATCTTTACAATTCATATTTTAGTCGACTAAATTTACTGTAGATTTCATCTACTAAAAAGTTGTAAAATTTCATCAACTAAGGCTAGACCAGACGTAAGTGACAATTATGACTGATATTTTAGGCAAAGGACTATAACTAAAACTAAATTAAAAGTGCTGTCAAAATTAACACTGTTGCACAGTAGATGTGGAAAAGAAAAAATCTGGTCTCCAGTAGTTTCACAGTATGGTATGTCCGTCACATAATGCAGGGAGTAGGTCACACTGGTTAATAAGTTGTAGCTGATTTCAAGGGGTCTCTCAGAGGATAAAAAACATTTAAATAGTCTTGTACATGATGATACTATATCATTAAAAAAAGTCTACATTGTGCAGTTTCTGGGACTTTTTGGAGCCTGAGAATAATGCTGCCCACTTCAGCTTGTTATCTTGAACTGAATGGCAATAAAACAAATCTGCTCTTCAGTGTTGATTCATTTCAAAATATACCAGCAGTCTATTTGAATGAAAAATCCTGAAACTGCACCTTTCAAGCTGCTAAGCTAGATTGCTATGAGCAACACCATGAATGAGAGCAAACTTAAACTAGCATGAAATAGTGTTTCAGGTCAGATTGTGGCAGCTTTTGCAGTCATGATGTTGCATGTCTCAGTAGTTTGTGCTGCTATTTACTGACTTACTGGTAGGCCTGGAGGTCCGACAGCTCCACGAGGTCCAACAGTACCGACATGACCCTGAAACACAATGAAATACTGAATCAAATTTTGCTACTGATTCTCAAGCTTAATCAATATGCAAATTTCTTTCAGGGATTTTCGAGTGAATTGCAGCACCAAAGCCATTTTATATGCACTTTAAAGAAGTTCATTTATCAAGTACAGAGATTTACTGACATACAGGTTATATAAGCAACAGAAACAAAATTAAGTTTGAGTTCAAAAGAAAGCAAATTCTGCTCTCAAATGAAAGCTATGAACAAGTGCGTCTATTGAATGAAATGTTCTTGCTTAGCTAAATGATAGCCTTGGATGATTATCTCAAAAGTAGAAGCTGATATTCATATTAGCTTTACTGTCATGTAGGGCTGGGTATCAATTCGGATTTTCTGGATCGATTCGATTCGATATTACAAGGTCTCAAATCAATTCGATTCACGATTAAATTAGATATTTATTCAGTCTGGGATATCTTAGTTAAAATAGTGTTGTAAATTTAAAAAGTGACCTTTTGACCTGGTACATCGTTTTAATGTACCAATGTTTTAAAATGAAGAACTAAACCCAAAGCAGTTATATTAATCATATTTTAATGACATGCATTAATTCATATTCTGCATATTACTTGTTTTTTGTCCAAATCGTATTTTCCTTTGTACTTGTTAAATCTAAAATACTGTACATCCAAACATCAGCTTTTAAACTTGCCATTGGTGCCCATATAGTGCTTCCACCATGTTTGTTTGCAGTAACGTCTCATGAGATCTTGTTCAGCAGAAAGCAACGCTAAACATTGATCACACGAGAATAACAAGGTTGATACCACAGGCTGCTTCTCTGCACATCCTAAGAAGAAAAAACTACCCAAGATAAAAGATCGATCTTTGGATTTTATGGATCAATTATGAACCAGTTAAAGAAAAATCCATTTAAATCGATTTTTTTAACCCAGCCCTACTGTCATGTTTCAGAGCAGCACTTAAAGCTGTATCCCACATGTGTGACAATAAAGACCTAAAAGAGGCCCACCACAATGCATGAAAACTTCATATTCTTTTATTTAGTACATTTAAAAAATAAAGGATTACAAAGTCAAGCAACATCATGGGGACTAAAGATTATTCTCTGCAGGACAGGGCATGATTTTTTTTTTTGAAAAAAAAGAAATAACTAATATAATCTTGTCTTTGCATTTGCCAGTTCTGTCAGAATGTTGAAGTCAAGGGCATACTTGTAGATGCTTTCACAACCTAACAAAACTGTTGAGAATTAAGTAAGCTATATATCAAATTGCACTGTAATTGTGTGCATGTGTGTGTCTGCTTTTGGAGAGCACAGGATTCTTTTTGAGCGTAAGGCTGGAGATGACAAAAACAACAGATCTCCCTGGCCTTATTGCAGGGAATTTGGTAATCCTCTCCGCCATGTGTGGTCCACTTCTCTCAAAGCAGAGTCGCGTTTAATGGAGCATCAAAGAGTTTGAACAACAACAAGCAGACAAGCTCGGCGAGTGGCTGCGTGATACGTCTGCGGTTGATGAAATGTTTTTGTCTACCTGATATCCTTCATCCCCTGGTTCTCCACGGTCTCCTCTTTCTCCTGTAGGCCCCTGTGGAGACACAAATTCACACACATGAACATACATGCTGCATGTCTGTGCATGTCCTCCTTTATACTGACAAAGCTGCACTTAAGCTGAAGAGCTTCTTGACAGAGTGACTGTAAAGGCCAAGACGAGGACACATTTAAAGTCATGACCTGTTAGACTCTTTTAAAGTGTCAAACAGAAGGGCTTCCTTTCACCTTGTGCATGATTCTCAGTTTGTTTGGAGGGACTGTGGAAACAGAGGCTGCCTTGTTTTCATCATGTCATCTACTGTAATCCTGTGCCAACTTGTTAATCCAGGAGGGGAGTCAAACTCTCTTTTTAAATCAGTGTATCGTGAGGAAGATGTGAATGACTCCGCATCAATAATTGTTTCAATCATAAGGACTGTGGCCGGACTGCAGTATCAGTTCTGTTCCTGAAGAGGAAAAAAAATCAAATCAGTCTAAACAGAGGTTTATTCCTTGCTGCTGTTACTGTGAGCACTGAGAAGATGCACCTTACTGTCGTTTGGTTGGCCCGGTGCTGTGCTCATGATGGATTTATGTTGGGTTTTGGATGTACATGTAGGTGTATCTATTAGATTAGATAGAACATAATTCATCCCTTTGGAGACTCCCTTGGGGAAAATTTAGATTTCAGTAGCATTTTGTAAGAAAGGACAGATATACAAAAATATAAATAAACAAAAATATAAATAAAATATGTCTAGAGGCTGGCTAGTACTGCTCCTTCCTGTTACTCCTCATCACCCGATTGAGGAGTAATGTGTTGTATATAAGTCAGTTATTCATGTGAATTTTAGATATATTTGTCATATTTGAGTACTTTATTTTTGTATACATGTATCTTTGCATATAAGTGTATCCATAAAATCAAGAGTTTGTCTTCAGTCAGCTCTATTGCAAAGTGTCTTGCGCTAACACTTGTTATGAATAGGTGCTATACAAATGAAGACAGTGAAATCAGTATGGGAGGATGAGACCTACAATTACTTTATTAATTAACAATGAAAAGTATGCCAAAACTGATTTCTAAAGCCATTCCTACTTGATAAAAGGAATTCATATTTGTTTCGCTGCTTGTTCTGTCATATTTCAAGAAATAGCCTGGTGCAGTAATTCAAGCCCCATTCACACTCCTGTTTCAAGCTGTAATATTTACTCCCCGTGGTGCTTCGCCTCCACTGTGAATGTTACAGAGATGGTATCTGTGGAACGAGTTGACCTCCTCTTTGATTCATCTTCAGAGGTAGTAAAAGAGGGGTAATATTGGAAATGGGGGACCGGAGTGTCTGTCTTTGTCTGTGCAGCAGCGCGTGCAGTATTGCTCTGGAACAGAAACTCTCTCTCTAAAGGCCGTACAGTCATCTTATTGGACAATACAGACTTTGTGAGGTCTGAGAACAAGGTCACTGGACTCCTTCTGAATCAACGTCCCCGCTGCCCCCCCCACACTGACCCCATGTGCTTGTCTCTGTGTTGTGTCATGTGTTGAGGTATTTTTTTTCAAATCCCACACTGTGCTCCCTTTACAGGTGCCTCGTTTGGAATTGTTTTTTTTTACTCCTCTCCTTTTCCTCTTGTTTCTTTGCTGTAAGCACTTTGAGTTACACATGTTGTAGGAAAAGTGCTATATAAATAAGGTTTGATTGACTGATTGATTGCATGCATGAATGAAATTAAAGTAAATGTCTCAAGGTGTAAATAGAAGAGAGTCTTGTGGGGGCAATATTGTCGAAAGGCACCTTGAATTGGGCTTTAGATACTCAAGGATGCTACCCACTACGTTGCATCATGGTGCATCTAAAAAGGAAATCAAACTGAATTGATTTATTAATGGTAATCAAATTAAATTGTAAGATTAGTGGTATGCACATCCCCATAGTCCAGGTTGCTATCTAAAGCAGTGGTAAAGTTGACAGCACTTTGCAATTTAGTTTTATTTAAAGTCTTTTGCCTAAACTATCTTTTAGTTTTGGTCATAATCTAGTCATCAAAATTATTTTAATTTCAGTCTAGTTTTAGTTGATGAAATTTCACAATATTTTAGTTGAAGAAATCTACTGGAAATTTAGTCGACTGAAATATGAGGTGCAAAGAGTAAGGCATTTTATACGTTTCCTTGATTTTCTGAAGTCATGTTTTACACTTTTTTTTACTGAATGCTGGTAAAATTTGAATGAAAAAATGAACAGAAACAAAAGTAACTTCGTGTGAAATGCAGTCACCTTTATTTCGGCTACCTGGCAGAGCATCTCAGTTACAATACCAGAACTGTCAACAAACAGTGAACCTGCTCTACATGAACATATATCAATTCATAAAGAGAGCAGCTCTGATTGGATCGCACCACAACTTATCCCACCACCACCAAGCTAAGGCAGCATTGATTAGATGTCCCTCTAAACTCATCCAACCTTTACACACAACCAAAGTAGCTGTGATTGGATAGATTCCTAAATTGTTCCTACTTTCTACATGACCAAATTAGGTCTGATTGGATCAAGTCTCTGCCAGACATTTAAGTCTTCAGTTTTTGTCCATGTACTTTTGTATACTGGTTTTCATTAGTTACTGTCTAGTTTTTGTCAGGGTAAAAAAGGTTGTTGACAAAAACTATGATGAAAATAATTAGACAACAAAGTATACCCTGATCTACAGCTTTGTAGAGGGTTCACGTAACTTGACTGTTTATGCTTGAAGTCTATATCCACAGTCACGTACACTGCTAGGAAATGAGTGCATTGAAGTCTGAGTACTGTATTACGGCAAGCTTTCTCAAGTCGTTAAGACTGTATGATACATCCTGATCCTATTTTGATATTAGTCGAAGAATGACTTTGTTTTCTTGGTGGTATTCAAAAGGAAAATCCTTGAGGTAACTTGGGGTGAATAGCAGTTCACACCAACACTCATGCTCTTGTGGAATACACAAACGGACATCTAAGATGTAAGTTTGATTTGGAACAATTAAATATTTGTGCTTAGTACAAGCTTAGCTAAATTCTTGTAATGGATAATATCAGAACACAAACAAAGCTAAGCTTCACCCTGACATGAGGAAACTGTTGCCTGACGCATTTCTGTACTGATTGTAAATGTGCAATGAAGAGAAAAGATCTAAACCTTACAGGCTGATAATCAGGATCTGTATGCACGAAAGGTTTTAGCAAAGAAACAATGACAAATTATCAATATGGTGGGAAAAATTAATGTGATTGGTGCTAAAAATCAGCAGTTAACTAAGATTAGCTTTTAAAATCCAATATTTAATCAGCTTGGACAAAACAGAACAAGGAGTGTTAGGGATCAGAAAAGAGAGTTTAAAGGAAGGCAAGACCTACTGGTTCACCTAAGGGCCCTGGCAGTCCTGGAGTCTTATTGTCCTCGCCTGGATAACCCTGGAATGTAGCAACCACAGAGAAAATACCACATGCATGCATGAGGACACAAGATATTGCAACATTAAGATTAAGTTTGTTAAATGAGAATAAGCAGAACTTTACATCTTACAGACAAGTTCAGGTATCACGTTACCTTTTCACCTTTCGGGCCTGGAGGACCTATAGGCCCAGGCTTGCCAGGATGACCCTTGAAAAAAGGAGAGCTGATTATTACACCAGTGGAAGATACATATACCACTCTGCTGGCTACAGCATGTTTTTGGGAGAAGCAGGAGCTCAGCTGTCAGCATATTAATCAGAAGTATTTTATGTAAACACAGCTTTCTTCTGAGACTCCTCCATTCTGTCACTTCTGGATTCAGGTTTTGGCATCAACTCAGAAATCACTCAGCCAACTGAGTCAACTATGAATGAGTGTGTGAGCCTTCATACAAATACATATATACAGGAAAAGAGACTTCATGAACTTGAGGTGCCCTGTTCAAGTTATGCAACAATAACCCACTGATGTTGGCATTTGCCAGGCTGTGAAGAGGCCTGGAAAATGAGTCTGTAGACTTCACCAAGTCCAATTCCACCTCATGTCTTTGCTTTTTCCTGTTATTTTGCATTCACTGGATTAATAAGCATAAAGAGTGATGGGAAAATCCAAGAAACACATGGATACTGTCTGTTGTTTTTCTCCTAAAGCATAGCAACCACAGAAGGTCATTTAAGGCCTGGCGTTCACATGAAGAGTTTTAAGATCTTATCCTGTTTTGAACTGTGAGAGATCCCACACATGAAGATGGATTATTTTCAGATTTCACTGTTTTGTTCTTGTAGTATGCCTTAAAAAGAGACATAGCACACCACACACCCACTGATTCACTCACCAACAACCAGGGCCTCTTCTCTCACAGCTTACAAACACAACTTCAGTGTAAAAAAAAACATTAGAAGCTGAATGCAGCAGATGGTTAGCTTCTTTGACTTCTCTAGTGGCTGTCGTTTCCATCAAACTCCTCTCCTTATCAGTTTAACATATATATATATTTTATAAATTATGCTGTATAGGTGCTCTTGTTTTGCTACAAATCAACTATCTGGAGCCCCCATTTCAGACATCCATCTAATTTCATACTTTGCCTTTACTCTTGTCGCCATGGCTACATTTACACGATTCAGCCAGCTTGCCTCTGATTGGTTTTGTTTTGGTGATACTCTTCACGCACATCAGGGTTTCAGATTTTTAGTATTAAACAGGTCTAATATTTACAACTTCAGGTCAGGGTGTCCCTGATCTTCTTTTGAGTGCATAAAATGACTCTTACTAACTCACACCAGATGATAATCAAGTTATTCAGCCTCTCTGCTGACTTTGGTTAGAAGTGGAGATCCAAGCTGAAACTTGGGCTAATGATTGTGTAGTGTGTACCATGGCTTCAGCTAAATTCTATTATGTTTCATTAACTGAAAAAAACACCCAACTTAACACTTAAGTAAAATGATTTTTATCTGTAAAGAACAAATTAATAGTAAATGTCATTAAAAATCAAACTTTTGAATAAGATCAGGCATGAACTGTTCTAATTTTATTTGGTGATAGATAACAAAAAAACTACTGTTTATTAATAATACCAAGTCAACGAATGCCTGAAAGTGGAGTTATTGACATTGACAAAAATCAACGTTTCTGCATTTCTTGGTGAAGTCCACAGACTCAGTAAGCCAAGACGTTGACGGCACACAACAGAAAAGTAAATCAAAGTATCAATGCTTTTTTTGTTATTGAGTGTGTTACATCATGGATGCATCTCCCTGCCGTCAAAGCTTTTTGTCTTGCTATACATCTCTTTAGTGCAGAGTTTGTACTGAAAGTGTAGGAAGAACCACATTCCATTTCCCCACAGGTGACCTGATTCACTGAAAAACTGAGCTGGGAAAACTACAAAATGAAAACCGTCTGGATGAACAAGAGGAGTTTGTTTACGGAGTTGATTAACTGAGCTTTGAGAAGCACAGACAGGAAGTGCATTTGGACAGTTTCTATTTCTTCTGTGTGATTCTACCGCTGAAGACATACATACCAGTCGTATTAAGGTTAATATGGCTCTCTATATTTCATTTCCCTGTCTGTTTTAGCAAAGAAATGTGCAGGCCTCACTAAAATATGAGACATCCTATTCTCAAAGTTTGGTTTGGCAGTTTGAAAGCTCGACTTGATAACGTGCATCTCTGAAGCAACATGCTCCTACGAGAACTTCATATGTATATATGTGCATATCATCCAAACAGACGGGTGAAACTCACTGTGTATCCTTGCAGTCCTGGTTGCCCTTCTACCCCCATCACTCCCGGCTGACCCTGGAAGCAAAAGGCAGAAAAAATAAGAGCAAATCATTCCTGTTTGTTTTGCTTCCCTGCTCTGCTCAAGCTAAATATAAACTTGGTCTTGAACCTTGTAAACTGAGGTGTTTTATGGTCAAGAATATAAATCTGCCTTTTTATCACAGTGTGGGCTAAGTGGCTCTGTAAAGAAAAAAAATCTGCATTTGTCTGTAAAGCAGAGAAGAATGATTCCCTCCTCTTGGCTTTTAGCTTTCTCATGACTCAAACAGAAAAAGCAATTCTGATCCTGCACTCATTTGTTATCCTGTGCCCAACATTCTGCCACACGGGTATTAATGTTTTCAACTACAGTTTTTGAAAAAGACAGCATTACCCCAAACCATCTTACGTAATAATTACAATGACTAAGGCTGAATGTGACTTGGAAAACAAATGGAACTGGATTATAATCCCCTATGATGATGTGCTGTGATAATATAAAAAGATACATACCTTAACATACAGTAAACACATTTCCCACATAAAAAATACATTTGTGTGGGGTTAACTTTGGATGATAAACAATTAACTCCACAAAACAATTGTAATACCAATGAAATATCTGTCAGCTTGAGTAACAGCTGCTTTTTACATTTTGCTTCTACATCAAAAAATGAAACCAAAAACCAATTTCAGGGATCCAACAGTGAGCTTAGACTCCCTCTGACTGCATTAAATTGGCTGAGACAATAGATGTAATTCGAAGAACTTTATCCAACAAGTAAACTGCACACATGCTGAGTGAAAAACCTTTAACCTGTTCATCTTATAAACACTTCTGATGCAATAAATCCAGACTTTTATAATGTGTTGATTGCACAAGAACAATACAACTGCAAATTTAATGTGCAGCCCCATAACAATGCAGTTCAGATGTCTCATTCTTGAAAATGCATTACATAACTGTCATCGCCCAACCCCTCCAAACATGACATGTGGACTACACCCTGAGCTACTCCGAGTCTGGTTACCTGCTGTGTTAGACTGACACTCTGTCAGCGTGCCAGCTGCTGTAAATCTAATAAAGACATACACAACCTCCAGGCAGCTGACACAAACCCAAGCATTTCTTTTCTTTCAACAATTTACAGCTCTCGGTAAGGTGTTAAAAACAGTGTTGACGACTAAAAGGATGGAACATACAATTAGAGTTGGCTTGAAAACAACAACTAGAGGAAAATTTTGGAAAAATTTTGCTAAAGAATAAAGATTTCTATTTAAAAAGAAAATCAGGAACTAACAGATGGGCCTCGAGTTCCTCTGGCGCCTTTCAACCCCGGCTCGCCTGGTTGGCCGTTGTCTCCTCGAGCGCCAATCTCACCAGCAAGACCTGGAGGACCTCTTTCACCCTGAAAAAAGAAAGAGCAACATTCACTATAAAAATGAAGTCTACATTCATTAAGCTCTCATTTGGAATTCTCCAGTTCTGGCTGAAACACAAATCTATCAAAGCTCTCACGGCAATTTCTTTTGGGCTGAGTCACTCGTTTTCATGCTCGGAAATGTGGTCAACATCTCGGTATTTGACCCAAATTACACTCTCAAAGCTTTTTCAAAAAGACTTGATCACCCAAGAGTTTCTGACTCTTGCTTCCTTATGTTTCACTGCAGGGACCTTTGCTGTTAATCAGAATTAGAAATACTGAATTAATCCTTAAGGGGAAATTCTGTTGTCCCAGTTGCTCTTATAAATAGCAAAGCAAGGAATATTAAACACATTAAAATAGATAAGAGATATTAAAAAAGGTAGGAGCATAAAAATTAAGTCAGAATTGGAAAGCAGGCTGCAACATGCAGAATCTTTATGAAATATTTTAACTAAAAAAGTAAATAAAAACTGCAGTAATCAAAGTCTTTACCTTCTTGCCGTGCCGTCCTCTGTTCCCTGGAGGCCCCAGTTTCCCTTCAGGCCCCTATACAAGGAGAATCATTTTATCTTAATTAAGAAAAATAACAAGAAGATGACTGGATGGTTGAGAACAAACAGAGCTTTATTTTAAGAGCAGAGTCAATAATGGAAATCACATATTAAGGTGAAACTTGGTCCCATTATGACCAAAAAGTGAAAGCAAATTTAGAGCCCTATTTTCTGCATTGAGCAGTTTGTAAATTAGTTTGTACTCCACGTGTCAACAGGGCAGACTGCATCTACACAGAGTTCAGTCTGTGATCCTGAAGACTCTGTGACTTCCTGACTCTGCTGACCCTCTCTCACCCAAACACTTTTCTCATGAGGATCTGAATCCTAAACAAAAACAAGCACTTTGAGGAGACTTTGACTGACACCTATCACACTGTGCCAAACATCCAGATTCCTTTGCTTTAAGCTTTTTTCTGCCCTGGTTCAAAAGGTTTTTACTGAAGAGAAGGCTGACCCCTACTGGGATACAAGAGCATTTTTATGTTGTTCATTCTGTGATCTGCTCCAGGGACTTTCAATACTGTATTTGCATTAAAAAAATGTGCACATTAGACATTAGTCTCTCCCTATAACTGCCACAAAACAGGCAACCCACCCCACACAGAGGAATCCAGTGATTTATTTACAAGACTGACAACACATTTTTGAGTCACTCAATGTAAATTCAGATGTATGTTTCTAATGCCTGAATCCTGTTTGGATATACATTGCTTTATTTTGATGTGTTTTAATCTTGCAGTCTGGAAAACATGAGTAAACTTACACGAAAACCCTGTTTCCCAGGCCCCCCGGGTGGTCCTGGAGGCCCAGGGTCTCCCTCTACACCTTTGTCCCCTGGCTCTCCAAGTGGTCCACGCTCACCAGGCTCACCCTGACAATGTAACACACACAAGAACAAGAAATAAAGGCTTAATGAGAGACTTAAAACATGACAGTTCTAACAAAGTACTGGAAGTGTAATGTTGCCAACAGGTCAGGATGGAGCATAACCAGGAAAATTAAGCCTTTTATTCAGATTACTTCGGCACACTTCAAGTATTTGAAGAGTGCAAAGATGAGAGTGCTACTGCACCTACTAGATTGTGGTGATATTAGTTTTATGACTTTCCCACAAAAATGTTTTAGAGCTTATTCAAACTAGGTAAATCACCCTCTGCAAAGACATGCCTTACCCCAAAGTCCAACTTGTTTGAACACCGAGTACTCCAAACCTTCTTCAAGCAGAGCAAACATTTGCCCTGGCACAGAGGTGGGATCGGCACAGTACCGGTGTTCAGGCATGATTACATTTTAATTAATATCTTTCATAAACGAGAGAGCTGAGAGTTCAAGGAGTGCATTTTCTACGTTTTCTGTAAAGGGTGCTTCTAGAGGGAACTTCTTGATAACGTACGCAGAGCCATGTTTGTGTTTTTTCAAGAGGTGATGTATTTGCAGCAAAAAGCCATGCTCAGGCCTGGACTAGGGGAGGAAGACAAGTGTACTTAAGCATGGTAAAGAAAAAGGGAGCAGTGTGAATGCTGGTTCACTGCTGAGTTCCATTAACCTCGGAACTGGGAAGAGGGAAGTGGGAATGATGTTGAGTTATTAGCTCAACATCATTCAGTAATCAAACCCATCCTTAAAAAATCTAACCTTGATTCAGGAACATTAGCTAACTATAGGCCTATTTCTAACCTTCCATTTGCCTCAAAGATCCTGGAGAAAGTGGTAGCTGATCAGCTAGGTGACTTCCTCCAAGACAATAGCCTGCTTGAAGACTTTCAGTCAGGATTTAGAGCTCATCACAGCACAGAGACTGCTCTAGTTAAAGTAACCAATGATCTACTTTCAGCTTCAGATGAAGGACTGCTCTCTGTTCTTGTTTTGTTAGATCTTAGTGCAGCTTTCGACACCATTGATCATGATGTTCTTATACAGAGATTGGAGATGTTACTTGGGATTACAGGGACTGCCTTAAACTGGTTTAAGTCCTACTTATCTAATAGATATCAGTTTGTACACGTGAACAACAAATCTTCTGTGTACAATAAAGTAAGTTCTGAGGTTCCTCAAGGTTCAGTGCTAGGTCCAATTCTCTTCTCTATATATATGCTTCCCTTGGTAATATCATGAGGCAATACTCTGTTAGTTTACAGTGTTACGCTGATGACACACAGCTCTATGTATCTTTAAAGCCAGGTGAGACAAACCACTTAGATAAACTAGATGCCTGTTTAAAGGACATCAGAACCTGGATAGCCAGAAATTTTCTTCTTCTTAACTCAGACAAGACAGAGATTATTGTGCTGGGCCCTCGACACCTTAGAGAATCCTTTTCTAGTGATTTAACTGCCATAGATGGCATTACCCTGGCACCAAGCACAACTGTTAGAAATCTAGGAGTGCTATTTGATCAGGATTTATCCTTTAACTCTCACATAAAGCAAATTTCAAAAACAGCCTTTTTTCATCTCAACATCGCTAAAATCAGGCCTATCCTGTCCCAGAGCGATGCTGAAAAGCTAGTCCATGCTTTTGTTACCTCCAGATTGGACTATTGTAATTCTCTGCTTTCAGGCTGTCCCAGCAAGTCGCTTAAGAGCCTTCAGCTGGTCCAAAATGCTGCAGCGATGTACTGACTAGAACTAGGAGAAGAGACCACATTACTCCTGTATTAGCTTCTCTGCATTGGCTCCCCATTAAATATAGAATAGAATTCAAGATTCTTCTCCTCACCTATAAAGCTCTCAGTGGACAGGCACCAGTCTATCTTGAAGAGCTTGTAGTGCCCGTCTAACCCCTCTAGAACATTACGCTCCCAAGATGCTGGCCTACTTGTGGTGCCATCAATCTCCAAAAGTAGTATGGGAGGTAGAGCCTTCAGTTATCAGGCTCCTCTTCTCTGGAACAATTTACCAACCACAGTTAAAGTCTGACACTCTCTCTACCTTTAAGGTTAGACTTAAAACATTCCTCTTTGATAAAGCTTTCAGTTAGGGACCAGCTTATAGGTTATAAATAAATAAATAAATAAATTAGTTCATAAACTAGACTCATAGTTTAGATGTAATAGGCCCTAGACTGCCGGGGGAGGGTCTGGCACAATGGGCTCTATCACTCTCTCTCTCTCTCCACATCTGCTTTTGCCCTTTTTGTTTGCTCCTGTACTCGTCTCTGGCTCTTGTCTTGTAGGTGGCCTGGGATCCTTGGTGGAGACTGCCTGCTGCTGTGGAGTCATGAAACCTCAAAACTACAGCTATAAACATGACACACATAGTTGGCCATTCTATTAGGAACACTCCATTCTCATTATCATTATAGCTGTTCATGTAGTTATTAGCATGATCTCCATATCCATGATCGTTACACCTACAGTATCTATTTCTTATTACCACATAGTCATGAAGTCCCTCTTGAAAATGGGATGTCACATCTCAAGAGGCCTTTAACACATTATATACTTAACGGAGACAAATATGGTTGGGATGCACTTGTGGTCTGGGCACCCATGAGTTAATCACTACCATAAGTTCTTATTTTCAGTTTGAATATCTAAGATTATACTTCTAGAAAATGATCACCACAACCATTCAGACATGAGGACCCTCCAGAAATGAGATGTAGCATCTCAAGAGGCTAACCTCTAAGGAATCAGGCGTCAGGCCAATGATACATGGACCTGTCCCTAACTTTAGTTCTTACTTCGTTCACTTGTCTCCTCTTACTTCCTTCCTTTGCCCTCACACCCATCACAGCATCGTGTGGATTTGCTGTTCATCATGAGACTGGGATCCACATTCAAGATTTCCTGCTGCTTAACAGAAGGTTTTTTCTTGCCGCCATGATGGAGGGATTCATGATTGGCTATATGGATTCATGTTGGGTGTTGGATGTATATATTTGTATATATATGTATATGTGTATTTTATATGTATATATGTATCTATGCATATATGTGTATCCATAAAATGAAGAGCTTTATGCTCTATTGTAAAGTGTCTTGAGATAACACTTGTTATGAATTGGCGCTATACAAATAAAGAGATTGATTGATTAGCGTTCCAGTTTAAAAAAAAAAAAGTAAAAACTCGCTGATCTACCAGCCTATTGTTCGACATTGTGTTAGCACACCTTGCACTGTAGTTCACAAATGCCACATGAAGAATGTAAACAACAGCGTGGCAGCATTTCCATAAATACAAGTTGAACAATACTGTCTATACGACTGATTTACTGCCATAAACACTAGTCAGAGGTGCAGATAAACAGAATATTACAGGAGCTTAATAACTGTTTGCACTGGGGGCAGCGATCATGATGACCTTGGGGGGCGTTTCAATTGAAATTATCCACTCGGAAATCCCAACTTCCCAGCACAACTGGAACGCAGCATTAGCCTGGTTTATGCCTGTAAAGCTAATCTTTGCTATACCTATACTGTGGTGCCCCTGCCATTTTGACCATTCATACCAGCGTTTCAGTGTGTCCATCTACTGTCCAGTTTGTATTATAGTCCCAGTGTTCCTTGATAAATTCTCCTTTTGCTCATGTACAATAAAACCAGGCAGCAGAAAACAGGGTGAACACTTTTTTGAGCAGCAGTTGACTGCAATGCTGTGATACATAAAAAGATGCAAGAGGAACCATCTGCGGGATTACAATTTATGATGGCTAAATTAGTTTAGTCAGAGCTTGGGGATTTTTTGACTGCTCACTTGGCCACTGAATGAGCCATGAATGGAGAAATACACTTATGACATAGAGGCAAGAAGATTTAATGTGCTGGTTCATCTTCCTCAGCCACTGAATCACAATGAAACATCATCCATGATGGTTGTAACCTACTGTTGTGAGGAAGATCAATCACAGGGCATGTGCACTGCGTTGTTTTGACATAGTCATATCTTTTAAGAATTTGCACACCAGGCCTTTGTGTTTGTTCAAGGCTCAAATCAGCCTTTGGATGAGTTCTGGCGGGTCTTTAAAAAAGTGTTAATATGATGCTGTACAAAAAAAAATCTCAGCAAACTAACCAGAAACAACTTTTGATTATTTGCATGACTACAGTGAAATCTGGTGTACAAGCCACACAAAGTTTTATATTTCAAACAGATGCAACCAATGTGCCAGTATTAAAGGCTAAAAAATGCAGTGTTGCCTGCGTGCAGCTTGAATACTGATATAAAGCCCTTTGGTAGGCCACTGGCTATTCAAATGTGCTATATAAATAAAGTTGACACTGACAGTGATATTGAATAGTCAAACATTTAAGACAACCTGAGACTTACACCAGTTTTCTCCAATTTAGTGATATAATCTCTATTATTGTTGTGAAGGTACACTGTTTTACTCTTAGTTAACATATGGTGTGAAGTCCCAGTTTGTTTGAAAAGACTGATGGTTGGGATGCTTGTTTGATGGAATGGTAAGCAAACAGGCCTGCCCCATATGCATGCTTCTATCCACCGTCTCTCTCTCCTATCAATAAAGGCCCAAAAATAATCTCAAAAACATGAAAGACTCCTTGATTAAAGAGAAGTGGACATGGGCAGCATCACTCTGACGAGCTGCGCCAAGAGCACAACGATGCTCACATGGATAGCAGATATGCTAAGTGGATGTTTCTATAAAAGAGTGCAACACCTGCACTAAAACTGCATCCTAAAATCTTGTTATTACCACAATATAAATCATCAGAAAGAGTTAAAACACTACCTTCCCTCCAACAGACATCTTTTACAGTATGTTACAAAGACCTGAGTAAAATAACAAAAAGCCATGGTCCTGTTTTATCTACCTTGGGTCCATCTTTTCCTTGAGGGCCATCTTCACCAGTGGGACCAGGAAGACCCTGAAAAACGTGAACATTAAAAACATTACACCCTGTTGTTGTTCTTTAGGTTTCTACTGTGACATTCGAGCCTCCTGGTTAACATTTTGTCTGGGTTTAGAACCATGAACCTGGAGTAGGTAAAAACAAAGACAATGGAAATGGCAAAAATAAATTCATCATCACAAGTTAACACAATCCAAACTGGGAATTAATGATGTATTACTATCTATATGATCAAGTGTTGTCGAAGAGTTTCATTATGAGGATGATTTGCGTGAGATGAATAAAAACAATCCCAATATTGATTACAAGTTCTGAAAAAAGGTATTAATCCCTAATAGATCTGATTTGTGAACTTTACTGTCAAACTGTGAACCCTCATACTGTATATTTATAACATGCAGGCATAAACCTGTTGTAGGTAAGAACATCATGTATTAGGGCTGGGTATTTCCAGCAACCCCACGATAAGATACGTATCCCGATACAGAGGCCATGATACAATACGTATCCTGATACACATAAATTGTGAAAACTGACTGTGCTTTTAACAGCATTCCCAGCAACTTTTGTTTTTTATTACAAGAAGAAAAACAACAAGGATGAGTTTTAAGTGGCTCTACCACTTAAGAACTTTAATTCAAGTCCCCAAAGATCATAGACACCTACGTTTAAATTTGGAACTGTGTTTCATGATGTAGCTTGGCTTCTACTTTGAACTCTGCCATTGTTAACATTACCCAAAGAGTATTTACAGCAACTGTCCAAACATTGCGGCTGTATCGATTCTGCAGAATCCGTATCAGTACACATATCCCCAAGGTGTGCGTGACGATATTTTGTCGTATCGATATTTTGAGCACAGGCCTATCATGTATATGGGCACCAACAAAATGTACACATTAGGTAGGCCCACAAGAGTGAAAAGCTTATGATATACGTATATATTATATGATTAAGTGGGAATGGTGCAGTACTGAGTCCAAAAAAAAAACCAGAGGTGAATTAGCAATTTGCACTTCCTGGTTCCCAGTGCCAGTAGTATACTGTATGTGATTAAACGTATTTGGGACAAAAGCTGAATTCAGAATAAGGTTTGTGATGAACATGCAAATTCAATATTTCAATCTAAATCCACAACACCTAATCTTTCCCACTTGACCAGTGTTAATGTTGACAGCACTTTCTATTTTAGTTTCAGGTATCGTCTTTAGCCTAAAATATCTTCTTGTTTCAGTCATAATTTAGTCATCTAAATTGTTTGAATTTTAGTCTCGTTTTAATTGATGAAACTTCACAACATTTTAGCTGATGAAATCTACTGTAAATTTAGTCGACTACAATCTGAAGTGTAAAGTGTAAGGCGGTTTTTTTTTGCTTTGTTTTGTTTCCTTGAATTTCGGAAGTCATTTTTTAGACTTGGATAAAATGAATCATCTAATAACCCTTTATTGAATGCTTGTAACTTTTGAATGTCTAAATGAACAGAAACAAATATAACTTTTGTGTGAAAGGCAGTCACCTTTATTTAGGCTACCTGGAAGAGCATCTCATTTAAAATATCAGAACTGACAACAAACAGTGAACCTGCTCTACATGAATATATCAATTCATAAAGAGAGCAGCTCTGATTGGATCGCTCCACAACTTATCCCACCACTACCAAGCTTAGGCAGCTGTGATTGGATGTCCCTCTTAACAACCAAAGTAGCTGTGATTGGATATTTAATCAATTTAGTTTCAGTTTTGATCCATGTGCACTTGCATTAATAAGTTATTGTCGAGTTTTCGTCAGGGGCAAAAGATTGCTGACGAGAACTTTGACAAAAAGAATTAGTCAACAAAAATAACACTGGACAGGACAGTAGCCGAGGAACTGCAACAAGGTCTGCAAAAATGGCAAAGGATTAAACTGCAAGCATTTCTGGCTATTTAACAATAACCACTCATTTATACATCATTGCCACAACCATCAGGACCAACCTGGTAGGGTCCCTCAATTCAGAGGAAATTCTCAAAAAAGTGTTGACAGCGTGACATCTTATGTTTGAAGTATTGTAATTGCTTCTGATAGATTTTTACTCTTTGAGGACAAAATTTAAGCTTAAAAACACTTAAGTCAGATATTTTCATCAAGACAACCACACTGAACAAAACCATATCACGAACTCTTGTTCTTTAAAAATTCTATCAGCGATGATAAAAGAAAATCATGAAAAATCCAGTGGGCTTTCAGTTGAGAGAAGCAGAGCGTCAACCCTGAACCACTCTATTGATAACGGGTTTTGTTTAAAGAATTATTCATGTAAGGTGAAGAAACGACACCTCATCAGTAATCAGGGTTTCAGTGCATATTATAAATGCCACTCGTTGCTCTTGGACATTCTGCAACCATTTAAATCCTGCTTCATCACAGAAAGAAAGAAAGAAAACTCCCTTTGGATGTGATAACTGAGCAACTCGCTTTAGCACTGTTAAAGCTAATCCTGTTTGAAGGGCAGAAAGAGCAACCTGTATTTATTTAATCCGTCAGACAAAGAAAACAAATTAAAAAATTCCACCTTTCTGCTTCCTTTGGCCCCAGGGATTAGGGATCCTCAGTGAATAAATGACCTGGTAAGACTTTTCCAAACAAAAGGAGGGAGGGGATTAGTGGGTTTTAAAGTCACTCACTCGTATTCCCTCCTGTCCCTGCTCCCCTTCAGCACCTGGAAGCCCCACGTCACCCTGCAGAGGCACAAAACACAACAGCGTGCTGTCTGGAGGTCAAAAAAACACTTTTATGAGCATGCACACGTGTACTCCAACACTGAACCTGACCGAGAGTTAGACTTGACAATCAGCTGTTGTTTCCCCTGAGGCTGCTGTTATGTCAGGTATGATATGACTGAGCAGGTTCACGGCTTCTGACACTGCTGCAGGCAAGTTCAGGCCGACGCGCTGCATGACTAATGTTTTCTATGATGCAGGAGGTGAGAAACGGGTCTGTAAAAAATATGGTGAAACTGTACTGACCTTTAAGCCCGGCTCTCCGATGGCACCCGGCTCCCCCTCTGCACCAGGCTCGCCCTGGAGAGGTAAAAGAAAGGAGCAAGGTATGACTTGTAGAGGTGTAAACGAAAATCAAGTCACATTTGAATTTGAAAAATATTCATAGAAAGATTCAGAACTGATTCAAAAACATCAAAACTGTATTTTAATGCAACATATTCCCCTCATTGTAAATACATTTTCAACAGTGATCCAGCAAAGCAAGCTTTCATGTCGTCACTGGTGAGTTAGCAGCATCCTGCAAGCTTTCACGTCCAAACATTTTTTAATTGTAGTATAAATGTTTGCTTTTAGGTTGTAGCTGATACATACATTAATAATACATGTGTTGTATATCTTGAAGACATATTATTGTGCTTTTTGTCCCCCATCCTAAAGCTCAGCCTGAATGCTCTGCAGGCAGGGGCAGATCCAACATTAATCACATTTGTGCAACAAATTGAGATTTACCGAGAATTAGATTAAATCAGATATAAACTTGAAATTGAATCATGAACTCCAAAATCTAAATTGAACAGAGTTGTGACCTCATTAAACCTCTAGTGTTGGATATATTCAACACTAGAGGTTGTGTCAAAAACAAAGGAGCTTATTGTTGATTTTAGAAGGAATTGTGCTGAACCTAAAGCGAGCTCCATTCAAGGTAAAGATGTGGAGATTGTTTAATCTTACAAGTATCTACGTACTGTGTTTGACTCTCAGCTGAAGTTCAACATAAAGACAGAGCATTGTTTGTCGAAGTCAACAAAGAATCCACTTGCTGGGGAAGTTGAAGTCTTTTAATGTCTGTGACAAAATGCTGTGTATTTTCTATAGGTCCTTCATTGATAGTCTTTTGACGTTTTCTTTTATTTGTTGGTTCAGTGGTCTGTCTGAAACAGCATTGTTAAAATCTGCTCCAAAGTAAAGGAGTCCAGCAGAGAGATATGTGTTCTTTATGGAACAGACAAGTGGTCAGAAAGGCGAAAGGAATTATTTTCCAACATGACCACATCTTGTATTCAGATTTTACTTTAATGCCCTCAGGCCGCCACTTTATCGCCAAACCGGTGAACAAACCGGTACTCAGGCTGCTTAACCTTGATAGTTGTCTGATAGACTGACAGACTGGTACTTTTTTGTTTTTTGTTGTTGTAACTGTATGGGATCTTTAATGCACTGTTGAGTATCTCCATGCTCTCTTTAACCTGCCACTAATTGTTAATGTGTAATCTGCCTGACCCTGGTTACTGGAAGGGTCTGTTGAAGGCTGCTGTGTATTGATGAGCATCTCTGTCATGTACTGACTTTTATTTTATTTATATTTTGTTCATTGTTGTCTCTTTTTGCTGTCTGTAGATGTATGTGTAGTCTAGGTGGACTGCAAAATCAGAATTGCCCATTGGGATAAATAAAGTTGTCTAAACTAAAAAAAATAAACTATATAGTTTGAAATAATAAACACTGGATTTAAGCCCAGTGACCAGACAACACTAACCAAAAATCACATTATGCAATTTTCAAGCCAAAAGGTCCGTTGTGAAATATATACTCCACAAAAAAGTTTGGAATTGTGATTTTTTGGTAACCTGTTCCTCCAACTTTTTCGAATGATGCAGGCATAATTGTGAAATGTAAGTGTACGGCACTTAACCTTTAACTCTTGAAAGTAAAAAACTAGAAACATGACAGATGTTGGGTGTTAAGACTTTCTACCTTAGTCGCTGTAAGTAAAAAGCAGGAATCAGCATCATATATTTTTTTAGATGTCTACTTACAAAAAAGGGAATTAAAAAAGCAAAATAATTCACATGTTAGACTAAATGATGACGTGGACAATCTTGTGGTCAATATGCAAAATACTTTTACAGGTTCTTACGGCAAGCATTGCTTTTTCTGAGCATCAATCTTATTTAAATCAACAACAGTCTTTGAAAACATGTCCTAAGAGCCGTATGTACTGTCCAGCCCTTGTTAGGCCTAAATCCCCAAAGAGACAAATTGCTTATTAGTTTGGAATAATCTGAGAAAAAGTACTTCAGCTCCTTGTTCTCCATCAGGTCCAGCCTCTCCAGGAGGTCCTTTGGGTCCCTGCAACATAAATAACCACCTTAATATGCTTTAGTGATAAAATAAACTCATTATCGAGCCACTAAGAACAGTTAATCAGACGGATAAAACATGAAAACAGCATAATACACAACTCGAGTACATAATGGCTGAACAAACACACAGGAAATGTTGAGTCTGTGGAGTTGGGACGACTAAAAGCTGAAAATGCCTTGAGGTAAATTGAAGAGCAGCCAAAGGCAAGATGAGACCCATAACATAAACGTAGCCTCATTGAAGCCTTCCGACCTAATAAATATTTGTATCTGATTGTTTGACATTCATAATTTCCCTGAGGGTTCGGCTGATTTCCAGGGAAATCAAGAACTCAAAGACTCCTCCAAAAAGGAGGTAAGAAGGGGAGAATGTGAGAAACCTGAAGAAAGAGTCATAAATAAATAAGACATTTTAAAAGTCCCTCATCTCCCTCATTAAGAGTGACGGGGATGTTCTGATGGGTGATAAATATCACCAAATCCTGCCAGCATCTCTTTTAGGAAACTTTTGTGGGAATAATTGTTCAGTAAGCGTTTCCTACAGTGCTGATTCAGGATACAATGAGAGGTCTGTCTGCAGTTATCGAACAAAAAACACATAAATCAACGATAAGAAGACAGCAGACTCACTGGTTCACCGTGGGGTCCTCTCTCTCCCGTGCTGCCTGGGATACCTGGTTTTCCCTGGACACACACAGAATCACACTCAGACTATAAGCTATGTAATTACAGGAAACATGCATTAGAGAAATTGGCTTCGGAGACGTTCCTCCAATCATCATTATCACCGTAATTATTAGTGAATTAACCACAAACATGATGACTCAGTCTTTTTCAGCTTCCTGATGTCTGTTGACATTATGCAGACACTTTGAGGGAACATGGACAGATTCTCCTGCGAAGTCTGTGCAGCCAAATTTACTCAAAGAAACTTTTATTTAAAACAAACTCTAGTCTAATGTAGGGGTGGGAAACTTTGGCTACCAGGAGGGTCGAATACATGTTTCTATTGTGGCCTTGGGCCTGTTGTTAAGGAAAAAATACAAATAAACAAAAAAAATAGCAAATACAAAGCTCCAAAAAATAATTTGAACAACATTCATTAATCTTACCTCAAACACAAGTTTAAAATTCACAATATAATGAGCATGACACATAATTAAAGCCAATTTAAGCTTCTTAAATTGGCTTTTATGGTTTTAAGACCATAAATATATTACCTTCACCACTATTTCCAAATCTCTGTTTATACAAATAATGTATCTTCTATTTTAATGACTAATGAGAGATATTCAGCTGTGCAATCATAGCAAAGTAGGATTTTTAATGACTTGTAAAAGTCAAAGCACATCGCAGCAATCTACGGTTAGTGGAAATATTTTATCACAGTTCCCAATTTGTGCAGCATGTAGCACTGGTTACTTCATATATGTCACATTTAGTAGATGTTATTGTGCTTTATTAATATTTAAAAATTGTTTTCTTTATTTTTTTGGAAATGATTGGTGGGCTGCATTGAGTGAGATGAAGGGTCGCACGTGGATCAAAGGCTCCCAAACTGTGTGCCACTGCCCTTTAAACTTAAAGAATGAGTTTTGTATTTACTCCATCATTCTTTGTGATCACTGATGTAGTTATAGAGCTGCAAATTCTGTTTTTCAAGACTGACGTATTTAAAAGTTCAGCAGTTAAAGGAACTGCAGGAGGTAGCAGGAATAATCAATTTTTATTATCACATTGTAAATATTCTGAATTTTGACTACACAACCTGATGAAATTGATTAACTTTTTCAAACAAGCTATTAATTTGATGAATGTACTTCCTTAAGAAAGAGTTTAAAAACAGTTTTTAGCCGATTAATGCTCCACTTTAAATAATACCAACTGGTGCTATTTTATATCACTGGAAAGTCTGATTAGTAACCTTTACATCAACTTGTAAGAGTCTTGTATTTCTGGAATGAGCAACACAGCTGAACGTGTGGGTAGCCTCCAAAAATATTTCCAAATCCCCTTAAAGAAAGTCAACATCTGACCAGGGTAAGAAAGGTGAGGAGTTTATGCAGTCTAACAACCCATTTCATTTTTTGCAAAGCACTTGGAGAGGATGGGTTTTGTTGTTTATGCTGTTCTCTCGTTCCTATCAAAGTTGAGTTTTTCATCACTGACTGGCTGATCCTCGTCTAGGGATGGTACTTTAAGAGGTACTGACCAAATTCTGTAGGTACTACCGAGTATCGATACACGTAAAATCAAACGGTGCCATGTTTAGGTACCTAAACGCATCCTTGTGACTGTGAGGGAGTGGAAGAAGCAGGCATACTATTGGGTAGAGTAGGTGAATTTCCATACCGGACTTGAACGCAGCACAGCAATAGCGTAATGACGTCAGCAGCCGCGGGCTCAGTCAACAAAGCAAGCATGGCTGAGAGAAATAGCTCTAAAGTATGGCTCTACATTATTAAATGTGATGGAGACTATGCTCGCTACAATATTTGTGACGCCAAGTGTAAGGCCAGCGGCGGAAATACTTCAAATTTGAGGAGGCTTCTGTTGACACACAAAATTTTCCTTAAAGCTGAAGTGTGCACAATTTTTGATAGCCTCAGATCTACGACCATAAAGGATTCATTCAGCACTGTTAGCACGCCTGTGTCCAATGGAGACCAGTTATCTGCAGCCAGCAACACAGGAAAAGAAATGGCTTTAACATTTGGTGATGGCAGCAAATGTGACAAGGAGGATACCTGGTCCAGGTATAAATTTACATTGAAAAAATTTGAGATCTTAATATTAAACAAATTAATATTTATTACCCTATAAACACACGCAAAAGTACCGTAAATTGGTACCGTTGAGTACCGATACCGATTCCCAGGTACCGGGCATTGGTATGGTATCGGTTCAAATGTGAAAGGTACCCATCCCTATCCTCGTCCCTTGTTTCCTTTCCTTTAAGAATATTCTAGTTGATTCTTCAGAGTATTTCTCGAACACATTTATATTAATGAGAAGAGTTTTTATTCACATGCTTCAGTTTTTGATTAAATATTTAGCTCACATAGTGCCCCTCACATCAAATCAAAGGGCCAATATGAAATCAGAGTATGAAGCTGTTGAGCATCTGCTTGAGGGAGATTTGATCAGACACAAGATGGCGCTGTGCGTCCAGAGGTGGACAGGAGAAAAGATGTCTGGGCAGGTTACAACAAGTCCAAACAGGGTGAATGTCTGTTTACATCTGAGAATGAGAGCACATGGCTGCAGGTCTGTTTGGGGTAATTAAAGATTACCTGAAAATGAACACTATGAACACAGGAGCATTAAGGAGCTGTCGACTCCTACTGTTGTCTTTACACTCATATGTTATTCTTATATATTGCCAGAACAGTCACTTAAGCGGGGAAACTTCTCTGAAACGTGTGTGAGGCAACATATTTTCAAGCAAATGCTGGAGAACAGAGGGTTTGCATTGATGTCACAGTTTGTGCTCCAGACCAGCAGCTCCACCTCAACGAGTGGAAGAGAGAAACGTCTGGTGAAACCATTAAGAAGAAACTGGGAAATACCATGCTACCTGAAAAGTGCCATGATTTTGGTAACTTTAAGAAGGCCTTAGATGTTCCTAAATCGTACAGAGTTATTGTTCCATCCATAATGCTTTTTCAAGCCTGAACTGAAGAGGATTAGCCCTGAAGTGACTATGACACTGATAGACCGACACTTTCTCTGCAATCTAAGTAACACAGCATAGTGTGGATGGCTGTTCATCATGAGACTGGGATCCACATTACACTTTCAATGTGACACCCAAACTGGCCAGAAACTTTCATTTCATAATTTTTTTCAAATTATGTTGATATTGGACTAAATATGAGTCATATGCTGGATTTTTTAGGATTTGTCAACAATGACAGATCTGGCACTTCTCCACAGTTTGGACAATAACTTGTTTGATAGTGTTGGAAATGCCTTGGTGGATGTCTGTGTTTTCGGAGCTCTTAAATTTTTTTATTATTTTCACCATATATCGTTTAGCCAGATGTCAGGGATGGCCCATGAGCTGATCAGGTGGTCAGTTGTTTTCTACATAGTTGTTCAACCAAAACAGAACAGATAATTAATCTGCAGATATGAAGACAAGCCAGCAGATCCCCAAAAGGCTTTATGGTGCAGATGATAGAGCTTTCCTTTTCATAAATCCTGCCATATAAAAGATGAAATGAACTACAGAAACACTCAGTGGACTATTAAGACGACTATTGGGGAGCCCCAAACAATCAGCTTTGGAATTTGGTTTTAATCTGGTTTTGTTTTTCATGCTTTTAGCATCTGCAGAGCATCGGCTTTTCTTTACTTTTTACTTTTTACAATTCCAAAATATCTAAAACATAACCTTAGTCAATTTATTGGTGGCAAAAAAGGGATTCCAGAAAACTGTGATTAGTTGAAGCTGTTTTCTTTGTTCAAGTTTCATTTACGACAGCACACATGTAGCTCATGGATGCTTAAAGTAAAATGTTTCTCTTCATAAACCCTTTCACATAAATCATCTGCCTGACATCATGGACTATTACGAGCAGTGCCAGACATAATAAAAAAAACTTCTTTTTACATGTTATGAATCGTTGTCTAAAACTGAATAAAATCAACAATGACACAAAAGCAGCAGAGCAAAAGTAAAAAAAAAAGTATTATATATCCTGGGATGAAGGTTGAGTTCCTGACATATATTTAAAACAAGAGTCAGGAAACACTCAACATTCAGCATCTTCTTTAAACTGGAACAACTTCCTCCGGGATGACTTTACTGGTGCACACTCTCTAAGCAATAATTACTTATATTACAGGTGAACAGAGGATGTGGAGGTGTTTTTATGAGTCTGTGTTTTTTCCCATTTTCACGGTGAAGCTCAAATGAAGGTTAAAGCTTTGAGAGAGAAACTGAACAGAATACAAAGATGAACATTACTCACAAGTTTCCCAGATGGGCCTCTCTCTCCAGGAATTCCAGCTTTTCCCTATAAAACAGAATAAAAACAATGAACACAAAGCCCAAATATGCACTGTAAGTACAAGCACCTCTACACTTTTGTCTGAAGAGGTTGATTCGCTGACTTGAACGGACTAATATAACTTTTTTCTGCTATAAATGGAATCATGTTTATTTCTGAGGGAGTCTCCAAAATGGACAAATAAAGTTCTATCTGATCTAAACTAATCTAATCTAGAAACAAAATGAAAAAATCAATTAACAGGGACTTATTTGCTCACCTGAAAGACCTGAAATGCAATAAACCTGTTACTGCTGTTAGAATTCTACCTCAGTTTTCATCCATCCCACGCAACAAAATCATTCTGTGAATGTTTATTCTGTAAATATTCAATCATCCTGTTCAATACACTACATTCACATCTATCTATTCTATTTTATGTCTTATATTACTCATA
Organism: Scarus forsteni; assembly: GCA_036419115.1. Classification (NCBI taxonomy): domain Eukaryota; kingdom Metazoa; phylum Chordata; class Actinopteri; order Labriformes; family Labridae; genus Scarus; species Scarus forsteni. Next base: position 47,713,762 of record JAZDUH010000136.1, read on the forward strand.
TTTATCATTTTTTACTTTTTTATTACCTCTGCCAAGGAGGTTATGTTATAACTTGTGTCTGTGTTTTTTTTTTGTGTGTGTTTCTCTGTTAGCAACATAACTCAAAAAGTTAAGAATGGATTTGAAATTTTCAGGAAATGTCCAGATTAAGACAAGGAACAAATGATTCGATTTTGGGAGTGATCCGGATCAGCGTAAAACCACCATGACGAAAAATGCAACCTTCGTGAATAACTACTGAACTAAAAAAGATATTATTATGAATCCATGCTAATTGTAAGTTTTCATGGCCAAGGAATCTAAATATTTAGATTAAATAAAGGTAAGACTAATATTTATGGTGAAAATCACAATACGGGTGAGGATTGTGGCGCTGGCGGAGGTCTTTGCTCTTCGAGTGCTTTTCTAGTATTGTATACAAGAGTTAGATTTAATCCTGCATATTTTGCATAATTACCTGTTTTTACTGTGAAGGAGAAGCTCTCTTCTTGTTCATGAAGAATAATGACAATAAAAACATTCTATTGTATTCTTTTCTTATGGTTAAAGAGTTTCAGGTGGTCAGGCAGTGAGTTCCAAGGTTTTACTCCTTTCACAGACAAACTTGTTTCAATAACTGTTATCTATTATAATATTTAGCAACAGCTCTTATAATGGAAATATTAAGTTTGCGTTTCACTTCTTTATAAAAAAATAAAAAATGCATGCACACCTGCATCTGACCTGTGAAATACTAAGATTACATTTGTCCTGCTACATCTCAGCAGATTTAGCTCATGTTTTACTCAGTGCAGGCCTTGCATAATAACACGTGCATGTGGGTTTAACTAGAAACTGAGGCGAGGAGACAAAGGCTATCTCTGCAAGTAACAGCTGATTAAAGCTTGTGCAGAGGCCTGAGGGTTATACCAGATACCAGGGTAATGACTGCAATGATGTGGCAAAGTTTCCCTATGAGGTCAGTGTGCATCCTCAGATGGAGTTTAATGCTACAGCAGATGCTTCAGGATGAAACCGTTGTCTGTCATAATCATGATTATCTCAGCTCAGGATGGAGGAAGAGACTATAAAAGTGCCTTCTCATTTCCAAGAGCCCGAGGTCTTCATCCTACATGTCAGACACAAAATATTTACAGCATCTTAAACATACAGCGAGTGTTTTCTGCCTCACCAGCTGCATGAGTTCAAACTTAGGCTGTAATATAAGATTGAGTTCATGCTTTACTCACATTTAAGGTGTTGAGCTATCTGAGATGGTTTGAACTTGAGCTGATGTTAAAGTCTAAACCCTAAACTTGTATCCTAGTAGGAGTAGAGTCTTCTGTATAACCTGGATGTCATGGTAATGGATTAAAACACATGCTAATTGGGAGGATGAGTAAGTCCAAAAGGATGTTAGCAGCAGTTTGGTATCAGAACTGTGCTCTCAAAATTATCTTTAACGTCATATGATGAATTTGCTCATGCTTTAATTTCTGTAAAATGTTATTCTGCTAAATTATCTTGCTATTGCTGATCCTACTTGGTGCTGGCTGTAGATTAAAGTGTAGGTTCACGCCTTATCAGTGAGTCAACAGCTGTTACTGAGCGACAATGGAACTACAAAACCACAGTTCAATTGAGAAGCAGCAACAATATTTCCAATGTGTAACTTCTTTCAATGATTTTTTGTTGAAGAATTTCTCCTAATCCAGTGATTTGATCAAGTTAATTCTCATCACTGTAGCAAAGGTGTGGGAGTGACCGATCATTAAGAATGATCAGACACTTCAGTTCCCTGTCATTTTTGTAGTCTTAGTTAGCAGTTATTTTGTTTTATACACACAAAAATGCTTTACATTTCAAAAGTAGGCAGTATCAGATCGAGTTTGATTATTTAAGATTATATACTCAAATTTGCATGTTTGTGATTATCACTAAACTTATTCAGGTTTTTTTTTTTTTTTTTTTTTTTCAGAATATTTTTTGGGCATTTTTGTGCCTTTACTGATAGGAGAGAGAGAGACAGAGGATAGGCTTGTGAGGAGGGAGAGTGAGGAGGGGAAGGACACTGCAAACTGGCCACAGGCTGGCTCCTAACCCAGGCTGGCAGAAGCATGTATATGGGTTGTGCCTGGTTGCTTAACACTCGACCAAACCAACACCCCACTTACTGTATGCCAGGTTTTTATCCATGAAGCTGTCTTAAAGTCCAATAAACTTTGAGCCCTGGGAACCACAAAGTGCTAAATGCTTTTTAGACACGAGAGGCAGCCTTGTGAGATTTTAAATCACTAAAAATACTTAATCCTAATTGATCAAACAAAGTCACAATGTATCAAATCTTCCAATTTTTTAACTGTTGCTCACACCATCACTCAGGACTTTGGTTACTAGCCTGGGGTCCGAGGCTCTGCAAGCCTTGCAGCTGTCAAAATTTGGTCAACATATCAACTAAAACAAGAAAACTAAACACAATACACTAAGCACATATTTTCTTGAGGGATTCCTGCACAAGACCATGTGTGCAGGCCCATTTTATCTGGATTTCATTGATGAAAACACTTTAAATTGATGCTAGTTTTGCTTAAGATGATACTTGCACATAGGCTGAACATCAGGTCGATTGATTTTAAACTCCCCAAAATGTGATGTGGAGATATTTAGGGAAATACTCACAATAAATCCGGGTTCTCCTTTTGCTCCAGCTTCGCCCCTTTCACCCTGCAGAGGAAAATGACCCACTTAAAAAGACAAAGTCCAACAACATCATGGCTGTGAATCACTAACGGAGTGTTTCAAATCAAAGCAGAGAATCAAAGGCACAATACTGTGGGATTAAGAGTAAGAGCACAACACGAGAATAAGAGTTTGATAATATTATGGTCACATGATCACGTCTGTTTTGAGCAGGGTGGTGTGCATGCTTACCTTTGGTCCCTCAGGGCCTGGTTCTCCAAGGGGGCCATCTGGACCCCGGGGCCCCTATGTGACAACAACAAGAGACACCTTTGAACATCACTCAACAAAGAAAATGCAGCAAAGGAAGACATTAAGCATCAAAGAAGTCCTGTTGTAGTCAAAACTTTCAAAGTAACCTCAGAGAAAACATCATTAGTCAAGTAATCAGACCGTATTCTTCCTCCATTTGGGGGGTTTCCACTCCAGGGAAGCAGCATGCCTCTACACAAACATTCAAAGTGTTTTCAGGGCATTGTGGCACCACCGCACAGGCACTGGCTGATAGACATCACAGAGCCTTTTCTTCCTCCGTCCATTCTCAGCCTCTCCTTCATCCCCACCTCATCTCCCCGTTTATAATCAACTCCTGATGGATCTCTATCTGCACTAAGTCTGCCTGAGCCCCTGGCTTCCAGGTAGACCCCCATCCCTCTCAGATCCTGCTGCTCTCTTAATGCTTCAAGGCAGACAAACTGGGTTTATCTGTTCTTCCTTTTGGCCCTTCCTGTAGATGATCTTTCTCCGTTATCTTGGTTTAAACAGTAGAGATTATCTGTACTAAGATTTTTGGGTGAGCATGGTTACTGCACCTTGTGCTCTGTCTTTGTCAAACCTAATTCCTTTAAGTAGCTGACTATAGTGTGCGACATAATTTATGCCATCATTTCTATGGTATAGAGAGTAGGGATGTAACGGTTACCGGTAAAACGGTAAACCGCGGTAAAATTTCCCACGGTAATCATTACCGTGTCTTTTTAAAATTACCGTTTTACCGTGTTTGTTTATCACCCTGTGTCAATACCGCACGGTGATGCTGCTGTTTGCCTGGAAAAGCCGGAGCTATGTCTCTGTCCTCGATTAAGCGGCCTCAACCGATGTGCGCATGCGCAGTTTGCATTGTTTGGCCTCTGAGTCTGAGAGCGAAGTTTGAGCCATAGCAGAGTTTTCTCAAAACGGACTCTGGAGTCTGGTTGAATTTTGGATTTTTACAAGGATGCTGAGGAGAAACTGATAGAAGACAGTCTCCCTGTCTAAACACGAAGCTGCAGCGAAAGAAAAAGACGTGCGAGATTTCAACGGCAAGAACTCTTCGAGTAAATGAACTGACGGATCCGTAGGGAGAGACAGAGAGAGAGAGAGAGGGAGAGAGGGAGGATTCAGTGAGCCATACCTGAGAGAATAACAGGTGACTTATCAGTAATTCTATCCAAAAATGTATAAATCTTATAAATAACAGAATTAGTATCATTCTGGACAGTATTCCTGCCTTTGTTTTGCCGTGTATTCGCCGTTTTTTTGACATAGATCGTCTTTTTTCGTCAAAGTTCGTGTTTTATGGATTTCATCGATAGTTTTTTGGAAATATTTAGAGGAGAAAATACTGAAGAGATCTGCCAGGGAGAGGGGAGACCAGAGGAGAATCATGAAGGGGGTCAATTGCTTTAAGGAATATCGTCATTTGAAATAAAAAAAATTCCTGGACATGGTCTAATATAAGGAGCTGTAACATGGACACTCATGCTGCAGGCAAACTAAAATGTGTGAGTGTATACAAAATAGTTTAAGGTCATTTTTTGTCATCTCAAAACTTTGAACATGTTCATTTACAGCTGTTTATAAAGAGAATCCTGTTTGAAGTTCAGATCATTTGTTTTCTTTTTTTGAAATCAAACCGTTTATAACAAAATAATGACAAATACTTTCCGGGATTGTTTATTTTTATATCTCATGAAAGAAGGATAAAAATGTACTCAAAGGGCAATCCTTGACATATTATTGATAAAAAAGACAAAAAAGAACCATTATGATAATAATATTGAAGGGATTAAAAGATTAAACTGTGTGTAAAAGTACTTTTTGAACATTTTGAGCACACTGCAACAATACCGTGATAATACTGATAACCGTGATAATTTTGGTCACAATAACCGTGATACAAAATTTTAATATCGTTACATCCCTAATAGAGAGATGGCCTAAATCAGTTATGGGCAGCTGGTGGCAAAGGGGACACTTTGCCTGTCAGTTAGAAAATCAATAAATGCACAATGAAGTAAAATCTGACATGATTAGGCAACATTTCCAAGAAACAGTTATTGTGTCTGTAAAACTTCAATCTATGCATTTGGAAAAACAGAAATAAAAATCAAAATTTAAAAATACACTTTATTAATCTGTAAATGGTAGTAACTTGGGCAAAAAAGGAGCTAAAACTGCTCAATTCTGTGTTTAGTTCATTCACTAAGCTACTAACTGTATTGGAGTTTTGATGTATTAATGTTAAGTTAACTTCATTTTAAAAGCTCTGTTTATTTGTTCTTTAAAGTTACTCTTCAAACCACAGAAACTTGGGAAAAACTTGGGAGCGAGGGCCTTTTAATGTGGGCCTCATGTTGACCAAGAATGCCCATCTCTGGACTAGTAAGTTGTCTGGCCCATGAAAAAAATATACATCATCAAGAATTCAAGATTTATGATTTCTGTCAGAAAAGTTCCTTGTTTTGAGTTTTTTCTTAGTGATTGATAACCAGCTTCAACAAGCCTGGCTGTAAGCTTATTTTAACTGTCATTTCTTCAATTATTTTTTGACTGTGAACATACAGTCTATCAGTAATATGTTTATTTTCAGTACTGTATGATCAAGCAACTTATTTTTACCTTTTTAATTAAGCTGTATTTGTCTCTCCACAACACTCTTTCCTAATCAATTTGTTCAACATTTTGAAGCATCTGAATTTGTTTCCTTCACTGTAAAAACTATTGACAAATTATCTGAAATCTTTCATTTTAATCGGAATAATTACATTCCAGTATTTTTTCTGATTTCGTTTCAACAAATAAAGTCAAGCACATCTTTACAAATCTCTGAATGATTGCAATAATAGAGATGATTAAATAAAAAAAATATATATATGTTTGATCTGAGAGAATATACTTCAGAGTTACTAGTACTTCATATTAACTGGTTCAGGTGTTTGCCAATAAAGGCAGGTGCACACAGCATATAAAGCTCCATGGATTCACTTTGTCAGCAGATACTGTCACAGCATTGAGCATATTGTCACTACAGAGCCCAAACCTCTCATCTTCAAAACTGTTTGGGTTAAAAATAAAAACCCAGTCACCAAGATTAAAGGTGACCAAAACACTGTTTAATGAGAGGATAAACATTAAAATGGAGAATGGAGGTCTTAGCCTGACAACAACGATAAGCGGTGTGGCTTCTGTTTTTTGCTTTCTTGATGCCGCATTCTCAGGTACATCCCTTCTAACAGTGTCAAGAAAATGATGACCGTTCATTCACAATATCTTTCCAAGAAGCCTCATCTATCAGAGGAGAAATTAGCTTTAGTTTTCATTGGCCCTGGTAGCTCAGAGGGGCAGGAGATACATCTACAAACTCACGCGTGTATATCTTACAGTAAACAACACAAGCTGCAGCACGTTAAAAGCAGCCATATGTTTGCACTTGGCAAAATGTCCAACCGGATGAATGTAAGCTAGCAGAAGATAAAAGGCAGTGAAGTGAGGGCTTTAATGAAGTGTGTGAAGTTGTTTGGGTGTAGGAAATTGTTTGGCTGGAAAGCTTTCCTGTAAATTTTCCTTGCATTAGTTTAAACAGACAACTATTAAATTAGAGAGTTCAGCCGTGGCGGTTAGAGGCTGTCGTTCTGAGGGGGAAACACAAACCATCGGTTTGGTTTAAATTAAAAAAAGAATGACAAAACAAAGAGGATCTGTTAGCTGCAGACAATGTGAGCAACGCTGGTGATAAAAAGAAACTGGCAAATACAGCCATTCACGGAGCTTTACAATACCAAAGATGTGAACACTATTCAAGAACATATTGAAAACAGGACAGAAACTCTATCAAGGTAAAAACTTGGATGAGATTCATTCCCCTTATTTCATGAGAGAAATGCTGGTGACAAAACTACTTTTATTATGTTTGAAGTCTCTTAAGTCTATGAATGAAAACATTAAACATGCTGGTCATGCTGGTGTCAAATACAAGCATACATCTCTATCTGTGAATGCCTTTTGACAGTATGTTTGGCCACTGGCCATTTAACAATACCTTATTTTCCTTATTAAAGAAGTAAAGACTAATGAAGATGTCTCAGAAGGTCAAGCTCAAGATTAGGGCTCAACAACACTGGAAAATGCTGGCAATACAACAACTCTTCCTTCAGTGATGTATATTAATATACAAGCAAAAAAGTGGGCTCCTATCCATCACAACCTGAATGTTTGTAACGTCAGTGACAGGGCTTAAAGATTTATGGTTTCATATTAAAATGGCAATTTGATCCTGTCTCCAAAGCTTCAATTGTTTGCAGTGCTCCTGATCGACCCAGGAGCTGTTGTGTCAACTATTTTGCAAATTTATAGGAAATTTGCATTTAAGAATGGCTCACAAACAAACGGCTTACTCAACTGTGAATCAGTTCTCACTGTTCACTTAAAAGAGCAGTTCAAAAGAGTCACTCATTCGTGAATATCATATCTCCACCATGGACATGCTGGTAAGCAGGCCAACAACACAAAGCGCCTGTTTAGGAGTAGAAGTTTGACTATCCCTTAAATAATGAAAACAGATTATTTATCATCAATATTATATGATGAATAATGTGTTATGTGTTTTTGATCATTGATTTCCTTACTGTTGTCTATACTGTAAACAAAGTGAACAATGCATTGAACTTGACTTGAAGAAACTGAATTGAAACCACAATATCTGCCAGAAAAACCACAGTTAGATCTTTTCCTGAAATCGTTCAGCCCTTTCAGTGATATGAAACCAGTTGTTGTAACATCATAGTTTTGTGGGACATCTGACATCCCGGCTCCAAACGTCTCAATAGCATCAGCTGCTTTATTCTGCCCCTGGGTGAACATTATCAGATAAAAAGAACAAAAACATTTGAATCATTAAAGCTGAATTTAAGCCTCTGACTGCTGTTGACAGTCCCTGCTTTTCCACTCACTCAGGCTGACAGTGACGTCATGTGCTCACCCTCTATGTTTTTTATTGATGCAATAACAGAAAAAATGCAATTTACTGCACTGCCCTAGTCCAGACTTTAAAGATGAATGTGTCCAAAGTGAAATATGATCTTGTTTGTCTGGATCAGCTACACAATAAAATCAACACAAAGTACATCAGCTGCTGATGATGAAATGCTGCAAAGCTCCAAGAGGCCCGACCACAAAAACCAACATAAATTTGCACTGGCTCTTCAGCTGAAGGAGCTATTCTCCTCTTAGCCACACGGTGTCTCACCAGCATCACCACAACACATCCATTTGACATTCGGACAATGTCTTCCATCACGAGAGCCGTGGGGCTTATGAAACTGCTGTAAAAGCACCAATAAAGAGGCTCTGCCCAAGTGGGAGGACAAACACATGTGTCTTAATTGCTTTAACCTACAGTTTATGAGAACAGAGCTGTGATGTGAAACAGACAAGTGAGCTCTGATAGGGCAAGTTTTCATGGTCACATTGAAAGTAAGCTCAGAGAACGGTAGAACTAACACCAAGGGATCAAAACAGCTCTTACCCTCCTGCCCTTTGGTCCAGCAACGCCTGGGATGCCCCTTTGACCCTGAGGACCCTGTAAGGATTAGACAGACGATTGAAATACAAAGAAAGACACAAAGACAAAGGATTAGGAAATCATAACTGAAAAAAACTACTGACAAAAAAAAAGTTTTCATGCTTTTCCTTCTGTATGCAGGTCAGACCAAATGCTCAGATTACCACAAATCTAAACACTTAAGCCCACTTTGAACCCACATCAACATATTTCACATACACATAAATACAGAGGGTCCAAGAAACTACTGGAAAATGTAGCAGCAAGAAAAAACTGTTTATAAACGTTAGACTAAATTGTGGGAACCGAAAAACTGATAGCCCATATCACCCTTTATTTCTTTGTGTTAACAGAAAGAGAACATTCCTCTAAATCAGTTTAAGAGTCAATGTTGCATTATCATTTACAATATCCAGCCCAGATGCTGAGCGGAGGCGATGGGAGTCAAAGCATTCAAGCTTCTCAGATCATTAAGTAGTAATTTGTGCGTGACTACGTTCAAGAAGCAGAAAATGTAAGGAACTTGAAAGAGAGAAAACAGAGAAGTTTATAAAGAGAGCATGAAGACAGGGAGTGGTTAAATGTTAATACTGCCATATTTGCAACATGAGAAGTAAAAACAAAGCCATTAGACAAAGATATCCAGGTGAAGAGTTACTATATGGACCGACTCAGTGTTAATGAGCGTCCAGTACTTACAGAAGCACCCTGCATGCCGATATCCCCTGGACTGCCTGGCAAGCCTGGATAGCCCTGCCATCAAAGTAGACATAAAAATACAGTTTGAGAAGTTTTTCAAAAAGCAGTAAGTTTTCCAGTACCAAACTTTTAAATATTAAGATTCATCATTTGAATTTGAAATATTGAACCTCACGAGACAGATCAGATTTCAGAGCCCAGGGCTGAAAGATGAGAGACAGGAGGTTGAGATCAACTATTCTTTTTATGTTAGTTTACAAAATATGAAAACCTTTAAACATTTACTGCAAATGTCTCATCAGGTGACTTTTCCTGGACCTGCTTTTTTGCCCTGCAGGTTTCCAATGGAAAGAAATGTGCTATTTTTTAAGATGTATTAAATTGGTATCAAAACACATTTGGACATCTGAATATTGACTTTCTCTACTGTTTTTGTATCGAAGTGTGCAATTCTGGTATTACGATAACCTTAACATGAAGAATCAGAGATATGTTGAACAGCCACAGCTGATATACGTTGGGGGTATAGTAAATGTAGAAAGAGGGAGAGATAAGGCTAAACCTTACCATAAATGTATCCCATTCTCATTTTTTTATTTGTTTTACAAAAACAGTAATTATGGCAACGGTATGTGTTGTATTTACAGAAACAGCCTATGACAACAGCCAGATCATTCTGATTTTATAAAACTGATGATAGGATAGTTGGAAGGACAGATGGACAATTAAAGCTTCTGAAGTTCAGCAGCTTTTCAATTTATTCTAAAAGTTTTTCTAATTACAGTGGATGGAAGGTTAAATACTTTTAACAGTTAAAGCATTGGAGTAAGGTGGTCCCACAGCAAGAAGTCCATGCTAGTCATCACAGGAACAATTTTACATAAGATAATTCCAAAATATCCAAGTTTAGACAGCATTTTTGTTTTTCAATATCAATGTTCATGCTCTAAAATAACATTACGTGAGCCTTTATTAGGAATATGCTAAATGAGAATGCCAAAACAGATGGCAAAAAAAGCTTAACCATGAAAAATATTCTCCAAATTTGACCTAAGTGCCACAAAATGCAAAATGATGTCTGTGTGAAATTAAATTTCAGGCTTTTGTAGCTTTCTGTATCAAAATATTCCCACTTTCAGCTGCACTGATCTGTTTAAAAAATGGTTTATCTGGAAAAAGAATTGCAAGACATATTGAATATCTGTATTTAGCAAAAAAAAAAAAAAAAAAAAAAAAAGAAAAATAAATAATTGAGGTATAAATATTGGTCCACATGACCCAGCCCTAGTGCAGATCCTCAAAGAGGAAAGGACAGCTGAATGCACCAACTCTGTTAACAACCACTTGATGCTCTGTTATTGTCTAAATAAGAATCAAAGCCAGAGTGAGGCTGCAAAAGCTTTTAAAGTGAAGATGGGCTCTATGAGATGATTAACTGGTCTTTGGGGCAACAGCCCTTTCAGCTGCCATCCCTTTGTTTCAAAACTTATTTTTATAATTCAAAATGTTTTACACAAAACAGCTTTGCTCCTTACATAAGTCACATTGACCCTCACAGTCAAACATGAATTCACACAAGTAGTGATTTAATCATCCAACTATTTATCCAATCAGCCACTAAATTAGTCATCCTTTTCTCTAGCCGGCCAAACAGTCGGCCTGCTAGCCTTCTGTGAGCCAGATAGGTCAGGAATGGGGCCCAAAGCCAAACACATGGAGTTCATCCAAGGCCCCAGGACAGAGAGGGATGCCGGCCAAACAGGAATGGAAAACGAGGCTAAGATCCAAGGAAAAAAAAAAAAATTGTCCGAGCTATGACATCTGCCTGCCCTAAACTTATCAGTTCCTGTTAATGTAGCGTGCCTTTTTCTGTCACCTTGTCAAACTCATCAATCCAGGCTAATAGAAATAAAAAGCAGCCGAGGACAGACAAGAAATGACAACATAGACATGTGCAGTGTCTGAAATATGATAATTTCAAGAGGGTGGAAACTCCAGCAATATGCTGAAACATCTTTCTGTGCAACATGAGCCTGCATTCCAGGAATACCATGTATCTGACACTCAACGCATGAGTGCACTGCTTCCCAACTCTTCAGTGAGTCTTTCACAAAAAAAAGTCCACTGTTATAACATTAGTACAGTCATGGACACATGTCCACATCAGACACAAGTGCAATGGTGGAGCTTTGGATACTTCACATGCACAGTCATGGCTTCTACATAAAACTTCTGTGAAATATGTGCAGATATACATGCAAAAAAAACACTTCAACCTTGCAGTGGACCCCGAGTTTTTGCACAGAGGGAATGCAACAACATTTCAGGAAGAATCAGACAATTAAACTAGATGACCAGTGATAATATAATCCCTGTGACAAATTAGAATTCTATAGATCTGACCCATCCTGTTATAAGGGACTTCTTCCTTACTGAATATCTGTGCTAAATAGCTACTCATCTGATCTGTAAACTGTAATCAACATAGTCAACCATATTTATATCCTGCTGTGCTGCAGTGGCTTAACAAACTTTCAGGGCAAACGTCCACAGAAAACATTTTTTGCACTGGAAGCAATCATTTCTGATTCAAAACCAAGGCAATACTTTTGTTTCTAAACTGTGTATTCAAGTTTTTGAGTGATATTTCAGTGAATAAAAATAAATACAATGCAGATGGAGTGACCAAGCGCCACACAGGTGTGACTGAGAGATGCAGAAGTCAACTTTAGCGACCTAGCAAAATTCAGCACCGGCAAGAGGGGCACTGAAAAGGAGACTCCAACTTAAAAAAAACCCTCCCTTTAAGACACAAGCCCTTAATTTCCGTATAAGATATCTATCAGCAAGGCCTTATAGTAGCAAAGCTTTCATTAAGTCTATCTCTGATAAGCGTATTTTAATATTTAAATGGAATAAAAATCCAGAGAGATTAGCTTGGACAGCCACAAGCTTTTATCTGCTTTGTAGTCACTAACAGTGTACCATCACATTCAGTCTTATCATTTCTTTGTTTGTAAGCACCCTCACAGTGACCCAGCTTCAGCAACTGGCAATAGCATCATGACACACAGCAATGTGAGTAGCCTATCGGTTTCAAGAACCTTTGTAGAGCACTGTTGTTTTCTGAGTCAAACAGCTTTTCAGCAGCTTAGTTATTTTTTTGTTCAAGTAGTGCAGTAGCATCCTAGCAAGCTACATTCCCCCAGGACAAAGATGGGGAGCAGACAGCAGTCTTTTACAGTCAAAATACACACTGCAGGGATCTACTAACAGGCTTTCAGTCAAAACAATAACTAAAGATGACCTTTAGGGTAGCAAAGAATCATGGGAGTGATTCAAAACAACCCCTGGATGGACTGCAATCAAGACAAACAAAGGAAGCTTGGGCAACAGAACTTGCTGCTGATGGCTGTGTAGAGTCATAGTCAAAAGAAAGCAGGACACAGCTCTTATGCAGCAGTTCATGTCCATGCATCCAGTGTTTCCAAGGACATGGACACATTTCATAATGTACGTTTATATGCCTTTACCAAAGTCACTTGTCTGTTAAACACATCACAAATATTCTCACAAGTTGTCTCCTAACACTAATCAAACATTACTCCATAACTGCAATACAGTCAGCTAACTTTGAAAGGCTGTTGCTTTAGTTATCCACCTTTCTTTAAAAGCTTCTCTGTCATGATGTGAACAACCAAAACAAAAACAGCAACTGATAGTGAGTGTGAACTGGCTGGAAAAGGAGGACATGGTGTTAACATGTATGTGGGTTGTATAAAGCTAAACTGGCATACTGACTAAAGCAACACGCGTTGGGTACAGGCAAGAGGATGTTTATCAGCAAAGAGGCCCAAAGGCTTTACATGTTAGCAGAGCAATGACTGCATCACTGACAGGCCTGTCCACAAAAAATCCAGGCCCCTGAAAGTCCATGTTTATGGGCCCTCCACAGAAGTTATTTTATAATATCTATGAGTTGGGGATACCTGTGGCCAAACAGTGAGTTTGCACTCTCCATTAATCAGGTGGTAAGTCTTAAAGCAGCTGGTGGGGACCAAATTAAGCATGTGCCTCCTTTATCACAACAGTCCCCACTCTTTCTCCCCATTATCAAACTCTATTCACTATGCTGTAACTTATATAAAGGCACATAATACCTTTAACACATATCTAAAAGTTTTTGAAAGATAATAGCACTTGTTGGATTATTTAAGTGAAGTTCAGTGATCCCGTCCTCACAAAAATAAGTATTTGATCATTAAGGAAGAGGGTATAACATTTTAAAACAGTGAACAATAAGTGAAACGTTTTTTTTACTGCAATGAATCTGTCTTTCCTCAACAACTGCCGCTCTGCTGAAAGTTACCGTTGACACTGGCTTCCAACAAGGACAGTAACACAGTTTCATAACACAAAAGGGGTATGCACTTTTAAATAACACACTACTGACAGTGAACGTGCCTTCCATTGCTATGTGGGCATCAATTCCTCAGGCAAAATATTACAATTTCCTCCTTTAACCAAGTAATTTAATCCTCAGATTGTTAAGTATTAAGATATATTTATATGCCGTTTTTTCCAGGCTCTGGATAAAAAGGAGGCCAACTTATAAATATTATAACTAAAAAACCATTTCAGTCTGTCATCATCAGTACACCAAAACATATCCGGACTTTTAACGTACATTTCATTCATCAGAGGAGCTCTCAACTCATCGTAAAAAGGACAGTACAGAAGAAAATGTGCTTCGTTCTCGACTTCATGGCCGTAATTGTGTTTAATTTGAATGTAAAGTTCTTAATTTTGCCTTTAACAAAATTTAACTGAACCATTTTTGCTCAAACTTGGCAACAAGCTTCTCCCTAACTTCGTTCACACTGCAAACAAGATTGTTTCGGTAGAGATACTGTAATTCTGCTTTCTCTAAAATAGAAAGGAATTCTGGAGCCCAGGGAGAGTTCTGCATTTTACCAAAAATAAAAATCTTCTTATTAATCCTATATTAATAAAATCATATATTGTGTCCATCCACCAGTATTCATGCGCATTATGATGCAACTGTGAGGCCCACTCCAAAACGGTCTTTACCAACAAGCCCAACACTCCTGCAGATCCATCTATTCTCTGCCTTTTTGTAGAGCTTATCAGAGGTTTGTGTAACAATAATCCTGTGCCCATCACTTGCTTTAGTTTCAGTAAGCTGCTGGAATATCAAACAGCATCATATGAGTTTTACATCAACAACAGATGCATTCTTTATTTGACACAGAGAAACTGCTAAAGAATGTAAGACTGAAGCAAGACATTACAAAGAACAAAGAGATCAAAAAGGAAAGAAGGAAGAAAACTATGCTTTTTGATCCATATTCTAAACAATACTGTGGAAGACCGATTTGCTTTGGCTGAATTTTGCAAAAATGTACAAAAACATAATGACCTGAACCTTTTAGGAGGTAAGCTCTCATTTGCATGAACTAAACCTTGCAGTTTTTAATCCTCAGTAAAGCCTGCCAAGCATTACAGCCACATTTGCTTCAGTTCAGTGAGTTTAATTTCAAATAAATCATCCTCACTTATCAGTTTACTCAAGATCTAATTGGCTGTTCGAGCTTTGCTGATGTCTTTGGAAACACAGTTCTTCAAAACACACATGGGTACTGATTAAGCAACTCTCAAGACAAGAAGCAGGACTCTGCAGTGTTTCCTGAGGGACTACGCTTACCCTTGGCCCCTTCTCCCCGACTGGACCTGTTGGACCCGCTGGTCCTCTGTCGCCCTAAGGGAGAAACAGACGGACAGAAACAGAGAGAAAGCAGATCGTTTAGCCGACTTGAAACCTAAACACAGAATAATCCCATCACAGCATGTCACGGAGTCGTCCTAATAAAGAGAATGAAACCGGAGAGCAGCTTCTTCGACACAGGAGGTTGGAGTGACAGCTGGTTGAGTGGTGAGCTGCTTCTTTGACACCCAGTTGGTGGCTCTGTGCACAGCAAAGGTAACTGTGTGAGGGAGGAAAAGCTGCCTGCGCCTCAACTGTAACCTCTCAGTGATACTTGATCCTTCTTGAACTGTGGTGCATTCATGACCGTGCGCGTGCCCTCCAGGTTCCTCTGTGCAACTCTATCTGACAGTGAGAAGTTTGAAAGCTCTGTATTGGAAACACTGGTCTTCATGTGACTGTGGTACTGAGTAGAATTTATCTATCTTGTAAGAGGCATGTGTGGGCTGTCAGGGTATGGCTGGTGCTGACAGACTGAACCGGGGGGGAGGAGGAGTGAGAGCGAGAGTCTGACAAGCAGACGTCTTCCTATCACGAGAACATGTTCTGACACACAGGGGGCGTCTGGATAGGAATGAAAGAAGAACTGGCTTGTTCTATAAAAAGAGAGGGAACAATGTGGGCAGGTTACATGTAATTAATACCTCGACTGCAGGAATAATCATTTGACTTGATACTGCTGAGCTCAGTGTGTTTTTTTATTGGAGAGGCAATAAAAGAAACAAAAAGAGCGCCTCATGACGCATGGTGAGATTGCATAAGAAGTGCTCATACATGACTTACACCAGCCTGGTCTGATGCCTTTGGTGATGCTTAGAAAGCCCATGTGCATTTTATAAAGATGCATACGGACTTTATAAGCAAATATATCTTAGCTAAGCTATAAACAGAGTTTCTGCATAAATCAGCCATTCAAATGTCATGCTTTTTATGCCATTTGAATGCAATGACTGTGAACTCAAGAAAAATACCACAGGTTTTTTGTTTTAATAAAAAAATATTTTTATAAGAAGACAGTCCCTATAAATATCTCATCTTAAACATATCAGAACTTATGACAAAGAACTTATTTTACCACATGTTTATGCAGATGAACACGCCTGGAAAATTAAATTTTAAAGTTATGTTGTTTTGTATTATTATTGATTGAAATCACAGTTTCGACGTTGGTAAGCAGGTCAACAATGCAAAGTCTCTGTTTAGGAGTAGAAGTTGGAGTATCTCTTGAACAATGAAAACAGATTGTTAATCATCAATACTAAATGATGATTAATGCATAATATGCTTAAGATTAGATTAGATCTTTTCCTAAAATTGTTCAGCTCCATCATATATGATTAAATATTTTTCTTGAAAACTACAGAAAATATGTTTAATTACCACTGAGAATCAAATTTAATGATCTTTAAAGCCAATGAAGGCCTTAATATTCGCAAAATCAATTAAATGACTATTCGTTTAATACTATTTATTTAATCAATTTAATACTATTGTTACGACCAGCTCGGCTGGGGGAAAAGGGAAGCAACATAAAAACTGTGGCTTTAAATGATTTTAACGGCTTAAATTGAAGTTATTTATCAAATAAACCCAAGGAAATACATTTACAAAAAGGGTAAAAAAAAAAAAAATACCCTGCAGAAACCCTGTTACTGCAAGTTGGAACACAAAATATTGGATTTTTAATGGTGGCTCTACCATCATTCATTTGGGAGAGTATTCCACCACTCTGACACAACACACCACCACTCTATAATAAAGATAGGAAATAACTTTGTCAGGACTGTGTCATTTATGAGCATGTTCTTAAATTAGCAGAGCATGAGAACACTTTTTGCGTTTTCATGTCCAGTTTAACAATGTGAAAATGCATTTTCCACTTCCTGTACCAGCTTCTTACTAAGCTTGCCAGCCTACCCACCCAGGTGACCATGTTTACCTTGAGAGAAACACTGATAACTTGATAACTTATTTACCTGATATTGCCTTAGCCTTATTTAAAAAAGAAAAGTCCAATTTTTATTTTTACTTAGTCAGTCACTTATTTTGTTCTCACATGGATTCCCAGAGTTAAAACTCCTTCCTCAGTTTAGTTCCAACAGAGACACGATATTGATTTGTAAAATATGACATTGATTGTCCACTGTTTTTACAATGAAGGCCCTGATATGTGTTGTATTGGCACATTTTAGGCTTGCATTTTTTTGAAAACAACATTAAATACGAATAAGAGAATTCCATGTTGATATTTGTAAGTTGTCCAGCTTTTGGCATTAACATAGACGAGCCTGTCTACTTTCAAACTACATAATGCGTTTTGATATCAAAATTACAGCAAAATTACCAAATTACTTTACTTCTACGGGGAACCCTCTGTTGAGATTTGGGTCATAATTTGATTTTAAAAAATAAGGCAAAACGTCTTTAACTACTTTCTCAGTCATATGAAGGTTTAAAAGTTGAATATTGATTGGGAAGAAATTTGCATCTACACAAAAGCCATGCTGTAGATCATGTTGAGATCACAAACACATATTCTGGTGTTTCCCAAAATTAAAAGGGTATTAAGATGGAACATGTCAAAAATTGCAAAAAAATAAAAAAATAAAAAAATAAAGGATATGAGACACACAAAACATTTAAGATTTTGTATACTTGGGAAATTTATCACCTGATACAATATAAGGAAAAGATGAGTACTTTGTTAAAATACTATTATCATAACTGCATCTACTGTAAAACATAAAATGTCAGGCATGTCTTAATAGAGATGTCAACTGTTACACACACATTTGTCACAATGAAATGTTTGTTTTGCTCTTCAGAGAGATTGAGTGGTGGGATTTGAGAAAGTGACAGAAATTTGACAATTCTGTTATTGATGTGGATGTAAGAATGCCTATCTAAGCATTTGTTCGGGACCCTGCGGGGCCTTTTGCTGCGGCTGCTTGACACAGCCCAAATTACAGGGGTCTGCAACTGACAAGCAACCAGCTGATGCTGACTGACAAGCTAATGATAGAGAAACAAACTCCTTACCTTTTCACCCGGAACTCCAATCACCCCAGCTATCCCGATCAGGCCTAACGGACCCTGGAGAGAACAGGAGAGAGAAACAGAGAGGAAGTTTGAGAGCTGAAAAAGAAAAAAGATATATATATAATATATATCTGGACAGAATGTGTCATTATTTGGACTTGCAATTCATCAACAGGATTTTGGTTTTTCCTTTATTATAACCAACAGAACAGTGGATGGAGTTAGGCTTTATGAGAGCGTGGGAATGTCATGCTGGAAAGGAGCTTCAGGCCTGCTTACTGTAGAACAACAGCCACTGTTCATGGGGCAAGCAAACTCAAATTTTGAAATCATATTCATACATTTATTTCTGATGACTGCTTGTTTCACATTCACTAATGTTAAAAAACATCTAGTGTTCATATACTGAGTAACACTGACAGTCTCTCTGTCT
This sequence comes from Scarus forsteni, assembly GCA_036419115.1. Lineage (NCBI taxonomy): Eukaryota > Metazoa > Chordata > Actinopteri > Labriformes > Labridae > Scarus > Scarus forsteni. Next base: position 47,732,257 of record JAZDUH010000136.1, read on the forward strand.
GAGTTCCTGTCTCTTTAAGGCTCTCCTCCCCAGTCATGGGCCCAGCCTGCTTTGATTGGTTGACAGGTGAGCTCTGTGGTGATTGGTCAGTTTAGCGCCACTTGTGGTGTGTTCCAGTTGTACTGGGAAGTCAGAATTTCTGAGTTGTGAGTGGGAAATATCAACTTAGATATCCCTTGAAGTCAGAAAGTCAGAGAATCCCCACAATCTCCAAGTCAACACTCAAAGATGGCTGCCCTGGGTCTAACGGTGCATTCCAGTTCATCTTGGTACTGGGACAGTTCAGCCCAACTTTAAAAGCTCGCTAGCAGCTGGTCAGCAATGGAAAACTAATTAATGATAAAATAAATTAGAACAAAATAAAAAAAAAAAAAACTAAATAGTATCATGATAATATTGATAATAATGAAAACAACATAAATAAATAAAATAAATTATGAAACGCATCTAGCTGGCATGTGATGTAATTCCCAATTCTGATGTAAATGGAACACACCATTGGTACCATATTGTCAACAACTCTGCATTCATTATAAAGTTTCTGCTCTGCACTGGGTCTGCTAACATGAGTCAATGGACTTTAACTGCCATTGAAACAATGGTACGACATCACACATGTGGGTCCATTCAGATGCGTCAAAGAGATTTGGGAAGCTGCTGTCACATAAACAGGGGGAGAGAACACACCAAAGGGCATATCAAACTTTAAAAACATTACCGGCTCTTTAAAAAACTTTTCATATATCTGGTCAGTAGAGAAAATCATATGGTTGGCCCCTAAAGAGCAAATTACATAAAAAATATAACTACAGCTTTACAAAAGACATCTTGATGTTTATTGTTAAAACTTCTTTTCAAGAATCTCTCAATCATTTTGAAAGTTAAAAGCTGTAAAATTGAGTTATGCTACAATAAAGTTTGAAACTCATCAAAAGTTGATGATACAGACGCAGGTAGCCATACTGACAATGTAAAAATAACTTACAATCAGGGTTCCCACTCTTTTTTAGAAATTGTTTTCCATGACTTCTCCATGATGCCTTCCCTCCCCCCAAACAGACACACTTTGAAGCGTCCTTTTCTACAGTTGGGCCTTACATTTTGTACATTTTACCCACATTGCTATTTTCATGTCTTTTCTGCCTCAGAGTTCTGATTTATAAGATGTGCTCTCTATGGCTAAAAAGCTCTTTTGAAAGAGTTGAAACTGAACTAGCTTGTCTTAGAAAAGACAAGAGCTTTACTTCTCAAACACAAAAGCATTGGTAGTATACAACAGATGGCATAAAGCAAAGATAACGACAATAAAGAGGCCTTGGGCTCAAAAAACAAGCCTATGTCAATATGGATTACAAGGAGAGCTTCAGCACTTCCAGATTAGTCTTCTGTTCTGGGTTTGGGGTTTGGACCAGTGTCAGCCTCTTAACAAGATAACCCAGTCTTTTGTGAAACTTGGGTGGCTGGTCATATAATCACATAATTATTATCTTTTTAAATCCTTTAAATGTGTTTACTTTGCTGAAGACTGTTAAGGAAGTGATGCTGTAAAGTCTGATGAATGAAGTGAAGGAGCTTAAACAGCACCACATACTCAATCTCTGAACCACAGCCACAGAACTGAACCCACATGTCCCCACAGCACATGCAGTAAGACACCAGGACACCGTTAACTGTAACTTAATCACAGTGTTGCTGTAATATTTCATGACACTGGCTAACTGCAGACCATGGTCTCACTTCTTGTCAGCCACAAAAACCGGCGTGGTCAGACTGCGGCTGTCTCTGACTACAAGAGCCAGTATCAGTCACTGTGCTGCCTTCCTGATGCGTTCACATCGCTGACATAGTTAAGTTACGAGGCGCTATAAAGCTGCTATTCTTACTCCCTGCCCAGAAATTGTATAGTTTATACCCTGGTATTTACTTTAATTTCTCTGTATACTTTCCTATATCTCTGTATGTGACTAGATAATTTAAAAACTAAGGGCAAACAGAGAGGAAAGAACCACGAGTAGTTAAAGACGAACACTTTGGCTGGACAAAGTCAGGGAGACAAATGCTGGACAATGTGGATCAAAAACAATGTCTCAATACTTTTAGCTTACTGGCTAAACAAAACATTATATATTTTTTTCCTGTGAAAATGGCAAATCATTTTATACAGAAATTATTAACTCAAACATAATTCTATTAAAAATCAAACAGTACTGATACTAGGCAACTAAACAGAAGGCCCACACAGCCAACAACTGGTGATTTTCTTATTTCACTCCTCATAAATTAGAGGCAAACCCCCAACAGCCACCTAAACTGCACAATTATGATGCAACATTTGGGAAAGTGGGGAGAGTGGCAAGAGGAGAGGTTTTTCAAACTACTGGAAAATTCCACAGACTTCTCAAAATGTTGCAAATTTGTTTGTTCAAGTTGGCTCTTTTTCTTTCAACACCAGAACTGAATATTGTAAAGTGTTTGCACTATTCAAAATTCTAAACCATCAACATATATATAGTCATTTTGAAACACAGGTTATTAAATATCTTTAAAGCCCTAATGTACAAACATGTTTATCAGTAAAAATAACTGCACTGAAGTCTAGTTTCTGAAGGGTTACTGGTTTTTCAGTTCAGTTGGTAACTTAATTTCTTTTGCAGGTGTTTGAGTTCTGTAGGCCTTTAGTTCTTGTCCTGCTTGGTTCTGTTTTTGTTGTCTTTTAATGTTTAAGTTTATTAACTTGACAATCATCCATAATTTTTACTTTCCGTATGCACTGATGTGTTGTTGTCGTACCAAATAACTATTTCCTGCTTTCATTTTCAAATATACATTTCTAATCTGTTCCACTGGTTTGAGATCTGCCAAATTAACCACTATGTTCTGTCTAACTTTAAATTGATTCACTCATTATTTACTGTGTTATGTGTCACTTTATTTTATGTAACTAGATAATTACTGCACCAGATATATTTTATGACCCTTAACTAACAGTTTATGGCACTTCATATCTAATATAGTCCTGTATTGTAATCTTACTCCTTTAGTTATATAACTGTATTCTTAGTGCGATATTTAAGTATTTAACTTATCCTATACTGTATTACATTTTATATTTTTATCTCCTGCATGCTAATTGTCCTGTGCTACTGAACACTTGATAATCCAATGAAGGATAATCTTTTATAAATACCTTTATTTCTCTTGCTTGCCTCATTCTGACCCACTGTCTTCACTTTTACTTTTTACTTTTGTTGTCTGAATTTTCACCTTTCACAGTTCAGATGTTAAGCTTAGTTTGTTTGGCAAAATAGTTTATGTTCATATAATTATCTCCAGAGTTCTGTATTTGTCAAAATAATCTCCTGTTTAGAAGGTTCTATATAAAGTTATAAGAATAAAATCATTTAAGAGGAATTCAAATTGGGTGTCCAGGACATTTATCTATTTGCCTTGGTAGCAAACAGGCAACCATGTAGTTTGGAGTTTTATTTTACTCATGCTCAATAAATAAAAGTGAAAATGGGAGAAAATAAATGATTATTTCCCATAAAGATTAAACATTTTATTCAGATTTATCTAGTGACTGATAATCATGTAACTTTTAGTGGTTCTTTAGCAATCTATTTGTTGAGGTTTTTTTGTTTCCAAAACACTGCAGAAATACATCCAAATATATAAATAAACCATTCACATGATAAACAGTGAGACTATGTGATTTCTGCTTTCCCATAACTCAGCTGAAACATCCTCGTACTGTTACTCGAGTATCCTAACCTGAGGGTATCATCCTGCTGGAGGTAAGTTAAGTATTTAAGTGAGGGATTATTGGCGGAGTGTCTCTGAGGGATGCAGCCTGCAGGCATGGGAACACAATCTTTAAATTGGCCACAAATCCCTTAATTGGGACATGAAGTGGGACAATGCAGAGCCCCCCTATCACTTAACAGAGGGGAATGATTTGAAAGTGGTTTCCACGTGATGGCGGGCTGACATCAGAGCGTTCACTGTACTGTGGGAAAGCAGATCTCATTTCTTGACAGAGCACGGGTTACAGTAGTGCTGGTCTGCCCATTAACCCTGCAGTTAAAAAGAAATACAGCTGTAGTCACATAACAGAAGAAGTGAAGTCCTCCCTTTGCTAATGCACATGGAAGTGAGGGACGACATATAAAGTACGGATCAGGCACACCTGTGGCTGCCTTTGGTAATTGAGGGCTGCTCCGTGTTTTATTAGTTGTGGACTGCAGGGTGAGCACTCAGCAGCAAATCTAAATTGGCTAAAATCTACCGCACTGTAAAAACCACCAGTAAAATTTAACTTGAAACGTTTTATGGGGGGGCCACATGGTGATACAGGGGCGCTCAGCAAAGACAGGCAGCCTTGGGTTAACCTGTACTTTTCAACAACAGTCTCTCAGTTTCTTACACCACTAATTTATTTGAAAAGTGATGTAATGTCATTAATTAGAGCCTCCATATGTTGCAGACTTGTTTTTTCTCCTCTGCTCGGCCCCATGGCTCCTCTTGGCTTCAAAGACCTCTCCTCACTGTTACTGCTTAATCCCTCTCATATGTGCTCTGCAGAAACACGGTCCAACACGGCCCACTCGGTTGCCTCCACTATGCACAGAATGCAAATATTAACATTAAGGGGCCTCCGGATAGGACAGACATAGTTCGGATGTTAAAAGCCTTGTGCATTTGAGGATTACGCTGAGACAGGATCTTATTTTAGTATTTCTTTTTGAGCTTTAATGAAGTGTGAAACAGATGAGCGGTGTAAATCACTGACTTTGCAGCCTATTAATTGTGAGTGATGAATAATCATATGAAAACAGATGTTTGGACCATTTGTCAACCGCAGGCGACCTTGACATCATAAACACTTTATCCGGCTTTAATTTATAGACTAATATGCAACCCAAACAAAGTAACTCACAGAGGATGACAAAATATATCTGGGACTGGGAGAGAATCCAAATTTTCCAAACATTAAAGTGGGTCAGGAAAACAGCAAAACATCAGGAAATACTTCTGTCTGTCTGTCCGTCTAAAAAACATGATTCAACGGTTTGTTTTTCTTAAGTTGCATTTTTATCTTATAATGCTGGGGCCTATGCTTGGACAAAGTATCAGACTGCCTTATTAATTACATATCAAGCAAGACAATGTCATCGACAATCTCTAAATTCCAATGAAGTTGGGACATTGGGAAAATATCAATAGAAACAGAATACAGTCAGTCACAAATACTTTTCAAGTCATGCTCAATTGAAAATACTAAAAGACAAGATATTTAATGTTCAGACTGTTTTTGGACATCATGGACATGGTGTCCTCCAGGCTAAAGAGGAAAAGAACCATCCAGACTGTTATCAGAGCAAAGGTCCAAAGACAGTATTTGTGATGGTTTGGGGGTGTGTTAGTACCCATGGCATGGGTAACTTGCACATCTGTGAAGACACCATTAGAGCTGAATGAGACATAGAGGTTTTTGAACAACTTTTTTCGCAATCCAAGAGATGTCTTTTGCAGGGACACAAGACACATTCTGCCCTTGTTTAAGCAGCAAGGCTTCATTGTTGAGAACAGCCATACTGCAGTTCAGACTAGGGCTGGGCAACTAATTGAAAAAAATAATCGAAATCGACATTTAGACCCTATAAGCGAAGTAATTTTTCTTATGACGATTATTTTGATTATTTGCACTGTGTAAGTCACATGACTGCGCCCCTCCAAATAGTCTACGTTCACTTTCACCAAGAGTGAAGGACGCGCCACCAACATGGAGCAGACAAGCGGCAATTTATTAGAAGACCTTGTAGCCAAGAAAAATACCATATAAATTGTTTGGGCACATTTTGGATTCTGTGCAGAGGACATTGAGCAGAAAGAAGTTAGGTGTAAATACTGCATAAAAACCATGTCGATGACCATCGATATCACCACTAATCGGTTCCAACATTGCATAAAATAATCATTCATTAATCGTAATCAAGGTAAGAGCTTTGATTAATCGTGATATTGAGATTAGATAATATCGTCCAGCCTTAGTTCAGACCTGTCTCCCACTGAACACGTGTACTGCATCATAAAACACAAAATATGACAATGGAGACCCCAGACTGCTGAGCAACTGAAGTCGTACATCAAGCAAGAATGGGAAAGAATTACACTGACAAAGCTTCAACAATTAGTGTCCAAAGTGTTAAAATAGTGTTGCAAAAAGGAGAGGTGATCAAACACAATCAAAATTAGAGAAGCTTTGTTAAAAAAAGAAAAAAAAAAAAAAAAACAAAAAAAAACAATGGTTAAGTTTATCACAGGAACATAAATATCTCATCTTTGTGGAGTCTTCAGTTGCATGATGATCAAAACAGATTTTCACATCATAAAAATGTCTTATTTACGTTTCACACAACATCAACTTCTTTGGGATCAATACTATCATACTTGTTCAATTTTGACTGATACATTGAATGACACACAACAGTAAAATTCTTTCAGACAGGAAGTAAAGTAGGGCTCGGAAATTAATCGAAAAATAATCTAAATTGACATTTAGACCCTCCAATCGAAGCAATTCTACTCATGTTGATTATTTCGATTATTTTCTCTGTGTAAGTCATGTGACCGCGCCCCCTCCACACAGTGTGCGTTCACTTTCACCAAGAGCAAAGGAAGCACTACCAACATGGAGGAGACAAACGCCAATCTATCAGACGACCTTGTAGCTGAGAAAAATGCCATTGTTTGGGCACATTTTGGATTCAGTGCAGAGGACACCAAGCAGAAAAGAAGTTAAGTGTAAATACTGCAGGAAGAACGTTTCATGACCGTCGGTATCACCACTTATTTGTTCCAGCATAGTGTAAAATAATTGCTTCATTAATAGTAATTGAGGTAAGAGCCTCAATTAATCATGGTATTGAGATTGGGTATAATCGCCCAGCCCAAAAGTGAAGGCAAGTAAAAACTGCCACTTGGTCCATACTAACATCCTTAAACAGAGGTCTAATGAAAAGCTCCAACTGAACAAGGAGGCTGTTCATCATTAACAGCACTCTACTTAACAGGTGTGACTGTGACTTACTTGTGGTCCATGTTTCCCGATGTTTCCCATGTCCCCTTTCTCTCCCTGCAAGCAAAACACATCAAACAGTGTGCTGGTTAGTTTCCTGCAGTTTAAGAGATGTCTGTCACCATTTTACCCTGCTCCTGGCCCACGACTCAGGATATTGCAAGTGTTAAAAGGAACACACACTTCAGTGCTGCGTGGGACTGAGGAGAATTCTGTGCTGCCTCTTGCTGGTTTGCTGATATCTGTGATGAAAGCCTGGGGAGAACATTTTCTCTCCTAATTAAGAGCATGTGTTCAATACAGCAAGTCTCTGCTCACTGTAAGTGGGTCACAAACACAGAGGCAGAGAATACCAGAGGTGAGAGCGTAGTTACAAAATGCCAAGGAGGGTTTGGTTAGCCTGCATTTGCTTGTGAGCCAGATAGCTCAAAAAGTTATGAGTGGATTTGATTATATTTTCTGAGAATGTTAGTCATGGCATAAGGAAGAAGTGATGAAATTTTAATGGTGATCAAAATCTGTTTTGACTTCCCCAGTCCCACAGATGATGATCCAAATGATGCTGCCACTCTGTGTAACAGAACACTAGCTTCTGGTTGCAGGAGATTTTGGCAAATTCTTTGGGGGAGCTACCTACATGTTTAGGTGTGTTGCTCATCCTTACAAGTTGTCTTGTTGGGAGGGCGATCAATCAGGCTTTCCAATGATATAAAATACAGGAACAGTTGGTATTATTAAAGGCGAGAAATAGTTGGCTGAAATAACACTTCCAGATTTGTTTCAGGAGTACAGGTCATGCTCAAGCAACCAGCAGACATTTTCACTCATGCAAAACTTTCTTTTTCCGTGGAAAAACCTGACCAATGCTGTGGCAGCCATACCTTTAATGTGAGCTGCCAACAACTGTCGATAAAGCCTTAAATATTCACTCCAGACCAGCCAACAGAAACAAGCACAACTTCAGATTTCTCCTTACAGCGCTTTAACCCTCATGATGTCCTCCCGATAGAGTAACATTCATTGTCCTCTGGGGTCAATTTGGACCCCAACTGGTTTGACTGTTAAAAAGCACAAAACATAAAATTGTCACAGAAATTTGGGTTGCATCATTGTATTCAACTTCAGACCAACCTATTAATACTAATTTTACACTTTCTTTGGTAAGTCCTACCTTATTTATATGAAATAATAGCTATTTTTTGAGTTTCACAAAACTGAAATTCTGAATAATTTCAAAAAAAGTAAAGATCAAAGGCAAATAAGTCGACAGATTATCAGACACTGGTATAAGTCAAACTTCTATCAGGATTTTTTTTTTTTTTTTAAATGGCAGTTAATAGAAACATTCATTGTCCTCTGGGGTCAATTTGGACCCCAACTGGTTTGACTGTTAAAAAGCACAAAACATAAAATTGTCACAGAAATTTGGGTTTCATCTTTTCATTCAACTTGAGACCAACCTATTAATACTAATTTTACACTTGTTTTGGTAGGTCATACCTTATTTATATGAAATAATAGCTATTTTTTGAGTTTCACAAAACTGAAATTCTGAATAATTTCAAAAAAAGTAAAGATCAAAGGCAAATAAGTCGACAGATTATCAGACACTGGTATGAGTCAAACTTCCATCAGGATGTTTTTTTTAATTTATTTATTTTTTTAAATGGCAGTAAATAGAAACATTCATTGTCCTCTGGGGTCAATTTGGACCCCAACTGGTTTGACTGTTAAAAAGCACAACACATAACATTATCACACATTTTTGTTTCAACTTTTTATTCAACTTTATTCTTATTCATTACCTGACAGATAAAACATACACTGCTCAAAAAAATAAAGGGAACACTCAAACAACACCTCCTAGATCTCATATAATGACATATCTCAATTGAAAATCTTTATTTACTACGTAGTGGAATGTGTTGAGAACAAAACAACATAGGAATGGGTAATGTAAATAAAGATCTTCATCCCATGGAGGTCTGGATTCAGAATCACACTCAAAATCAAAGTGGAAAATCAGATCACTGGCTGATCCAACTTTGGTGGAGATTCCTCAAGACAACTCAAAATGAGCTTCAGTAGTGTGTACGGCCTCCATGTGCCTGTATGCACTCCTGCAATGCCTGGGCATGCTCCTGATGAGACGACAGATGCTCTTCTGGGGATCTCCTCCAAGACCTGGATCAGAGCATCAGTCAACTCCTGGACAGTCTGTGGTGCAACGTGGCGCTGTTGGACAGGGAGACATGATGTCCCAGATGTGCTTAGTTGAATTTAGGTCTGGGGGCAGGCCAGTCCATAACATCAATGCCCCCACCATGCAGGAACTGCAGACACACTCCAACCACATGAGGCCGAGCATTGTCATGCATCAGAAGAAACCCAGGGCCCACTGTACCAGCATATGGTCTCATAATGGGTCTCAGGATCTCATCCCGGTCCCTAATGGCAGTCAGGGTACCCCTGGTTAGCACATGGAGTGCTGTGTGGCCCTCCAAAGAAATTCCCCCCCAGACCATCAATGACCCACTGCCAAACCGGTCATGCTGGAGGATGTTGCAGGCAACAGAACGCTCTCCACGCTCTCCAGACTCTGTCGTGTCTGTCATGTGCTCAGGGTGAACCTGATCTCATCAGTGAAGAGTACAGGGTGCTAATGGCGAATCTGCCAACCTTGATGTTCTCTGGCAAATGCCAACCGGACTGCACTGGTGTTGGGTTGTAAGTACAGGTCCCACTAGTGGATGCCGTCCTGTCATACCACCCTCAAGGAGTCAGTTTTGACCGTTCAAGCAGAAACGTGCACATTAGTGGCCTATTGGAGGTCACTTTGTGGGGCTCTGACCCACCAGACTCGGCATGCCATAAACTAGCTGTAGCTTCTTTACTTGATTGATAGACGCCAGCGAGAATTAACACACCCACATAGGCCTGCAGATCTGTTCGATCCAGCTTTCTTCACTTCTTGCCATACACATGTTGTCCCTCCTTATTTGTCATGGCTGGCACTATCTCCTCAATAGGCTTGGGCAGAAACAGATCAAAAGTGGATTTTATGTCATCAATACGAGATACTGCATATAGAGTTGGACCGTGGTGGCTTGTCACTCTTACTGCTGTCGACATGCGTCATCTGTCACTGGGAGGGATGGAAGACCAGATCAATGTTTCATCGTTTGACAGGAAATTTTCTTCAGTCTCAGCTGGGTCCTCCTCCTCAGATTCTTCCTCCTCAGTTGATTCTTCCTCCTCTTCTTCAGCATTTCCTCCCAATTATTTGTCTCCATAACTTTGCTAAAAATTAGCTCATGAACCCCCTGTGCCGTATACCGCTTCTGCCTCCTCATTTTGCTGCCTGTCTCTCTCAGAGTAAAATGTAAAATGCCCCAAAATCCGTGAGAGAAGACCTGATTGTTTTTTCTTGATATTTTTTGTTGTCTTGACCATCGGTTGACCCCAACACATCAAAGGGTGTGGGCACGCATGTGTGTGTGTCTGTGTGTCAGTGCACTTGTGTCTGTTTGCGTGTGTGTGTGTGTGTGTGTGTGTGTGTGTCTGTGTGTGCACAGGTGTGTGTGTGTGAATGCACTTTGTTTGTTTGTGTGTGTGTGTGCGTGTGTGAATGCACTTGTGTCTGTTTGTTTGTGTGTATATGTGTGTGTGTGTGTGTGCGTGTGTGTGTGTGCTGTTGGGGGGGGCAGTATGGCATGACAATTTGCCCCTTTGCACCCCTTGTGCTGTGGGGTATTTTTGGACCCCAGAGGATGACGAACGTTACTTAATTTAAAAAAACATTCATAATTCAGTCAAATTACTTCAAATTTATTGTAGTTGTGAAGATCATAGTATCAAACAACCCCTGTTATTTTCATACCATTTGATGACAAAACAAGAATGTTATGAAAGAAAAAGTTTTCGTTTGGGGTCCAAAATGACCCCAGGACATCATAAGGGTTAAACTATCACTTAACCCTACCTCACAGTTTCGTGGAAACTTGATTAATAGTAGGAGACTCACAAGAACAAACAAGCTTTCAGCACAACAAATATAGAAGTCTGCAACATTTCTTCTTAATTTCTTGGCATCTTATGACCTGTACGGCAGATTTTTCCTACAGGTGTTGAAAGGAGTAAAAGTTAACCGGTAGGAAAATGTGACTCATTCCTACTCATGGAAAGTAAACATGATCAGACAAAGAAAAGAGGCTGGATAAATAATCAACCTCACTCTGGTATTCAACAATGATGCACAAAGCTACAAAGTGGTTGTTTCCAGTGATTGATTTCAGTGGCCAAAACTGCACCTCAGAAGATAGTTCAAATTAATTTACAGGACAACAGAAGTATTTTAGTAACTGTTACAAAAGTAGCCTCACCTGTAAACCGTCAGGCCCAGGTTCACCGATGTAGCCTTTTCTTCCAGGACGTCCCTGCAAAGGAAAACAGACGGACACACACGCAAAACCTATTACTGATAGGTATCAAACTCTCAATGTTTTCTGTCATGACTCATCCAAGCTTTTTGCTTACTGAACCTCAGATGACTGTTTAATTTCATCAATCTGCAGAGTCACAGCTTTGTTGTTTGTTTAAAAGCCTGTTAATGTATCTGTGATTCTTACGGTAGGGCCAGCAACACCAGGCGGTCCGAGAGGTCCTTCATCCCCCTGTTAAATACAAAAAGGTTTAGTTAATCAAACAAATATCAAAATATGCCAAAACACAATCTCAATTTGGGGTTGGCAGTAGTTCTGATTTGACATGCAAAAGCAGAAAATTAAAAGTGTTTGATTCTAAGGATGTGAAACTGGAAATCGAGGATCTGAAACAATAACATGACCCTAAACGCTCCTTCTGTTGCTCCCTGTCATGCTGGCTTTTCTTCATTAGTTGATTAATGTCTATGTCTTTGGCCTTTTCTAAGTGGATGCATCTTTGCTTCTGGCCTTTGTGTGTGAAACATAAACTTAAAAAAAAATCTAGTATTCAGATAGAGATCATTCAAGCACATCCTCATCTCATTATGTCGCACAGAAGCTCCAACAGATGAGTAAATTATAGCGAGTTGTTTCAAGTTTTAACCTGGTTAATGGTCAAACACTAATCACAAATAGGAGCATTTCTGACTCTTTTGTTAACCTCCAGAGCGCTGAACTTTGATTTCTGAGCTCAAACACATCCAACATGTTTTTATAAGCACCTAACAGTGAATCATGACTTCACCCAGTGGAACATGCCTCAAGATACATCTCAGTGGAAAAAACCCCTCTGGGACGTGAGATGCAACTGTCTGTGTGCGCCTACATGCTGAACGTGAAGAACTGCCTCAAACAAAAGATCCAGTGGAAACCCCTTGATGAGCCGTACTTTCCTCTTCTTCTATCAGTGAACTAAGAGCGTAACAGACAGGTAGATTAGGCTGGGCTCTAAATCTTCTCACCTGTGTTCCTTGAGGCCCTGGTGGGCCTTGGGGTCCTCTGGCACCCTGCAAACCCTGAAAAGGCCAAAAAAGTATTCAACTGAAAGGATTCAACCAATGGTTGGATGTAAAATAAAACAAAAGTTCTTTACCTTTGGCCCAGGTGGGCCATTGGGACCTGGTATCCCAATGTCTCCAGGAAATCCCTTGAGGGAAAAAAGGGGAATTTAATTATTGGTTTCTGTCATGAGTTTCAGAACAAATCACTTGCATTGTTGTGAACATCACAGAAGCAGTGGGATTATACTGATTTTAAACCAGAATGTAGAACCTAGTTTTTTTTTCACATTTTCAGTTTGTTTTAAATACCTGAAGGTCTCCTTCATAAAAGATCTAGCTAATTCTAAGTATGTTAGTAAGTTCATAGAGAAGTTGCGTAAAGATAATGATGGCTGGCCACTGAGTTAATAAAAGCTGAATACTTCTAACAAGCATTCATTTTCGTGCTGAACTGTAAACTATGAATTTTTACCCCACAGTCATGTTTTATGGCTTTGTGCAGTAAGCTGTTGACACTTTCGATATTTTTGATGCATGACAATAATAGTCGTGCATCCAGCCTACAGGTGGTGGTGATGATGATGATGATGATGATGATGATGATGATGATGATATTCTAACATTCATGGTGGTTTTGGGGCTACAGAGAAGACGTCATACTTGTGTTAAACTTTCTCAGTAAACTGATCAACAAGTCATCTCTCTCTAACAGCAGCACAATCAGAGCGAGACAATCAAAGCTGCGGCTCTCAAATGGTCGAGCCTCAGGACACACCACCAGTGTTCTAAAGAGACATTAAAACTAAAAAGTCTATTTTTTGTTTTTCTTTTTAAATGCTAGGGGAAAAAGTTTGCATGCAAATGACTTTAATCTCCTTTCAGAGAAGAAAAAGTTGGTAGTTCTCCAGAACTACCAACTTTAATTGTTAATTTTCTAATCTAATCAAACTAATCTTTTTTGTCATAGTTTTCATCAATGACGTTCCTCCCCTGACAAAAGCTTAACAGTAAGAAAAACAAGTGCACATGGACAACAGATGAAAACTAGACTAAAATGTTTGACAGACTTAATCCAATCAGACCTAATTTCATCATGTAGGCAGTGGGACAAGTTAGGAATATATCCAATCACAGCTGCCTTGGATGTGTGGGAAGGTTGAATGAGTTAAGAGGGACATCCAATCACAGCTGCCTTAGCTTGGTGGTGGTGGGATAAGTTGTGGAGCGATCCAATCAGAGCTGCTCTCTTTATGAATTGATATATTCATGTAGAGCAGGTTCACAGTTTGTTGTCAGTTCAGGTATTGTAACTGAGATGCTCTGCCAGGTAGAATAAATAAAGGTGACTGCATTTCACAGAAGTTTATTCAACTTTCCCACTAAAATTAAATTTGTTTCTGTTCATTTATACTTTCAGCATTTACTACCATTCAATAAAGGGTTATTAGATATTTCATTTTTATCCAAGTGTGAAACAAAATGACTTGCACTTTAAACTTCATATTTTAGTCAACTAAATTGACAGTAGACCTCGTCGACTAAAATTAAAACAATTTAGATGACTAAAGTATGGCCAAAACTAAAAGATATTTTAGGCAAAAGACTACATCTAAAACTAAATTAAAAAGTGCTGTCAAACACTGGAACATATCTAGTATTTTAACATTTATCTATTTAATAAAGAGCAGAGAAAATGAATAAATCCATGATTGCACTCAACTTAAAGTCTCCAGTTTACTGTGTTGCTAGTAGAGCAAAAAGCCATAATGTTTCCATCCTGACTAATCTGACAGACATGTTTGAGGCTCTGCAGTGACAACGATAAATCACACATATTTAGAAAAAATGCCACTTTTCCATCGGCATTTTTGATGACACCCACATCGCTCTATCTACTCTGAGTCCATCTCACCTCCATGTAACTTTCTTTTGAAGGCCGGCACAGCTAGTAGATGACAGCGTGTATATCTCTAGCCCGACAACAATGTTGGTTGTCTGAGCAGCTACACTGATGAAAAAGGGTCAGTTGAACATATTTTGAAATAGGTGTATTTAATTACTGTACAAAAGCGTTTAAGTTGCAAAGAAACTAGGTTAAAAGTTTATGATGTATTCATGGTGTTTGCGATGAGCTGGGGCTTCACCTCAGCTTTTCTACAATGATAAAAAAACGTACTCTATTGTCCTCAAACTTATCTGGAGCTCAGGAAAAGCATGTTAATAGTTAATAAAAGCTGAATACTTCTAACAAGCATCCATTTTCGTGCTGAACTGTAAACTATGAATTTTTACCCCACAGTCATGTTTTATGGCTTTGTGCAGTAAGCTGTTGACACTTTCGATATTTTTGATGCATGACAATAATAGTCGTGCATCCAGCCTACAGGTGGTGGTGATGATGATGATGATGATGATGATGATATTCTAACATTCATGGTGGTTTTGGGGCTACAGAGAAGACGTCATACTTGTGTTAAACTTTCTCAGTAAACTGATCAACAAGTCATCTCTCTCTAACAGCAGCACAATCAGACCGAGACAATCAAAGCTGCGGCTCTCAAATGGTCGAGCCTCAGGACACACCACCAGTGTTCTAAAGAGACATTAAAACTAAAAAGTCTATTTTTTGTTTTTCTTTTTAAATGCTAGGGGAAAAAGTTTGCATGCAAATGACTTTAATCTCCTTTCAGAGAAGAAAAAGTTGGTAGTTCTCCAGAGATCTTAAGAAATGAAAACTTAATCATCTGAAAACCAGTTTTGTAAACAAATAACGATAAAAAACAGCTGGAGATCTTGAAAAACATCCAAGAATAACCTTGTTAACACAGCAAAAGCATTTAAAAGTAATCTAAGTTGATGTATGTTTATATAATAAGGGCTTTTACATCTATTATTCTGAGCACACATGTCCCAATCCACAGGTTTAGGGCCACTGATTTAGAGGACTGTTGACAGAAGAGGTTAAGTAACCCTTTGTCAAGTCCCACCCTCCGCAGGAAGTGAACTTTGTCAAATTTTTTGCTTAAAGCTGCTTAAAGCTGGAAAAGACAGTTACAGAGTCGCATCAACCTGCATATATGCATCCTCCAGTATTTAGGACACACTAGGCTGGAATATTCACATTTTTATCATACCTCTTGTACTAAGATCAAATTCTGACCTGATGGTGGTGTCAAGTAAAACTTGGTGGATGTCTATAAAGTTGATGATAAGAGACAAACTTTTCAGAACTTAATACAGCTGGCAAGCCTGTACAATCTATAGAGCATATGGACTTTGTGGAAGGCTAGAAAACATGTCAGAGCCGAAGTAAATAGTTTTATTTATGTAGTAAACACATACACAGGAAATTCCAATGTCATCCCTCAATATGGTTTACATACATTATAACAGGGATCAGAACAGAGCCCTGAAATGGGTCAGGTATGGAGAGTAAACAACAGACACATGTTCTGAAATCAATAGGTATGAATGATCTCAATTCAGGCAGACAAAGCAAGAAAGTGTTTTAATACATTTTAATGTTAATCTAACTGTGCAGTAACTGAGCAAAGTTATTATGAACCTGGTCGTCCTAAACCAATCACTTCTGTTAGGCAGCATCTGATGCAGACTTTAACCGTAACCGTTAAACCACACAGAATCGATATTTGGATTCTTGTTTGTTAGACCAAAATATTAAATATACTCCTGTAAAAGCAAAGGAGAACATGGAAACTGTACTTTGAGTCTTATTATTTTTATTATATTAATTTAAACTTTCAGCTGTAACTTACTGATATAAAGGCTTTCAGTTTCAGGCTTCGTCTCTATTTGTAGGCCAAACAATGCAGTTCTATAGATTAACAGGAAGATCTTAATGTATTTTTTAATTCCCTAAAAGTCATTCAAACCCTCAGCTATAAACTGCATTTTTAACCACAGACTACCACACATCTCTTCTGTCTCTGTGTGGTAATCATGAGCAGGAGCATCATAAAAGGAGCTGTGACTTGGCTCCCTGCCCGTCACGTTATATACTCTAATAGGACGGTAAAGAAACAGCAGGATGGTTTTATAGCTGCATCTGTTTGAGCTGACTCACATTTTAATTGTTTTCCATCCTTTCATCCTGTTGAGATAAACTAACGGATGTTCAGGCTTCCCTGAACAGCATTTCTTCCATATGAGAATAAAGTTGAGAATCTAGTTGTTGTAATAACAGTGAAAATCACATTGTTAAATCATAGCTGTAGCACAGACCTGATCACTTGCTGTCATCATTTCTTTGTTTACATAAGGTGATGATGTTTTGTGATCATACAGCTGCAGTCTTTCTACCACTGAAAATAAATAAACAACACGGTGAACTATAAAACTCATCATCATTAAAGCAGCACTACGGAAGATTTCTGCTTGACCGGATAGGGAACTCAACTACCCATGAGCTCTAGCGCGCGCATACTGTCGTAAGGATACAGAGTTGCCGGTCGCGTGCATTTGTTTTGCATGCGAATCACAGAAGCCAGGACTTCGCTAAAAGTATTCTTCTGTCTTCAGCGGCTAATTGCAGGATGGGTAGCGACGAGGTAATGTATTTATTTTTGACTACATGACGATGTTAAAAATTGCTAAGTTCAACTTGGTTTTATTACCGTGAAGTCGCCCCCGTCCTGTTGAAGCAATAAAGTAAATAAAAGTAAAGACAACGACGAGCTGGCGATATCACACACTTGAAATAGGTCTAAACAAAACTACATACTGGTACGTTCTGGATTTGTTGTGCTGTACTTTTTTTCCGTCAAGTTTTTTGAGGAACTTCGTCATAAATTAGTCGCCCAACATACCTTATAGTAGTCGGACAGTAGTCCTTGTCTTTTATTTCACGCAGCAAGTGAACGCCGAACCGATGATTATTCCTGTCCGAGCATTCAGCTTGTTTTTCTCTCGCTTTCTTTGTTTTGTATCCTCCGACAAAACTTTTCTCTTCCTAACGTTGTTGCCTCCGCCATGGTTAAAGCTCAGCGATTGGCTTTTGCCGAGACTTCCGTGTTTTAAACGAATCGGGAATCAGGGGAAGTGACGTATGCCGTAAAGCAGCCCAAACTTGTAGTTTTTTAGTGTGGCAGGGTTCCCACCATCCACCTCGAAGTTACATAGCGCCAGTGAAAGGGATACAGACCACTTCAGACCACGACAGAGGTTTCATTCAACTCATTGTAAAGTGGTGGACCATCACAATGAATATCGAAGGATTATATTATGTTTGAAAAGCTACATAGTGTTGGTTTAAGTCCTACCTCTGGTCCTGGAGGCCCAGGTGGTCCTTGTGTCCCAATCTCACCAATTTTACCCTGTAAAAACAGACAACACGTGACACAAATTTATTTTGAAATCATTGCCTGAGCACAGTATGCAGTCAGAGATACGCTTGCTGTTCATCCTTGCATTCCTGCACATGTTCTGTCGAGTAATAACAGTTCTTTTTAACCAACTGTAGTACTGGATTATATTTCTGGGAGGCACTCCGCCATCTCAAGCTGCACACAACTACCCCACACATGGGAACTTAACTACAAACACGGAGACCGATGACAGATGCACGCCATTCTATAACTTATTCCTTGATGCACTGACATGATGGTCCTAGTGCTTTTGTTTGGAGAATCACCGTGTATAATGATGACATTCATCAGCTAAATGTGGGATTCTTACATATGCCTCCGTATTTTTTGTTATGTCAATGTATCTGATCATATCAGTGTTAATTTTCTAATCTAATCAAACTAATCTTTTTTGTCATAGTTTTCATCAATGACGTTCCTCCCCTGACAAAAGCTTAACAGTAAGAAAAACAAGTGCACATGGACAACAGATGAAAACTAGACTAAAATGTTTGACAGACTTAATCCAATCAGACCTAATTTCATCATGTAGGCAGTGGGACAAGTTAGGAATATATCCAATCACAGCTGCCTTGGATGTGTGGGAAGGTTGAATGAGTTAAGAGGGACATCCAATCACAGCTGCCTTAGCTTGGTGGTGGTGGGATAAGTTGTGGAGCGATCCAATCAGAGCTGCTCTCTTTATGAATTGATATATTCATGTAGAGCAGGTTCACAGTTTGTTGTCAGTTCAGGTATTGTAACTGAGATGCTCTGCCAGGTAGAATAAATAAAGGTGACTGCATTTCACAGAAGTTTATTCAACTTTCCCACTAAAATTAAATTTGTTTCTGTTCATTTATACTTTCAGCATTTACTACCATTCAATAAAGGGTTATTAGATATTTCATTTTTATCCAAGTGTGAAACAAAATGACTTGCACTTTAAACTTCATATTTTAGTCAACTAAATTGACAGTAGACCTCGTCGACTAAAATTAAAACAATTTAGATGACTAAAGTATGGCCAAAACTAAAAGATATTTTAGGCAAAAGACTACATCTAAAACTAAATTAAAAAGTGCTGTCAAAATTAACACTGGAACATATCTAGTATTTTAACATTTATCTATTTAATAAAGAGCAGAGAAAAATGAATAAATCCATGATTGCACTCAACTTAAAGTCTCCAGTTTACTGTGTTGTTAGTAGAGCAAAAAGCCATAATGTTTCCATCCTGACTAATCTGACAGACATGTTTGAGGCTCTGCAGTGACAACGATAAATCACACATATTTAGAAAAAATGCCACTTTTCCATCGGCATTTTTGATGACACCCACATCGCTCTATCTACTCTTAGTCCATCTTGCCTCCATGTAACTTTCTTTTGAAGGCCGGCACAGCTAGTAGATGACAGCGTGTATATCTCTAGCCCGACAACAATGTTGGTTGTCTGAGCAGCTACACTGATGAAAAAGGGTCAGTTGAACATATTTTGAAATAGGTGTATTTAATTACTGTACAAAAGCGTTTAAGTTGCAAAGAAACTAGGTTAAAAGTTTATGATGTATTCATGGTGTTTGCGATGAGCTGGGGCTTCACCTCAGCTTTTCTACAATGATAAAAAAACGTACTCTATTGTCCTCAAACTTATCTGGAGCTCAGGAAAAGCATGTTTGCAATACAGCTGAGGTGTTGAAAATGTTGCCGACTTGTCTTTCATTTACAAGCCTACAAAACTAAATCCAGACCCCATTGTGGCATAATGTTTACTTTACTTTGTCTGTAAAAATGGTAAACAACCTCTGAGACCCATCTTGCACGCAGGCACGCTCAAATATGGAAACACATAAAACCTTTTTTCAGCACAGGGTCACACACACTCACACGGACATACCGGTGGTCCTGGTTTCCCTCTCTGCCCACTGGGACCAGGTGCACCAGCAGCTCCCTGAAAACAGACACAACACTCTTGATTTGGTCTTAAAATTCCCTTACAGTTGCCTTTGCTTTATCTATCTCTGTACAAAATACTGTATGTCTTCATGCCCTTATCCACACAGGCAGCCTGTTATGTGAAGGCACCATGTGTTTGACGTAGCAACATCTGCATTTATTCAAAACCTTTACAACTCCAGCCATGGAAAATGTTTGTTTCACTCTTTCCTGATTAAGGAAAAACAAAATTTTCATGACAAAATCTGCTCTCTTCAAATAACTAGTAAAGGCAGAAGGCAGCAGGACGTCAATTCTGTAAATTTTTAAGAAGATAAACAAAGATGGACTCACTGAAACATGATAATAAAAACAAAAATGCTGTGCTGATATTTTCTAAGTAAATTTAAGTTTGCCTGAAGAGTGTTGCCTTCCTCTAAGTGCTTCATGTGTGACGGTGGACCTACCTTGTCGCCTTGGTAACCCATGTCGCCTGGCTGGCCCCTCTCTCCCACTTCACCCTGAATTTCACAGCATCACACAGAGATATAACACAACACCAGCCTAACAGAGTGATCACAATATCATTACAGTGTAGGATACAGAGAAAGTGTAGACAAACAACTTCTTTATAAAATATGTGAACAATATGAACTGAAATATTTAAAGCTAAAATGCTGAGGTCAGACTACAAGATTTTTCGTTCTGTTACAGACGTCATGGGTCAGACACCCTCCAGTCCTGCCTCAACCCCTGTCTGTGAGTGGGTTGATCTGAAGTTTGGTTGAGATGGCATGTACAGTGAGGCAGAGCCCTTCAGGTTATCCACTATCCTCCACAGGCTCCTATAATAATCAAATCATTCAGCCATTTCTTTTACAGTTATGCTTCACTTTCTGTTGCCAAGTCATAGATGCATCCCAGATGCGTCTTGTTGCCATTTGCTTTGTAACACTACAGAATATAAAATGCCTGATTTTCAGAAACAGCAAGCCCTAAGACACAATAAACTGTAGAGTTGGATTATAACCTTAAATGAAATGACTGAATCGAGCCGTCTGACCACAGCATAAGGCAAGGCACTAGGAAACTACATCACTCCTGAGTCCATGATAAGCAGACAGACATCATTCTTTCAACTGTAGCAACAAGGAAGACTTGGGTAGAGCTCACTCACCGCTAACTAGCTTAGCTCAAACACTAGAATTGAATGGGTAGTGTTAGCCTGCCTCGGCCTACAGTCATCAGCGAAACTCTTCATCAACTCTTAACCTGTGTGCTTGTTGTGGCTTTTTTGTTTTTGTTTTGTTGCTGCATCATGTTACTATATCTATGTTTAAACAAAGTTTATACTTTATATTATTTTCAAAAAGAAATACAAACAAAACAAAACCACAGGGTGTGCATGTGCCCTGCAAATTAGCTTTGTATGTATTTATTACAACAGTTAAATAATGTTCTAATCTTAGTCTAAGAATGGATAAGGTAACATGAAAAATACAATGAGTCACAACAAACATGTAGGTCCTTTTAGATTTGCTGGACTTGGGGCGCTGGTTTGGCAGAGTGGTTAGCAACCAGGCATGTCCCATGTACATGCTTCTGCCAGTCCAGGTTCGAATCCAGCCCTTTCACAAACCTATCTACTGCCCCCCCCCCATCAATAAAGGCACAAAATGCCCAAAAGATACATTTAATAAAAAAAATAGAAAAAAAAAGATCTGCTGCAGAGTTTATTGGATGACGGTAATCATATGCAGGGTAACGTTACTCATTGACTCCCCATATTTGAGCTAAGCTCATTAGCGGTGAGTGAGCTTTGCCCGTCTCCTTTGCGTTACTGTGCACACAGTTGAAAAATGGTGTTGGTCTGCTTTTCTGGACTTGGGAGTGAGGCAAGACACAAAAAGAAAAAAAAACTAGTATATCCTTTTAGGGGGGGAAACACAATAACGCTATCATGACTGAAAATTAACTCAAAATTAAGCACCTTTGCAAACTTCAGAGTACTACAGAATTTGAAATGTCTGCACTGTGCCTGCACTTTATACCTTGCAATAGCATCCATTCAGGATAATAAGACACCAATCTGACTGCAGTCCAGTTCGTGCTGACAAACACTGCGTTTGGCATCTCCAATGACTTACTGCAATCAGACCCTGCTCGCCCATCTCTCTTTCAACATCAACTATTTATTTATACTGTATCCACAGGAAATCAACAGCACTACAAATCAAAGTAAGAGAGTGCTTTGTCAACTGAAAAGGCAAAGAGAACATTACCCCTCCAGCGCTAAACTGTTTAACCTCAAAAGAAGTTGTTTAACCAAAACACTGCAGACTGTGTCTATTCCTGATCACATTTAGCCTCCTGGCTTTGATGCTTCATGCTGTCAACATACCTTATGAGCTTACTGAAATGGTCAGATGTCAAAGACAAGATTAATAACTACATACCCCCCTAACACATCTCTGTTTGTGCTTTACTGGTAGACTAAAGTAGATTATGTCAGCTTTGGGGTCAGTCTTTGATACAGGCCAAGAAGCATGTACTAAACCAAATCAATCCAGAAGAAGGTATTACAGACCAACTTAAAATGCAGTCAATATTATTGGATATCAAGGTGTCATTGTCACGGTGAGATGTGTTTACACCGAGCACTCAGGCTGAAAAGTTGGTATCTGATTGCTAAGAACAGATGATACTGCAAGGCAGAACCAGGATCAGTGATGGTTAACTTGGGTCATTGTCATTTTGTGGATCTTTAGTAACATGTCCAGTTTTGTGAGCTTTACAAATTAGACACAGATACGCTGCAATAATATAAATATTTAGATCACCTTATCACCTTTCAATCCAGGTGGGCCAGCTCGTCCTCCCGGGCCCTGCCACAGGAAGAGGAGAGAGGAGGAGCAGAGCAGATGACTATTTGATTTATAAAGTGAAGCTTCATAACATGCAGTTGTTACGGTCAGACTCATATGTCTCTGTTTCTCTTACCATAGGTCCAACCATACCAGGCAGTCCCCGCATTCCCTCAGGCCCTGGGTCCCCCTGCAAAGGTAAAGAGGTACACATTGGCATTTTTACTTCAACAAAAATATGAGTTCAAACCATGACACTAAGCATCATTTGATATTGTATTTACTTTAACTAAGCAGGTTTTGTTTTGCCGGCATTCGTTGGTTCCTTTGTTTTATAGATTTTGAACAGAATTAATCAAAAAGTTAAGGATGCATTCAAGGGCAATCGTAAAAATGAAATTTTTTGTGACTTCCAGAGCTGTACATGCAGGGGTAGTGCAGGGGAAATCTATATCGCTTAAATCGTTGCTTTTTTGATATTATTATCTTGAATGTTCATATCTCGATACAGATACGATAATGATATATCTATTTCAGCCCCACACGAGACTACCTTCCTTTGTTCAAATAATTAGGCATCTGGTTACATAAAATAAGTTTTAGAGTGGCAAACCATGGTTTAATTTTCTGTCATTATGTGGCCCAAACTTTATATCCATCTGGATCCTCTATGGCTGGGGATTGACTCTGCAGCTACACTGACACAAAATCACATGTGTTCCATCATAAGAGGCCTCAGCAGAGAACACATGAAAAACGATCAGAGGAGGAGATAAGACGGTGCTTTTCTTCTAAAACTCAGGTTTCTAAGGCCTGATTGAAGAGATCTGGTGCAGCAGCATCCCACAGGAGGGCTTTGCTCAAACTGCAGTCAAGATGAATTCTGACTGCCAGGTGGTTAGGGATTATCCAAACCATTTTCTCCCTCGATAATTGATTCAAGGCTTCAGTTAAACCAGGTTGCAGCATTCCTGTAGCTCATGTTTAATGACAACCACAGCAGTGTCAGGAAATCTAATACCGCATGAGAACAAAACAAAGATTTGCAGGGGAGTTGCACATAAAAGATCCTGAAATATATCAAACCAATTTAGGCTGTACCTCACCCGTCGCTCTCCATGCACTCTGTGTGTCTGAGTGTCTGGCTGAATCAGTTTGTTGAGTCACACTCTGGCAAAGACATCAAGAGCATACCAGAATGGACTCTTGCTGCTCTGTTTCTGCTCTATGTCTGATTACTTAACTAAAGTGTGAACTTTGTGTAATGGCCTTTAATAAATGAGTGAGCTTAGCAAAGAGGCTAATCTATGCTACTGACACTGGGAGGTGGAACCAGGATTAAATTAAGATCTGGTTGTCAAATTCTCCTAAATATTTAATTATCAAAAATCAAAACGATTTTCACTCAAAACAAAAAATACAATCAGTTAAAAGAAAGCTTTGGTTTTAAGGCTGACAGAGACTTAATAGGTGAGATATCCAGCTCTCAGTGAGATTAACAAAAAGGCCTCAACATTTATACTGATCGATCCAGAGTAAGAAACCTTTCCAAGATTATTAGATGTATCTGTGACATTTGCAAGTCACGTAAAAAAAAACATCAATTGAATGTACAGTTTATCCCTGAATAAATAGAAAGTCTCTAATACTGCATGCATGCTGATATCTTATATCATTGAATTACGGACCTTGGCTGGTTGCACCTTTTCTTAATTTAAGGACAAATCCCTTTTTTGAATATTATCACCCTAAAATAAAAATTAATTACATCCTAGAGATGGAACAGTGCACAAAGCCCCCTGATGGGTATCTGCTTTGGTACTTAGGTCCTGATTTCTGGCTCACTTCAGTCTTGGTCATTGAATATTTATTTATTATTTTATAGAGGCAAGGAGATGAAAATTCAATTTTTATTCTTAAACTTCATTTTACAAAATCCTCTGGTTTCATAAAATGCATGAACCATTCCATAAAGGTGTCACTGTGATCTGATTCATTGAAATGTCACTAAAATAAATAAAATACTCAAATGCAATTAACTTCAGAGCTCAGACTTTTTCTATTATAAGTTCAACAACACATCAGACCCTTGGTGTTAAACCTTAATGTATTTTTTAACAAAGGCTTCAAGATGTTGTGTGTATGTTACAGGTCTGTACCTGCAGTAAAGATAAATTACAGTCAGTAACTGAGGAGCAGCCCATCTATCCAGATGTGTCTGCTTCACTAAGTGACCCCTCAAACACCCCAATAAATCCCCGTTCAGTGAGGACGGCTAACTAGTGTAAATGAAGCTTGAAATGATGGCACAGGAAAGGTGCAGGTTAAATAGTTGTATCTATTTTGCTGACACGTACATCCAGTTGTTTTAGAGGCCCCCATGAACTAAGACACCTTAAAAGTTTTACATTCCACAGTAAAAAGCCAGGCCGCTCTCCATTAGCACTGAGACAGTCCTTGATTTTTAATCTGACTGCAGTTTAAAGATCTCAAGGAGTGCTTAAAACCATTACATACTAAAAAAACGACTGGTACTGGAGTCAGGATGGAGTCTTTGATTTGACTTTGGCATTAAGATGATAGCGATTCTATAACCTCAATGACTTTTGTCAAAGTTTCTGATGTTATGTATTCGTAATACACAACAAAAACAATTAGATAGTCCAGTGACTGCTTTATATTATAGAAGTGCTGTGATAAAGGCCTGTGGACCCATCTGCACTTGGACATGGAGAAGTGGACATACTGATCGTGAATTACCAAGTAGTTTGATTAGAATCCCTTTAAAACTCCCTCCAACTATGTCTCACATGCAACTCCAAAACTCAAAATTCTTGTTCTGTTTTTCTCTTTCTGAAATGATCCGGAAAGCATTCTAGCAGAAACAAAGCAGTCAGTATTGTCCTTAGAGTATTTAATGTAGGAGTATTTCAACTAATGTGCCATAAGAAAACAGACATTTTTGAAACTGCCCACTTCATACTTCTGACAAATGCATTACAAACCACAATTTCAATGAAGTTGGGACATTGTGGAAAACGTCAATAAAAAAAAACTGAACAGAGAGGAACAGATGATAGACAAGCCATCTTTAAAAAAAAAACAAAACAAAAACTTGAGATTGACAGATGAAACAGAAAGTATATGCCATGGGATATGTGACACATTCATAGAAAAAAAAAATCAAGAAACTGAAACTCACCCTCAGACCAGGAAAGCCAGTAATGCCAGTCCCGCCAACAGGCCCCTGTGAAACATCACAGCAACATCCTGAGTACACAGGACAAGACACTTACAGTTCTCAAACCTGCTGTAATTGCAACGTAACGCTACACTGGCAGGTGTAACACCACTAGGGCTGTCACTTTATACTGGATATTTTAAAGGGACTGTAAGGAGAAACTGTTTCTGGCGACATTAAGACTCTGCTACCTATGAGCACGCGCAGCGACTGTCGTAGTGCTAAATAACTGTTCACACTGGGGGCATCATCGATTGTCAACTCGGGGGTGGCGAGGTTTCATCGAGTTCCCAGTAGGAAATTCCGACTTCGGGGGACGTTCCAGTTGCAGTTTCCTACTCGGAACTCTGAAATTCCTACTTCTGACTACAACTGGAACGCACAGAAAGACGTGAGCGTGTTCATTGTGATGCTAATAAAAATACAGCTTGGACCTTCCTCAGAACTCTGCATTGCTTTACAACTTCTTTATTCAACAACTTACAGGATGCAAAGCAATGAGGTAATGTTTCTCTTTCTAGTTATGTAGTGGTAGTTTTTGATGTGTGACAACAAGCAATTTTGGAAAACTTAGTATCCTAGTTTTGTAGCTGGCTATATATCACTACTTAAAGTCCGGTGCCCTAAGACGTGTGCGAATAATATAAATTTGCTCTAGTTTAATTGTCTTGTTCCCGAAGTTGAGTATCCAGGCCAGTCCAGCTCTGTCCGACCCGACTGGAAGGCTAGGGAATAGCATTTATAGATAACCTATTTTGATGCTATAAAACTCATCTTAAAGTGTGCATTTCGATCAGGCATATATCTAAAAGTGAGACTTTTTTGTAATTATTTAGAAACTCCTCACAGTCCCTTTACTATCTGTCCAGACTTGGGGTTGAACATCTGTATTCCAACTGTAAATATACTCAGGGCACCTTGAGGAATGAACTGCACACCACAAAATATTGGAGGACAAGCAAAGTCACTCCGAGTACATCACAACATCTGAGAAGCAACGCATGGAAGCACTTTGGGCTCCACACCAATGATGGCAATATAAAAATTGAAGATCAGGCTTTGTGTCAATTATGTGTAATGCAGCTGACCCACTCCTCATCCACAAATCTGCAGGCCCATATGATGGTCTTCGACCAAGTGGGGTAGTGAAGTGTGACTGTGTCCTCGGCAGGTCCCCTGCTAGAGGCATGAAAAAGGCCATCACAAACAAGATAGCAAGATTTATATGTTGGGACGTGTAGCCCACTGGTGCGACCTCAAAAGAGGTTCATAGTAAAGTAATCAAATGGAAAGGCCTTGTGTCAATTAGGGATGTGCGCGACTAGTCGTTTAATCGGTTAACCGCCTACTTAGTTATTAATCGTTTAGTATTTTACTAGTCGGTTAAACGCTACATTAAGCATCATGCATCTTGTTCTTCACGCCTCTGTGAATAGCTGTAAAGTCTCCCGTTTTGGCCGGGAAACTACCGTATTTTACCCCTCTTTCCCGCCGTCCTCCCGTATTAATTCTTTCCCGTAATTCTCCCGTATTACAAAAAAACATTCCTCTGCCTCTTAATGCCGACTGCAGTAGCCTGCATGTTTGTTTTCCTCCTCTTTTACTACCAAAGAGGCTGAATGTGAAGATGGCTCACTACGTCTATCTTTCTTAACACCGGGGTGCATTGGTTCTAGCGGATTTAGCGGATTTATAGCCGAGTGAGCATTTGTCAAACATGCGATCTTTGGGGTGAAGACGGGGCCGCTCGCGTGGACACACAGAGAGAGCTGAAGTGAGCGTCCTGAAGAGTAACGAGGAAACAAACGCTAATATGAATGATGGCACAAAAGATACGGTTCTTAAGCCAGCTGCCACAGTGTGAGAATGTGTTGGTTTTAAACAGGATGAACAAGGTGTGAGCTCATGAACACCTATGAGCTGATATGTCGTATTTGTTTGAAAGTAGTGGCGACAAAGATATGCAGGTGCAGCAGAGCCTTTGGCCTGACAGTCAACACTTACTGAAAATGAAGCGCTCACAGACAGTGTCGTTCGCTACATTGCAAAAGAAGTGCAGCCCTTCAATACGGCTGAAAAGCCAGCAGTTACAAACGTTTGACAGATAGTACGAATTGACTGGGAGAAAGTACATGTCACAATTCCTGAACTGTATAAACTCCATTTCATTTAAGCCAGAGTATTTATTGTTGTGTGAGTTTTGTTTTTTCTTTACAGAGACAGGGTCTATTTTTTTTTATTTTTGACTTGTATAATTATTTTTATTTACATGCAATTTTGCTAAAAAATAGGCCATTTCATTTTCATTGCTTTTTTTCTCTTTTTTGTTTGTTAAATTTACAATATTTTTTGTTCAATTTATTTTATTTAAAATATCCTGACCTTCCAATTACAGTTAAATATTCTTAAGAAATGAAAGTTTCTTGAATCATGCACTAGTCTTAAGTGCCAGAGATTTCAGGGAAATTCTATTCTAGGCTACTATGTTGTACGTTTGGAATTGTCATGCTGCTGCATCCAAGTTTCATACCAAAGCAGTATTTATAATAAATGCCATGCATTGCATTGGCAAACGTATCAGAAATGTATTTCTCTTTAAATTGTTCAACTTTATTCAGTCAGTTGTTGTTACATCAATAGAATTTAGATTAACAGTTTGTCCTGAATGTTTGGGCTAAATAGTTCCTAAATATACATTTGCATGTTAAACTTTTAACTTAATATGTGTATTAAATTGCGAGTTTTCTTGCTTATAGACTAGTCGACTAGTCGCAAATAAAATTTGAGACTAGTCGGCGGGGAAATTAGTCGAAATTCCCATCCCTAGTGTCAATGTTTCTGCCAAGCCGGCTGGAGGTTAAATATCTTCAGTTACTAGAGTGCATGTTTGAAAACTGCTCATGTTTGATCTTTTGAAAAAGTGACAGCCCCAACACTAAGCATAATGTGAAATGTAACTTATTAGATCATGGCTACCTTGTGTAGCTGGCATCTTGTAAAGAAACTGATTAATTAAAAGTCTTCTCCATCCATCTCTTGGTATGCTTCATCAATGTAGATATGTCCCATACTGTTTGCATCAGTCAGTATAAAAGTTTTAGTTTGTCAAATGCTCCCTTAATGCACAATCAAACCTAAATTCAGGTGATTGAAGAGAAAATAATTAAGAAGGTTCATAGTAAATACTAAATGGTGTTTAAGAATCAGCCACTGATAAGGAAGAACCAATAACAAGCAGATGGCTGTGACTTTATGGAGCTAAAGGACAACTGCACTTACAAGAAAACCAACAAGAGATCTCACCTCATTGCCGTCAGGCCCAGGTGGCCCTCTCTCCCCAACATCACCAACAACTCCCTGTGGGAGAAGCACATTGTCATTTAGGTGAGGGAAAGAATAACAAAAAACAAACACAACTTATGATGCATAGCACTTCAGTACAGGCTGGTAACTTACATTTATTTAGATTTTTTACTTTCATTTAATCTTCTTAAAGTTTCTCAAATTATTTTTTTCTGTCCTGCACACAAGTAAAAGTTTACTTTTCAATTACATGCTATTTCTTTATCATGTTCTTTAGAAGAAACTTCATAATCACTGAACAAATTCATGATTTCTCTGTGATGCTGGGTTAACCAGTGTATTGGTGAACTTGTGGGCAGCATTACAGCTGGCTTTCAGACACAAACTTTGATCCATTTGGCCAGACGTTGATAATATTCCAGGGAAAGAAGTCTTCAGCAGAAACATACTGGGCTGCCTCTCTACTTGGCAACCATAACTGAGAAAAACTAAGGCTTCTTTTAAGCCGAGCGTGAGGGCCAACCCTGACATTCCATCTGAACATATCCTGATCTGACAGGCTTTTGTTTTTAATGCCACACTGAGACAAACTTGGCTTTGCTGGACCAATGCCAGTATGCTTTTCATCAAATATTTGCAGCCTTACGTGTCTCCCTTTTGGACCAGGTTTTCCAATTGGACCAGGAATACCCTAGAAAAGAAAAACAAGAGAATCAAAAAAAGGTCATACCTGGGGCATTCTGACACTGAAGTTGGATTATAAAAAGAATCAAGAGAACTTTCTGTCTATAAAAAAGACAGAGAGCACCTCAATCCTACAGAGCGTTCTGCAAAGATCATGAGAAAACTGTTTTCTCATCGAGCCCTGGGGCAGTACAGGAGGATTATGAGTACAGTATGGTCTATCACAAGCCAGGATTCATTATTTTCACTGATATTTCATTTCCTTTGGCACAAACACACTGCATTTCTGCAAGCAATAACAAAGAGATTAAGACTTGGATTGTGTTAAACTGGAATTTCACAAGCCTAACATAACATCTTTTAGGCCTAACCTAAATGGAAATTATATACTTTTGACATTTTTAATGACTGAGAAATTCAAAGCAGTCAGTTAGAGCTCTGTTTACTGCCTGAATATTCTTGATTTGCCAAGTATTTCCATAAACTACAATCTCTGAGACAAAAAAAATCTTATAAGTGTAAAGAGACTAATAAAGGCACAGTTCAAGAATTAATTAACCATATAAAAACTTCTGTCAAACTTAAAGCAGGACTGAGTCTCAATAGCCCTCTGTTGTCTTTCTCCAGTTAATGTTTTTCAATCTGGAAAAATATTTTTTTTTAAACTTGAAAATGTGACTATAGACATGAATCTGTTCTTTGAGTCTTCAAAGAAAGTATGAGTTATCATTTGTTTTTCTTTCTTTGGAGGTTAGAATGTAAAACTTACTGAATGGCAGGTATAACAAAAGTAATATTATTTGTGTTTTCCACTAAAAACCACATGAACCTTGAAGGAGGGAAGAGCAGGAAGCAACTGAAAACCAAGGAAATAAAGTGGCGTGGACACTGTAGGAGGTGTTAACATTTTGCAAATCAAAATTTGCTCAGAGGGAGTGCTGGTTTGGCGGAGTGGTTAGCAACCAGGCACCCCATGTACATGCTTCTGCCGGTCCAGGTTCGAATCCCGCCTGTGACCTGTTTGCAGAGTGTCCTCCCCTACTCTCTCACCCCCTTTCACAAGCCTATCCACTGTCTCTCTCCTATCAATAAAGGCACAAAATGCCCAAAAAGTACATTTAAAAAAAAAAAAAAAAAAATTTGCTCAGAGGACAGACTCCAATAAAGGCTTGGAGACCATGTGCACGGATTACTGATGGGACATTACTTACTCTCTCTCCTTCAAGACCTGGTGGTCCAGCAACACCAGGAGGTCCGATGAAACCCTGAAAATAAATCAAAATATTGTCTGATCATCAAAATAAGCCTGTGCAATGTGCATTTCTGAATTATAAGTGATCCTCATAAGCAGTTAGGGTAATATAAAATAAATAATCTGTAGTGTGCCACACAACAAGGAGATCTTAAAGATGTCATACTGAAGCTGCAATTAATCAAAGAAAAATTTAATTATCTGATTTCATGCTCACTTTTTAACCAAATGATTTTGGCCCTTAAAGATAGGAATGACATTTTACTTTTATGACACTAAGAGTTCCTCAGTCAATTACTTGATCAGCTGACAGGAGGGTTTCTCCAAAGTTTTCATTCATAATGAAACTGTTGACTGTACACTGATGAGCCTTTCAACAACATGGCATCTGCTTGACTCAGATCTACTTCACTTGCTTGTTTCGGTTGTCCATAGAGGATTGCACCTCTGAGCTGGAAAGTCTTTTTGTACCACCAGCTGAGTTTAAGGCAAGCTGAGCTGAGACTTAACGTGGCGTGGAGACACTGCTGACCTCTCAATGCTCTGAGTACCACCACGAGTCAGGGGTATTGACTTTGAAATGTTAGATGCTCTACGACTTCCCAAACTGTCCTCTGCTTTAATAGCGTGTTATTGTTACTGGCAACCAAGATAATTTTCTAACAGTTACAAAAAGTCCCAGAGGCGCCAGCAGCTCTATCATCTCAGATTCCTGCTTTATTTTTGTGAGGATGCCACCGTAGAAACATTTCTCTGAAGAGCCCATTTGATAAGATATTTACTTTCTGTTGAACAGCAGCTGTGTGTTTATCATGGCTTTGTCAAACACATGCAGTCTACTGATCAAACACAAGCAAAACAATGCATATATTTGAGGTGTTCATAATTATCCGGAATCATAAATAATGACCTGTCAAACTGATCATGAACTTTTGAATCCTACATTGATTATTGTCAGCAATTATATTTAAGGGAGGCAGTCAAAAATGGCACGAAAGAGTGCTACAGTGCCTTGTATTTTTTCTGTCCACAGATAAAGAACATTAGTCTGCCCCTCATTGCTTCTAATTTCCTCACATCTTCTCATTACACTGTCTTTGTTGCTCCTTTCTCACTGCCAAAACATATTAGTCCCAGGTATCTTGTTTCTTTGAGCTGCACTTCTTCAATTAAGTCACTTTTCTCGCTAGCTTATTTGACCCTCTCTGGCTGCTTGTATTATTTCTTCTATCCCTTTCTCCTTTCCCTTTTCCTTGTTTCAGGGCAGTTTCGCTAACTGAGGAATGAACTTGAGTTGCAAACGAAACAGTCAGCCTTTATAGAGACAACACAGATCCACGGAGCAGCCCTCACAAGCAGTTTCACATCAGGAAGCATGACAGAAACACAACTCGGGTCTTGGGTAGACTCTCTAGAGGACGACTGACAGGCTGACACTGTCCTAATCCTTTCAGGAAATGAAGTATTCAAGCCAGAGCTGCTGAGGTAAACAGGGCAGAGAGAGAAGAGAGGGAATACTACTTACACGGATACCTTTAGGCCCTGGGTTACCTTCTGGCCCTGCTGAACCCTGCAACAAAAGGAAGACCTTAAGTTGTAGTAGTTATTAGCTCAACACTGCTGTTGGTGTATCTTAGGCCACTAACTGATGCAGGAATGGAAATCACACTACTTATATTATTTCTTTCTTTCATAGCATACTGCATTTCTGTATAAAGTTAATCTTGAACAGATGAAAATTACAATTTGATTAAAAAATAAGCATCATACATGGACAAGCAGAAATCAGTATGAATGTGCATGGCATAGTTATCACAACATCTGCGTCATTTCTGCAAATATCTTGACAGAACAAAGATGGAAGAACTAGGAGCATATCTTTGTATTTTTCACTGCACCTGCCTGCCAGGGTAACCTGCAGCCCCTGCTTCCCCAGGCAGTCCTGGTATGCCCTGCAGCAGAGAAACACAGAATAAATGAATGGTGAATGGGGGGATTAGATGTGTGGATAAAATGAAAAAGGAGACACGCAGACTCTACCACCATTGCCAGCTGATGAATAAAACAAGCACTGTTCGCTCTGGAAAGCTTCCACAAGACAACCTTACCTATCAACTGTACCTTTCAGCTCCCTTTAAACCCACCCCTCTGGGAAAAGTACCATTTTTTTTTTTCTACTGTTTGAATGACAAACTTTCATTCAATCCAACTGACACCCTTATTCAGACTAATTTAAAACGATAATTTGAATAAAATCATAGGCTGTCAACAAGTATCACAACCACTAATCAGCTGACAATCACTATGATGGCTTCAAATGACTAGAGTTGATATATGCAGAGTCAAAGGAAAAAAATCTCTTACGATTTCACATATTTTCATTCTTTAATTCCAGATTATTTAAATTGGAAATTCGGCAATCCTTCACCGACAAGGCCCTCAATGACTTGTATTATTTTTCTCATAAAAAATGATAAAATTTGACTTGACTTTCTTTGTTGTTTTGCTTTCCCATCGACTACTGAGTGTCTGGCACAATTTTTGGTATGACTTCCAGTTGGGTCCCAAACAAGCTGAGACTAAAATACGAGACACAGACACACTGCTGACAACTGAATGGGATACTATTACGGAAGTCTAATGGCTCCAGTTGTCTGCTCTGTAAATCTGTCTGACTTCCAAAATGTTCCTCTGCTTTTAATAGCTTGTTGTTTTGCGACGAGAATAGTCTAAACTGGAATGGAAAACAAAGTGGATAGTATCCAAAATATGCTGAGTCAAGACAATTCAAGTTGATACGACAGCACCTTGAAACTTTTTCAATATCATTCGTCTAGAGATTAACTTCTCTTCCTTGTATGCTTTGAGCCCTCTGACAGAGACATAAAAGTAATCTAAGTATCAGAACATGCCCGATAAACATGGATAAACGAATGTTTCTGGATGTTTTTTTATGCAAGAACTCTCTCTACAAGTGTTATTTGGCCAACAAAGATTTCTGACGTTGAATTTGAGGTCTCATGCTCAACTTAGGCCCTCCTCACACGAGGACGGCCCCGTATTGTCTTGGCATCGGCATCAAAACATGTATCGCTATTTACACATCCTATTGTACATAGGTTTGTGCATTTACATGACAACGCAAAATCCACGCAAAATCCTGTCGGGTTGCCCGTCTGGTTCTGCTCCGAGGTGGATTCCACGTCAACAAGTGCTCATGCACGTGTAACATGCTGCGTCTCTGCATGAGCACTTGTTACTGTTGTTGCCGTAGCTGGTGTTGTTGGTGTTCTGTGAGAAAATGTTGGTATAAAAGTCGTAGCAATATTTGTAGCTGCTGGAACAAGATCAGAATTCGCCCGGCTGCCGCCATTGTTGTTGTTGTTGGTGTGACATCGTGGGTTTGGGGGCGGGCAGGAGGAGGGGTGCTATGAGGTCACCGTCTTTCTCAGATTTATCTGTTTATACCAACTACGGCATGAAGACGAATACGCAGATATCCACTTGCAGACCCGTTTTCAAAAAAGATGCAGAGTCATGGACAAATACGCATCTCCATGTGTCAATATCACCAGATTAATAGTTTATTTTACCAGAGTCTTACAAATTCGTACTCGTGTAAAGCCCACCTTAATCTGGCAACTGGTGTAACTTTCTGTCACAACAATCAATACTTACTTGTTCTCCTGCTGGTCCAAATGGCCCTGGATAACCTTTAGGACCCTGAAAAGTATATAAAAAAAGTGTGTTAGTATGTTTCCACATGGTTCATCATTGTCATGGCACCAGATTAAGAAGAATGGCTTATGAGATGCCAAAAGAAAAAAAGCAACCCTCTGCAAAGGCATTTTAAACAACGTCTGGTATCTTATTTTCAGAAATTTGGAAAACTGTATCCGTAAACAAAAATATCCTGGATCCACATCTGGGTTTGGATCACCACCAAAATCAGCTTACTTCCTCCTGACGCTGTGATCAACATTTCCTGAAAATTGAATCAGAATCTATTTGTGACTTTTGAGTTATCTTACTAACAGACAAACAGCAGCAAAAACATAACCTTCTTGGCAAATGTAATCGCTGAAAATCCTGATTCCTGGTTGTAAAATGAATTAGACTGGATTAGATAGAACTTCAGTAATCCCTTGGAAAGATTCCGTCAGGGAAATAAAGGTTCCGGTAGTACTGTATAGTACACAGGTACAGAGCAGTCTTGGGCTTATCAGGCTCCTCTGGTTGTCGATGACGGTGTGTATAAGGTGACTGGCATCATCCACAATGTCCAGCAGTTTGGAGTGTCCTCTTCTCTGTCATCGTCACCAGAGAGTTCAACTTCATGTAGACCACAGAGCCGGCAGGCCTGACCAGTTTCTCCAGCCTTGATGTGTCCTTCTTGGATGTGCTGCCTCCACAGCACACCACAGAGTAAGAGGGGACACTGGCTACCACAGACTGGTAGAACGTCTGCACGAGTTTCCCAACGATGGTAAAAGTTGTTGATCTAACATGCTTGTTGTAAAACACCAAAATCCCATGCCTTCATGACTGGATCTTAGACGATGTTTGATTTCTAGTATTACCATTAATACAGTTCTTTATTTAATTTGAAGAGAGAAATTCAAAAGAATGTGAACATACTTGTGTTGTTAGGGATAAAGGGAAATGGTTATCCTTCATAGGACAAGATGAAATATGTCCATTTCTATCCTAAATTCTTTTTCTAAAGTAAAACTGATTTTCTTTAGTATCAGGTTGTGTTTACAGCTAACAGCTCATGACCCATTCTGGGTTCAGGTCAATATTTAGAGATGTTCGAGATGTTGAAACAGACAAACTTTGATTAAACAGCTCATTTATTTGATTTCACATTTGACTCAAATGTGTGTTCTGAGTGACAGCCAAATTCCGCCTTTGGTTGAACAGGCACTTCTTTGTAAACTATGCAGGATTTATTATTCAGTGAATCATGCCTTTTTTACTGAAGGTCTTTTTTTATCTTTTTTTCCTTTGACATCTTATCAACAACAGATGTTTACATCTCCAAAACACAAGGTCAGGGTCAGGTCAGTATCTTTTCGGGGCAGCGAGATGCTTCAGAACGAGACCACTGACTCTGTCTTGTGCTTCCGAGGTTGTGACACATGACCCTTCACACTCAATAAAAGGACCACTTGGGGGTAGCGAGCACAGGCCCCCAGTCAGTCATTTCCTCTGAAATACCTGACAGGCCACAGTTCATGTGCTGGATATATTAGGTTCAGCTACTGCAAACACTGGGCTGGTCTCCTGGGAGGCTACGTGAAGGCCAGACTCGGAGCTTTAATAAGAGGCTACCCGGACAACTAACACCATGTGGCTGCAGCACAAGAGGATCTTTGGAGGATCAGGTCTGTTCAGCATCATGAAGACAGGATGTCAGTGCAAGCAAAGGCAATGCTCAAAGTGTGCAAACAGTTGACCTGCACTGTCCTAAAGACACATTAAAATCAACAGACAGGGCCATGGGAGCCCACAACACTAAAGGAATGCCAGTGTCCTTCAGTTTATTGTCAGCAGTGCCCATGAAATTCTCTTTGCTTCGGTGTTGCTATTGCTGACCCACAAAGGCATGGGATATTGTGCGTGTCATTGACCCTCTGACCCTAAGCAGGGTGCCTTTCCTCTTTTGAGTGACCTTTGACCTTGTCCTTAAAGCTGAACCATGACCATCCCCAAAGCAATGACTGAGAGACAGGGTAATCTACATAGCTAGATACATGGAGAGAGGCTCAAGTATGCAAAGACATCACATGCACAATCAGACAGTGTTAATTTTGTTGACTAATTATTTTTGTCAACAATTTTTTTCAACAACAAAAACAAAAACTAAATTAACTGACATTCACATCAACGAGTAAAAAAATTGATGAAAATATCTGACAGAGACTTAATCCAATCAAATCTAATCTGGTCATATAGAAAGTAGGGACAAGTTAGGAATATGTCCAATCACAGCGGCTTTAACTTCGTGGTGGTGCGATAAGTTGGGGAGCAAAATGTTGCGTCATTAACTAAAACTACACTAAATATAAAACACTTTAGATGACTAAATTATGACGAAAACTAAATATATCTTAGACAAAATACTATTCCTAAAACTAATTTCTCTATGACACTTAAAAAAGCAGGAGAGGTTGAATATCTAGACTCTTTCCTTTTCCAGATGATAGGTGGTCAAAAATGTAACTGTACCCCAAAAGGGAATAACTGATTACAAACTCAGCTATGGTTAATGTTTAAGAACATGAGGTTTAGATTATCTGCCTGTACAAAAAAGTGTGAAAATCTTATTTTTTTGCAAGATAATGTGAAGATAAATTAAACACATGCATCAAAAGGCACTCCTTAAATGGTCAATTAACAAACAAATCATGGTGCCACTTGAATAACTTGTATCATTAATGTGATATGTAAGCATCCAAGCTCTGGCCATCTTGCTTTTGGTCTGCGATTATTTTTCTTTATTTTCTTTGTTGGAGTAAGAGTAGCCTCTGCTTTTTGTCAGGCCCTGATGAGTGTCTCACTCACTCCGAATTTCATTTTTGCTTGATTACCGCTGCATATTTTATGTCTGCAGTTTGTTAGAACAGGATTTTCATTTTGGAGGAATTTTTTTTAATGTCTAGTCCAGCCGAGAACGCCCTCTCACTGGTGTAGACGGTAATGTTTACTGCTTGGTTCATGTCTGTCGGCATGAATTAAACTTTTAAAAACATGTTAAATTATGTATATTTTGATATGTAGGTCGCACTTGATAACAAGTCGCAGGACCAGCCAAACTATGACAAAAAGTGGAACTTATAGTCCTTAAAACACAGTAATCTTACAAAGGACATTTGACCCTTGCTTTGGTCATTATTAGATGACTGCTTTGTAGATAGCTTAGTCTGTTGGCCTCCTTCCTATAATGCACAACGCTTCTCGTATCCAAGGCAACTTTAAGTCAGTACCGGCCTTTTGTGCATCTCATAATGGCACTGGTGTTTCAGTCAGACCTCGGTCCTATTCCAAATACTGCCATGTAAACATGAAACCATCCAAGGAAAATATGCACATTTTTAATGATTTTAACAACTCAATCAGGAAAAAGGACCTGAGCTGTAGGTGTGAAAACCTTTAAGATCCATGGAAAACACAGAAAGTACCTTGGTGCCTGTGAATAAGTGCATTTCTCTGTGTTTG
Source organism: Scarus forsteni (assembly GCA_036419115.1). NCBI lineage: Eukaryota > Metazoa > Chordata > Actinopteri > Labriformes > Labridae > Scarus > Scarus forsteni. The sequence goes on from JAZDUH010000136.1 coordinate 47,770,685, forward strand.
TGTTTCACATACATCTGTTTACTTGGTTTCTAATCTACGACAAAAACTTTGATTGTGTGAACAAATCAAAAACACGCCCAACATCTGTTTGTCCTAAGTCAATAGTGTTTTATAAGGCCACAATAAAGAATAAAATAATGAGCATTTTTATTACATCAAAAGCTGCAGCAAAACAGATTTCATCAAATGTGCTGGGTCAGCAAACTAAGCTCTTTTACTTAGACGGGTCCTATAAACACATGTGACAGATTCTGAGAAATTAGAGTATTTGATGCTTCAGCTTCAAATTAAAATATCTATAATTTTATTTAAATCTTTTGTGTTAAATTCTCTTCAGGGGCATCGGTAGTGCGCTTTGTCAGTAATTGGGGGGTTCGAGTCCAGCTCCAGGCAACACATGTTGATGTGTCCTTGGGCAAGACACTTAACCACAAGTTGCTTCCACTGCTGCATCAGTAAATTGGTTTGAAGGGTATGAATGCGTTGGTTGATATTGATGGAAAACCAACAGAAAGTCAGACCATCAGTGAGTGACTGTGTGTGAATGGGTAGGTGTGACCTGTGGTGTAAAGCTGCTTTGAGTAGCCAAAGACTAGGAAAGTGCTATATATGCTCAAGTCCATTCACCATTTACCTTTTAGCTTTCATCTTATCTTAAAACATATGAAATCTTACCGGTGGACCTGGAAATCCATCCTGACCTGGCAGACCTGGTGGACCTCGGTCACCCTATCAAAACAGAGTATACATCAGATAGACACACAACCATCAGAGGAGAAATACAACAAAAACAAACAGGACTGGTACTTGCTGGTTCCCAGTATTTAGGTAGGCTTTACAACACTCAATAGATTAGGACCTTAGAGGAGTACGATATGAACAAAAACTAACGGCACTGCTTTGGCTCTACACAAACAATGACCTCGATTTAAATTACATAACTAAAAAATAAATAAACCTTGAATTTTCTGACAAAAAAGGCACAAATAGTATTTTTCCATTTATAAAAAAAACAATCAAAAGAAACATTTTGAACAAATCTTTTTATTTATATTCATGGCAATAAAGGTTGTGTATCAGAAAAACATACTGTATGTTACGATAGAACTAACTGTAAGGGACATAAGCTACGAGGGTGAACATATTTTAGGGACAGAGTATTCAAATTTTTAAGCTACATTTTTATTTCAAATGCAAATAAATGTTTATTTGACAAACTAAATATAAAGCAATAAAGCCTGTTAGAGCTTATTTTTTAGTGAAGTGAACAAGCTATGTATCACTTACAGAGTGTGACTGAATGACATTTTCTATTATTACAAAAGCATGCTTAAATTCATCTGAGGCAGAAACAGCTTCAGCGAAATATATATGTGTATATATATATATATATATATATATATATATATATATATATATATATATATATATATATATGGAGAGAGGGAGAGAGACAGAGACAGAGAGAGAGAGATTTTGTCTTTGTTCATGGTTGACTTAAAGGAAAGTCTATTCACTGTTCTATTGCAGTAAACTCTACTCCATGTTTGAATACCTGTTTGGACTTGGGGGTTAAAATCTGTGCTTGAACTGTAAATACACTTTTCATGAGTTGTAATTATAGTGCAGCAGCACATTGGGGCACCTGGAGCAGTGATCTGTCCGTGTCAACAGAGGGCGCTCAAGCACAACCCAATCTGCTGTCTTGACCCCTAAAAGTAGGAAGTACACTTCCAGAAAATGATTGACAGGAAAAGCATCTCCACTACGACATTCCAAACATCAGAGGACATCACAGCCAATGGCGAAATGATAGACATAGAGCAGGCTGTGAGTGAATTATATACAAAGCAGCTGGCCTACTCCTCATCCCTGACAAATACTGGGACCCAGCAGTCAGCCTTCCAAGTGCAGCAGAGCCCATCCCCGCGTGATTTCATCTCCCTCAGCAGGCCCCTCAGTCAGAGGAAGAGGCCATCATGGACAAAAGTTATATGCAGGGACATGCAGCCCACTGCTGTGGCCTTAGCAGAGGTAAATAGTAAAATGACCTAAATGGAAATGCCTTGTGTCTTTGTTGCAGCTGGGCCACGTGGGGGTATGAACCTCTTTGGTTATTAGCATGTGTGCTTGAAAACAGTTTGAGTTTGTTTTTTGTAAAGGGGCAGCCCTACTCTATGCTGACATTATGTTTCAGTGATGTACATTTATTCTCACTCACTCGGGGGCTGCACTGAGTGATGAGAGCCACATATGGCCCCTCCCCAATTTAAATTATGACTTGTGTGGAATTTCTACAAGCACAGACAGCAATCAAACTCAGAGGAAGGGCGATTGCTTTTGAGCTTAATTGGTTCAAGACATGTAGGGATGCTGCTCAGGAAAATGATTACTGTGAAGGAGGGAGACACAAGGATGAGTAGAAAATAAGAGAAACCAGCTGTTTTGACACCAGACATATCAGTGGTAATAGACCGGGTCAAAAATGCTGAAAAGAGGGTTAAAGGGAAGTTGTCTGATTAATTTTATTGAATGGGAAAAACCAGTTGTCAACATTACAGTTAAGAACTGAAACAAATAAAGTAACAGAAAAGGAATGAAAGGAAGCGCAAACAAAAATAAGATAGCCAGTGGGACACATAGACAAGAATATCATTATACTTTTTTACCTTCTCTCCTGATGGAGCCTGACCAGGAGAAGAACCAGGGTCCCCTTTTGAGCCCTGGAATAGGTAAAGATTCGGGCACCATTAAAACACAAGTATGAATATCCTTCGAGTGAACAAGTCTGACTGATACTAAAACAAAAATGCATCATTTTATTAAATAACTGAAAGATGAGGTTCAGCTTAGACAGTACAGCGAGCACCACCAATTCAATGCAACAATCCTTGTCACATTGGTCTCAGTGTTCAGACTCCTTAAAGCATTTCATTCATGTATTCCCTGTGTTCCTCATGAAGTCCAACCAATGAAACCTCCCTTATTTTAGAATACTGTGCAAACTAGGACTGCACAGTACTGAGAAAAAAACATGTTCTTATAATTTCTCCCACTGTAGCGCAGCAGTTCAACCTTCAACAGCCACTTAAACAACAAGCACTTCTACTACAAGCCAAAGCTCCTCTGCCTCATAGGCAGGCAAATACTGTGCTTTTACAAGCAAACCTTGTTGTCTTCATCACATTTTCTATAAACCAGCTTTATCTTGATTTACACACCACACCCTCTGACAGCAACTGTGATATAAAAAACACAACAAAGAGGAGAAAGTGTGTAGCAACATGCTCCCTCATCATTAAATATTTAGTGAGAATAAAGCGGTTTTTACATCCCTCTCTTCTAGCTCCAAACAAAAACTACTTAATCGGACGTTTAGAGTCTTGATTCCTTTGTTTTGACTGACGGGCAGTGAAGCAAAAAACTACTTTGGGGTTTAGATAGCTGAAATTTTGACACAGCACAAAACCAGGATTTGCTTTTGTTTGGAAAAAGGAGTTAGCAGAGCATGAAGCAGACTGAAAGAGTCTTTTAATTTCTGCAGGGCCATGGTCGTAACATTTCAGACTAAGCTCATAACACATGTCAACAGGGCTCAGCATCGTGGACTTCAGCCCTGAGTGCATGTCCTGGTAACCAAACACATTTAAACACGGATATTTTCCTAAACCCAGACAAAGAGTCTCTTAATCTGCACTCCCACTACACAAAGAGTTTGGGGGTGTGAGGATGACTCACCGACTGGCCACTATGGTATTAGATACTCTGGTTTGAGTTTAGTGTGTGCATGCATGATGGTGGGTGTTGAGGCTGAGGGAAAAGCAAGAAGCAGGTGGCCCCCATATTTCATGATAACCAATCGGAAGCCCAGTGTCCCAGAGAGGTTAGAGGTGACTCAGAACAAATCCATCTGCCTCCTTCTGCAGTTGTGCTGAGAGAGTGAAAAATAACCTCTCTCTCAAAGTCTTGGGGATGAGACTGGGGACAGACTGTTGGTCTTTTCTTAAGCCATTTTAAGCTCTATACTTTATGTAATAAAAACAAATCAAACTGAGAGGTGATCCATTTACAGGCATCAAAGAAAAGGAAAGGGAGGATAGACCAGCTCCTAATCCTTTTGTCTTTACTCTCAGACCATGACTGTTCCCCTCTGATTGCTTCAGTGCATGTAGTCACTTTTTGGTGGCCAGACCGCAATCACCAAAACCATGTGCATGGGGCTGCCCACATCCTCGCTCTGTTGTACAAATGTAGTTTTTACATCTGGCGCCATGCTGGAAAAAGCACATCAGATAATTAAGAAAGCTTTTGCTCCGTTTTCCATTCGTTTGAGGTAAGTGTCATGGATAACGAGCAGGGATTTGTCTGCTTATGTCTCTTAAGTAAAGACTGGTAATGACACTCCAGGCCAGCCGTTCTCAACTGGTGGGTAAAGACCCGTAACTGGATAAAAAATGAGGCAAAAGATGCAGAAACCACAAGTAGATGTAAATGCATTTTTTTCAATTCATCTTTTTGGCTGTGATAACATGTACATTTGAATTGTTTTCTTTAGATTGAGACCTGTTCATCTTTCTATCTTGAAAAATAGAGCTGGTTTGAGTTGCATATAAAAGGACAACTTTAATTCATCTGCTGCACCATGTCTATTTACCCAACTGAACTTTTCAACACTAAGAAGAGTTTTCCACCAAGCTGAGATGAGTTTAAAGAAGGCTTTCCCGTTGTTACTTCTAGATGTTTGACGCCTTCTCCTCATCAAACCCAAAATTCAAAGATACATGACTTGTCAGTTAATCTCTGGCTCTGTACCACACTCATTCATCTCCACTGGCAGAAGGTTAGACGTGAACAAAAGGGCTAGCACCATGACAGGCCATGGTTAATGTTTGTAGTTCAGTAAAGCTGTTTCGAGGAACAAGAACTTTCTCCAGCATTTTCAGGGCTTTTGTGGTTACAAGACACTCACTTTTGGCCCAGGTGGTCCAGGTTGTCCTGGGTTCCCATGAGGACCAGGGGGACCCTGTAACAGACAGAGAAAGAAAACACAGTTTGATTTATTAGAGTTTCTATTAACAAGGCTCAAACTTAAAAAAAAAATCAATGCAAGACAGCATGATTTCCAGTAAGAATATGTAAAGATGGACGGTAATAACTGATAAAAATGGGTATGATCAAATAAAATAGTTGTTTTGGGGCAGTTTTCTAGTGAAGATTTCATTAGAAGTTTCAATGATACTTCACTGTGGGTAATAAGCTTGAACAATAGATCATTTCACATCACCATTGTACCGTGTGCACCCCCAATAATTACATCGCAGGACATGAAATGGTAGCCAAATATCTCTAAAAATGACTTTCAGTTTACATTTTCTTTAACTCGACTTCGCCTGCTCAAGATTAAAAACAATCCCTGCATCTGACTATAAATGAATTGCCAAAAACAGAGACATTTGAAAATGTTCCATCCTCTTAAAGCATCTTAATAGCAACAACCACAGATGCTGAGCAGCACAACATGGTGAACCATGATTCAAAAAAGAGAGTATTTAAAAAATCAGGCTACTCACGGTAGATTCACTTGTCAAGGCTAAGAAAAATTTATTAGACTTTAGTAATGGAGGCTCTGAGTGATTGCAATGCAGACCACAAGTTTATGTGTAAAGTTTATGAAGGATTGCACTGCTACACTGTGTGAGTCGTGTGTTAATCACAGTTGCTGGCAGATGACTTCAGAGTGCAGTGGAAGAACTCGAGATGTTTATTCAAAAACAGTTTAAGGTAACATCTAAAATGTTACACATTAAGGCCATATCATTTATTTTAAAAGTACCCTAAAAATATAACAACATATACCGCAGAAGGAAAAAAATACACAAGTTTTTTTCCCCAGCATGGCTCTGAAGCGTTGAGTTGCTGCAGTCATTATTCACTGTGAAAGATTATTGTGTGAAAATATGATGAAATTCAATCACAAATGAAAATTAAAAATTGACCAAACCAGACTTAGCGTTCATCCTCAGAATGTGACCTCAAGCTTTCGAGTAAAACAGGAGAAAGGAGATTTCAGTATTGTTTAAAATGAGACATCTGGACATCTGCCCTTGTTCGTTCATTTTTAAGAAACTGAGGGCACAGTAAGGATTGATGTACAAACTCATCCATAGATTTATAGTATTTAGTCAATTAACAGTCTCTCAACCTAAAAGCGCTGGTGCAGCTGAGAGTGAGGTGTGGCGTTTCCCCTGAGGTGGGGTGAGCAGCTGAGGACTACTGGTGCTGTTCACTGTGTTAATTGGACAACTGTTTAAACAGCCAATCAAAAACAGTACAGCCAAATACCAAGAGAAGAAATGTGTACAAGTAATGCCCCAGTTAGTTACATAACAAAAGTAAGCCATGCATACACACATCCTCCATCCATTTTATTTAAGTTTCAATTTGTTTATTCATAATGTTGTTGAATTGTATTTTTAATGTTATTATGAGTTGATATCTGTTTCTTGTTCCTTGACCTTTGGAGCAATCACAAGCATTTTCTTGTTTTATGACTTTGTTGTTTTCATGTTTTGTTTTGCTTTTTATCTGTGTTGGTGTTTTTAATTATCAGTTAGTCAATTTTGATTTCCCCTCTGTTGTGTTGCTGTGTGTTACATCTGTTTTGCAATTTGTGTGTTATGATCGACGTCTTTATCTCTCTGGCTGCAAAACAAATGAACTCTAAAATACAAATAAAGTGATCTGACGATGAGCCTGAACAAGGCAGTAAGTTACCAGAATGGTAACATGTTTGCTGCTGCAGGACTGCCTTGCAATGAAGACTAGTTAGCTTTACAGTGTAATTTTAGAGGTTGGTTAGGCTGACAGCTCTCCTTAGCCCAATGTTAAATTTGACAGCACTTTTTCTTTTAGTTTTAGTTATGGTCTTTTGCCTAAACTATCTGGCCTGTCAGTGTCCAAGGCCTTAATTAGTGTGAGAGACACATGCTCTTCTTTAAAATGCACATACTGAACAATTATCTCTTTAGGCTCTGCAGATGAAGGCATTTTCAAGAGCAAAGGAGGACTTAAAGGGTACATTAAGTAAAAAAATGCACACAAAGGTCAAAAGAATCCCAACACAAGAGCCCAAGAGTACATAAAAGAAATGACTGTCTTTGGACAAGGGTGTTTGACTAACAGGTTTTGAATTTACCGGTGCTTTTACTTTGGTTGGCCTGTCCTCTGGCAGACATAACAGCAGTGGTAGTTATTTCAGGAGCAAAGAAAAATGTTAAACTTAAATCTCAAAAGAGCCTGAGGCGATGATAGCTGCGCAGTTTGTCAAAGTAACCCTGGTTCAAAAACCCGTGGAAAGCAGGGGTGTCAGTGGCTTTGTCTGGTAAGTGTTCTACCAATATAAGAATGTCAAAGGTTTGAGCCCAGGCTCTGACTGTTGTATGTGAATGTGTAGATGGACAATACAACTTAAGCTCAAGTTGCTCTCAGCGCTGCCTCAGTGTAGAGTAAACAGGTGTGAAAGGGCAAGAATGAAAAGAATGAGAAACCCAATGCCATCAGTGAGTGAATGGATGTGATCAGCGATGTTTAAAACCTCAGTAGGACTTAAATAGCCCTACAAGACCAAGTCCAGGCATGAGGACCCTACTGAAAACACAATGATCCATCTCAAGGGGCTAACCTCTCATTAATTTCTACTCAGCAGAGACAAATATGACGAAGACAGGTCTGTGATTGGCAAATTAATCTGTGACTAGCTTTGGTTCTTACTTCAGTCCACTTGTCTCTGCCCACCTTCCTTCATTCGCCCACAGACACACAGCATAGCGTGGATTAGGCCTGTGCTCAAAATATCGACACAGCAAAATATCGTCATGCACTTCTTGGCGATACGTGTATCGATGCGGATTCTACAGAATCGATACGGCCTCAATGTTTGGACAGTAGACTTTGGGTAATATTAACAATGGAAAAGTTCAAAATAGAAGCCAAGCTTCATGATGAAACACATGTTCCAAGTTTAAACTTAGCTCTACCATCTTTGGGGACCTGAACTAAAGTTCTTAAGTTGAAGAATTATTTAAAACTCTAAAATGTTTGTTCTTTTTCTTCTTGTAATAAAAACAACAGTTGCTGGGAATTCTGTCAAAAGCATAGTCAGTGTTCACAATTTGTGTGTATCAGGATACGTATCGTATCGTGTGGTTGCTGGAAATACCCAGCCCTAGTGTGGATGGCTGCTCATCATGAGACTGGGGTCCACGCTCAAGATTTCCTACTGCTGAACAGAGGTTTTTTCTTGCTGCAATGATGGATTGCTATTGCATGTACGTGAATTTCACTTATGTATATACGCATATATGTGTATCTATAAATTGAAGAGTTTGTTTTCAGCCTGCTCTATTGTAAAATGTCTTGAGATTACACTTGCTATGAATTGGCACTACACAAATAAAGATTGATTGATTGAAGTCAGTCAATGCTCCTTGCCATGTGTCTTCTACAGCTCTCTTTTTGTCTGTGTCCCCTAGACCTCTACTCTATCCATTACAGGTATAAAGGAGGCCAAAGAATACTTTAATAAAAACTCCTTAAAGGGGATTGACCCAGTGATCAAATGCTTTCTCTGAAGTGCACAGGTTGTCTTAAAGTTTTGATTATTGAGAAATATTACTTTTTTTAATCTTTGTTCCAAGGCAGTGAGGCAAGTTCATTCCTTGACATCACAGGTATGTCATGAATGCAGAACCTTACTCCAACAACTAGATGTGCAGAGTCAAACACACACACACTATAAATACACTACATTCCTGAACATCTGTGCTCCTGCTGCTGCAGATTAATTTCTCTTTGCACTTAAACCAAGAGCCAGAACAGAGGATCTCACTCCCTCTTTGTTACTTCATCTCCTTGTCAGATAGGTGATATACCCCTTAAAAAAGTTTTGAAACCTGAATTTAGTTCATTATTCCTCCCTTTGACAATACAATGGGTGTTGAATTTTATATCTTTGGAAAGCCAGATTAGTCACCCTTACGACAAGAAGAACAGCTCCTCACCTTTCCTTCACTGAGGGATCATAGGCTTTCTTCCAGAGGAAGAGCAGATTTTGGCACATTTGGTTTGGGGAGCTACCCACACATTTAGCTGAGATGTTCATTCCAGGAATGCTCAAACCTCCAAGTTGTACCTAGTTGTAAGTGACTAAACAGGCTTTCCAGCAGTAACAGATACCATGCCAACTGGAATCAGGGCTGAATTTAAGAATTATAAGAAAAGATCCAATAGCAATTTTCTGGCAGATATTGCAATATCAATTTGATTCACAGTATTCGGTGCAATATTGACTGTATTAACTGTATAGACAACAGTAAGGAAATCATTGATCAAAAGCACATAACACATTATTCATCATCTAATATTTATGATAAATAATCTGTCTTCATTACTTAAGGGATACTACAACTTCTACCTCTAAACAGAGGCTATGTGGTGCTGACCTGCTAACCAGCACTTCCTTAAATGCAAACTGCCCACAAATTTGTAAAATACTTGACACAACAGATCCTTGGTCAGTCACGAGCTTTTAACTGATCACATGATTGTGTTGTCTGAAATTGTACTTTCAATCAGGAACAATCAGTCTTTCAGCCCTACTTAAAAATTATTAAAGGGGAAAAATAACCAACTAAAAAAAAAATTATGTTTAGAAGCCATTTTTGAGGAGTGTTGTTTTCTAAATGTGACTTATGAAAAAGACATCATAAGTTATGATTAAAATGAAAAGATATAAACTTTCAGAGCTCTAAAAGACATCTTTACATTTTTAATAATTTATTTTGAATAATAAGAGTCCAAAGTTACAAAACTGGTGAGGATGGGCACCTCATAAAATGTATCATATGTCTGTGGACTTGATGTGATATGTATTTGATTGGTCACACTAAGCATGGAGACACTAAATATGTTTTTTCTTTTTCACCACCACGAACATGCAGCCATCAGAGGGAGTTGGGGGGGGGGGGGGAGCCCTTTGAAGTTAAATAGTTTTTTCTATGTTAAAATCCAACTCCAACTGGTCTGCCCTTTGGGTTGGTGTGTGTCTGATAACGTTAACAATTCAATTCAGCTGAATAAGTCTGCAGCTCTTTGCTGAGACAGCAGAGACAACCACAGAACCACACACAGCCCTCAGCTTCCCACCACATAATGATTCCAAGCCTCTCTCTGTCTCCATTTTATGACTTAGCCTATGGGGAAACAGTATGTTCTCTGTCAGTTTGGTACTTTCCCTAGCCTTTACCGGGAGACATGTTTTATTGACCACCATCCTGTCTTCCTGTCCTTTTGCCATATAGTCTCTCTGTTAAGAAGCAGACTGAATTTAGTCCAGCTACAGCCTTGTGAGAAAACCTCAGCTCCATCAGAGACAGAGACAGTCTGTCGTGACAGCAGGGGGTGCCAATGCTGGGGGGCTCCAGCAGAGTAAGGGGCTGTTTACATGGAAACTCCTGACTTGAAGACGCAAAGATTCTTCCTTTGCGTTTTCGAATTCTTCTGCGTTTAGATGACAACGCTCGGAGACAAATCCGCTGTAGTGTGCATGCCGGTTCAGTAGATGGCGGTGTAGGTCTGCAGAAATGCAGCGCTGCTACAACACACGAACGAAGAAGAAAACCTTTCACAAACAACAATGGCGAATAGACGCACAGAGAAGCAGGAGTTTCTTTTCTGGAAAACAAATCAGTTCGGACAACAAATCTGTCTGGATAGTTTTTTCTGGATAACAAACCGAGCATGGTAAGAGGCACACACGTTACTCGGCGGACGGCCGAAGCTGTTGTTGTTCCTGGTATGCGCGCGCAGCCTCCATGTGAAAGAGTACTGCGCATGCGGTGACGTCAGCGTTTCCCCCTGAAACGCTTTGCTCTGTGTTTACACGAGGCCGGATAGAGGAGCGGATTCAAATCTTTCCACTCTGGGGAGCGTTTTCAAAAGTTTGCATTTTAGGTGGAAACGCAACATGGTCTCAACTAAACGGAAGGCTAAAACGCAACGAAATATTTGCGGAATTGACCGTTTTCGGAGTCATGTCAACGGCGTCTAAGACAGGCTCAGGGGCAAAAACACAGGATATGACACCATTGTTATTACAACTTTTGGTATCCTCTTTTATCGTCTGTTAGGTCAAACAACACTAATCCATCACAACAGTCCTTTGTATTGTTTTATAGAACGGTTTTGTTGCTGCCACGCTGAAACTGAATAAGGCTAAACAATATTGGAGAAAAAATCATGAATGCTTTTCCTCTGGCAAAATGGACTGGTTAAATAATATTTTTTAAAATATATTTAAGTTTTAGTTAATTTCATCTGCTGAATTATTTTAACTTTAGTCTAGTTTCAGTTGATGAAATTTCACATTCTAGATAACCAAAATATGAAAAGTAAAGAGTAAGGCACTTTTTATGTTTCTTTGAATTTCTAAAGTCATGTTTTACACTTGAATATAATCAAACAACTCTAATAACCCTTTATTGAATGATTGTGAAGTTTTAATGTATAAATGAACAGAAACAAATTGAACTTTTGTGTGAAATGCAGATTGGATTACGTCTCTGTCAAACATTGTCATCTAGCTTTTATCTGTTGAGGAAAATGTCGGTTCATTTAGTTTTAGATTTTCCATGTGCACTTGTTTTTTTAGTCTGCGATGCTCTGTGTATTCTGACGCCTTTCTATCAGAACCAGTATAGCTTCCTTAGAATTCTGAGCAACAGTAGCTCATCCGTTGGATCAGACTACACGGGCCAGCTTTCATTTCCCACACACATCAATGGCCACCCACAACCCATTTACAAGTTCACCACTCATCGTTCCTTAGACCCCTTTAGACAGATACTGACCACTGCAGACCAGCAACACCCCACAAGAGCTGCAGTGTTGGAGATGTTCTGACACAGTTGTTCCGTCATCCCACTTATGAGCAGGTGCCATGATGGAGAGGTAATCAGTGTATTCTCAACATTGGTCAGTGGTCATAATTTTACGTCTGACTGGCGTATATTTACCATGCACATATGACAATATAAATTAAACTTTCCACATACATTAACTCTCTCTGGCTTCAGTTCGTACTTCTCAATTTTGACATTTGAGAGCATCTGTAAAGACTTGTCCTAAAAGTAAACACTACCAGCTGATAGTGGGCAAGAAGTTGTTACGACGTGAACTCAGCTTTACAAAAACAAAACAAACCGAAAGTCTACAGTTGTCATTTAACTCTGAACAAAAAAGCAAGCACAGTCCAAAACAGTTTGGCTCCTTCCACATCAACCACCTGGAACATAATTAACACAACTTATAACACCTGCAACCACCTTAGCCTGCACCACACGATGCTTCAGTGATCTCAGAGGAAAACAAAATAGCTTATGAGGTGAAAAGCAAGCATACAAAGCTGTCAATATGTAATCCAGCATTAAATAGTTTAATTGCATTTTAATGTTCTTGGAATATTTCTATTGTATGAATTGATTAAACCATGATACAGCCAGAGATGATCCTATGCAAGACAGAACTTCTACAAAAACCCAAAGTAAACCTTGATATACCTTTCCTCTAACACATACCAGATCCATGTGAGCAAATGTGTCTTGTTCTGTTTAAAGATGCCTCCAGGCCCAGTGGCATGATCACAGCATTGCATCATGACAGACTTGGCAGTTTCATCAAGTCGAGTTTCAAGATCAGAGAAGAAATGCAGCCTTTACCACAGCTGACAGGTCTGCTGGTCGCAGCTGGTCGTATCTGGAAAAGTTTGATCACTCGGTGCTGTTGCTTCAAAGGGGTGGACAAAGCAAACAATGATGTGTTTGCATCCTCAAAAAACAGAATCTGATTGTTACAAGACTCTCCAAAGCAAGGCTTCCTCCTCGAGTTTAATTAAGATAACCACAAACGGCTGTCAAGGCTTTTTTTCCTGAAGACTGCAGCTTGATTGCAGTTGGGAAAATCACACAGAACACAATGCTAGAGCCTGACCAACCAAAAAGAGTTAGTCTTCAGGGAATTGTGGGTGTTGCTAATTAACAAGCTCACTGACTTTATAACTAATTAAATCTGATTTTAATTAATTTTTCAATGACTTAGTGATCAAATTACTCAGGTGGTCAGTTTCAGCAATCTACTACTAAACAAAGCTTCACTATTTGAGCAGCTTATGCTTTTTTCCAGCACTTTCATCCACCATTAAATGCTGTTGGAGATTTTTGGGACAAGCAAACTTAAATTTTCAGGGCACAAAAGCTTAATTCTTTCTGCAAATTAGTTGAAAAGATGTGCTTGGACACAAAATAAAAAAAAACTTTAAGGAGAAAAAAACAGCACTATCAGTATTGGCATATAATTGCCTAAAAAGTCTATTAGTGTTACTGGCAGATATAAACATCTTTAGAGATATAAACAACCAATACTTTTGGCCCCAAATATTGCCCATATATGTCCCATAGATATTGTCGGTAATATTGGTAGGATATAAAATGCTCCACAATGTTTACCTCATTATCACTAAATATCTACTTTTTTAAATCAACTGTTCCAATTATCAAAAACACTACGCTGTTCTGTCTTGGTTTAGATCCGTTTCTAACAAAACAAGACTTTCAGGATGCAAGGAAGAGGTCAGTTTTAGTAAAGTGGTGGCTTCATGCTCCTGACAAAATATTGATATCAATAATGAGTTTGGAAATATTGTATCTTATATTGACAAAAATTCAATGTAGGGCTAGACAATTAATCAGATTTTGATTGTGATTTCAATTTTGCCATCTGCCAATCACAAAAACATTATAATTGAAGAAAAACGATTAATATGCCAAACTGTGGAGTGCCATGTATGCAAGTTCCTGCGCTTCATAGCGCTTCTGTGTTCCACGTGCAGCCACAGCGACTGTGTGTGACTTATGTGGATCAATAATACTGTATGCGCCGCTCGCTGGTTGTTTAAAGTTGTGTTTAAATCAATACTGAAGTTTTTAAATAAATGAATGATTGTGAATATTAATTGCGATTTTAATATCACTTAAAATAATTGGGATTCTTATTTTTACCATAATCGTCCAGCCCTAATTCAATGTTGTGCATCCGTAGTAGAAAATTCAACATTTTAACTGTAGCATGCAGTAAAACATCCATTTACAACAAAAGCAGGCCCCATTCAACCCAGCTTCAGACTGCAGGCCATGACAGGCTGTTCTCCTTCACTTAGGGAGTGTTTGGCTGGGCCTGCTTTGTTACACTGAGGGGAATGAGCTATGGTGACAATCATGAATGACATATACATACAACCCTGTAAAACCATTATATATATAGCAAACCTATTGTACGCCTTCAACTAATCATGGTATGTGAGCAAACACGTTTTAGTCAGGAGAAAAATAAAAATCTTATCTGGAGAATTTACTCTGTCCATGTGCAAAGGAAACTTGGAGGTAAAACAGATTGTTTTGTTGTATAACACCTGCCTCTGTGATACTCATTCAGGTCTCACCTGCATGGATTTCTGACAGTAAAGAGCTGGGAAACTGCACTTACAAGCCTTAATTGTTGAAAATGGGTTGAAAAATTAATCATGACCTGACCCGTAAGTATAGTTTGGGGAACAGTTTTGGCCAGGCTCTGACAGGACGTCCTAGGGTTCAGGTTGGCTTGGGCTGAATATTTTAGGCTCAGTCTAAACTCTACCTCAGTCGTACCTGTGTGCCAAAGATTACTCACCCGAGAGCCTCTTTTTCCCGGGGGACCAGGTAAACCAGGGGGACCAGGAGGACCCTAAATCAGAGAAAAGGAGGGATGGGGGGAGAAGGAGGGGAGTGTTGTAGAGAGGAAATAAAGGAGAAAAAAGAGAGTGCAACAGAGTGCATTAATGGCAAGCAATAACATGCAATTCTTGGCAAAGATGAGTACCTTCTACATGTATGTAATAGAAAAAAAACAAAGAAAGAAACCAAAAGTCTTCAGCTTGGGGCTTTTATTAGACAGGCTTTATGCAGAGGGTGAAGTTATATTAATCCTTCTCCAAAAGTCTCTAGGTTTACATCAATCTTTGTCATGGAGTATAGAATGAAGCATGTGGAACAACTCAATGTAACACTCTAGTAATCAAGACTTAAAAACTCATACAAACCCACACAGACCACACAAGAAGTTTCCTTTTTGTTAAAACAAATTGCTAGATTTATCACAATATACACTTGTAATTGTCAGTAAAATACACAACTTGTTAAATTTTGATTATATCCACAAAAATTACTAGCAATACTGAATCATGAAGCCAAACACTGCACAGTCCAAAACTAACAAAACGATGCAGAAACATATATTATTTTGAAAAAGTAGGCTGTAAAACCTTCTTTGCTGCTTTAGTGCACGTACTTTTTACCACTTCTTTTACAGGAAGAGCAAAATCAAATTACACAGGTGTGAGTTGAAAAACAAACTACACATCATTTCATATGATTTTGCAGCTAAACTTTATTGTTTAGTATCATTGGGGGTTGTGAAACTGCAACTGTAGACTATACAACTGAACAGCATCAGGGCAAAAAAAATGCTGGGAAAATAAAGTGTTTAAAAAATATTGCTACATGTATATTTAATCAGTCTAAAAGTAGTTTTAAAGGGCCTGAATTTGTCATCCCTGATCAGCGCTAAAGATGCCTCTCCTAACTACATAGCTGGGTCATTGTCATAAAAGCACAATGCAGAAGATGATTGAAAGAAAATACTGATTCACTAAATATTGCAGTATTTTGTTGCGTGATACTGTATTGCTATTTCATCAGTTAATTTATAGAAAATCGGACTGTTTTTTCTGTAGTTCATCTTTTGGTTGTTAGTAGATAATCAGTCATATGACTGTTTCTCAGTTACATTTAGTATTATTTCTGTCACCCGAACAGAAAAAAAGTTTATCCAGTTTCTTAAGTAACACACACTGAATTTCTATGCACATGGCATAGTTGATTCTTAAAATGAGGAAAAATTTCCAAACCGGACTATTCACTAAAGTAAACAGTGATATCACACATATCTTTGTACGTATCGCACTGCCAGATTCTTGCCAACACACACGTTTAAAGGAGTCTTTTAAAGAGGACATATCATGCTTGTTTCTCCTTTTCACTATGCCAGACTAGGATGCCTGTAAAGCATTTCTGCCCTCAGTACAAGTCATTTAGTTCCTTCATTGCCCCACAATAGCGTTCTCAATATCCTCATTTTAGGCCATTATCAAGCGCTTGTTGAAACGCTTGGTCTCAAGGATGACCTACAGTTACCTCGCAACGTCACAGCCCTTTGTGCTCTGATTGGTCAGTTCTATCGGGGGTAGAGCCAGCCTGTCCTTCTTCTTCTACTGTATTTTCCAGCAGGCTCAAAGCAGCAACCGCATATTGAGTCCCCCTACAGGCCAGAGCTGGTAATAAGGGGGTGTGAGCGAGGGAGCTTTATACCCCTGCTGCTGGATGTGTTCCTCGGTGAGGGTTTGGGGCTGACGGACATCACAGAGGAGGAGGTGTTTTATCAGATTACTCCAATAAAAAGAAAGGTACCTCGTGATGTCATGACGTTTGAAATCTCGCGGACATCTCGCAATGACCTATTTTCAGAGGCATCAAATCTCGTTCTAGGATATCAGAAAAAATACAATATCTAATTTTTTGAAAATGAAGGGGGTGTAAGGTCTTATTTTCAAATTTATTATATTATATGTAAGTATTAAATCATGCATCAGCATGATATGTCTCCTTTAAATACCCATAATCTTACAGTGCAAAAGCACGCTGAAGATATCAATCTAAACGTCGCAAACACAATAGAGGGCCCAGTGGTTTCCCTGCAATATTTAACGGTGCTTTTACATGCTTGTCTGTTTCATTACAGTTAAATAATGAATAATGAAGTGTTCAGTGTTTCCCTTTGGTTTGCTTAGTGAATTCTTCAGTGTAATATGAACCAAAGACCACATCAACAAACAGCTGACCTTGCATAATAATGTCACAGCCTGCTTTTACAACTGCATGAGAAAACACATGCCATGCTCGCACGTCACATTTTGCATCACGAAACTTTAAATTGCAAGCCAATTCACTACCAGGGCGAATTACCGTCTATATTGGAGGAAGTAGATCAAATATGTCTTTAACGTTTTTATCTGGTTAGTGTAGCTATCAAATGCTTAGCAGCACTCATAAAACTTGATGCAAATTAGAGCTGGCAAAGCATTATTGCCTCTAATTTTTTCATGATCAGTTATAATCAACCCAGCCTGAAAGCACTATTACCACAATTATTACTGCTGCTGCTTCTTGTTCCACAAATGCAGTGAGAAGTCAACCCATAACTCTGTTTGTTC
This sequence comes from Scarus forsteni, assembly GCA_036419115.1. NCBI lineage: Eukaryota > Metazoa > Chordata > Actinopteri > Labriformes > Labridae > Scarus > Scarus forsteni. The sequence goes on from JAZDUH010000136.1 coordinate 47,788,101, forward strand.
TGGTCACTTGGCTGATGGTGTTTTCACTGAAAACAAACCACTTCAGGGTTTGATTGAAAACCAGTCAAAACCACTCATCTGAGAACATTTTAGACTGGTTGATTTGTCCTGAAACAAATTTCAATTGTTGTGTTCCAACAAGAGTGGCTAAAGAGGAAACCCCTCTCAGGGCCTGTCTTTACAGGCAGTAGAGCTGTACTTTGAGTTGGCAGTGCACATTTTCAGTTCACTATTTCAGTTCAAATGTTCTCCCATCTCATGGTGAAAACTGTGTTTTGCATTCAAACAAATAGTGCTCTCTTGTGCCTGGCTTGTTCAAATGCGCATTGCAGCTAAGGATGCACCGAATATTCGGTGGCTGAATATATTCGGCCGATTAGTGCAAAGAAAGCCATATTCGGCCTTCGGTGGAGTGAGGTAATAGCAAGGCCGAATAGTATCCCCCCTCAGTAAGGGTCAGACACTCTCTGATCCAACCTGCTGAAAAAAACAGTCACAGGGGGTGAAACTCTTGACGAAGCACCGCTGCACTCGGCCATATAGCTTGGATGAAAAGCCGTCAGCTGAGCCCACAAATAAGTGGAGGACGATTGACCGAACTGTATTTCACAGAACACACAGCCTGGTATTTGATTTTAAGTTTGCCATCAACGGTGTAGAACCAAAACTACTTCCACACAGCTCTCCTCAGAACAGTCAGAGCTGTTAATGTCCACTCGGAGTGGAAACTCTTTGTTTAGTGAGGTCAAGAGAGCACCGGATGTGACTGAGGGTCAAGCTGCACTCACAGCGCCCTCTGTTGGACCGAACGGTCCACTGCTCCAGACCTGATGTCTCGCCACACTCAATATTTTACATTCAAATATTTATTTACAATTCGGTTACGGATATTTATTCCCATATTTGATTGGTTACTCAAATATCGAATATAAAGTGACAGCCTTAAAGCAGTATTGTGTCAAAAGGACAACTACTTATTTGTTGGGTTTATTGGTATATATCCATCAATGCACATTAGTATTTTTTTAATTCATGTTTTGTTTTGTTTGAAGGCTTAATATGAATGAATGAACTTTGTTGGGCGTTTTTTGAAAAGCAAAGGCTAATGGAATATTAAAAGATGTCATAATATTTAATAAACAATCACTTTCTTTTAAAAACATGTCTAAAAATATACTCTAAGCTATTAATGCACGATTAAAAAATAAAGTGAACTACTTTGCCTCCGCATTGGATATTCGGTATTCGGCCCAGCATTTATATTTTATTCGGCTTCGGCCACAAATTTTCATTTCGGTGCATCCCTATCTGCAGCCACTGAACTGTACTATAGCTAGTATGTGCCTAGAAGGTATGTCTTCTCTTTTTTGCCAATGAGGATTCCTTCTATTGTGGCATAGCATAAGTATGATCTTGCAGTATGAACAGTGCAGGCTTTCAAATTTGAAGGGGCAGTGACAAGCACGTCTCGCTGTGCTCCCCCTCCATTTCAGTCACGCTGACTCGGAGCAAAAACTGGTTTAGCCTGAGCCAGTAGTACTATGCAGCGCTTTATGTCCCTCTCAGCTGTTCATAGCTTTCTTAAACCGGAAGGACATGGAGGCCTCTATAGGAGTTACCCATTCTATGTAAATACAATTTACAAATTCTTCACTCAGGAGGACAAGTCAGGTTGTTGGCAGAGGCAATCTGACACTAATGAGGACATATGTATGAATGTCGACAATGTTTTTAGCTCATAAATAACTTAAAATGCAACACATTGTCCTTTTAATCTTCTGACAGTGTGCTGCACTCATCATGTCCCTTCACTTTCACTGACCAAACAAAATCACCAAAGAGATTAAAATGAGATGCCTCATACTTACAAGTGAACTATTTCTTGGTTTTTTAGCTTCTATCAGTTGTACAACATGGTTTATTGATTCTATGTTCATGTTTTCAGGGTAATATTTTGATGGATTTTAAACATTCAGCCTTACAGGTGTCACTGAGACTGGTGGATGTTCACTCTTGTTACCTGGAAACATTTAGCACTGGCACAAAGTGCCCTGAAACTGCTGAGAGCGATTCAAATGTGAAAAATATCCAGTGTGGACACAAGCCCTTATTTTTGAACAACCTCCCCAAACAATGCAGATCTGGCAAATTACTCAATTTGTCAAAATTGTTCTTCCATCTTTATCGGCGTATTCAATTACTTTAGGAACAGACTGATTAACGATCATGAAAAACTTTAGATGCAATCTTCACCACCAAATAACTTTAGGAACAGGGAGGGAAACTTGTGAGGGAAGCAATTTAGTCTGTGGGCTGCTCTAGTGTCCCCTTGAGTCAATCACCCACTCAAGCACCAAAATCCTACTTTTAGAGTTCCAAATTCATTCAGAGAGGTCAACAGAAACTATTGAGACTTTTATTTACTACCATAACTATGACAGCTACAACAACAGGTTGAGGAATTATCTGGAGCATCCACATTCCCTGTTCAAGCTGTGAAGATTCACAGAGAGGGAGAAATGAATAAAAGAACAGCTGTTTGTTCCTCCAAACTCCCACACACAGACACATGGAAACTGTGAGCACACAACCACCCTCTGCACAACAAGAGAGCTCAAAGAAGATGAGCCATACATGCACTAGAATGGTAATATTCAAGAGCTTAATCTGTGCTACCAAGACAAAGGTCAAATCTTTTCCAGTGGAGTAAACCCCCGGAGCTAAATTCAAGAACATTTGGAGGGTGGAATGAGTCATCTTCAGTCGTGAGGCTGTGCAACATCAGCCAAAGCTGCATAATAATCCCCCATGGACTGTGACCCAATGTGCAGAGAAGAAGGCGGCTGTCTGCTTCTGTATGCTTGATAATCAACCATGTAACTGAGTCATTACTGACTGTGGAAATGCTTTAAGGAGGTGATGACAGATTCACACATCGACTTCCTTCTGTTCTTCTAAAGATGCAACACATCTGCTGTCAAATTTGCCACATTAGGATGTGAAAAGAAGTGAAATGTCCCCTCTCTCAGACACTGGTGAGAGTTTATAATTACTGGGAAAAGACAGCATTGAGGGAAACCTGCTCCAACGAAGTCCTGTTAATAAATATTCAAATAGAAAGTCCTGCATACATGCTGTAAGCAAATCTGCACAACAATCCAATTCTAAAATTTAACTGAATTAGTGTGGATTTTCTGTGTAGCTATGATTCCTCAAGTGTCCATTTGTGGCTGGCTGCAGGAACCCTCTAGGTGTTATGATTGTGTGAAGTGAAATGGAACACCATAACCATTGTTTGGGCTACCTGGCAGAGCATCTCAGCTCCAGAGAACCTGCTCTCTATGAATAAATCAATTCATAAAGAGAGCAGCTCTGACTGGATCACTCTACAACTTATCCCTCCAACGCCAAGCTAAAGCAGTTGTGACTGGATGTCCCTCTTAGCTCATCCAACCTTTACACACAACCAAAGTAGCTGTGATTAGATATATTCATACTTGTCCCTACTTTCTACATGATGAAATTAGGTCTGATTGTATTACTTCTATGTCAAACATTTTCATCCTGTTTTTATTTGTTGAGGAAATGTCAGTTAATTTCATTTTAGTTTTGTCCATGTGCACTTGTTTTTATTAGTTATTATTATAGCGAATAATATATTAGATATTTATTAGTTTATTAATATATGTTTCTGCATCGTTTTATTAGTTGTTTAGTTTTGGTAAGAGGAAAAGGGTTGTTGACAAAAAGACGAAAACAATCAGTCAACAAAATTAACCCTGGTCTAACTGTACAGTACACGGGCTTTCAATGTTTTTAAAGGTGCATTTTTTATATTGCCCCTATTTCTATTGGACATGATTGACAAGGCTAAAAGTTCAAGCAGATATGTTATTGGTCGTGTTGCCTTAAACGCCACTTCAACATGGCCTCTTTTATGCACACACAAAAGGGCCAGCCACCATGTGCTACAGTTTTTGTTTGCACTGAAAGACAGTTGATCTGTACAGAATCGTTTTTTATTGTTGAGAACATGATTGCCAGTTTTGTTTTTCTATTGACTCTGCAACTTTCATTAAATAGGCATAGGGCTGACCACTTCAGCATCAGATCACAACAGCAACATGCACATGCACAACAGTCACATTGTAGGATGTGCATAGTTGGTCATGTGACACAAAGCAGGTCATGCTGCCATTTGTTTAATATCTAATGAATACCACACTCTGTAGGCTTACTCAGAAAACAGACCATAAAGGATGTAAAATCTGTGTGATTCCTGCATGTAAAATTAAGCCACTGACAATACCCATCACTGACACAGACTATAGGGTCACCATGTTGATTTGAGTTTTTATAATAACACTTGTTTTTAGTGTCTGTAGTGTACACCTAAACAAGCACAGTCACACTGAGTTTTTGGAAGTAAATCATAGGGCTGCACATGTACAATCAACTTTAAATATTGTCAAAATGGTTAATAATGTGGAAAACAGGTCATGAAATAGCAGGCCACAACTTAATTTTTACAGTCTTTAAAGACATGTGTTGGTACACTCGCCCTCCTCTATGTGTGTGGATCACAGTCAGAAGGCTGCAGGGTCCAATGCAAAAAGGAGTGGGTTTACTCAAAACAACTTAAAGTCAGATTAAAACGTTTTACATACAAAGACATAAGATACAAACCTCCCCTTTCCAACATCAGATGCTGGATTTATAGGCTAAAATGTAAATATTGTGAATTTATTACATTCCTAAGCATCTGAGTTTGACTTTGTACAACTCGATCTGGTTCAACTGGATTAAATTCAAAACAATTCTGAAATCTTTAAGTGTTGTTTAACTTTCTGTAATTGAAGAGGTCATTGTTTGTGTTTATTCCCTTAGCCAAGTGATCATACCTCATCTGAAATGTAAAAGCTGCAGTTAACTAGGGGTGTACACAGAGGTCAAATCACCAAGGTATTTTTAACATTCTTAGCTACCGTAAGTTATTCGTTAAATACAGGGATATACAGGATAGGCTGAATGATATAGACTTATAGTGGGGATAATATAGTGTTTTTAATGTCTGCAAATGCACTACAAACATTTTAACTCTGTCATCTAAGACAAGATTACAGAACTTCAGCTTGTTGGTGTTTTCATTATCAAAGATCTATTTTCAGCTCACAGATGTAAACATTTCCGCTACAGTAACAGCTGGTGATCTCCCCATGCTCTGGTAATCATGATATTGATCCACTGCTTCCATCCTGTACAGGACAAAGGTAATGAGTGGGAGAAGGCCGACTCCTGCTCAACACTATGACAGTCTATGAGGGATGTAAATTACTTTAGCAGACCACCAAAACATTTTAGCTTTTCACAATCTAAGATTAGATCAGCAAACACATGGCAGTCTTGATTGTTAATCCTGTTCTGTGTGGACAAATGCTTCATCAAGTTTATGTGATTCCACCCTTGCTTAAAATCACACTGCCACATAATCTAGAGGCTCTGCAGTCGCTTTCATACTATGCAAAATTAAGCCACAATTTTGTGACAGCGTCCATCTCGTCTGCCAAGATTACCTCTTTGACTTCTTTGTTGACATTCATGTGAAATGCCTGCGTTAAGAGCCTGACCTCTTTACTTTGTAAAGCATCTGGGACTTATTGGAAGGCATTGTTAAGAAAATTGTTACACAAAAAGGCAAATGACAATGATTCCTTTAGCTATTTGTTACTGATTATCCACTGAAATTGGTTATTAATCACACTGTTACTTATACAAGTCAAGTCCCTAGTTTTTTTTTTTTGTTTAATCTAAGATGTCTAATTCACTGAGAGAGCGGTCCTTTTCAGACAAGTAAATGGACTTGAGCTTATATGGCGCTACTCTAGTCAGTATCAACGAACACATTTTCATCCTCCCAATTACTAACCAAGTGCACCATCCAACTGTGCCCCTAAAGCCTACAGTAAGTAAATCATAGTTTTAATTTTCTGTTTTTTTTCAGTTTTGTAACATTTTGTTAAGTTTGTCCATTAGTGTATGATTATTTTTTTTCTATTTTGTTCACTAATTTTTTATGTTGCAAAATAAACTACTAAACTAAATTAAAACTGCTGGCTTTTGGATATCTACACCATAACATAAACTTCTGAGTTCAGACATCAGATAGGAATGTCTGACACATCCCTCACAAGAAAACACAAGCAGTACCTGCTGATCTTCTGAAGCATGTTCAGAGGAAAAGCCTTTCTGTTTACATCATAAACCTGGATGAACAGCTAATTTTCCTCACCATAGATATACCTCCAACCTTGATATGAGCTTCCCCTCAGCTCGAGAGCATAAGTAGCTGGCAGTGTTTCAGAGGGAGAACGGCATGTTTTTTTAACAACTTGTAGGCACATGAAAAACCAGCAGTGCTTGGACATGCCATCTCCTTTAAATCACTGCACTGCCAACATATTTTTAATGCATTCATAGATGTGTCTGAACGGTTCCATAAATAATCACAGCAGTGCTTTACATTAATTAACACAGTCACTTACCGGAGGACCTGGCTCTCCTTTGGGGCCACGAAAACCATCTTCATATTCATAGAAGAAGTCTGGGTCCTCATATCCATAATCATATCCTCCAAAGTCATCGTAGCTGCCATCCAGATTGTGATGTTCGGAGCTGTCCACCTGATTCTCCCGGTACAATGTGGTTCCATTCATTTTCAAATGAGTCTCCAGAAGCTGATGAGTCCTTTGGGGCACCAAGCGAGGCTTTTCAGAGCTGGTGATCGAGTTGTTCCTGAGTCCTTCCTTCACTAAACTTTGCTTTACGGTGGAAATCAAACCTGGCAGGGTTGTCCCTGGAGTCTGGAGGCTCCCGGAGCTAACGTCTTCCTCTGTGCTGTTTTCAGAGTGATCAGTATCCCCCTGCAAGCTTCTCCCTTTATCCTGTTCAGTTCTGAAAGTGGTGGCAGTTGTGATAGATGTGCTATAGTCAAGATTTAGACTTGCTGCCCCACTTAAGGTGCTAAAGGCGGGGTTGTCAGGCTGAAGTGAAGATGTAGTCAAGTGGGAAAGGGAATCCAATGTGGATATATGGTCCTGTGCTCCCAGATGAGGCTGCAGTGATGGGGTCAGAGTTGAAAATTGTTCAACTGAAGGACCTGGTGACAATTTAAAGGCTGCTGTGGCTTTAGGGGTAAGAGTAGCTGCAACTTCAACAGGGGACTTTGTCATGGGGTTAGAAGGAGGGTCATTTGCCTCAATTTCCAAACCTGGATGAGGCAAAGGCAACCGATAAGTGTCGGCCAGCCGGCACTGTGTTTTAAGGTAGTTGCAGTAGTAAGCGGCAGCTTGAGCAGAAGGATAGATATCTAGTTGGCAGACTCGACCATGAAACGGTGCCGCTTTGGAGTTCATCCTACCCAGAGTGAAGACACCCCCAGAATCCCCATGAGTCTGAGACCTTCCCAGAGTTTGCTCCCTCTGCTGCACTGCCCCACAATCTGCAAAGAAAGACACAGAGCGTGCTCGAACACCAACAGAAAAAGAGTGCTGATGGCCATCCTGCCAGTTGTATGTGAAATAGATGGGGGCCTTCTCTGCAGTGTAAACCACCACTCTGCGTGGAAGCAACTGAATGCCAAAACGCAGCTTGTCTCTTCCATCTTTGATACTAAAAAGAAAAGCATTGTTAGCTCGCCAGGAGCTTATGCTAACCACAACAGAAAACTCCTCCCAAATCTCAGGCGGGAAAAGTCCGCCTACTGAAGCCTCATAGAGGGAGTTTGAGTCTAGCAATACTCCATATCCAGAAACAGGATTCACAGGTGAGGGAACTGTGGTGTAAGAAGTCCAAGATGAGCTTGTCCTCTTGTCTTGATAGTCTGTCCTGATCTGAGCTGTAAGCCCCAATCGAGCAAGGATGTCCACTCCTGAGGAAGAGAAGAAACAAAGTTCAGAATCACAATATTTCACATGGAAGGATTTGGTGAAAACATTATTTAATGACAATAGATCCTCGTAATATTTTCAACATTAAACAAAGCATTTGGTTCCACAGAAATAAAAAAAATACTCTTTAAGTTCGCATAATGGTGCTGCTGAGACATTTGCAGGTGAGGTCAGCAGAAGTGAAGTTAACTGTGCAGGAGAGAGCTAGTAATTTAAATATGGCCACACAGGAGATAGATTAAAGGAATGCACCATCCGCGTTTAAATTCATTGTGTGGACTTTTAAAGGGACTGAGAGACTGACATAAACTTGAGTTTGTAAGGAGTGACATATAATCATGAATTACTGTGGAAATACAGCTTGCCTCAGTTGGCACCAGCCAGGAAAAGCAACGGCTAACGACAGCAAAGATAATGTAAAGCTAACCTGCTGATGTACCAGCCAAAAAGCTCAGTCCTTGACCAACTTTATGTGCAAAGACTAAAGGCCTCATGTATGCATGTTGTGGAAAACAAGGTCTTTTGTTGCATGCTGGTAGGAGTTTGAGCTTTGTGTGAAATTACAGGATAAGTCATTTTTATGATAAAAAAAACATCAAACAACAGAGGGGGGTTGGATTATACCCTTTATTCCAAAATATGCCTCCATGATTTCATTTACCAACTAATAAAAAGAAAATAACAGCATTTATAATTTACTTGAAGCACCCCTGCCCTTGTAATTGCACAGTGCAAGGATTTATGAAGACCTCTTGCATGGCTATAACTCAGAAAAGATGTGTTGTTGTTTTCAAACAAAGAAGCATGACGTGCAGAACATAATCTTGATTTCTTTAAGTTCACAGAACAAGTCAAAGGTCAGACTCCATACAGATCCCTCATGATGGTCTTGATGATCATTGTTTTGCTCTTGGAGGAGGTAAAGAGGCACCTGTGATCCAGATGAGTGTGAGGGCCAGAGGGGATGGGGCCAAACTAGGATAAAGGCAACCTGTTCACACAGATCTTTTGAATTAATCTGCTAACAGATCCACTGAGGCATCTTTACCCCATAAGATACTGTATTTTTCTAATGACAATAAGTGGAAAAACAACAAACTCTAACAACATTTAGCCTGGGACTAAGTAAATAGGGTACTTGACATATTCTCTCCTTTTAAACATCAATTACAGCTCCAGAAGGTTAATCAATTTTATGGTTTTATTTTAATCTATTTTTTTTTATGTCTTTATGTGTATCTTGTGTGCAGCACTTTGACTGACTGTTGTATTCTTTTTTTAAATGTATTTTTTGGGCATTATGTGCCTATATTGATAGGAGAGAGACAGTGAATAGGCTTGTGAAAGGGGGTGAGAGAGTAGGGAAAGATGCTCTGCAAACTAGTCACAGGCGGGATTTGAAATTGGACCAGCAGTATAAATGGGATGTACATGGTTGCTAACCACTCCCAAACCAGCACCCGACTGCTATATTCTTAAAGATGCTTTATAAATAAACTTGACTTTAAAATCTAGTTAAAACTGCATGTCCATGTGCGATAAGAGACACATATTGAGAATAAAGATAGTCCTAGCAGGTCTGTACATCTTTGTGAAACATGGCACACTTGAGGACCAACAACAAAACAGCATAAAACAGAAGAGATATGAACGACTATGTGTTTGTTTGAGCCCATGCATACAGAAGTTTTGGGAAAACTGAACTGGTTTTAAGTTTTAAAGAATCAAGGCGTCTAGAATGGATGCAAGTTTTGATTTGCTTTTAGTTACTTCAAAGTACATCTTATCAATAATTACACCTTAGAAAAATACCATTGTCCAGATAAGTTTCATGTGTCTGTCAGGACCTGTGATGTAGCCATAGCATTAAGTCATGCGTGATATAAATGATTGTTTTGATAGGAGTATCTCAGCTCCTTCAGGTAAGACTGTTTGTATAGGCAATGCGCCAAAAACACACGACTACCACCTCCTTAGACAGAGAGTAAATGTCAGGAAATCGATCTTGGTCAGGGTGCTGCCATCTCCATTTAATTCAGCAATTCTACCCTCAGCAACACATAGCAGTAGCAGCTCTGCAAGTGTCTCACTACGCACATGTAAAAACAGAGCTGAGCTTAAGTTTGTTAAAGTAGAACAATATGGACAAACGTTTCAAATACATTTTGTAGATATGAGCCCAGAAAGCTTAAGAAAAAATGGGAGGGACGTTGAGGGCAAGTCCGGGCCAAGAGAGAAGTGTGTTAATCAGAAATAAGTCACACATGAAATCCTCCTGAGTTTGGTATTGCGTGGTTTAAAGTCCTACTTCACAGGATGGTAGCCGATATATGCATGCTGATCTCAGCGTGCAACTGAGATGTCCTTGACATTCTGAGCCCGAGGAAATGTCAGCCCAGATTCCAATTTACCTGTCTAATATGTGAAGACAAGCTGCTCTAGCACGGTGTGCATTCCTCATTCTCCATTATGATGGATTGATTGTGCTTTGAGTGGGTTTATCAATGATAGATATGTGGAGGGGAAGATAATGCAAAAGAGGAAAGACAGGACCCTTAACAATGGACCCTGGAGAAAGTGGAGAAGGTCTGCAGAAAAAGCCCACACACTCTTAGAGGAAACATATATCCTCCTCAAAAAAGTTATTTTGATCAATTATTTCTCCCCTTTAATAATACTAATTGGACTTGTCTTATATTTTTGAAAAGCCTAATTATTCACCTTCACAATGATGTACAACCTTACAGGATCACACATTTGTAGAATGAGTAAAACAGCTAAATGTGTGGGTAGCAACGAAAACATTTCAAATCCCCTCTTCTCCTGGAACAAAGCCCACAGTCCCTCAGAAAAGCAAAGGCGAGCAGCTTATCTTCATGGGGTGGTGTCTTTCAGTGAAAGTCCATTTTGTTGTCTGTTCTTTACCTCACCAGTCTCAAGGAACATGGTCTAAATTTTAGAAATGGTAGTAAGGCTGACACTGCATACTGGAGCACCAGTGTCCAGAGGCAGGGGATTTTTGGCACTGTTTTGAGAGGGTGGGGGGGGGACAATAACCAGGCTTTCCAACAATATAAAAATGAATACCAATTGTTATTATAAAAGGGGAAAAATAAGCAACTCAAATAACACTTCCAAACTTTTTTTGAGGAGTATTTAAGAATTCCTCCAGGGGTCAACCCCAAATTTAATTGAATGGCTCTACGTGGTGTTTCTGGAAGTGGCCCAATAACATTTGAAAACAATATATAATCTCATAAGAAGAATGCCTCCCAGAAATTTAAAACACATCTGAGCTTTCTTTAGATTGTTTTGACAGCATTCTTCCTCGTTGCAGAAGGCAAGTTCTTTCAAGAAAGTCGCATCCGGAGGAATATGTACGAAACTAATTTGAAGTGACTCAGAAATCCCTCTGCTATCTATTATCAGCTATTTACCTCTGCCTTACTCACCTTCAACTCCTCCTAACCCAGCTTCTTTCTTTAGAAAACAAACGGATGAATATCATTTTATCCTCTGTACCTGATCAGCTAAGGCCCAGCTGTTCAGAATTTCCAGAGACTTCCTCTTCATCTTTGTGTGACTGATCAGCGTTCTTTCCTAAAGTACTTTGTGTGTGTTTTGTCTAACACACACATTTATGTGACATACAGTATAATTCGAGCAATCTCTGCTGGACTACAAAAGGAAGCACTCAGATAATCTGGTCAAGGACAGCAGTGTTGGTGCAAACAGGTTATTTAGGCTGCTTCTATGTACACACTGTGGACCGGGTACAAGAGCAGACATGTTAAAGGAGAAGGTTCAAAATGGAGAGAAAAGCAGAGTAAGCAGATGCTGTCGACAATGTCCAAAAATGACATCACCATAATATAAACAAAAATAAACAAGATTAAAAATCTAATATGATTTCACATATTAATGTTCCAAACTTTGGACTCTGCCTTGAGGTGGTAAGAGAGCGATTTGCAGGTTTGATACGAGTATATATTTGTTAATTTTTGTTTATATTGGTTTAGAAGCAAAGTAATATCCAGTGCAATACCCAGTCAAACATGTCACAAAGTGCTGTCATATCATATTCACATTGTATATACTGGTAATGCTAATACTTTAAATTCCTTGGTCTTGTTTATAGTCTCACTAGTATTTTATTAAATATTCCTTCACAAGAATGTTGATACAGCTTTAAGATTCCACATGTTGCTTTATTAATCTTTTACTTCAGTATTTATGCACTTATTTATTTTAGGGTCTTCATTTAATATTCCTGTTGCTATACTATGTATGAGAGCAACTGAATTTCCCCTTAGAGATTAATAAAGTAGTTCCGATTCTGATGTCAACGCCATCTTCACATTCTTCCACTCTTTGTTGATAAGTTTGGTCAGTACTCTGTGTCTGTTTCATAAAAAGACATAACATTAAGTCCATGACATGACAGAAAACGTGCTGGTTTGTCTATCTACTGTATCTTTTAAAATTGATTTAAGGTTTTACATTGGTTTTTAAATAACCAATAACCGTAATGGCCTTGGTCCCTCTTATTTACTTGATTTAATCTTACGATGTGAGCCCAGTAGAGCCACCAGGTCTTGAGGTAGTGGTCCTTGTTCCCAAAGTTAGAACTTCGACATACAGTAAACTTTATTTTCATTATTACAGCCCGGTCTGTGGAACAGTCTGCCTGAAGACCTCAGAGCAGCACCTACTGTTCATTTTTTTAAAAGCAAACTCAAGACCTACCTTTTAGTCTGTCTTTTAGCTGACTTTTGTTTAATTTGTTTTCAGAGTTACTGTACTGTGTTTTATCACCTTTTATTATTTGTTTTCTTTTATTGTTTAGTTTAAAGACTGTCTTATTTAAATTAACTTTGAATGCTTTATTGCCTTTACTACATCTTATCAGGGTTTTATTAGTGTAGTCTTCTGTCCTCATGTGTACATCAGAGTGTGTGGATGCGTGCATGCGTGCGTCTTATGTTCTTGAATGTACAGCACTTTGCACTACATTTTTGTGTATAAAAAGCGCTTTACAATTTAAGTTTGATTGATTGATCTCATTTCCATGTGAACTTTCCTTTTCTCTCTGCTTAAGCAAAGTCATGTTTGATGATGATTTTAAGATAACAGGATACAGCCATGTTTACTACAGGAGCAACTTAACACAACAGTCTGAACTTGTTCACTTGTAAATAAAAGTATTCATTGTGTATCAGAGTTAATCTTCATGCTTATGTTGGAAAGAGCTCTGGAGTTTACCTTGAGCTAGGTATTCTTCTTCTGCAGATAGTGCTGCTGAGCATACTGACAGGAGCAGGATGAAGTTCCACCTAAAGAGAAAAAACAAATACATATCAGAAAGGCTTGTATGACCAATGATCTTTGAAACATTTTGGAGCAATTATTGACAAAACTATTGATGGTTTTGTCAGTGTGATTTCCAACAACTCAAAGCTTTACTGAGGCAAGCAAGTGAGTTCTAAAACTTAGTTTTGTCTGGCACTGGTGGACCAAGAAAGGTTGCGTATTAACAGAGAGACAGTCGTTAGAAGGATGTAGAAAACTCCAAAAAAAAAGAGAAATTTAATGCCAAAGATGAAAAGTTTTGGTACTGGAATGAGCACAATATAATGCAGAAGAGGAATATTAAAGTTTCCATTTGTTTACAGTCACTGTATACCACAAGGCACGTCCTGCATTGATTAATATTCTCACCTGTATACATTCAATTTTTAATCTCTGCAATTACTGTTACTATACCATTATTTTATTTATGGGTAGCCTGCATCATGATACACAGCATGATTTGTTGTCAAGCAAAGCACTCACCAGCACTCGCATTTCCTGCAAATTCAGGACCCTGCCCATTATGATATGATTTACTTCTAAGTCTTAAAGGGTTAGCTAAACAACCATACAAATATTTCAAGAAAATATAAAATACAAATGGTGTGAGGTACAGACCCTCCTTTGCCACCAATCCTTCCTTTAACTTTAAACGATTAAGCTGTAGGAAGTCTGTCCTTCTCACCTCTTTCCAATGACATTTAAAAAAGACATCATCTCAACTCCTCCAATAATGTCATATCTGAACTGTTTAGTAAACAATATTCCATGGTGAAATGTCTAGTCACAACCTTTATACATCTCTTTACAAAGTCAGAGAAATTTCAACCAAACAGATTCATAAAATGCACCCTGTCAATGCTTTTTGCAAAATACAAACAACATACTGCCCTGAAGTGCTCATCTTGTAATATTTCTGTTAAAAACCACCAATCATCCATTTGGGAGTGTTCAGATATGAGAACATTTTCAGTCAAAATTTGCAAGTTACATGCAAACCCATTTTATTTCAGATTTTTGTTGTTGTTTCAAAGCTGTTACTTTCTGTATTTTAAATTACAAGTCACTACCAGGGTTAAAATAAACTACTCATCATCAAACGTTGATTGCCTCTGGCCAAACATCACATTCGGAAATGTTAAGTTCATTGCCTCTACACCGTAGTTTCCTGTATTTAAAACAAAACTGGACATCCATATGGACTCTATTCACCTGTCAGAAAACCTCAAAGCAAGTAAAGCTGCAAATGTGTACATGTTTATTTGAATATAGTGATGCATTTTTGCATGCATTATTGCCATTACCAATATTTTTGGTCAACAGCACAAAGTCTTTACTGTGCAAAAATTGACTTGGTGCTTTCAATGTGACCATTTTTTTGAAAAGGAGGAAAAAAACTATTTTTAAATGGACAACTTCTGCAATGCAAAGAATATGAGAAGAAAAGAAAAATGGTATATTTGTGTATTTTGCCAATACTGCTGCTGATACTACTGCCAATATATCGGCTGTATACCAGCAAAATACCAGTAACTTCCAATACCAATGTTCAACATATGATAGATCAATATTTTAGACCAAAGAAACTTAAATTGCACCAATAATATCATGCATCCCTTTTTGAATACTCATATCACTGTACATATTGAATGAATGTATTTTATTTTGCTAGCTACGTTTTCATGCCTTGTCAACTTCAGTCAATGTTGCTTTACCCTGGCAATTACTCAGGAGTCATTATGTCAGCCTAATCATTCTGTTATATGATGCATCCTGCGTTTGTTAGTTCATGTAGCACGTTTCATTGTGTATACTGATTGTTCCCCAGTTAAAAAAAACATGAGTGTACAGTTTTTTTTCCAGATGGAACAAAGCTGCAGTTGTGAAAAACCCATTAAATCTAATCCTGAGTATAAAGACTTACGATCAAAACCTTGTTCTAATGAGGGCAGACTTTCCAGCAATTTCCAGTCAAAGGAGAAACGTTGCATGCCCACTTCTTTAAGGTATTCCAACTTGACTATATAAAAGTGTCTGGCATTGTACCATTGAGACCTTAAGTGCGTTAAGTCCTATCAGAAGCAAGGACTGTACGATAACAGCAATTATTTTCTAGACAATAAAAACAGAGGTGGAACCCCTTGTTTACATTTGTTAAAGTTTTTCACCTTGCATTAATGCAACGCAAGTTTGTCAATTAACACGGCGCTACTTTTGACCGTTGGTCTATGGAGCGCTCGTACTGCTCGATCCTAACGCGTCAACGGCTGCGTCAACAACGGCTGTTAGCTAAATGTCAACGGCCGTCCTGATGCTAAAACTACCTATGTATAATTTATAAAAAACACAAAACACAATAAGCTTGTAATTAACTTGTTATTAAAACCAAGTTAATTACAAGCTGTAGCGACAGTGTTTTCTCCCCAGACAAAACAGGAAAATTTCCCAACAAGACGACGAAATTAACGTTGGGCCAACTTTCAAGCTAACATTGGCTTCACTCAATTACTGTTTGACGTTCGGAGTTAAATGAATCATAAGTTACCTTAATAAAACGTCCAACTATGTGAGGTTTAATATACTAGCCAATAATACTGTTTTGGGCGCTGTTCTCCGAAGAAACCGCCGATGAAAACGCAGGTCTGTATCACCTGTCCCCGGCTCCAACCATAGACGAGCCTCTGAAGCGCTGCTGTTTGCTTTTATAAGCTACGTTCAAGCTCGCCGTAATAATCGGAAATAGTAGTTTTCCACTGACATTTTAAAGAAATTCAGCTAAATTGCTGAATTATACATTTTCTTCACTGGCTATTAAACTAATATAGGCTTGTCTTGTTTGGATCTCTTTTGTTTGGGACCTGAAATGCATTATCATGCATGGCTCCTAAACACAACGAACTCTGTTAGGATTTCAGATGGAAATTCCGAGCCTCACAGAGGCACGTGAAGATGCATTGCAGCACACATTTGTCAGTTTTGTCTGACCAGTTTTTTTTTACACATATAGTTTCATTTGTTCAAAAAACTTCATTATTATCTGAAATAATTAAAGTTCACTTTTTTTCAGTAGGCTAGATACAGTAAGCAACTCTATTTTTAAGTACAGTTCCATCAAATAATAGTTAAAAAGTCTCATTTGAAATATAATGATAAGTGAACTTCAGATTAAAGCAGATACTTGACATACTCAGAAACACCAACCTTGATCACTTTAAAAGGAAAAGTATCCACTGTGTTTACAAAGACATACTACTCTGACATTTTTATGACTAAAAATATAGTTGAGCACAGAGCATTTTTGTGTCATGTTTAATTGTTTCCAGAAAATGATGGATTTGCCTCAAAGGCAAGTTTGGTCAAAGACAGGTCAGTGCTGTTTATGCAAGCAGCTGTAATCTGATCTGCAAAGATGGAAAAGCCCCAAGATTTAGAGACATGCTTATGTACATCATTGCCTCATGCATTTCATTAATAAACTACTCTAAAGGTGTGGAAATCCTTTATTTACATATAAATGGGAGATAGTTACCAACTTTGATATTCTAATTAGTAATATTAAGATTCATAATGTTACACTTATCGTGGTACAAAATACTGTGGCCATCTTTGAGATACATTTGCCCTGCTATGCTTCAGAATGGGTTGTTTGCACCAATTAGACAGAAATTATCTTGATTGTTGGATTTATCCCTCTAATAAAAGATGCAAAAGCCTTTTTTTAAACAGCAAAAATGCACAATGATATGGAAGGCCCTGATATTTGCTCTTTACATCAGGGATTCACAGGATCATAATCCTTTGACCTTCACTGACCCCACCTCTAGATGGCACTGCCCTCCACAGAGCCAGACAAACAGCAGCACTTACTGTCCTGCTGTCAGGATAAGGTCAAAGAAATGGAGAGGAGCTTCAACCAGCACAATCCATAGAACTGCAATAGAAGTGTGTTCCTTTCTTCAGGTAAGATTTTGGTCCATAAATCTTGTAAACAGCAGTTTCACAGGAGATAAATGGACAGAGCACTTTGTACAGAATCCTCTTTTGTCATCAGGGCCTCATTTTAAGGTCAAAATACTTCTTCATTTTAAATGTACACGAGAAATTCAAGCTAAACCTTTGGGCCAGGAAATAAATGCAGCTGTTAAGTGTGTTCAGAGAGAAATAAAAACACAGAAGAATCATATGGTTCACTGTATTACTATATACCAGTCATAAGTTTTACAGTCACATCTTTTATCCGCATTTCTAAAACCAAAGTAAAATGACAGAACATGCGGTCAGATAGTCTACCTTTCCTTTAGGGGTATCATAAAAGTATTATGTAGAGCATTTCCTGTCCAAGTTGAACTGACAGAAGGTAAAAAGAGGCAGGGGGAAGCATGCCTTAGATAAAATCATTTATCATTTTAGCCTTGTAACCCCCTTTATTATCATTTAGGAAGCCAGCATTACATAATAACAATAATAATAACATTTATATTGCAGTTAAAGTGTTGTAAAAAACACAACAAAACCAAAATTATGCAGATTTAAAGTTTCGTAAATGATGATGAGCAATAAAATAATACAGTATTAAACCTTGTTGGTTACAAATCATAGATAAGAGCAAATAAATTACAAAAAAGAGAAAGACAGAGCATAACAAGATTTATCAATTTAAGTTGAGATTTAAATCGGTCAATGAGTTTGCCAGCCTGCTGTTCTGTGATGCAGGACCAGGCCAAACTGTGTTGTGCTTTAAAAGTTGTTAAATCAGTCTTTTACATGATGTGGAGTCAATAAGTAAAGAAAGATTCCTATGATTTGTGCCACTATAAATCCATTCTGTACTTGCTACCATACAGCTAATGAGGACTTAGTAAGGCAAGTACAGTATGAAGATATCTGCAGAGGCCAAGGTGGAAAAAGACAAATGCATGAATGAGCTTCTTAAGGTCATTCATGCATTGTGCAAAAATACTTCAGTAGACAGTAGCTCTGCTATGTTAATATGAAGTTGTGTAATCCTGTCAGGCTCTCCTACCATCAAAAAACGTATAATATTACAGATTATACGTAAATGTACAATATAAGCATGTTCTGAGGTTATAGAATTTAGACTTCCAGCCAAACTATAACAACAAACACTCCATCACAAATGACAAAATTAAAGTTAGAAGCAGACTGAGTGAAACAGTGCAAATTAGAGATATGAAAGATCTACCATTATATTATTTTCTTTTAATCATGGGAAGCCAAAGTTGAGACTCCAATACTCACCAACAGTTAAATTACTCCATTGATTTATGTAAAATCCAGGCTTGACAGAAGTTCCTTAAGCTTTACTCTAATGTCATAGTATTAATCAAAGAAACCAAACAAGCCTACAGAGGTGTGATAGCTGTTTGTCTATGCCAGTAAATCTGCATCCAAACTGAAATAAAATCAGATTTTATGACCCAACTGATACAATAGTCATTCCAGCTCCAACTTTAACCTGCAACATACTTTACAGAGCATTTATCATGTCGAGCTTCAAAGCATACTCTGTACCTTTGAACCGAATCAATCACCTGGACAGCCTCATACACAGTAACAGCTGCTGACACAACGTGGAGTGGCTTCTGCCGGGATGATTTTCAGCACAGTGCCATGGTGCAAAAAGACTCCAGGAGACAGTAGTCCTGCTATGTTAATATGCACTTACGTAATCCTGCCAGAAAGAGCACTATCAATCACCGGCTGCTGTCACACCCTGAGCCTTGAGGGAATGTTATGTGAGTGTGATGAGACTGTCTTACAAACATCTCTCCTCTGCGGCCTCTGAGGACCAGGCTGACCCCACAGAGGGGCTTCTGGAGTTTAGAGCTGGGTGATGTGGACCACCAATCTTATCTCATAGATTCTGAGCTGAATGGTGAGTTTTATGTGTTTTTGATGTGAAGAAAAAAAGACTTAAAGGCACATTTAAAAAAAGGGAAGTCTCCTGGAATTCCTGATTGCTGACTGAAAAAGCAAACAAGACCAAAATATTGATCAGCTTCTTGCTTACACAATGACTTACACTTAGATTTACTTTATTTGTGATTCACATTTGCACCATTACAATGCACATCAAACCAAATGATGTTATATTGCCTTGTGACGAAATAGTAAGGTGAGAGAATCAATAGCGTCAAATCAAATACTGTCAAAAAATGTGCAAATATAACATACTATATTAAAATGCAAAAACGAATAAAAATTTCCAATTTGTTAAAATATTTATATATAACGAACACAGGCGATACAAACTCAGCCAATAGAAACTTCTTTCTCAAACTGCGACATATACCAATACTGATACTGGCTAAAACAGTATCAAAATAAAAAGTTGGAAATATGAACATGCAACAAAAGAAAAAGAAAATATTATAAAAAATTGTGCTTTTGTTCCCAGTTGTCTATTGTTCAGCAAGGCAGCTGTTGCACTGCATTATGGGATCTGTAGTTTGTGTGTTATCAGCATTTCATACTGCCAGGCCATTAATAACAAAAACAAAAACTATATAAAACAATCTAGTGGGCCGGATATAATTGTCCATCGGGCCAGATGTGGCCCCCGGGCCTTGAGTTTGACACATACGGACTAAAACAAGATTGGAATATTGGTATATATATTAGGGATGTCCCGATCCGATATTGATATCTGATATCGGTCAAAAAAACAAATATCAGATTATATCGGCCTGCATCCTAAATCTCCGATATCAGCACTCCGATACAAGCAGTCCATTCTAATATATTTATTTTTTATTTTATTCAGTTGTAGAATATGCTTATGTTTAAGTTCAACACAGTGGTTATTTTGCAATTGGTAAAATATGTCTTTGTTTGATTTATTGAGGTCACTTTTCAGGGTCTTCTAATATTTTTTATTCATGTTGTTTTAATTGTAGTATATTCTTATGTTTAAGGTTAAAATTTATTTAACCTATTGGTTAATAACAAATGGGTCAGTTTTTCTCATACCTACTATTGCTGACTACTGTTCTCTGAGTAATCTGACCCTTATCAAGCCTTTACTTACAGTCCATACTACAAAATAGGTAATAAAAGTCTGTATGATTCCTGCTGATATCGTATCGGATTGATATCGGTATCGGCCAATACTCAAGGCTGCAATATCGGTATCGTATCGGAGGTGAAATACAATATTGTAGTTGTATCGGGACACCCCTAATATATATCTACAAAAAAAGGAATATTTTCTGTTATTTCCAAACAATTCAAGGTACTCAGTATCTTATTTTTAAGAACTGTGACTCATACTTTGCAGCACAGCAATAAATATTAAGAGAGACATGTTTCAATGTGTTTGATAAAAAATTGATCCAGAGAAAACAGAGAAAATAAATGAAGTATTAGATTGGCAGCATGAAGATTCGGGTCACCCTTTCTGAATTGTCCAACATTCCCTTAAAATTTAATTAAATCTGTTCAGAAATTTTCAATTTATCTTTCTTATGGCAGAAAAATGTACAAACAAACAAACAGACTAACTCTGGCAATGACAAAACATCCTTGACAAAGAACAAATAAGAAAACAGCCTTGGCTAAATATTAAAAACAGCTGATCTTGTGAAATACAAGCATGTTTCTCTTAGTGGTTCTCACCATTAACAACCCTTTTACAGGGCAGGTATCAGCCTCTATTCTGAATCAACATGAAAATAGATGATATTGAGGTAAGGTGTATTGTTTTACCCTAAATCTAGTTTGAAGCTATATTCATAAAATATAAAAAATCAACGTGTTGCTCATGCCTGCTGGTCTGCATCTGCTCTGTCTGAGGGGAACACCACTGACAGTCACCAGCGTTTGTTTTCCCTGAGGAGTCATTAGCAAGAGAAAGACAATGAGAAGTGAAGGAGAGGGAAAGGAAAAAGATTGACTCTAAGTAGAAGCACTATGAGCCCTTTCTGTCACCTGTTCCCCATCGAGAGAGTGGTGCGACATTCCTGAGGCGGGAACACAGACAAACCCTCCAGGAACAAAACACAAGAGGGGGGATTCCATGATTACAATGATTCATCTGCTGCGAGGGAATAAAGCTGGCATTTCTAAAGTAAGAGGGAATATCTGGTTCTGCTAAAAAGTTGGCTAGGTTTGAAAGTAGAACAGAAAAAGAGAAAAAAAACTCTAAATATAACACTTAACATTCCCCTCGGAGTGCTGAGAGGGGCCATCTGATGCTGATTCAGACAACTTAGTCTGCATGTCTGTCAGGCAGTCTCCCTGTTCAGGCTATTTTAAGGCTTCTCTGAGACTCAAGTCATCACTTTGGTACATCAGTGACGGAAACAAGTGGCTGACATTTTTACAAATCATGAAGTTAAATTTATGCATCTTTGGAAAATGGGCTGCGTTATTGTTTTGCACAGGTTTGTGCTAGTCTGGAGTCTCGTGCAGCAAGAAGATAAAGTCATTCAGGTGTACATGTATGATGTTTAAAATATCTGTTTTTGATAATGGAATCAGAATTTATAAACATTGCCAAGTACATTTGCACATGCAAGGTAAATCAAGATTTGGATAGAATAACAAAAAGAGTCAGAAGGAAAAAATAGTCATAAAAATAGAATATGATTAAAATTTAATAAGGTAGATATAAACATATGCAATATATATTGTATAATACAAACAACAGGAATATTAGGAATCCAAAGTCATTTTGGCCAATATTTACATATACTCTTGTTTTTATAAAGAAGACTAAAAGTCTCTTCCACATGCCAGTCCTGTTCATTTTTACAGTCTTTTAATTTCAGAATCAGACACAAAACAAGAATAAACTTTTATTCTAACATAAATTATTCAATATAGTTCTCTATGGTAGATAGACAGTAACGTAAAGCAAGAAAACAATGCTTGAGGATTACTAGTTGATACAATATAGAAATGTATATTCATGCATGAGCATGCCACCAAACAACAGCATTGAGACATACTAAAATCTGAATGGCCAGTATGTACGGACTAAATAACAGCTGTACATATCTGCAGAAATGTTTGAATCTGCTAATTAAACAACAATTAAGGTATATTTATATGGTATTTGTTTGTGTCTTTGTTGCACCGAGTAGATTCTGTCAAACACTGGGGAGAGTGAAGAAAGACATGACAGCAGCAGGGCAAAGGCCAAATTGAACCTGTGCTGACCGCGCAGTTGCAGGAGGTGTGCAGACACAACTGCTGGACTACTGACACCCACAAATAAACATTTGAAGCTGTTATCTCCCAATAGAAGCATCATCCCAAAGACACACATGTATTTCCAATGGGCCACAGACTACCTACATTGCACAAGTTAGCAATCAATCACATTTCCAGCTTAGTCTTCTTGCTGAATTCAGACTGCATCAGAAAAATTACTTGACATTTTTGTAAAAATTTAGGACTAGAAAATGTGTTTTTCTGAAAAGTTTGAAGTTTTTTTTTCAAGATTTCCTCACTTTTCACCAGCTCATCACTCTTTTCTTGTATGCAACCAGCCTATTTGTGCATTGTTTTAAAGCAAACAACCAACAGAAAATAGTTTGTTACCTAAATATTTACTGGGAGGACTAACCTCTACGAAGGCTTTTCTAACATTTTAGCCAAGTTACTCTATCCTGTAATGACAAATACTTAAAAAAGTCTTTGAGCCACTAAAATCCAATCACTTCTTTCTTGTGCCATAACCAACACTCCCTGAACATTTAGTCAACACCTGTTGAGAGCTTCTTGAGTTATTTTGCACAGATGGACAAACAGACAGAGTGACTAAAAACAAAAAGGTAAAATCTTTCTTGGTGGAATTCCAAAGCAAAATTCTGACTCTCTCTCACAGTGCTCAAAATGTGCCTTAACTCTGGCTCACATATGAGAAGTAGATGACATCTACAAAATATTTGGAATTGAAAATATTCATAAAACTGCCTTTTTTACGTATTGAGAGATCCTGATCCACCTCTATTTGTACTCTGAGTTCATCTGTTGGTCACTTTCATATCCTCTTCCTCATGTTGGCCTAGTCTGTTCTGATTGGTTGACTGATCCACTTTCTGATAATTGGTCAGGTTAGTGCATTCTTTAATCTCACTAGTGAGTCTTTAAGGAGGGGCTTGGAAATGCAGCTGTTTAGGCAGCTACTGGCAGTCTTCACAGAAAAGGAAGAAGAAGCCCCTTTCTGTGGACTGTTGGCCCTTTCCACGAGCACGCCTCGACCCTACTCTATTTGCAGCGTGTTTCCACTAGCCTGGTACCTCCTAAAATAAGCTAGTTTTAGTACCTACTCCGCTCTGGTTCCGAGCGAGCTGAGTCGATACTGAAAGATGACGTCACCGACTGCCGGCTACTGATTGGTCAGACAATGTTGTCATCGATGAGCCATGAGCGCAACGACCTAGCATGCTAGCGGTAGCTACCATTAGCTTACCCTCATACGTCTTTTCTTTGCAGCTCGATTGCTCTCGTCCTCGGCTTCATTCTGTTGTATAGCTTCCAAAACTCTCCTGTGCTTCTCAAAGGGTATTTCTTCTTGCCACCTGCAGCCTTCTCCTGCTTTCCTTTTTTACTCAGTTTGTGACAAAAAGCCACAGATTGTTGTGTCGCGCTCAAAATGACGTCACCTCAGTGCCGCTCACCCCGTGGGGCAGGCGACTGGGGCTAATGGAAAAGCAGCACAAGGCGAGTAGAGTAGAGTAGGCCTAATGGAAAAGGGCCATTTGTGTCACAACACAGTACTCTATCGTGCAAAGGAGACTGATAAAACACCCTGAACAGCTTCATATGAACCTGTTTAGCCAAACAATTGAGACCAAATTCCTCTAACTTTCACTAACATTGCTAAACAATGCCAACATATTTGTGCAGTTAAGATCCTTGGTTTCAAACCTGGAGTCCAGGCACCGAGGATCTTGGAAATCTTGACACATATTTACCAAAAAAGAATGTTATTCTTACTTCATGTTTTTCAAAGATCTCTAACTGGAAGAGTGTGTAAGCCATTCTGTTCAGATTTTATCAATGAAAAACAATTATACTTCAGAGTTATTTCGGAAAGCAGTGTATAATGCTTTTTGCTCTGGGGGAAAACAAAGGGAACCACTGATTAAGGTAATGGACCGTCTCTCTTTTGGTAAGGACTACACCAGACTACCTCTCAAACAGTCTCCATTGTTAACGCATTATGATTGCTTTGGCTAAATCCAGAGGGGCCTCACACTGATCTGTGCCTGTGGTCTCAGGATCTTCTGAAAGACTTATATCCAGTACATACTGTATGCCACATTCAAAGCCAACAGTGTCAAAGTTTCTCTTTAAATCCTGCGGTAAATCCTTGTCAGTGACAGCACACTGACATGCTCCCCAGTCCTTTCAGTTCATGGAAAAGACTGCTGAAAGCAAGACAAAGCTCCCCAAACACTGCTCTGTTGACTGAGGGAAATACCACTATGTGGGGAGTGGGTGTCATGTCAGGACTATAAATAATCACAAGTTTAAAACTCCCCTCTGCCATGAATCACTCCAGCAGGAACAGATCTTGAAGTTCTCCCCTCAAAATTAGCCTGGATCCCTAACAATGGTTCATTCAAGTGAGGAGAGGGCTGAGGGGCGAGCGGAGAGCAGTCCATTTGGTTTGGCAAATAGGAGCAAACTCACTTAGGTTCTGTTTACAATCCTCATAAGGAAAGGGAAACTATTTTCTCAGGGTCATCACTGGAGTCAGTCAGGGGCCGACTTTGTTAGTGGTGATGTTCCCACTTTTCGGTTTTCCATGCTCAGTTTGCAGGCATTTATCCAAATCCATTAGTGACAGAGCATGCAGAGATGTAAATCTACCCAAACAAGGCTGAAATGTTTAACTTCTGGAGGGATAAAGAAAACAGAACGAGGACAAAGTCAGTCTCTGATCATGTTGAGGGTGAAAGTGATGTTTAAACAGTACTACTTTTCAAATTATTGCATTAGAAATGATCCAATCTTCATTATTTGAAGAATGAAGTCTTGAAAAGTACCAAAAGCTTTGAGCTGGAATTCTTCAGTCATACTAAAAAACAAATCTTAGGTCACGATTAATGCAGTGCTTAAGAATTATATTAACCACTCAAACTTCTCAAACCAATGGTTGGAGGACAGGTATCTAAAGGTGTATTTTACAACTCTTTTCATGGCGTTTGTATCAACTCGTATCAGTAAGGATTAGGTTACCATTTTTTTTTTATATCTATTTTCTTAGCACAGTCCTAATGGGCAAGGGGTCTTGATTTAAATGCACTCTGAATTGGACAAATATGCCAGAGATATACTTGAGTTTGTAGTTGCATGTATGCCTGACTTGCTCTGGCAAATAACATTTGAGAATACGCTGAAGAAGTAAGGCTGACAATGTTCATTCATTAATTTGTAGGATTAAAAATAAAAACTACAGCATTAGAATCAATATCATCTCAAGATAAGCCAAGCTGATTGGAACCTGGGTGGATCAATCACACCATCAGCAATGCATGTATCACTTTTACAACACTTTCTTTGGTGCACCAATCGAAGTAAACAATTGTTATGGTTAAGTAAGTAATCGTGTTAACTGGTGAACTTATAGTTAAGTTACAGCCCCAGTACAAAAAATGAGTGTCCTCTCGAGTTCTTCCTTATCCTTTTTTTAATCATGTACGTACTGAGTCAGCCATACCACAGAAACACTTGACAAAAAGTTATCATCCTACATGGTCTCTGGTTGAGCCATTACACTACATTTATTTCCATTAGTTTTAGAGGTTTAAACATCAACGTCGATGACTGAAACTTTCTGTTGCCACTTAGTGACAATATATGTTTGTGTCAGTAACACATCATTTAAATGTGGAGTATCAGATTTTCTTAAATGTTTTCTGCCATTGTTGATCCTCCTGGACTTATCTGTCTCCAGTCCTTCTGGTGTCACTACAACTTGCTTCCCCATCATATCAGATCTGAAGGACGTGCACTGTCAATATGCTTACAAGAGTCAACATGGCAACAAGAGTCATTTACTCACGTGTAAAAACTTTACACGTATCCAGGCAACATTTCATTACTTAAATTTTGCAAAAGTTTCTGTACAATCTAGACTCCATGCAGAAGTTAACAGGCATTTTTTTTAAATTAGACAAAGATATTATTACCCAATATAAAGGCCTTGAAGTTACTTTTGTGTTCTGTGATATTAAAATATGTTTAAATCTCTACCAGAGCACTAGTATGGTTTAAATTCTAGTATCAGGACAGTCCTATCCTGAGAGGCACTCTGATTTCTAAGGACACGTTGAGCCATATAAACAAACCCAGAAGGAGTCACCTTGACTGACCTGATCCATGACAATGAGGAGTTTGTTTCTGCCTCCAGACTATCCAAACAGTAGACTCAACACTCTGTAGAAGTACTCCACATAGAGTCATTATTCGGAAAATTGAGGTTTATAGAGCTTAACCTTCGCGCATTTGTCTAACCTCCGCTGTTATAAGCCCCATTTGTAAAAATGTGTCTCAGTTGGGGCCCAGTTCTTAATGGAGTAGAGTTTAAAACAGAAGGAAAGTCATAACTTCAATAAATAATTGATGGTTTATTTGGGCTTGGGACTGAAGACAGTCTGCCAGAGCTCTACTCTAGACTGCAAGAGGAATAAATCAAAAGAGAAAATGTTATATCTATCATATATCGAGGTGATCATTCATGTCAGAATGTCACGCATACATACATTATTGGTTCTCTTCATGGAAAGTCTACGTTTTTTGCTAATCAGGTGTTCTGTTTCTGCACGCTTGGCTTCTCCGTCTCCCCCAAAACATTCCTGGATGTGAACAAGTAGCTGATCTACGGCCAATATCTGCTCCTACAGTACTGGCCCTGTTTCAGCTCCAGCACCTGTGTCCTCATTATAATAATTACTTCATTATTGAAGCGCTAAGTGTCTCCCCTCGAGTCTAAACGGCCATCAGCTAAAAATTACCCGGTCTACAAGTTTCCAGCTTTTTGCCCACTTGATGCTCCTCTGTGGCCAAGCTTGTAATCCACTGTGGTAGATTTCCAATCCTGCGAGTAGCTGGTGAATAAAAATATGACTCTAAGTATAAGATCAGTATGTCATGTCCGGGTGCTCCTTCTTTGTCAAAGGGCCGAGCGTGCTGTGTGTTTGTGCTCCCTCAGGAGGGAGTCAAGAGGTCACTGAAGACCAGAGCAAAGATTGACTTAGTCCACAAGACAGCGAGCAGACAAAGGGCTGTGAGTAAACTTCCACAGGTCTTTATTGGTTTGCCCTTTCCTGTTGCAGGGGGACCTGCAGATGTTAGGAGGGTCAGAAACACTCACTCACACAGACAGGCCAAAATACCTTCAGCCAGCCATTAGTGAGAGGAAGGTGAGTGTGCTGGTGCAAAAAGGTGCTCGAGATGTGATCCAAGCGTGCACCGCGGCCAAAAAAGATCAAGCCTAGCCCTGCGAAGTGTTAACTACCACTTAAAACCATCAAATCATGAAACATCTACAATTATGGATGTAAGAGGGCCAGTTAACACAAAAACAGCACATTTTTTCACCTTAATGATACATTTTTTACTGACAGGCCAAACTTGTGGTAATTTTTGTATATTTTTTAAACACTGTGCAGAATCAGCTAAACTCTAAAGTGTGCAGGCAGAGCTTTTCTGATTATTCAACACTTTACTGTTAATGTTCTCAATTGTCTGTGAAATGAATGATTGAGTACCAAGACAACTTCCCTTGCTCTCATTAGTGATAATGAAGTTTGAAACGAGCTGCACAGCTGGATAACAAAGAGGAAAATGAATATTGTCCTGTTTTTACTGATAATTCTTTAGCTTGTGTCCCTGGAGCATGATTTAACTCATCTTATGCAGCTTGGTCAATACTTAGTATTGGACTGAAAACCGAAATTGGGTTTTTACTGCACATCACTTTTATCTATTAACTCATCACATGGCACAAGAGTGTATGGAGTGTATGGACCAGATGAACTGAGATCAAATGACCAATCTTGCAAATAAAAGATGAGTCATAAAAACTGTCTTTTAAAAGGTACGCTACAAAATTACTATTTAGTTAAAATGAAGAAATGAAAAGTCAAATCAAATGTGATTACATGAAATACCAAAGGAAAAGAGACATCTTCCATTGAAACCACTGGAAAAATACTTTTTTTGTATAAGTGAATCACAGAGAGAATGCAAAGTCAAGTACTTCGCTTTCAATCAGTTGCATATCCACACTATGTTGTTCTGAACCAAGATCGATGTTGGAGCGCTCTTTAAGTTTACAGGCTAAACTTAAAGATGTTTTTCAAACTTTATTTAAAGTGTCCACTGTTACACTGACTTAACTTTACCCTTACAATCCTGTCTGCCCACTAATAATGGTTAAACGGCTTCTCGCAGCAGACTCGATTCTGGCTATTTTCACCAAAAGCTAGAACGTCCCTGAATATTTACCATTTTTGTTCCTTTAAAATCAGTGAAAACTTTAAATGAAGCATGTTCAGGTTAATATTTTCTGCTGTTCTACTATTGCTCAGGTGTTACTCCATTTCACTTGCTAGCCACACAAATCAGCCTCCAGTTAAATATTCTAAGAAACTCATAAAAATGACATGACACTAAAATAGAAATCTACTGGAAATAAAACTATGTAAGCAAACAGTCACTCAAGATGTGTGTGGTGGGAGGTGAAATACTGGATTATACAGAGCTGGGGTCAAAGTCAAAGTTGCTTCCTCAGTATTTGCATACATATGGCCCTTTTCCACTAGCCCTACTCTACTCTACTCAACTCTACCCGGCTCTACTCTACTCACCTTGTGCTGCTTTTCCATTAGCCCCAGTCGCCTGCCCAACGGCGTGCAGTGTCGCTTTAAACAGCTGAGCGGCACTGCGAAGACGTCATTTTGAGCGCAACGCAGTAATCTGTAGCTTTTTGTCACAAACCGAGTAAAAAAGGAAAGCAGACGAAGGCTGCAGGTGGCAAAAAGAAATACCCCTTGAGAAGCACAGGAGAGTTTTGGAAGCTATACAACAGAATGAAGCCGAGGACGAGAGCAATCGAGCTGCAAAGAAAAGGCGTATGAGGGTAAGCTAATGGTAGCTACCACTAGCATGCTAGGTCGTGGGTCATGACTCATCGATGACGACATTGTCTGACCAATCAGTAGCAGGCAGTCGGTGACGTGATCTTTTAGTATCGACTCGGCTCGCTTGGAACCAGAGCGGAGTAGGTACTAAAACTAGCTTGTTTTAGGAGGTACCAGGCTAGTGGAAACACGCTGCAAATCAAGTAGAGCCGAGTAGAGTAGGGCCAAGGCGTGCTAGTGGAAAAGGGCCAATAGTCACTTAGGCTGTGGTTGTAGCTCAATTACACCATTTACATGGATTTCAGCTCTACAATCAGAATATAAGCACTGAGGTAGAACTGATTAGACAGAAGTATGACTGTCTCTGTTACAGAAACAACATTGAAACTTTCCGTTGATTTAGTTCAGACCAGTCACAGTTGTTCACACCATCATAATAGCCAGTGGCCTACTTGTTGTACTCTAGTCAATGTAAACAAAAAGATGAAAATTGCAGCACTTTAAATGAGGCTATTCTTTACGGTCGTCTTTTTGATTAAACAACACAACCACCGAACTCCACCATGTCTGCAGAGTTGGGTGCAGACATTGTGGAGTTTGATCAGAGTGTCTAGTCCAGCTCACTGAAGTCTGTTTCCTAAGCATTTGGACTGTCTACCATGCTGAAATTCTTGAGAATGGGAGGTTTGCCACATGCATATTTCAGTCAAAACAGACAGCAGATGACAAATACAGAGCCATTTTAACCTCACTCCAGCTGGTATGCATGTCCACAGTGGTACAATATGTCACAGAAAAGAGAGAAACCATCCAATTACTCTTCCTGTCTGTGACTCTCTGAGTTAAAGCTTCAGTTTAGCTCTCATGCTTCTTCATCAGGATCCATTCACTCAGCAGGTTTTCCATGTCGGATATTCAATGAATCAGGCTGCTCATGGGGAGATTTATTTTGGTCCTTTCTCCTTTCTAAACTTTCAATAAAAATGTATTATTGGGATGATATACTGCATGTATAGTAGGGCTTGGACGATACACTGTTCTCCCGATTCATTTCTTTACAATTCTTTACGAAATTGGGATTCTTATATTGCCAATTTTTTCAATCTTTAGTTAGCTTTTTCTAACACCAGCGAAAAAGATGAACAATGATGATGCACACAGACTATATCAGGAAAAATACACATCACATGTGAGTCAGTTTTTACGATTTATTGAGCAATATATTTTAACCAGCTGTTAGTACTCTCTCTCTTCAAAAGCCTGGATTGCATTAGAAAAGGGTTTGTTAACACAGACTAAAATGAAGCATTTAAATTTGGGGGAAAAAAAAGATTTTTGGAAAAAAAAAAAAAATCGATTTAAAAATCGTCAAACAAAAAATCCCAACACTTATGTGATTCGATTTTTGTCTCCCACCCCTAATGTATAGAGAGATAAAGCTGTGAGACCAGCTTAGCCACATGCCAATCTTCTACTACCCCTAGAGTCAATAGATGCTACATAAAACTCTTTATTCTGGACATGTTTGCATTTAGTAATTGTCTGTGTGTTTACCATCACGTCCGTCATATTTTCTACCATTTAGTCACCCAGACATGAAGCTTTATTTAGCTTGTAAGACGTGCTTTTTCTTTTTTGTATCGGCTCAACATGGCTTCTGTTTTGATACCAACTGTACATTTTATGTTGCTGGAAGCTGAACTGTAAAGAACTCCTCAAGATGGAGAGGTGGTGTGAAACTGCACTGTGGTCAAACACAACAAAGGAGAAGAAGAGGTGAGAGTGCGGCTGGCTCTCAGTTTGTGGTTTTAGTCATACACTGTATACATGAAAACGCTACATGGTTGGAATTTAATACGTTTTTTCAGTAAACAAAACTAAATGTACAATTTGTTGTGTTACAAACTTGATCGAAGTATTGATCTCAATAATCTTTTTGAAGTTCTTAATGCAAATTTAGTCACATGTCTTTCCTTTCTCAATTAGCCAAACCTTAAAACAACTGGTTTGAGGTCAGGCCAAGTTCTGTGCTCATAGTTTGCATAACGATAGAGTATCTGGGGTGCCGGTGTTCATTTCATGAATGCTTTCGCTAATTTAGGATCAATTCTTCCCCGCAAATACATTTCCTGACATAACATAATTGTCTTAATGTTGAGTATTTTTTCTTAATACTTAGAATCATGAGTTGGACCCAAAACTCAAGAATCCAGCGCTGCCATTTACTTTGAAATTTAGAGTTTTTGTACCTTTTTGATTGTCATGGTGAATTAATAAACACAGAGGAGAATTTAGGAAGTCATAAAGTATACAAGAGCCAACAACATGAGCCATTACAGTCTCATGTGAGGCATTCTTGTCTGGTTTTGCCAATACTCTCGTCATTCGGTGGTCAGGAGTGTCCCTGTGCCACATTTTAGTCTCAACAAAGCTCACGGGGGAACTAGCTGGAAGTTATGCCAAAAAATACAATCCTAAATGGAGAAACAAAAAGAAACAATAACAGACGGGTCAGGGAAAGCGGAGTTCTTACACAGACCAGAAATGCACACATAGTAAAACATGAAGTTGACTTGAGGTTTGTTGTCAAAGTGTTCTTCAGATAAGGCTGACTGACCAAACTCTGAGTCAGGTACTCCCTTGGCTTACTGATAACTGCAAAAAGTCTTCAGCTGCCATTGAAATTTTGCTGACCTCAGCAAATAAAACTTATAACAAAGCTGCAATGGCACAACATGGTGCAGAAGATCAACCAGGCAAATGACTCCACAGGAGACAACATGCTTCCAAAAGCAAACCAAGACCAGATCCAGAGTCTGGGCAAAAATTCAGCCTCATTAAAACATCATACATAACATTAAACATTTTTATCAACCATTGGCCCATACTCCTCCACAAATCACTGCTATCTTCACTTCATGGAAACTTGGATCATCTAGCAGCCTCAAGAACTCAGCGTGCCTCTCCTCAAGTGTACATGAGTCTCCCAGCAGCTATACAATCCAATCAGTGGCAGCAAAGGAGCAGTGATTCCTGCAACAGTGGGTGATTGTCTGGAGCTCAGGAGCCGGTTAACCACTGATGCATACACACTAACTCTCCCCGTGCATTCAGGAGGAGGCCACACTTGTTCTCAGTCGACTCAGCTCTCCCATAAGGCTCTCATTTTCACTCTCGAGGACAAAAAAGGAAGAAAAAAAGAGAGAGAAGGACCTCTCAGGATTTCAGGTCCACTTTGTTTTCCATCGAGAAAACACTGTCAGCGGGGAACAACAGGAAGCATTGTGAGCTTGGCTCTTTTTAGATCTTATCTGGAAGGGATTCATAATAGAGTACAGACAACTTGGACTCACTTCTGATAGAAGAAAATACATTTCCTGCAAAGTGGCCAACAGTGGCATGCACATTTCTGCAGCTCCACTGTCCCAGCTGAATGTAGCAGGACAACAAAACCTGCGTGCAGGATGCCAATAATAAACACGTCCATGAGGAATGTTCCGGTTAAAAGGGACTAAATGTGCTGATTTGACAAAAAGAAAAAGGACAAAAATGGTTCATTTGAATGATTTTGAGTCCCTGAAAGTTTCTGCATTCTTTTATCATAATGGACCAACAATAGTTTAACACTGTCAGAATGAATAGGCATCATTGTTACTGAGCAAATTCCATTCATTCTCCATCTATGTGTTTAAGTGTTTAATTTCCCTCTTCTCAAAGATGTTAGAGCAAAGAATAAACAAAAAAGGAGTTCAGCAGTGAGCCAGATGGTATTCAGGTTGTAAGGTAGGAGATTCCAGGCTGCATGTTCATATGGCGAGTTCAAAGCCAAGACCTGTGCACCCACAACTGCTTGGCTGTCAGCTACATTTATCAAGATCACCCAAGGATAAAAAAGAGAGTGCTTCGAGAAATATTCAAAAGTTAAAACACATGCATCCATGACAAAGAGTAATAATCATTTAGAGAGGTTTGACTGAGGGGCAGGGACCATGTGAGGAACTTCACTGAGGTCTGAATGAAAGAAACAAAAGCGATCAAGGAAAGAAAGTCTGAAATGTAAAACATATCTGCTGAATGCTGCCAACACTGAGCTCTATGGTGTATGGCTGCAGAGACTTTGTTTAGTCAATTGGCGCCCCTGTCAGGGAAACAAGGCAAAGTGCCAGAATAGATACAGCCCCACACTTTGCTCTTGTATGAAAAAATGCTCTGGCAGCATATGGAACTGTACAGCTGCAGAGCCAGCTTTCACACACGTATGTAAGTTTGTCCACTTACGTTGCTGCCGCGGAAACGTGTCCACTCCTTGTCCGTTGAGCTCCTAAATGCATTTGTATGCATTTGTCCAGGCAGCAGAGATCTGGGTGAAAACAGAATCACACTCACGAGGATACCTGCACATGGGCCAACTCTTTGGCAGCAGCCAAAGGAAGCGTGATGTGGACGGCAGAGTTCTGCAGACTCAGAATTTCCTCATGGTATCGCAGTCCGGAGCAGAGATCTCTCCTGCCCGGTCAGATCCTCTGCGCTCTGCAGCGCGTAATGGTCGGACTCTTCTATCCAAAGTGGAGACGCGCAAAGGTTGCATAGAAAGAAAGTTGGATCGCAGAGCGGCCAGTCAGTCTGTCGAGGTTTGAGCAGTGAGAGATTCACAGAAGCAGAGCTCGGCTGCTCCTCTCTGAGTGCAGATCCAGCTCCACGCTGCTTTCCCTCCAGGCGGTGCTTTCTGCTATGTGCCTTGACTTGCACTGATGCAAGGGGACCCGTATTCACCCCAACACAACTCCTACCAGCTGGTGGTGTTGGGTTTCACCACTTACACACTCGTGACATCACACAGAGACTTTTGGCTTGTGTTCATCGATGCCCTTTGTCTGCTTTGACTACTGTATTATTAGACAAAAGGCTATTATTAGACAGACAGCATGTCCAAGGTTTGAAAAAGCAGCATGACTTTGCTTGTTAGGACAGACTGAAATGACTGACATTCTCAGCTCACACAGACGGAAATAATGCCAGAGAAAATAGAGAGATCATCTGCTGGAGCCTCGTGTTGTTTGCTGACAACAAACCTGCCAGGTGCTATGGCTCAGGGTACTGTACTGACAAGACTGACTGATATCTAATAAAGAGGCTACATCTACTATTGTTGCAGCATTTTGTGCTCATAACCAAAACTTTCAGCTTAACCAGGTGTATTTCTAAAAAAGAATCATGGAAGGTGAACCATTTACATTGTTGAAGCTCCTGTGAGAAGTTTTATCTGAGAATGACACAGAACAGCCTCGATGAAGATGAAATTAACACAAAT
Source organism: Scarus forsteni (assembly GCA_036419115.1). Taxonomy (NCBI): domain Eukaryota; kingdom Metazoa; phylum Chordata; class Actinopteri; order Labriformes; family Labridae; genus Scarus; species Scarus forsteni. Next base: position 47,822,828 of record JAZDUH010000136.1, read on the forward strand.
GTCTTTATACACCAACAAAATAATGTGCCGCACTGACACAGCTCTGCCATCATTATGCCTCAAGTGACTAGTTTGATGTCCACAGAGGTTTAAAACTGGTGTTACATTACAAAAGCACGAAGGAGCACAGAATAGGCATCTAATAAAGGTCCCGCATTCAGGAAAATCAGCTTATACTGGCTTTCATGTTGACTTTGACCTATGCAGTACTGTGAATTGCCAATGTATTGTGTCCGTAGGCAAACACAGGCTAGTGTATGGACCTACTTTTCTTTGCGGAGTGATATCCTCCTGGTCTGCAGCCTTTATCACTGTTAGTGATATGTGTGTTGCCTTCTTTAACCTGCTGTTCTAAAAGTGAAGAGCACACAAAGTTCAGCACAATGTCAGCCATATATTTTCTTAACAATTTGTTACAGACACAATATACAGGTGTCGTAAAACCCCTCTATTAAAAAAAATCACTGCCATAATGGGTGCAGTTAAAGTGAGCTACAAATCAACTTTGGTACAAATCATTTAACAATGAAATGTAAGTCTAATTTTGCACGTTCTCTTTCGAAAGAAAATTAATAGACTGAATCATTTCTCAGGAAAAATATTTTGGCTTCACGACCAGTCAGATGTTCCTCTGTCAGTCTTGCTACACAGTGTGTGAGTTTAAAAGTACTCCTAACAAAAAGGCTGGAAATGTTATTTTCACTGTTTATTTCTCCTCTTTAATGATACCAGAATACCAGGAAGAGGAACTGGTCTTCTTGGATGTTGGAACTTGGTCCAAGTTTGGAAATGTACCCGGGCTGGCAAAGATATTGCTGCCTCTCCGTGTACCAGAACACCAGTTGCTCTAATGCCCAGGCCTTATTTTGAAAGGACAACCGGAGACACACCTGTGACTGGCACACACCTGGCAGCACTTGAAGCTCAAAACAAGACTGAGTATCAACAGAGGAAAGTTTTGGATGCTACCCACATGATAAACTGTGATTCAAATTCATTGAATGAACGATCCTTACAAGTTGAACCTTGTCATAAAGATGACTAATTAGGCTTTCCAGAAAAGACAGTGCATTTAAGGGGCAAAATAATCCACTGAAATTACATTTTCCAACTTTTTTTGATGAGTTCAGTGGAAAATGGCAACATAACCACATAAGATAAATTACTAACAGTGTAAAAGTGCAGAAGAACATGCACAGTGCACTCTTGAGTTTTATGTTGAAGTGTAGAGGACACCCCAAACACAACCTGTAGTTTGTTTCTTTGGCTGAACTTCTGAATAATTACATTAAGGCCTTTATTTAATGGCTTCTTACTCACATGAAACCAGCCATGACTATGCCGAAGACCACTGAATTGCTCTGAGCATATGAGAGATGAAGTTGGCTTCACAGGTTGGGCAACAAGCCATGTTGTTAAAGGAGCTCTGAATGTGCATCAGCTCCATCAAACAAGATTTACACAAACATCTCTTTATTAAGTGCATAAACTCTTTTAGTGTTTCTCATAAAACAACACGGGCTCTGGCTCTGATTATACTTGGATATAACCCTTCTTTGTTTCTTTTGTAACCCAGCCTGAACACGACACCGCTGTGTTTCCCCCTTTGAAAACAACACCGCTTCTTTTCTTTATCTCTCTCATCGATTTTTCCAAACAAACAGGCTTTAACCCACTTCCACCGCTCCCCAAATCCAGGTTAACCCATTAACCCAGAACAAACAGAGCTCTGTGGGTCCCTCAGTTTCCCCCTTCCTTCAACTCTAACCCCAGCATCCTCCTCCAGTTGTCCGCAGCCTCCCTCAGCTCTGCCTGGACAGAGAGGGAGCCCATATGGTATCCAGTTTAAGGAACTGTGTGTGGAGGTGGGGGGGATGCTACGAGAAAACGGAGGAGTTCCTGTTGGTAATCCCAGGTGGAGCGCAGAAATGTTCTTAACCTGAAAGAGAGATACAGCCAACAGTCAAAATGTCCAAACATGGAGTAATCCAATTAGGTCAAAGTGACACAAAAACTCTTTGCAGGGCTGCCAGACTCCACAAACAGCACAGTAAATAGAGAGCATTCATTTATTTGTGCTTGCAAATAAGGAATCTTTCCCTTTTTGTGCACTTGAGATCTGTTTGTGTCTGCAGCAGAGGGTCACACATTTTTCCCTCCTCTTCATCAAACGCTGGCTGTCTTCACAATGCAGATATCACTGTGGACAGTAGTGTGTGTTACTGCCAGCAGGAGGACCAGTATTTCTGCAGTATGGAAGGCCAACCTTAGACCTTCTTTACATGATTCATTAAAGAGACTGTGAGGAGTTTCTAAGTAATTACAAAAAAGTCTCACTTTTAGATATATGCCTGATCGAAATACACACTTTAAGATGAGTTTTATAGCATCAAAATTGGTTATCTATAAATGCTATTCCTTAGCCTTCCAGTCGGGTCGGACAGGGCTGGACTGGCCTGAATACTCAACTTCGAGAACAAGACAATTAAAACTCGAGAAAATTTATATTATTTGGACACGTCTTAGAGCACCGGACTGTAAGTAGTGATATATAGCCTGCTACAAAACTACGATGCTAAGTTTCCCAAAAATTGCTTGTTCTTACACATCAAAAACTACAGCTACGTAACTAGAAAGAGATACATTACCTCGTTGCTTTGCATCCTGTAAGTTGTTGAAAAAAGAAGTTGTAAAGCAATGCAGAGTTCTGAGGAAGGTCCGAGCTGCATGCTTCATTAGCATCACAACAAAGGCACGCTTTTGCTTGGGTCTTTTGGTGCATTCCAGTTGTAGTCAGAAGTAGGAATTTCCGAGTTCGGAGTAGGAAACTGCAACTGGAACGTCCCCCGAAGTCGGAATTTCCTGCTGGGAACTCCGTGAAACCTTGCCACCGCCGAGTTGACAACAGCTAACAATAGCCTGGTAGATCGGCATGTTTTTTTCCGACTTCAACTGGAACGCCGATAAGTCGGAGATGATGTCACTCCCAGTTCCGAGGTTACTGGAACGCAGCATTACGACAGTCCCCGTGTGTGCTCATGGGTAGCAGAGTCCTAATGTCGCTGGTAATAGATTCTCCTCATAGCACCTTCAATGAGCATTTGGATACAGAGTAGGCCTGCACATACAGGATTGGCTTGGGATTGTTCTTCCACACATTACCCAAAGCGGAAGCTACCATTGAGGTCACAAAAGACACCTCCTTGGTACTTTTTCCATCCTAAAAAATACCCAAAATATTTTATTGTGAAATTACCTGGGAGGACCGAGGGAGGGTGATGGAGTGACCCCTTGCTCCTCCATATATGATCTTTCATAGATTCTGCATTGTTTTAGCTGACAGAAGATACTATTGGTGTACAGAGCTTTAAAATAAAGTTTTTGGGAAGACAAAAAATGGCTCAGAAGTGGAGAAAATACCAACACTGGCAGTGGGAAATGCAAAGAAGTGGAAAATAGAAAAGAAGAAGAAGAAATTCAGAGAATGTACAGAAATATGTATAAACTATATTATTTTTTGTGTATAGGGTTGCCAATATTTGGATGAATGGCATATTTCCCATTTTCTATTGCTGTTGCTCTCTCAATGTGTTTTTACGTGTTTACATTTATTTCTATTGTTTTAAAAGTGGGTTTAAAGACCTTAAAATTCTTTTAAAAGTACCATAAAAGTTATTAAACATGCCTATCATATATTGAAATAGGGAATTTATATTTCACTGATTTTCACTTATGGAGGGAGGACCACTTTGCACGGATGTTACCACAGCCCAAATGAAGATAACCCAAAGTAAATGTTCTGACCAATCAAAGTCTTTTGATGAAGTCTGTTGTTGTAGCTACTTTACTTCCTCAACATCAAGTAAACTTATTATCAAAACCATGCCTTTTGTCTTTACATATTAAACAATCAGTTTAATCTGAGTGCTATTTTGCTGCGTGATGAGAGCTGCAGACAGTAGATACACATATAAAAACTGCTGATATCCTGTGATCCTTGTTCAGTTTTGCCATGGAAATATTTATTGTTATGTTTCAGACTGCTGCATAAGGAAGCGAGACCTGCTACTCAGCGACTACCTGTAGCAGATCATCATTATTCTTGATTGTTTTGGGGGCTGTGTTCATAAACACAAGGGACTTGACAACGAAAACATGCTTAGTTTTCTCCCTCATTTCTCTAAATTTGAAGATTGGGAAGCTCTGGGGGACTGTGTTGATGATCATGATCACTGCTATATGCACTGTTGCAGCACGCCATTTGACCTCTGACAAGCTGGTGTTTGCATAGAAGGAGCCAGCGCAGGAGGCGGACTAGCCCAATCCGTGTGGCTGATATTTTCCAAATCACTACAACATCTGTTTTTTTGTTGTCTTTTTTTGGCAAGCTGCTGACCCTGCGTTTGTTCACTTACTGCAAAGTACACTCTGCATTTCAGCCAAAACCAGCTTGTGCTTCTGAGACAGTGAGTGGTTTTAAATCCAGCCACAGTTTTCTCCATGGAGGAAGTATTTGTTCTACATTCTCTCTCTTTTCTTCTCCTCTCCTGCTGGCTTTGCCATCAGCCAGCACCTTGGGATTGCAATGCTTCAACCAGATGTTTTCTTCCACTTCCAGAAAACATAGAAAAGCCAAGATGCTGGTCCTTGGACAACATTATGAATTAACATTTTGAACATATCAATTACAGGATAAGTGAGTAGCAAAGCCAGGACACAGACTTCAATAATGTCTCTTTTAAAGAAGAGCCACTGGCATTTTCTGACTGTCCAACATTTAGACGTGAGTCATGAATAACCTCTGATAAGACCTTGATGAACTTATTGATATCAGGACTTTTGTGCTGAAAAATCCTCTTAAAAGCTTTTAGCAATACAATCTCATAAAACTTCTCCAGCCAAATATGTGAGCAGATTTACAGCAAACTTTTCAAGACGAACTTTCTCTTTTTTAACATGTCCAGATGTGTTCTAATCAGTCCATTGTGCAAGGAGGAGTAAAGCATACGGCCTAAAGAGCGAGTGGTGTTCGATAATCAGTGTCAGATTGTCTTTCTTTGCTCTCTTGAGGTAGATGAGTGTGTGCTGATCGTCATCTTTTAAAGGAACTTCTCATGAAAATCAATAAGTCATCCATTCAGAGAGCCAAAAAAACTCATTGCAATCAAGCCAGAATCATTTGGTGGTCAATGGACTGAAACTTTTGGACAACAGCTCGTGAGTGTTAGATGAACATGAATGCCCGACAAGATTCTGATCAGATACGCATGTGTTGGTGCACCATATGCAGCCTCTCCATATGATCAAATATTACATAATGCAGAAGAGAGCACATGTGCATGCTCACAAGGACTTTTATTTTACACAGGTCTGTACCTAATTTGGATTCGGAGGCATCATTGTATAAAAGAAGAGTGAGTTCCTGGATTCAAAAAAGGCCAAAGAGGAAGTGACACAGTGCTGCATTCCTTTGGTTGTATGAAACAGCTGACCAAAGAAAGAACTGGACACAGATATGTAACCATTAATAGTCAGGGGAGGCTTTGAAACACGTTTAAAGCCAGCCTGTGGATGCAGAATAGACCAAGTCAACTCTGGTTTGCTTTTTCTGAAAGTTCGGCTCATTTGGGCCTCAGTTTGCTTCCAAGTGGGTATAAAGGCCATCCACACTAAATAAGATTTAAATGAGGAAAGCAAACCAAAAAACAGTGCGTAGTGGCTTGAGTTTAGTCAAATAAAACAATTAGCATGCTTACATAGTGGTGACTGACAGTGTAAGGTAGGGAGTGGCTAACATTAGCAATGATATCCTCTGGTGCCCTTTACAGGTTAAAATGTACAAATCAATACATGATACGGCTACAACTCACTTCGGTCTGCTATTTTATTGCTTGTATTTTAATGTCTGTTACTGTACTCTGTCTGTTTTGTCTACTGTGACATGTGCTGCTGCCTCTCTTGGCCAAGTCGCCCTTGTGAAAGAGGTCTTGAACTCAATGGGTCTTTTACCTGGTTAAATAAAGGTTAAATAAAAATAAATAAAATCTTTGACTGAGCAGCCTTACACTTCAAAAACTCTGATCTTGGTGCGAGTTTTTGTCCAGTTACAAGTAAAAACAATCTCACTAGACTTTTTCTAAGACACAATGTCCTGACATGTCTGGATTAAGATCCTATTTGAAGATATAAAAACTAAAAATGAAGCTTGAGTTGCTTGACATGAGTAAATAATCTGCCAATGAGATGGGATAAATTTAACTTAAAAGCTGTCTTCAAATGAAATCCACAGTAGATATTAAACCTGAGTTTAAGACCCCCACTGAGTCAAACTTTGCTTGTTTCATTGGCAGAATTCAGTACCTAATCATTCCGTGATGTTAGACTTTGATTTGGATCTGTCAAGTGAATGTTGGTTTCAGATATTTTTGACCTGAAATTAGACAAACACACTTGCCTAGATCTGAGTTTTTGTAGTGTAAGACAACTGTATGTTTATTCTGTCACTCAAAAGGTTGCCAAGCTGCTTCGAGCAAAACAGCGCGATTACTCAAAAGTCAGTTTTGTATTTCTGGGTCATAGTGCAACAGTAGGTCACGGGATAAGGGCAAAGGTCACTAGCCTAGCAGAGCAGACGGACCTGCCTGAACTAAAATCATGCATCTCCATCTTGCCAGCCTTCATTGTCCAACAGTTTCACTCGGCTAAATGCTGAACGGCCCAATCAGGGAAGAGAGGCCGGAGCAGCGGGAACTGCAGGCGTGATGACAACAGGAAGTGACTTGACAGGAAGTGACGTCACTTCCTGTTGTACAAAAAATGGCGGCCGATGTTGGTTTGCCTGTGCTCATCGTGGTTACTCAGTTATATTAGGCAAAATATGCTCTCCTCAGAAGTTTACTTTGTAGGGATTGTCTTTGAAGAGGTTCATGTCACATATAAGTGTTAAATGATACATCTGTGCTGTATAATTTAATGTGAAATGATCGTCTTAAGGTAGTGTAGCTGTTGGCTTACAACAGTTAGCTGCTACAGCTAACGGCCATTAAGTGTTGTTTGCCCTTGTAAGCCATTAGCCGCTACATATGCTACATCATAGCAGCGCTGCTTGATATGGATTGGTCGGTGATGAGTGTGATGTGACAAACGATCGTCCAATCAAAAGCTGCTGTTATTTTCGAAGGTTCTGCCCCTGAAAACATTTTCGCAGGGCTCCTCCCCAGATGGATGGGTGAAATGATTCCAATATGGAGCTGCTCATCTGGCATGTCAGGTTAGAAGGCCACAGCTATAGCCCCAACTAGTGGTGGGGGGCTAAACTACACAGCTTTGGTCTGTTTGACCAAGTGCTGAGTGAAATAAAACCAAACCAAGAGATAAACATTGCAACAACTGTAGAACATCACACTGGTAGGTCTGTTGTGTTGGTGCCACAAAGAGTGGGAGAAGGAGAAGTCTTACTACAATAGACTTTTCTTTTCTTTTGGGATGTGGTGGAACTGGAGATTTGGGTTATGGATGTACAGCAGACAGCGTGGTCCAAAATCTCAGAGAAATGTTTCCAGCATCTTCTTGAATCTATGATACAAAGAAGTTCTGAGGGCAAAAGTAGTCAACCTTTTTTTTTTTTTAAATATATTTTTTGGGCATTTTGTGCCTTTATTGATAGGAGAGAGACAGTGGATAGGCTTGTGAAAGGGGATGAGAGAGTAGGGGAAGACACTCTGCAAACTGGTCACAGGCTGGATTCGAACCCAGACCGACAGAGGCATGCACATGGGGTGCCTGGTCGCTAACCACTCCGCCAAACCAGCACCCCAAAAGTAGTCAACCTTTGATAGTTCAAAGTTTAACCCAGTAAAGTGGCCGGTGAGTGTATTTATGCTGTTTTATTACCAAATAAAGGCCTGGCATGTGAAGAGAACAGCATGCTCAGAATACTGGAGCCAGTTTGGGACCTACATCTGCTCCTACATCTGCATTATCTCAATGTGTTAGTCAGTATTAGCTGGACTGAAATAGTGAGGAAAATAACACTGGAAAAATAAATAGCTACATAAATAATGGATGTCCTAAAACTGCTCTGTCTGTTTCCAAAAGCAAGATGACAACAGCAAATTGTTGATTTAAAAGCCTCAGAGTCAGATTCCCTCACAAACGGTCACAGTGACAGTAGTTTTTTAATCAAGTCTTCTCGCTGGCGTTGGTCCCATGGGCCTCATGTTTTCCTCTCTGCCCACTCGTGATTCCCCTCCCACAGAAGGACCTGGGCTAAAACACCATGTCCTGGTTTGGAGAGCATCTTGTCTTTCAGTGTGACATTTTATAGTACAGTAACAGCTTGTAAATGTGTGGAAACTTTCAGCCTCACAGGACCAGAGGGAAGCCAAAGACAACCAGTCTGGTTAAAGAGAAGAAGGAACAGGAAAGTGGGAGTGGGAAGGCTCTATGGTTGGTAGAGCGTAAAACAAAATATCTTTAAGTCAGCAGAAGTGTTCATTTTGACATGTCTTTTTGATTTAGTTTTAGTCATAGTCTTTTGTTAAAAATATTTTATAGTTTTAGCCATAATTAAGTAATCTACATTGTTTTAATTGTAGTCTAGCTATAGTTGATGAAATTTCATAACATTTTAGTCGACAGAATCTTTTGTAAATTTTGTCAAATAGAATATGAAATGTAAAGGGTAAGGCATGTTTTATGTTTCCTTCAATTTCTAAAGTCATGTTGGACACTTGGATAAAATGAAACATCAAATAACTCTTTATTGAATGCTATTAAAGTTCAAACGTATTAATGAAAACAAAGAAATTCGACTCTTGTGTGAAGTCCCCTTTATATAGGCTACCTGGCAGAGCATCTCAGTTACAATACCAGAATTGACAACAAACAGTGAACCTGCTCTACATGAATATATCAATTCATATAGAGGGCAGCTGTGATTGGATGTCCCTCTTAACTCATCCAACCTTTCCACACAACCAAAGTGGATGTGAGTGGATAGATTCCTAACTTGTCCCTACTTTTTCATGACCAAATTAGGTCTGATTGGATATTGGGTCCATCCCAATTCTACCCTTTAGCCCTTGTCTTACCCCTTGGTTTTGCACGTCCGCATCAAGTAAAGGGCTACACCCTTAAAACAAAGACAGACTGGGAGCTCACTTGAAAGGAAGGGGTATGCGAATATCCCACAATACAATGCTGACCTGCTGACAAAAAGGTAGAGCTAAATTAAAAGTAATTATTAAATCAGCAAGTAAATATTAATCATGTTCTGAATTGTTGGTCGTATTTTAAAATTTCTCGTTATACTGAGCTCGCTTTTGCAGCTGTAGCGATGGCTATTGTTGCATCTGTCTACGACACAGCTAGCAAGCAGCTCTGGGTGATGACAAAGGTAGAATAGAGTGGCGTCTCATTTCTTAGGGGGATGTTTTCACCCCTTCTCCTTGGCCTTCTGATTTGACAGCCAAGGGGAAGGGGTAAGAGAAGGGATGGGAGAAGGGCAAAGGGGTACAATTGGGATTCACCCAAAGTCTTTATCAAACATTTTTGTTTAGATTTATTTGTTGACAAAAATGTCAGTTAATTTAGTTTCAGTTTTTGTCCACGTGCACTTGTTTTTATTATTTACTGTCTAGTTTTTGTCAGGGGGAAAAAGCAAGTTGAAGAAAACTGTGACGAGAATTAACACTGGCCAGCAGTGAGCTTGTTGAACATTGTATTCTTCTGGACACAAAGCCTCAGACAGTTTGGACGAAGTGTGCCTTCAGCGTCTGTCGTGAAGCTGACAGCGTGAGAGCAACCGCCCGGCATGTGTCTGGGGGAACGTCCCGACAGCTGACTCTACCTGCAAACTGCCGAGACACTAAACATGGCTCCGTCTCTAATTAGCAACCTCGGCCCTGTGTAATTTCTGTCCTGTGTGCGTGTCATCGGCTTGTAGGGCTGTTATTTTGCCGAGCCGGGAGAGAGTGGGCAACAGCTGGGGGAGTGCTTAACAGATGGTGGAAGTGCGGAGCGGCCGATCGCTGAAACAATGCGCCGTGTGAGAGCGTGTGTGTACGCTGTGAGGTGCTCTGCTGAGCTTGAGGGACCATGGGAAAGAAGCAGGGAGAGAGGGGCCGGGGGAGTCCAGGGTGAAGGGGGTGTTTGGGCTGAGAGGAAGTTTGGGAGCGTGTGTAGGGGAAAGTGAAAGTCCTCGTGGGGGTTAAGTGGGGTGGAGAGAGGCATCGAGGAGGAACACACATACTGCAGGAACTCCAGCGGGACAGTGGAGGCCTGTACACACCGGGTCCACCTCACATTTAAAAGACATTAGATCTGATGTTGTAACCTGGCAGTATTTCATAAGGAAAGACTGATTTTGTGTGTTTTAGCATCCAATCGAAGTTTCTCAAAGGTTGTTCGACTCTCCAGAGGTATCTGTGGGATCATTGCTTCGCTGTTATTGGTTGTTTCTTTTAGGCTATGACCCCATTCTTAAAGAGTGTGTTTTTTGTAGAGCATTTTGGCCACACCTGGCCACATTTAACAACATTTTAGGTCATTTAAAAAGCATGTTTTGGAAAACTCGGACTGAGAATGCCCTTTAGGTGGTCCGTGTGGACAGGGAAAACTACACTGGCTGACGAGGGAAAATGGCCTCCAACGTCTCGATGCAGTTCAGTAAAAGGAAAACGCCTACAAAAGCACTGCCGCGTGATTGGGCACTTGATCTCATTTTTTTGCTGGGTTCTTGTATTATCTGGGTTCTTATTACACACAAACAGGACTTGATTGCAGGGAGGGAGTAGAGATCCGGGACTCAGGTAGTGGGTGTGGGTGGTCCAGTTTGGCCACGTGGTATGGTTTCATAAATATGGAGGGGGGGCTTTGATTGGTATTTGGGGCTGTGTTAGTGCTTGTTGGCTTGTTGGCTTGTGTCCTCTTCTTTTTCTGCCCCAATGGGTTGTTGGCCACTATTGAGCATCTCAACCTGGATTGTGGTTCCCACTTTTGGTAATCTTGCAGAACCGATGGACCAGTCTGATCATTGTATGAAAACCTGCAGGACCACCTTGCTAACTTTCATTGTCCAACGACTTCACCCACTAAATGCTTAACTGCCCAATCAGGGGAGATAGGTGTGAGCTAAAGATGTGACATCAGCGGGCAGTAACTGCATGTTTGAAAACAATGGCGGCTTCTGAAGCAGTCTCTGTGGATGCGGCAATATCTGTGGTTTTATCAGAAATTGACTCTGTTTCTTTAAAAGAGGACCAAGGAATGTTACTTAAACAACCAGGGATGACTGCTGGGAAACTGGGAGAGCTGTGAAAATCCTCTGCAGACAATGCTCGTTCATCTGCAGTAGGCATGGAAACTCAGTGATACCTGGCGTTATATGCTTTTCTCTTAAGTTTACTGGGATAACTTGGTGGGGACTGCTGTTGACGAGGTGTGTGTAACATGTAAGTGGTAAATGATACATCTATATGGTATAATTTAATGTTATGACAGATGACAGTCTAACGGCGTGTTCCCACTGAAAGCGTTGAAAGCGAGTGTATTCGCGCGTCAAGTGCAATCGCGCCGCGCTGGACGCTTGAGTTTTGACGCTGGTGCAAATATGCAAAAAAAACGCTCACTGCTCACCACCGCCATGGCATCTTGCACGAAAAGTCTCTATTATCATTTCATCAAATCATCTGATGCTCACCCAGGCCTGGTCCTTCCTGCGCCTGTCCTTGTATAAAGGACAGGACACATCATAGAGCTCTGGGTGAGCAGCGACCGCGATGATCAGCCTCTCCTCCATTGAAACCCCAGAATGCTCTGCGTCAGTGACAATCTCCACGCTGATAGGCTGTCCCGGCGCATCAGCACGCTCACTCGCTCGAAAAGTTCAATTATTTCAACTCGAGTGTCAAGCGCTGAGCGTTGAGCGTTTTTTTCGCTGGAAACGCTTGTCGCTCACCGCTCTATGCTTGAACGCTTGACGCCGCTCTATGTACGCCCCGATGCAGCTTCAATTAGCGTCTTAAAATTGACTTTGTATGTAATATCAATGCGTGAAAAATTTGCGACGCTTTCGGTGGAAACACTCCGTAAGGACTGAAACGTAGTCTAAGCTAACAGCTAACAACTGAGTGTAGCTGCTACCTCATACTGTGGCTTGATGAGGATTGGTCTGTGAAAAGTGTGACTGGCAGACCAATCGTCCAATCACAAGCTGCAGTTGTTCTTCAAGGTTCTGCTTTAGAAAACATTTTCGAATGGCTCTTTCCCAGATGGTCTGGTGAAATATATCGATGGAACTATGGCGCCATCCGTCTGGGGTGTCAGGTCACACTTCTGCATCTTCTTAAAATGTTGTGAAGGTTTGTAAGGGTTCTTGGGTTTAAATCTTGCTTCTTGTTTGCTAGTTCTTTTTGTTTTTATGCTCTTGTGCTTTGTCTTTTGTATGCTCCACTCAGTTTATCAAACACTTAGTAAACCATTGTTTTAAAGAGTGCTATTCAAATTAAGTTATTATCACAATTATTCTGCTGTTTTTAACACTGCAAAGCTCTGTCATCTTCATTATATGAGATTGTTACTCTTTAAGTATTATTGTCTCGCCTTGTTGAAGAAGACGTTGCCTCTTGTTTTTGCATGAGTGTTTGTTGTAGGTCTAATTAGCCTCATGTATGGTTTGCGGCTTCAGAAAGAATGCCCTGTTAGTTGATGGTTCATTTAAACAATCATCATTTTAATGGCTTTTCAGCACACGAGATCTTTTGTCTTTCATTACATACTAACAAAGTGTAGACTGCTGTTTATGGTCAGGAAATCACCCAAAAATGTTTTTTTTCTTTTACTTCCCGTTGTTTTTCTACTCCAAGCTTGGGATAATACGTGTGTGTATGTGTAATTACTTTTCCACATTTTGAGCAGTAGTCAACCAAACCCACAAAAACAAACCATCTGTTAAGATTTTTAGCACCCCTGGCATCCGAATGCTGCCAAGCTCACATGTCTGAACATCATAAATAACTCATGTTTAAGATGAATGTCAAATGGTTTACAGTTTCCTAAACATCATCAATTAAGAATGCTGGAGCTGGAGCCCTGTATGTGCTTAACTTTAACTATACACAATTTAAAAGACAGCTGGAAGGAGGGCAGGGAAGTGAAAAATCTGCTGAGCAAGTCAAACAAGTGTCTTGTGCTTTTTCCCACCTGTATTCAGCAGCTGACTGGTCACCTGAGATTTGGGCAAATGCTTCACCAGTCAAGAGCTGTTTCACGCAGTTAGAGTGTCTTATCGTTCCACTACAAATATATTTATCAATAATACATTTTACAAGGCTGTAAAATTATGTTTTAGTCTTAATCCTTCAATCAGTAAAGGTTTTTGATCAAAACAAATCTTTCAATATCAGCATTTCTTCCATAATTCTGCAGAAGGTGGAAACATTTATTGAGTGGTTGCACTCGATGTCTAGCAAAAAGATGAATCAGGACATAAAATGCTGAAAGGAAGAACATCAAAATAATAACTTAGGTGTGCTTTCAGGGCAAAAAACTTTTGACAATGCATGTCCAACATTCTTATGGTGCGTTCACACCGGACGCTACTTGTACTACCTCGGCGATCACTCTCCATTCAAAGTCAATGTACAGCCGCGATGGGGCGGGGCTAACCCACCCGCGATGCGACGGCCGCATACAAGACGACCACTTCACTCATCGCGCGATGTCAAAGTTTAAAAAAAGTTGATCTATTCAGGCGATGTCGTGTGTGGCTGTGCAGTATCAGCCAATCAGCGGTGTGTGTATGTGTGACAGTACCCTAGACAAACAGTTATTCATCCGGACTATGAATTCCGTCTAGGCGGAACTAATGTCAGTGAGGACATTAGTTCCGCCTAGACGGACCGCGGTAAACTCACAGATGCTGCTGCTGCAGGGCATCAGCTGCAGTGTTTTGTGTTTGATAAGGGAATGAAAAGGATACAGCTGGAATAATGTCCGAGGATTAATGTCTGCTTATACATCCTATTATATGATATATGATATGATCGCGGTGAAACTCGAACGGACGTGACGTCACCGAGCAACGGCCGACAACCAAAATGAGGTATTTATGGACGCGCGACTATGTCAGTGGGCGACGTGATTTTGGTAGCTGGGTTGCTTGCGGTGTGAACGCACCTTTAGACAGGTTTTTTAATCAAAATGTTAAAAGAAAAACCTACCCTTTAATGTGTCAGTTCAAACAGATCTTCTGAAAAGTTCCTGATTCAGCATCCTAATTTAGATCACCACCAAATCGTAATCACCTCCTTCTTGAGCTTTCACCAACATTCACTGAAAAATATAATCCAGAGTTAATTATGACAGCACTTTTTAATTTAGTTTTAGATATAGTGTTTTGCCTAAATTATCATTAAGTTTTAGTCATAATTTAGTCATCTAAATTGTTTTAATTTTAATCTAGCTGAAATTTCACAATATTTCTATCTTGAATTTCTGAAGTCACTTGGATAAAATGAAACATCTAATAACCTTTTGTTGAATGCTATTGAAGTTTGAATGTGTAAATTAACAGAAACAAATATAACTTTTGTGTGAAATGCAGTCGCCTTTATCTAGGCTACCTGGCAGAGCATCTCAGTTACAATACCAGAACTGACAACAAACAGTGAACCTGCTCTACATGAATATATCAATTAATAAAGAGAGCAGCTTTGATTGGATCACTCCACAACTTCACCCACCACCAGATCATCCATCTGTCCTCATCACATATGTTTCTGCTGACTCAATCCAGTAATCTTTATTCATATAGTATGTGTTGAATATAAATTTATTTAAAGGCATCTCATTATTAAGAGGGACCTCATGTCTATATGGTTGTAAAGACAGTTACTCTGAATGAGTAGTCAATACAACTACTGACAGAGAGATCAATCTAATATGATCAATTTATGTGTGTGCTGTTGCAGTGACGACCGTGTATTTCATTTTGTTAATCTGTATAAAGTTAATTTCAGGAGCTGTAATGATCTAACCTGACAAGCCAGATGGACAGCTCCATATATCTGCCACAGAAATATTTCACTAGTCAATCTGGGTAGGAGCCCTTTGAATTTGTTTTCAGGGGCAGAACGTTAAAAAAAAAACCCACAAGCTTATGATTGGACTATTGTTTGGCTCGTCACGTTCATCTCAGACCAATCCACATCAAGCAGGGTTGCCTCCTATAATGTAGCATACATAGCGGCTAATGTAGCAGCTAATGGCTAACAACAGTTAACAACAGTTCATGGATGTTAGCCGTAGCGGCTAAACTAGCCGCTAACAGCTAACAACAGTTAATGACTGTTAGCCGCTAACTTAGCTGCTAACAGCTAATGGCCTTATACTATTGTCTTACACTAAATTGTACCACACAGATGATTCATTTAACACTTATATGTGACATGAACCTCGTCAAAGACAATCCCGACAAGTAAACTTCTGAGGAGGGCAGATTTCACCAAGTTTCACTAACTCGCCATGAGGACAACAGGCTAATTGGCATGTCCGTTCTCAACTTCCGGTTCTCAACTTCTGGTTGTCGTCACATCTGCATTCTGCTGCTCCCGCCTCTCTTCCCTGATTGGGCCGTTAAGAATTCAGCCGAGTGAATTCGTTGGACAACGGAGGCTGGCAAGACGGTCCTGCAGGATTTCAGAATCAGGCAGGTCTGTCTGCTCTGCAAGGCGAGTAATGATCCTGGAATGAGGCTGAAAAACCAACAGAGGTGAACTTCGCTTCTTGTTCTCTTTGAAGGCACAGAGCTGCTTGGAGCAATTTGAGCCACTTCACTGACTGTTGCCAAATACCTGATACAACCCAACTTCAAAAATGCCAAAATGTCCCTCTAAGTTAATTGTAGATGGCAGTTGGCTTTGGTTTATAAAGGTCTGTTTGTTTTTTCGTTTAACCTCACTACCTCGTAGCCTGTGTGATGATGGTTTCTGTTGTTTTGTTTACATCTCTCTCACTGAAGAGGAAATGCAGAACAATGCAAGCAGAGTGAGTTTGACTTCGCTCCACACTCTGGGTGGGCAAACTCACCAAGCTCTAATTTAAGAGAGAATGCCTGGCTTAATGTGAGCATTAAAGCTAAATGAACCATAATGATACAGAGTCTAAGGACACCTTTAAAATATCTGCTCTAATAGAGAGCAAACCAAAACATCTGTTTTCAACAGAGAACGTACTTTTAGGATGACCCTGAATGATGATGAATGAAGACAGAGAGCTGAAAAGGTAATATTAACTTTTGTAAACTGCTAAAGGGACTCGTAGTATATCATCCAGGTCTTCTTTGACCGTCATCATCCTGTAAGAACACGATCAACTAAAGCAATAATTCAATGAGGACGACACTGAGAGTCTTTTAAAACACAAATTATGAGTTTAATGACGACGTTTCTTTGAAGGAAACATTTCAAACGAGTCTTAACTGCCTGAAATGAAAAATGGTGATTGATTTCTCCTGACTGTTGCACAACTCACTGAAACTATCCATCAGTGAGTCATCAGTTTTGGTTTTCATTCTGAGTTCAATAGAAATGTTAAAGCAGTGTTTGTGTCGGGTATAAACTTTAATTACTGCACCAGCACTCTTTGAACTCTGAAAACAACAGAGACATTTTTCTCCCACAGTCACTACTGCAGGAAGAAGTTTCACAAGCACAGGGCAAGCATGAATAATGAAACAAGATAAAATAAATAAAATTTTAACCCATTAGATCAAAAATCTGTCCTCACCATGTTTCCCTCTGCTGAATAGAGAGAAGTCCATCATTGTTGTCCATCTTTGACAAACTATAACGAGGGCATGTTGTTCTCAGAGCATGACAAACCTTCCCTTTCCCTTTTCTCTCTATCTTGAAGCAACATCTCCATTCTTCGTTGTTTACTGTCAAGCATGCATAGCACTTTGTGTTCTCTCATTGGTAAATGTCTCTGTTGCGATGGACCAAATTGTAGGAGGTGGAACTGATGTCAAACCTGCAAATCCTTCCATAAGAGGTTATGTGGTGTCTGGGGATGTATACAGCAGACCGGTACTTTAACCCTTTCATGCATGAATTTATTAAATCATATCGAAAGGATCTTTCTAAAATGTTTTTGCTTTTAAAGGACCTAAAAATAATGTGCAGCTTTTTAATATGTTATATTTTGAGTTAGTTAATAAATAAATAACATTTCAATGGAACTTCATATAGGTCCATAAACACATATTTGTTACAAACATTTACTAAAAGTATACAAAATAAAATGAAAAATATAAAGTATATTTAATATTGCAGTTTAATTAAACTATCAACATGTGACTTTCAATAAAAAAATAAAATAAAAAATACGAAATTAAGGTTTGGACAGATTAATTTTTGGTCACAGATGAGAATAAACAAGGAAAATGTTTTTAAAAACCACATATGTGTTCCTTATATTTCATTGAATTGGAGTACATGTCTTATCATATTTTTATGAAACTTGAGAATGTGGTTTTGGTGTTTACCACCTGATAGTTGGGACATGGTTAGCCTAAATGGCTCAAAATATAAAATACATTTGTGTCCACTGTCGGTGACACTGTGCATGAAAGGGTTAATGTACCGGTCCCTAATTGGGTCGGCACCCGAATACCATTAAGAATCTGGAAAAACGGTACTGTTACGGGTACTTGAACGTCTCTTCAACTGTCACGTAGTTATGACACTACCGCCGTCGACAGGTGATGACGCAGCTGGCTCAAGCATGTCGGTGAGGGCTAAGTACCCAAAGGTTTGGGCTCACTTTAGCAAAGTTAATGAAAACTCAGCCCGATGCAATCTTTGTCAGAGAGAAGTTGCGTCCAAGGGGGGTAATATTAGCAACATCACCAAACACTTTGAGCGCACACATAGTATAAAGCTAAAGGAGTGCGGGCTGTTTGATTGCTATAGCAACACAAGTAAAGTTAGCAGCCTGGCTAACACTAAAGACTGCAACACCGTGGCGACAGCACCCGTTTTTTTCTGCTATGTCAAGTCACGGTAAGTTTTTTGTCTAGTTTGGAGACAAATTCTGTCCAGAGAGGTCTCGGCTGCTGCCAAAGAAAGTTAATATGTTGCTGTTCCTTAAAAATAACTGTTAGGGCCAAATAAGGCAGGAGAAGTGCCTCCTCTACACTGTTTGCTCTGTCCTGTTTGATATATGGGTCTGTCTGTACATGCAGTCTTTACCCAGAAGACAGCAAGTACAGGAATATTTGTAATGTCTTAAAAAAATATATAACGCTTTCTGTTAGCCTCTGAGAAGCATTTGTAATGCATTACTTCTATTCTTTTGAAGCTCTATTATTACCTTGTGATAATAAAAAAAAAGGTTGAATCTTTTAATATCTTGTAAAGTCTTTATATTTTACACAAAAATACGTGTTGTAGTATCGATAACTTTTTTAATAAGTATCGATACTGATAAGGAGTGTCGGTACCTGTATCGATAAAATCATAACAATATACATCCCTAGTGGTGTCCCAGACAGAGTCTTTACCCAGAAGACAGCAAGTACAGGAATATTTGTAATGTCTTAAAAAAATTCAACGCGTCATTGTTTGTTTCTGTCAATTTCTTAGGATCCAGAAAAAACTGCAAACAGAGCAAAATAACTGATATTCTCTTGTATCGAGTGCTGATATCGGAGATTTAGGATGCAGGCCGATATAATCCGATATTTGTTTTTTGACCGATATCCGATATCAATATCGGATCGGGACATCCCTATTACTATCATTATAATTTTAAATACTTCACCATTTACTGATATGATTTATAGATTATCTAAAACTCATATTTTATTTACAAACATTTCTGCATTTTCTAATCGATTTGTATCCCAAATATTTGTGCTTTTTTTTTGCCATCACAGTCAACTGTAAGCTTTTTAAATCTTTCAATCCCACACCAAGAAAATATCAGATTTTTGGTTTGTTTTTTAGTTTTCTCTGCTCCCTGAGGTGTTAACGGATTTAAACATGGATTTGATTTGTTCTGTTTAAAACTTAAAATATCCCTGAATTTATTGATGACCCCTGCCACACAGCCGAGCTGGTAGTTAAAGGGTTAATTATCATTCACGATGACACCCTACACATAGCTTTGCAGAGCAGACGGACCTCCCTGATTCTGAGGTCCTGCATATCCGTCTTGCCAACCTCCATTGTTCAACAACTTCACTCAGCCACATGATTGACAGCCCAATCAGGGCATAGAGAGGGGGAGCTGTGGACGTGACCACAACAGGAAGTGACTGCATGTTTAATAACAATGGTGGCTTCTGAAGCGGTCTGAATAACTGCGGTGTTTTATCAGAAATTGATTAAATTTTTCTTTAAAAGAGGAGGAAAGGACGTCAGTTGAAGCTTGTCTTATGAGACATCATGTTTTTGCTTATCTCCTGATCGGTGATCACTGCTGGAAAATTGGAAGAGGACGCGGAAATCCTAAATGGACCTGCCGGTTAGTCTGTGGTTATGTTTACTCAGTTATACTCGGCGAAATCTGCTCTCCTCAGAAGATTACCTGGAAAACTTGGTAGAGATTGTCTTTGATGAGGTTCATTTACATATAATTGTTAAATGATACACCTGTGTGGTATAATGTAATGTAAGCTGATAGCCTATAGTAGTTTAAGATAACAGTTAACTGTTGTTAGCTGTTAGCCACTACGTAGAGCCACAACATATGCTAAGTCATACATAGCATGCGTAGCGGCTAATGACTAACTGTTGTTATCTGTTAGCTGCTACATATGCTACGTCATATCTGTTTTTCTTTGGCTGTTGGCGTCATGTATTTGTTGTTAGATTGGTAATCAGTTCACATTATTGTCCAGATTTGACTCAGATTATTCAAACATGTTCGACTCACTGCGACTTGTAGATTTGTGTGCCAACTTGCTGAGCGTCCCCAGGTCATGCAGACTGGTGCAGACTTTGCTGGGAATCATGGATAAAATCTGACAAAAAACCTTGTTTGTGTCCGCAGCTTCAGGCCCAACTCCTGAGTAAAGAAGAGTGCAAAGAAAAAAACAGGTTAAGATGGTAAAACAGTCTTTAATAAGTAGAAGTCAAAGCTCTACTCTTCATCTTCCAAGTCTTAATGAAGTCATAAGCCTTTACAACACAGTTTAAGACATAATTCATGCCAGCAGACTCAACAATTACTATGAAATTGCGACATGAAACATGGAAAAACTCTCTCAAAAAATAATCAGAAACATTGAATTCTACCAGGTTTTAGGAGGTTTGCCATTGCCTAAAAGAAAACTATTCCTAATGGCTGAAGTGCACTTTTTTTGTAAGAACAAATCCAATAAAGCAATAATGAAAAGTCATGTTTACTTAATTTGATCCATTAAGCACATCGAATCTGGTTGTAAATCTGGTCAGAGAAGAACCTTCATCCAGAAAACCAGAGGCAAAGATTGGCAGGGGCAACTTTTCCTCGACATCACCATCAGAACTTGTCAGAGCTCAGTCTGCTCTAATGGGATGGGGAGTTCAAGAGGAGAAAATGGGGAGCTGGAGAAGCGGCTTGGTTTAGGGAGGAGGAGGAAAAAAATGCCACCTTGACCTTACTTTCATCTCTGGGGCTGATCCTCTGTCTGGCGTGAATCCTCTGAGGAGCTGGCCCTTGAACAGAGAGAGGCTTTATGCTTGCTTACGACAATGTTCCTCATACAAAATCCCATTTCTGTTCTCCAGAGGGTTGAGAGAATGGCTTGAAAGGCATGTCCCCTCTTATCTGCAGTGATATCATTAGGCTGTGGGTAATTTAGGCTTTATGCTGTGTAGTTTCCATGTAAAGTAAAGCCAGCGCTGATGATGATAAGCTTCATGATGGGACAGTAAGTGTTTCATACGATGAAGGAAGTCGCAGAAGGAAAACTTGAAATCCTCACGCACGTGTCCACATCCTGTGCAGCTGCAAAACCAGTCAGCACTCTGGGTAGACCCTTCTGGTGTTGGTAAACAGTGTGATGGTTTGAGTGGGTGGGGCTAAGCTGGAAGCAAAACGATCCACCAGGTAGCTTTTTTTTGTTGAGGGTTTGGACCAGGATGAGCATTTCACCTCAATTTGGATGGCTGCTCGAAATATTTAGAACTAGGAAGCACTCAGAGAATGCAAGGCAGCTCACATTTTACTGTTACACCTTTAAGCAATAGTTACCATCGTAATATGAATAATAGGATTTTGACCAAAAACCCACACCTAGTACTAAGAATCATATTGATATTGTTATTAGACAGTTATTGAGCAAAAACAATTGTTCACTAATGTTGGTTATCAGGATCAGAAAAATCTGATCATTTTTAAGTTGGGCCATTACCAACATCTCCTGAAAATGTCAGCCAGATCTGTTGAGTAGTTTTTGCATAATCTTGCTAACAAATTGCTTCTTGAATACATCCTGTGGATGCACTGGGATGCATCATCAGTGATGTTTCCTGGGGTCTACAGGTGTTTCGGGTCTTTTCGAACATCATACACCCTCGCCCAGGCGACCCGACCGGGGTGATCAAATCCCGGCCTGCATCCCAGCAGCAGTTGACCACGGGGCTTCCCTCTTTAGCCAGAGCCACCTAGTGGCTCTCTCTGCAGCATCTACAGCTGATTTGATGGCCCTCTTCTTAGCCAGGCCCACGATCCCAAGCTTGGCTAAGAGCCTGCACAGTGACCGGCCTGCGAATCCCCGACAACCCACTTCGAATGGTTCACAGAGGGTTGTCCAGCCGTTGCTCCTGCACTGCTCTGTCAGCTCCTGGTACTTTGCACGTTTGCGCTCTTGGGCTTCATCCATGCATTCCTCCCAGGGTACAGTGAGCTCTGCCATGATCACCTTTTTGATGGAGTCGGAAAAGATGACCATGTCTGGACGCAGTGTGGTTGGGGCAATGTGCTCTGGGAAACCCAGCTGTTTAACTAGGTCCACCCTAAGCTCCCAGTCAGTTGCTGCAGCAAGGAGGCCAGGCGCTGATCCAGGCTGTGGGCGGGGCCTCTCTCCAGCCTTGATGAAGGTGATGGGCTTTGGGCGGCGTTGTCTGCTGGTGGTTATGGCTATGGCTACCACCTCTGCAACCGCTTTAAGTACCTGATCATGCCGCCAGCGATAGCGGCCATCTGCAAGTGCCTTCGGGCAGCAGCTGAGGATGTGCTCGAGGGATCCTCTTCTAGAGCACAGTGCACAGGTAGGAGTCTCGATTTTGCCCCAGACGTGGAGATTAGCTGGGCTTGGTAGGCCGCCATACACAGCTTGGATGAGAAAACGGACTCTGTAGTAGTCTGCTCGCAGGATGTTATCCCAGGTGACTCTTCGCCGCTAAATAAACATAAGCCAGAAAGAACAAAACCTCATCACATGTGCAAATGTGTGAGTACATATTGCACTAAGAAAGCACACATATGGCCCTTTTCCACTAGCCCTACTCTACTCTACTCACCTTGTGCTGCTTTTCTATTAGCCCCGGTCGCCTGCCTAATGGGGTGCAGTGTCGCTGTAAACAGCTGAGCGGCACTGCGGTGACGTCTTTTTGAGCGCGACACAACAATCTGTGGCTTTTTGTCACAAACTGAGTAAAATAAGTCGAATAAATTTACAGTAGATTTCATAGACTAAAATGTTGTGAAATTTCATCAACTAAAACTAAACTAAAATTAAAACAATGAGGATTACTAAATGATGACTAAAACTAAAAGATATTTAGACAAAATGCTATAGTTAAAACTAAATGAAAAAGTGAAGTTAAAATGAGCAAAGTTTTCTTGTAAATGAGATACTAAGGCTTGAACTTCCAGGAGGGTGGCCATGAGGGTGGCATGTAATTCGAGAGGGAAGGTGTCTTTTCTCCGCGTCTTTGGCAAAAATAGTTTGTGAGCAAACTTCATGGTTCACATAGTCCCTCATGTCGGCCCTCATATCAGCTCATGGATTCAGAGGCAGAGATTAGGATGTTTTTGAAGGTGCTAAGGAGCCCCACCACAGACACCTGTCACAACACCGTACTCCAGCATGGTGGCTCCGTGCCATGTGAAAACAGCAGCGCCCGTAGCCTTTTGAGCTCCTCTTCTTTGCTTTACAAAGTCTCTTTGATTTCAGACTTAGCCTGCTTAGCCCAAGCTTCAGTTTGGGTGCCAGAAAAGTTCAGATCAGCTTTGGGAGACAAGCTATTTTTAAAGCTAACACAATTTGCTATGAACATACACTCCACATCTGCTACTTTGACTGGATTTAAACAAATGCTCGGAGTGTTTAAAGTAGATCTGGCACAGGATTCATCGGTGGAGTCCTGAGAGAAACCAGAGAAGAACTAAGGAAGACATCTTTTTCTCAGGGACTGGCTTTATGACTTTTACATGTGTGAATGTTTTGACTGTTCATATCTATCTTTCAATAACTGTGGGCGGTCACCGTGAGTCTATCTGATGTTAAGCCAGCTCCTTTTCTTCCTCTTCCTCTCTTTACCTGAGCAGTCCAAGTGCATCCACTTAAAGCTTCAAGCACAAACAACAGAATCAAGATTTACTACTCCTTTCTTTGGAGAGCTAACACATCAAAACTATCTGAGCTGAGAGATTAGAAACAACTGGACTAAAAGTTGTTCCAAGTTAATGCAGGTGGGCGAAATGCATTTACTGCTTTGGGGAGAGAGGACCTGCTGTGATCCCCGTTTCCACAACAGTGCCAAGGAGGAAAAGAGGAAGTCATTGACAAGAAACAGACAATATTAAAAATCAAAATGTGGGACAAGTAAACTGAATGAATGTGCCAATGTTTGCTCTTGTAAGTCAGTGTTTCAAATAGAAATCGCCAGAACACCTTGGAAATGTACTCTGATACTTGATTGTGAGGAACTGTCAACCAGCACAACAAATTCTAGAGAATTCATTGACACCGTTTCAGGCTTCTGATAGGCCTACAGGGGAGCCATTTTGGATCTGTACCAATTCAGGTTTGTGGACTCTGGACAAGGAAGGGGGCAAAGTTGAAGAACTGCAGCTTTCAAGCTACATGGACAAGTAGAGTCAGTTAGCTCAGTCTATCAGGATGTTGGCTATGTTCAAGTCCCATTGAGCCATGTGTCTGGGGATAAGCCAGCTGACCTCCTGGGGCACCCCTGCAGCCTTACAGGGATATGCCAACATTTTGTTTTTGTTTGTTTTCATGTCTTGCCTCACTCTCGAGTCCATGACAAACAGATAGACACAATGCTTTAGAATGTGCATGCAGTAACAAGGAAGAGACAGGCAGAGCTCACCCCCTGCTAATTAGCTTAGCTCAAACACTGTGAGTCAATGGGTAGTGTTAGCCTGTCTCTGCCTAAAGTCATCAAATAAACTTTAAGTAATTTTCTAAAGAAATCCAGATGAAATTAAACCGCAGGTCACATGTGTTAATCACCAAGGATGCACATGGTTTTGGTGGTTTGTGCATGTGCCCTATGGTTTAGTTTCATCTGGATTTCTTTTGAAAAAATCACTTCAAGTGCTAATCTGAGTCTAAAAATAGACAACATAACATACCACTTCATTAAACCTTATTGCATGCAAACGCCTGGTGGTGGTGTAAAAGTGTAATCATGAATAATGAATGGCAAAGTGCCGACTCAGCTCCCATACCTGACCCAACCTGACAAGAGCACTGAGCAGGTTAAATGTTGAGTCGCCACCGCCCACTAGTTGAGGTTTTGGCTCAAGCCAAAGCAACTGCATTCAAGCTTTCACACTTAACAAGCGACAAGAAAAAACCTGTTGAGCAGTTGGAAATCTTGAACAGATCCAGTCTGATGTTTAATAGCCATCCACCAAAAATGTGTTGGGTGTGTGGGTGAAGGAATAGAGGTGGGCAGAGACAAGTGGACTAAAGTAGCTAGTGACAGATCGTTGGATCAATTTTAAATCTGTCCACATCATATTTATGCCTGCTGAATATAAATTGGCCCACTCTAGAGAGCAGGTGAGAAAGCCTGAACCAAACAAGGACCAACCAAGACAAAGCAAAAAGGCCTGCACCGCATACTTGATATTTGAACAACCATTTGAGCATGGGGATTAATATCCGTACTTGAAGAGTAAATAAATATTCGAATGTAAAATATTGAATGTAGCAGCACATCAGAGCACCTGGGGCAGTGGACTGTTTGATCCAGCAGAGGGCGCTTCCAGCACAACTTGCCACATAAATTGCTCCCTTGACCTCAGTAAACAAACAGGTGCCAATTCGAGCAGACAATAACAGCACCGAATCATCTAAGGAGCTCTTAGTGGAAGTATTTTGGGTTCAACACTGTTGAATGCAACTTCAAATCAAAGCCCAGGCTGTGTGTCAGCTCTGTGCAAAGCAGCTTACTCACTCATCCTCCATATCAAGTTGTCAAGTTCGCCCGTCGGCGTTTCATCCAAGTTTTCTGTTAAGTTCAAGAGTTCAACCCCATGTGACAGCGTCTTTTTTGGCAGGGTCTTTACTGAAGGTACGGATAAGAGTGTCTTGCATTGAGTACTGACGGGGGTGGCAAAGTAACCAAATATCTTTGGTTAATTGCGCATATGTTTAAAAACCATTCCAGTTGGATTTGAGGAAAACCGACAAGCAAACCAAAAAGGTCTTATGTTAACTAGCAGCAAGCAGGGAAAACAAATACACTCGAACAAAAATCTCAGCCACAATTCCAGGGAAACTGTTTAGGATGCAAAGAAAACAAACACAAATGACTTTAACAGACACATTTCTCTTCAAAAACATGGCATGGCTATTTCAAGATGCACAGTCGGGAGCAACTTGAAGGAAAATGAGCTGCATGAAAGAGATGCCAGAGGAAAGCTATTACCACACCAGTGCCATAAAACTATGCCAGTGGTTCTCTGATGTTTTCGGAAGAGTGTGAGCTACAGAGGCTCAGGGTATTTGGTCAAAAATGATGGATGCAGCATGTTATAACAAAATACTGGAGGACAATTTGCATTCGTCGGCCAAGAGGCTGCACATGGGACAAACTTGGACTTTCTAACATGACAATGATCCAAAACACAAGGCCAAGTTGACCTGTGTTTTGGCTACAGCATTTACCGATTGTGTTTTTTCGATGCCTCATAGTTTAGTTTAAATCCCATTTAAAATAAAATACACATATATGCAATTCTTCATTATCCATGATTATCTCATGATCCAGATATTTAATTGAATTAAAAATATAGCAGTTAAGTTTGCATTTTGCAAGTATCTGTATTCTTAAGGCAAAAGCATGAATCCTATATGTGGCTGTTTTCTCTGTGTTTTAAACCTTGATTGTGCCGAAATCTCCGAATATAAAGGTGACCAGACACATCTGTGAGGGTAAGAGTAAAGCATGTGCTTGTTTGGGTTACAAGCTAGCTCAATTCTCTGCCATTATCACTGAGCTAATTGCTAACATGGCTTGTTTGAGGTTTGTTGCCAAACTGGCAGTAAAACTGAGATTTACCAGGGACTCTCTGCTCACAACAACAACAAAAAACAGATATGATTTATTGCATGGTTCCTGGATCATTGAGAAAATAGAGATCAGGTTCTGACTTTGTTATGATTGTTACCAGCTGATTGGGATTTGCTTTAAAAACTCTTTAATTCATATTTTAATGTGTATTCTTATCTCATCATACAACAGCTGCAAAACAGATGCAGCTTGTATCTGTCTTGCAAAAGGAAAAACTAGCAATTGTTCAAAAATCAGCTAAATTAACTTCTTTTAAAAACTAATAAAGCTGTAGGAGTCCTGAAAACTCGTGTCATGAAATGCCATTTAAGCATGAAGATTCAAGAGCCTACAAATGTGTTTTATTATGACTTTGTTATTTTATTATGGTGCTTCAAAGGCAGATTATTTAAACTGAATAACCATGTTGTTCCTTTAATGTCCACTAGAGGCTGGTTGCAAAATAGGGAGATCCTCATAAAGTCCCATATTACATTCCCAACTTTAACAGCAGGAGAACACATGCTTACAGTCTTCTTGAAACGTGTTCTCCACATTTCATGTCATACAATCACCAAAGGACATCTCGTGGTTACTTTTTGTTGACCTTTTGATTAAAATTAATATTAAGTGTTGGTAACAGCAAAATAAAAAAATGAGGAGCTTAACATGTCTGCTTAACTGAACACAGAATCATTAATAACATAATTTTTCCATTACACATTTTGATCCTAGTTACTATTAAGTCGGGGTGTAATGAAATGGTCGACTCATGAAACGATACGAGATACAAAACAGGGCTCACGATACAAAATAAAGATTATAGAAAATCACCAACAGTAGGAAGTTGTGCAAAAATCTAATTTTCTTTATTTTCTTCCTAATGCAGACATACAAAAAATAATGCTGCGTCAGTCCAAAATAAATGCTCTTTGGAAAAAAAAATGTGTAGTTTTTCCCCCTTATTTAGACTACGGTGCAAATACAAACATAAAATCTCAATAAAAAGTGCTTTGTTGTTATAACAATCAGGATAACTAAATTCTTAAATGAAAAGGAAAACAAATAGCAGTCCTCAGAGCTGCAGTTTAGACCTATAAATGTCTAAACTTTGAACTATAATATTTAGCCTATAACAGTGCATATACTTCTGATCTTCAAGTATGATCAAATTCTGTCAACTCAACAGTAGATGCAAAATCAAATATTGTCTTTTATGCAGACTTATGCAAACACTCAGTTGCTGCCTGTCTCCAGTTCAAAGTAGTTGGTAGTTGTACTCGCCGCACTGTAGCGGCATATTTTGCACATGGTTGTTGTTTTGTCTGCAATCTTCACACCGTTTTCTCATCTTTTACATAGGAGGCCAAAATAGGTCCACACGACCGATTTATTTGAAGAAGGAGCGTCAGATAATTCCTCCACTTCCTCTTCCTCTATATTGAAGCGAGTGTTTTGCTACGGTAGGCGAGGAGGGTAAACCTCACCAGTCGTGCGTGCCCCCCTTCGTGTTTATTTTGTGCCTTCAATTCGTGTGTCTTTGAATTTTATTTCATCATTTTTTTATTTCGCGAAATTTCGTGGCACAAAAATTCGTTTCACCCCTACTATTAAGCGATGATGTTACTGCCATCAAAATAGGAAATATCTTACAAAGACTCTGTTTCCATCCTCAGAGATGGCTGAGAATACAATGAGATTTAAGTTTCACAGTAAATTTCCACTTCCAGTGTGAACACCTCCTCAGTCACCTTTAACAGTATCTAATGACCCTCTGGAGCCTTTTGTCCCCTGCATGTCACGCCTTGTTTAACCTCAGGCACGTCTTTGTCCCTCAGCTGCCCTGTGTCACCGCCCACTGTCACCAAGGCAAAAAATAGCTCTGACTTCCTGCCCTGCAGCCCCTCTGTCCACCAGGGCAGAGCGGTGCCACCTGTCAGCCCAAACACTGGGTAAAAAAGCCTAGTCTGAGGACACAGATGGACGCCCGGCCGACTGCCTCATGTGTTTCCGATCAGAGTTGCAGCCACGTTTGGTGTGGCTGGCCCGTAGCAGACGACTTCATCATAATCATTACCTCATATGCGCATGCTGTCCGCACTGCCAGAGGAGAGTTACATACTGGAGACATAAAAGAACAAAAGTCTGAGGTCACAGCTTGGATTAAAAAGACATTACATGATTTCCTACAGTGTGAGTTACCTTTGCTGAAAGGACCCCATTCATATGGTTCCCAATCGCTTTGAATAAGAGACATCTGCAGCACATACCATGAAGTTAAAGCTGATTAGTTTCCTCAATGATTGTCGATGACATGATCTGTGAAGTCTGGTCATTGTCTGACATAAAACTGAACCAAAGGACCTTTATAAAAGAGTTTTGAACCTTCATCTAGTTTAAAACTGAGCTTTGCAGGACATTCATAAATGCATAGCTGTCAAGTTTTGGATTTGAAAATAAGGGACACTTCCCGGAGAACAGCCCCACCATTCCAACCTAGCTTCAGTATCCCTCGCATTTTAAGACAATTGTACAAGAAATCTAAAATAAACACTTTTTTTTCTTGGTTTGTTCTGCTGTGGGCTCTAATCTCGCGACAGCTGCCACTCAGGCCACTGCAGGTGGCAGTTCTCGCGAGAATTCTTCTTCTTCAGTTGTACGGCGGTTGTCATCCATCATTTTAGTGGATTTCCGCCACGTTTTGCGACGAGGCTAGTGACAGACTTCAGTTTGGAGAGACAGAGGAATGTTTTTTGTTTATATTTCATAATACGGGAAATTTACGGGAAAATACTAATACAGGAAGATGGCCGGAAAAAGGGATAAAACACAGTAGTATCCCGGCCAAAACGAGAGACTTGACAGCTATGTAAATGCCAGTTCTTAGGTTTAATTGCAGCAGAATTATTTTAGTTATATGGTTTGTAGCTGCAAGCCAGACAGACTTTCATAAAAAAAGCTCACAGCATCATGTAACAGCACCATGTGACAAACGCAATTTGACCTGATTCATTAGCAACTGTGCTAACACATACAACAACGCTTTAAAATGTAAAAGCGGGCAATATCAAATGCATTTTGTGAATTCAGATTAAACATTAAAATGCAGACTCTGCACTGTGAGGCAGTGGCAGACGGCACTGTAACTGGTGCATTACAGTGAACACAGCAGCAAATAATCAGTTTAATTCACTGAGGGCAAGTAGGTTTGGCTGATTTCATCAATAGATAAATCAGTCCGTGAGGAAAGGAAGACTAGACAGGATGGATAAAAACAACCCCTGAAGTTTGATTGTAAGGAGAGTAACACAAACTCTGGACATTTGAAAGTCTTGTTTTTCCACTGCACATCATCAAAATTATGGAGCTCATCTCCTAAAAAATGACCACCAATGGATCGCTCACCTGTCTAAGAGTTGTCTTGCACTGCTGATGGATACAGAGCTAAAACACTGCAGATTTCTTTCTCTGGTGTAATCACTGTGCACGTTGTGAGGCTGATTTACTAAATATTGAGGGTCACAATGCTCCTCTCAACCTTCTTGTTGATGCTTTAATACACTTTTTAAAATATATAGGCCTACCACTTTAGTTAGGATATAAATTGTGATCATGGTGCAAAGCTTTGCTACTTCACCTGCTATAAATTATGAACATGGCCTCAAACAAACATGCAGGGAATTACCCGGGCAGGCTATCTAGACATTATCCTGATATTATCCAAGATGCACGTTAAAGGGCTAGAGATGGCATTCTCAAGCAAGGGATAAATCCAAAGCTTAGTAAGTTCTTTCTTAAGTCAGAGAAAACAATGGTGCAAAGTTTGGAGAGACTATGATGAGGTTTCTTGAATCAATATAATCAGAAAAAGAAGGCTCTCTGCCTGTAAATATTATGAGCAGCTGTTTTCTTTGTCGGCTATTGCACAGTACTAAAACGATGTATAAAACAGTTTATTGAACAGTATGAGACAGAACCTGAGGATTTCTGATAAATTATTGAAAAAGACATGTCAGATTTAATTTGATCTATTGTGAATTAAAACCTAACAAATTTAAAGCCTTATTGTTAATCTTACTGGTATTTTTTAACACTCCCTGTGCTGCATGCTGAGATGTTTTGATTTAATTTTAACCTCAAATGCACTCCAAAAAGACATCACTAATGTGTTAAAAAAAACACACAGTGCTGGTTTCTCTTAATAATTATTATATGTCTTTGCTTGTTTATAAAGGAAGATAGTTTTGTGCATCTGCTGTGGTTTCTCTCAGAGCAGTGATTAAAACAACATGAATTTCTGGGATTATTTCCTTTGAAAACCTGAAAATCAAAGATTTTTCCAGCAGTCTAGACGGAGACACTCCTGAGGTCATCACATCATGACTTCCAGACTGTTTTGAGCTGACGGGCTCTGCTGGACACTGGACTCAGTGGAAACCCAAACATTGGAGCAGCTTGGACTCTGGTTAGTCAGCTGTGGAGACATTATGTAATGAGATCTTCAAAGAACCCGTCCAATATGTCAATTTTTCTCTCTTACTCGGAGAACATTTACCTAATTTGTACCTTTCAGCTCTCTTAATAATCAGAAGGTATAAATGTGTCATAAGACTTTGTTACAATGTGCATGAACATATTTCTACAATAAATAGAAATGTAAAAAGACATCAGAAGTATTTTTATAAATTAAACATGGAACTATTGTGTTGTTTTCAGAATTCTGAAAACTTTGATCCTCAATAAAAGCTTTGTTGTTGTCCATCAGTTAACTGTGTGACTGTCAAAAAGGGGCGGTAACTGCTCCCAGATGCCACATGACAAGAAGTGAGATTCAGCTTGGAAGTGACAACCAGTCAATGCCAGAGCTGACAAATAGAGACAAACTTACAACCAAAAACAGTCACACTTTTGGCTAATTTAGGCTCACGTTAGCCTTACAGGCATGTCTTTGGACTGTTGAAAGAACAAACAATGTTATCACCTAGGGCTGGGCAATATGGCCCAGAAATACAATCCCCGATTTTTTTCCACAACACTCGATTTTAGATATTGATCAATTTTTCCCTCCCAGTGACATGAAAATGAAACAAATCAAGTTTTGCCTTTATGTTGTCTAAATGTTTCACTCTTAAAGTCAAAGTCTGGATCATAAAAGGTTGATAATGTTGCATAAATGTAGGCAGGTTTGTCTACATAAACACTAAAAGGCTGAGGTATTTTTACAGCATTAGCATGAAACTCTCTGACCAATATTTAATCGACTTCAATAACAAATACAAGCCTATAAAAGTGCTTGTGCAAACCCTACAAGGCCAACCATCATGGAAATTGTTTTTTTTCCCCGAAAATTGCAACTACTAACATTCAGCCTAAGGCAAGAAAAAAAAATCTCGATTGTTAATTTTTTTAATCTTCTGCAGAAAATAATTTGAATTTATCGATTTAATCGATTTTTTGCCCAGCTCTATTTTCACATTAAATGGAAATCACAAATCCAAGGTAGG
The DNA here is from genome assembly GCA_036419115.1 of Scarus forsteni. Classification (NCBI taxonomy): domain Eukaryota; kingdom Metazoa; phylum Chordata; class Actinopteri; order Labriformes; family Labridae; genus Scarus; species Scarus forsteni. The sequence continues at coordinate 47,854,851 of JAZDUH010000136.1, forward strand.
TGGGACAAAAAATGTAAAAAAGAAACAAATCACAATGATTTGTAACTACATTTCATTGAATACACTACAAGGACATAATATTTAATATTCAGACTGATAAACTTGTTTTTTTTTAATCACTCATTTTGAATTTGATATCCTGAAGCTCATTAAAAGGAAACTCAGAAAAGAGGAAACAAAAGACGGGGAGAGTTGAGGAATTCTCAAACAACACCTGTTTTGAACATTCCACAGGTGAACAGGTTAATTGAAACAGTTGGGTGTCATGATTGGGTAAAAAAATCTCTGAAAGACTCAGTCATTTACAAGCAAGGATGGAGGTTCACTGTCTTGTGAACTGTGTGAGCAAGAATTCAGTTTCAGCACAATGTTTGTCAATGTAAAGTTGCAAGGAATTAAGAATTTCATCATCTACTGTCCACAATATCATCAAAAGATCCACATTCTACATCTACAAGGTCAAGGTCAAAGTTGAACAAAGACAAAGCCAAATATCAACACCACCCAGAAACATCCGACATCATGGATGTGGTGTCCTCCGAGCTAAAGAGGAAAAGGACCATCTAGATAGTTGTGAATCTGGGAAGGCACCATTAATACTGAAAGGTACATACAGGTTTTGGAGCGATATGCTGCCTATCATCTTTTTCATGGACGTCCCTGCTTGTTTCAGCAAGACAATGAAGACACATTCTGCACGTGTTACAACAGCGTGGCTTCAGAGGAAAAGAGTGCAGGTACAAGACTGACCTGCTGCAGTCCAGACCTGCCTCCCTTTAAAAATATGTTGCGCACTATGAAGCACAAAATACAACGGAGACTCTGGACTGTTGTGTAAGTGAAGTGACAAGAATGGGAAAGAATTCACCAACAAAGCTTCAACAATCAGTGTCCAATGCAGGCATCAAAATCAAAATGAGTGAATATTTGCAAAAATATGTTAAAACTAAGGTGTCAAAAAATACCTTTGTACTTTTTTGAAAAACATCTTAGGCTACAACAAAATGCATGTTTTGTCATGTTCGCTTATTTTGCCTTATTTTAGTTATTGTGATGAAATCTTGAGAAATACTTACACAACTAATACCAAGCCAATGTTTATTTCACAGAAAAGAGCAGTACAAATTATAAATGAAGTTTAGGCAAGTGAACAAACCAACAAACTTTTTATCAAGTCAGGATTAAAGAGACTGTGAGGAGTTTCTAAGTAATTACAAAAAAGTCTCACTTTTAGATATATGCCTGATCGAAATACACACTTTAAGATGAGTTTTATAGCATCAAAATAGGTAATCTATAAATGCTATTCCTTAGCTTCCTGGTCAGGTCGGACAGGGCTGGACTGGCCTGGATACTCAACTTCGGGAACAAGACAATGAAAACTAAAGCAAATTTATATTATTCGGACACGTCTTAGAGCAACAGGCTGTAAGTAGCCATATATAGCCGGCTACAAAACTACGATACTAAGTTTTCCAAAAATTGTTTGTTGTCACACATCAAAAACTACCGCTACGTAACCAGAAAGAGATACATTACCTCGTCGCTTTGCATCCTGTAAGTTGTTGAAAAAAGAAGTTGTAAAGCAATGCAGAGTTCAGAGGAAGGTCCGAGCTGCATTTTTATTAGCATCACAACAAACGCACGCTTTGGCTTGGGTCACGTCATTACGACAGCCACCACGCGTGCTCATTGGTAGCAGAGTCTTTATGTCGCCGGAAATAGATTCTCCTCATAGCACCTTTAATAAAACTTTAAGACATTGTCAAGTTACAGACTATTTTAGTTATGTTCAAGGTAAAAGGCAAAAAGCTGCCAGAAAATACACATCTTTTTTCTTTTGCTTCAGAAAATAAGGACCATAGAAGGAAATTTGATTTTAAACATCCCTTCGTATGTACTATTCTGAAGCAAATGTGTATTTCAGTGTGTGGTGTCAAATTACGTAATTCTTTAACAACTGACTTAAAAACCTGTACCAATATTCATCAGTACAGGAGAATGTACAAAGGCACAATGATAAGAAAATATGAAATTGATGCGTAAAAGATCTGTTGCTTTGTAAGTAATGTTGTTGATGGTGAGTTGTTGCGCATGTTTGTTTGTTTTGGTTTTGCTTTTTTTTCATTTCTCTACTTTTTTGATAAGCAGCAGTTGTTAAATATCTGACAGGCAGACCATCTAACTATATCTTGTTTTATTGTTTATTAAGAGCTGGTAATCATAACACTTTCTTCTTACTGACCCTTTTCAATCATTGAATTAAACGTGGCAGAATTTGGACTTGTACAGCGTATTCATTTTCATGATACGGAATAATAATGCTCAAAGTTTATCGATTTGAACATTAAATATCTCGTCTATGTAGTGCATACATCCGAATACTGGGGCGTCAGTGGTGCAGTTGGATAGTGCGCTTGGTCAGTGATGGGGAGGTTGCAGGTTCAAGCCCAGCTCTGGGCGACACATGATGATGTGTCTTTGGACACTTAACCCCAAGTTGCTCCCACTGCTGCTTCAGTGGTGTGTAAATCGGCACAAAAGGGCGTGAGTGTGTTATGCTGCGTTCACACCGCACGCTACTAGAACTACATCAGCGATCACTCTCCATGCAAAGTCAATGTACAGCCACGATGGGGCGGGGCTAACCCTCCCGCGATGCGACAGCCGCTTTTCACACTACCACATAGCTTGTCGCGCGACGTGAAAGTAAAAAAAGTTGATCAATCAGCAGGTGTGTGCACGTGTGATGGTATCCTCCACAGACAGTTACTCATCCGGATTACATGTCCGTGTGGGAAACATGGAACTAATGTGAGGACATTAGTTCCGCCTAGAAGGACCGCAGTAAACTCACAGAGGATGCCGCTGCAGGGCATCAGCTGCAGTGTTTTGTGGTTGATAAGTGAATGAAAAGGATACAGCTGGAATAATGTCCGCTTATACATCCTACTATATGATATATGATATGATCGTGGTGAAACTAGAGTGGACATGACGTCACCGAGCGACGGCCGACGGCAACGGTGACCAAAATGAGGTATTCATGGACGCGCAACGCGATTTTGGTAGCTGGGTCGCTTGTGATGTGAATGCAGTATTAGAGATACTGATGGATAACTAACATAGAAACTCAGAACCATCAGTAAGTAAATGTGGGTCCGAATGGGTAGATGTGACCTGCAGTGTAAAGCAGCTTTGAGTGGTCAAAGACTAGAAAAGCGCTATATAAGCTCAATCCCATTTACCATTTTACCATATAGGTTGAAAACGATTTGCAAATCATTGCATTCTGTTTTTATTTATGCTTTACTCCCAGCTTCATCAAACTTGAGGTTGTTCATGGAAATTCTGGGCCAAGAGTTGACCACAGTGTACAAGCATAAAAAAAGACGTTACTTTGAAAGAGACCAAGATGGCTTACAGGACAAGATTGTAGTGAGATGACAACATGATCTCATCGTGAAGCCTCTCTGTCTGAACTCTTTTAAGGAAATTAGTTCAACCCAAAATATGGTGAGGTCAGTGACACAGTCTGAGCGTGTATCAAATGAAAGGAAACCACTTTGTTGATCGAGACAGTGATCAAGTTTAGATCTGTGAACAATTTACTCTAAATGAGTGGCCTGAGGCATGAGCAAGAAACAAGAAAGTGGAGGACGGCTTCCAGCTTCTCTCTGCTCTCCTCATGTTCTGTGAAGTGTCAGCTGGTGGATTTACGCTCAGACTGCTCTCATTTTGAAGCAAACAAAGGAAAAATATGCTCGACTGTGGAAAAAAAACACACCTAAACACAACAATATGACTCCTGGCAGTGTTATAACGTGACACTGTTTCACTTTGTAGGATCTTAACCACTGTCCTTGCTGATGGAGACTCAGGCTGCATGTTTGCTCTAATTCCTCTGCACTTATTTACAGCATGGAGACAAGGACACTTGATCTTCACATTACATGGAGCTATATCGGTTTGAGCCCTGTTGTTCGCCTGTTTTATTTTTTTCTCAGACTAAAATGGCTCTGGTGCCAAGACAAATAAGGCCAACATTTGGGAACCAGATTGCGGAGCAGAAATGAGTTTAACAAAGCAGGAAGCTGGCGAATTTTCCCATTAGAAGGAGGAGAGTCAATCTTCTCACCACTTTGGACAATTTATCTCGACTGTCCTGCATCCACTTCTTGATGAAAGAAGTAGATGAAAAATGAGGACGTTTACATGCTTGATCATAAAATCAGTGTGGAATCTAAAACAGCAGTCACAGCCCCGCACATACAGGCCTTACAGTAGCTGTTTGGTTTGTACTGTGTAGAAACATGGGTGGTGGTCGGAGTCTTCTCGTAACTGGGAGTGTTTAATGTGCTGCTTTGAATTCTTCCTGTAAATGTCCAGCAGAGAGACCCTGTGAATGTCTGACCAAACAGAAGTGTGTGATTAACCTCTGTCCTGCAGCATTCTCAAAGAGCAGGAGCCCCAGAAGTCCAGGAATGATAAATCTGTGCAGAGAATCAACGTTTTAGAAAAACAAAAGCTTAGAGGTCGTACTTTCTCGAGGTTTATGGCCTTTAGGGTGCTTTACAAATCTGAAAATGAATTGATTGTTGATTTTTAGACTGTAATCCTTGATTATTTATTGACTATTTAATGAATCTCTTTTTATCTGCTTTATAATAATGATAATTATCTCTATTTGTATAGCACTTTTAAAAACAGGGGTTTACCAAGTGCTTTGACAACAAGCAGGAACATAAAGACAGCAAAGCACACAAACTTAAACACAAGGAAAAAACAACCGAACAGGTCAATAAAATCAAACATTTGAGACAAACACAAAAGCAAAGAATCCAGACAATACAAGAGCTCTGCTACATAAATGAGACCATGACGACCAAAGTAAAAACTAAAACCAAAACAAATACAAAAGGACAATAACAAAAATGATAGAATAGAGATAATAAAAAAGAGATAGAACAATAAAACTAAGCTTAAAAGTGTTCTATAAAAAGATTGAGCATGATGTAAAATGAAGAGAAAATAAAACAATCTGAATTAAAAGTAAATAAAGACCCGTCTGTTGACACAGCATAGAAGAAATCAATAAAAAAAACAAAGAGGAGCTACAATGATAAGAGCAATACTTACAAAAAAAGGCTAAAAGAAGACTTAAACAGAGAGAGAAAGAAAATAAAGGTTATGAAAAAAAAACTTTACCTCTTATGTTCATCATCATTGTTTATTTATCTTCTGCGCTTTGAACTTTATGGGTTTTGTATGATTATTAGCCTTTAGCCTTAAGTGGTTTAAGTGCCTCCTTTTTTCATTTGTGCTCAGGATTTTCCTGATTTTCCTAATACCTGTATGTTTTATCATGTACTGGTGTGATGATGCCTGCTAATGAAATGCAATTTTTCCACAGGATAGTAATAAAGTTGAAGTTGAAGTAGACTGTTAGCTTGTGGCTAGCCCAGTGCAGAACATAAGTATGGAAAAAATGCAGATCTGTTGGAAATGGTGCTAAAACTGACCTATTACCACAGAGTACTGTCTGCAAGTCAACTGATAAGAATAGACTAGGCCTATACAGGGGGCGAGTTGGTACCAGGTTAGTCTGGTAGAATGCTCTATCATCAGGGTTCATACTGAGCACCGGCTGTCATACTGACGTGTCCCTTGGAAAGACACTTCACTCCAAATGTTTCCCGCTGCTGCATCATTCCGGTGCAAGTATGTGCTAGTTTATACTAAATAGTGAGTGAATTTATGTGATTGATGTGACCTGTAGATCAGAAACTGATGTTTCTGATCTAATAAGATGTTTCTTGGTCTAATATTTCTGGATTTCTGCCGCCTCATTCAGAAAGTAGGTACAGAATATGAAACTATAAAACTGTAACACGTGAACAATAATCAAGTAATTAGTGAAGTTATTTAACCTTTTGACTCCCAGCAGCTGTTTGGCAGAGGGAAACCAATTTAGGAATATTTAATGTGTAAAAAAACACAACATGCCATTTTTTGTTTCTGACAATATTTTAGGATACAGATAAAACTGCAATCAAACCAAACTATACTTAACCATTTACTAATATAAGTGTTATCCGTTATTCATCAGAAAAAAGTGTTTTGGTCAGACTTAAGTTACTTTTGCTATTTTATTTACAAATATTTATGCTTTTTTAAATTGATTTCGTCTCAAATATTCGTGCATTTTTACGTCATCAGGTACTCAACTGTCAGATTTTAAAAACTTTAAAGATGCTATGAGGAGTTTCTAAGTAATAACAAAAAAGTCTCACTTTTAGATATATGCCTGATTGAAATACACACTTTAAGATGAGTTTTATAGCATCAAAATAGCTTATCTATAAATGCTATTCCTTAGCTTCGTGGTCGGGTCGGACAGGGCTGGACTGGCCTGGATACTCAACTTCGGGAACAAGACAATTAAAACTGGAGCAAATTTATATTATTCGGACACGGCTACAAAACTACAATACTAAGTTTTTTTAAAATTGCTTGTTGTCACACATCAAAAACTACCGCTACTTAACTAGTAAGAGATACATTACCTCGTCGCTTTGCATCCTGTAAGTTGTTGAAAAAAGAAGTTGTAAAGCAATGCAGAGTTCTGAGGAAGGTCCGAGCTGCATTCGTTAGCATCACAGCAAACGCACGCTTTGGCTTGGGTCACGTCTTTACGACAGTCGCCGCGTGTGTTCATGGGTAGCAGAGTCTTTATGTCGCCGGAAATAGATTCTCCTCATAGCACCTTTAAACCTCACACCAAGAAAACATCTGGTTTTGGTTTGTTTCTGATTTTTAAAGCATAAAACATCACTGAATTTATGAATGACCTCTGCCAAACAGTTGCTGATTTCTCCGCCTCAGTCTTTCTTAAAGTCCTGACACAGGGATCAAGTTTCAGTAAAGGATGACAAAGCTTTACACACATCCATGTATCTGCAGAACAATTACCCTTGAGCCTTTGCTGCCTCATTGTTGAGAATCAGAACGGTCCAGGGAGACGATGTTCAAATGTCAGTGAACGTGTGATGGGCCCGACATGATCTTTCTAACAGTTGGGGTCAACAGTAAACCTTTTAAGAATGCTGGTGTGAAAAGGCGTGCCCCTTCTTTCCATGTTGTTCCGAGTGAGACGCGTTGCTTCAAACAGTCCGGGTCAACAGGACACCGTCTGCACATTAGACCCAGGGTCAAACAGACACCTGCTGCCAAGACCAGCAGTCGTATAACTGACAGGCGTTAACACTCCCGTAACTACGGTGCTAAGCTGCGTTAAATACGCTGCAGTGCCTTAGGCCGCTGTGCTGACCGTCTCTGGGTGCATCAAAACCCATCTGCTGGACTTGATTAGCCTTTACATCCTCCACCGTCCCGCTCCACCCTGTCCTCCCCTCCTCCTCGTCTCATTTCACACTAAACAAAGTCACGGCGGGGTCCGATGGCTGGAGCCCCCTCTCTCTTATCACCTCGCAGTCGGAGTCGCTGGCCGGGTTGATGAACTTGGCTGGAAGGAATCTGCAGGCTGCTCCACTTGACTGAGCAGAGCTAATGAGTCAGAAAATCCCACAGCCAGGGCTCCAGGGTTCACCATGGGCATCAGGGGAAACAGGTAGTTCAGGGGTATAGGACGGAGGACGACGGGGGTTTCACAGGGAGCTCTTTGCAGATTGTAGAAAAACCCTCTGAGGGCGAGGAGACATCAGAAGGGCTGCGAGGAGGAGAGGGAGTAGGAGGTGTGTAAGAACGGTCAGAGCGGGGATTACCCAGCTTTGATCCGTAAACCGTGTCTGTACCAGGCCGGCTCGGGGACCTCGACTCTCCCCAGGTGCCCTCTGTTCATCAAACTACTGCCAGCCCCCCACCAAGCTGCCCCCTAGGTGTGAAATGTGCCCCCAATCCTTTTCTACATGGCCCATCACACAGCAGACCTACAGCAGGAGAACGATGGGCAAAGAGGAGACAGCAGGGCCTGAAGTGAACCCATCATCTGCTCCCCTTCTGCCATGAAACATTTTAAATTATTATATTATTTTATTTATCTATGTATTTACTTTTTTACCATGTAGTATTTCATCCTTGAGTTGGTGAATATTGCACAAAAGTTAAATCACTCAAAATACTTTTTGATAGATTGTTTCTTAAAGTAAGTGATGAACCTGAGGTCCTACAGCCTTTCCCACCGACCTTCAATATTGTACTGATTCATTCTTGAGTCAGCGGGAACATTTGGTCAAAGTTTGAAGATCTCCAAAAGTGTCTTTGAAATGGTTTATTCACAGGAACTGGACAGACTTCCCTTAAACAGTGCTGCTGACCTCAGCTGTGAGGCATGAAAGATTATAATCCTTAGGTATAACAACACTAAGGGGAAAATGAAAGAATATGATTATAAATTGTGCAATCAAACTTTTACCCATCGGTCCTATCGGTGAATCATCAAAGTGATTTTAAACTTTCCTGACAGGTTCACTCCTGCTTTTAAGGCAGTCCTGCAATTTAGTAGTTGGAGTACTATAATCTTGACCGAAAGGGAGCAATAACAAAAAGGACTACCTCTGCCAAAGCTAACAACAATTTTCAAATCTGTTTCCGATAAAAAGATCAAATTTATTTATTTTTTTTTTACTTTTGTTCCACTTTGTCATCTTAATTTTGTTGCATAACCCTCTGGGGACTCATGACTTGCCATCCTCATGGTTCTTGAATTATGTCCACGTTACTTCACACTGTGTTTTGTGAATGAACTCGTGCATGTTTCCTCTGGAGCTGTTTTTTTTTGTCAGACGTTGTGTAAAGACAGATTACTTCAGGGTGAAATGTGGGTATAAATACCCTGCAGCAGAGCCCATCACTTCTGAAGTGTGGAGGCATTCTTCTGCACTGATTGAGGAAACTCCTCGCCCTGCATGGCCACACGTGTACAGTAATTCTTTACATTTGACAGTTCAGTTGTGACTCGAGGACATACATTTTTTTGCGATGAGCTGGAAACAAATGAGAAAAGAAAGCGTTGATATTTTTTTTCCTTAGACAGAAAGCTTTTGTTGAAGGAATTTTTCTCTCTGATGGATAATGAATTCATATGGTCTGATTCTCTCCTTAAAAAGGGTCGGCCTTGAGGGTTTGTGCAGTAAACCGGTTTATTTTAGTCTTTTTCATGCAACGACATGATCCACTCTTCGCTTAAACAGCTGTCCTTTATATCCTAAAAAATGTTTTTTGGCTTTTCGCTACAACTTAATGGTGCCAATCTAAGCAACACACCATTTTTGACAGCTTATATACCAAAATATCAATCTTGCAGTGCGGCTGGATCCACCCAATTCAATGACTGTAATCAGGCAGATCTATTTTTGCCAAGCTCCAATCTTCAACGACTGTGCTTGACCCAAAGTAGCACCAAACAGTCACCTGTTCAAACCAAGATTAACATAGATGCTAACAGCTTTAGCATTTCTTTAATAAATGAAGAATCAACACTGAAAACATTTATTGATAGAAAGGCCACACTTCTGACACTTTATGCTGAGATTGTTCTACAGTACAAAAATGCTCAAGAATTAAACTGTAAACTGTAGCAGTAGGTGTAAAGCTGCACTTTAAAGGGATGTTTTGGTATTTCTTTTTAATTTTGGGTTGTGTCAGATACTTGAATAAGTCAGTTTAGTGGCAGTGCTGTACCTTAAAGGGACACACCAACTATTTTTTTGGTTTAAGTGTCTTGCTTCACTCTAGAGTCCATGATAAACAGATAGACCACCGTCTTTCGACTGTCAAGCAGTAACAAGGAAGAGATGGGCAGAGACTGCCCACTGGGAATTAGCTTAGCTCAAACACTGGGAGTCAATGGGTAGTGTTAGCCTACCACTGCCTACAGCCATCAAATAAATTCTTCAACTGTAACCACAGTGGACATGCTTTGTTTTGTTGACTTACTTACAAGTATGTCCACAGTGGTTTGTGAACTTGCCCGGTGGTTTAGTTTCACATGTATTTCTTTGGAAAATTAAAGTGCTAATCTTAGTGGAAAAACACCACCCACTGCCAGAGTTACATATTGTTAAAAGCAGGCACTCTGTCGACCAGGGGTACATCTGTGACTACTTGTTAATACTTGCAAGATCAACAATTACACAGCAAATTCAAAATGAAAATGCAATGTTTGGAAACTCCAAACTGACTGGATGGAGCTTTGAGTCAAACTGGACATCAAAGGTTTATAAAAGTATATATTAGACTTTTTTGCCCTCAGCCTCAGACCCTTTCCTAAAGACTATAGCCTTGATAATTTATCCTCTTTCATCCTCCTTTTCCTCTAATTCGTGGGCATGATTGGCAGACAGAAGTGACTCAGGCCATTTGAATTATGCATTCGCACAGTGGACGAAGCTGGCACAAGCACAAAGCATTCTTCTGTGACATGTGCAGAACATACACACTCTGTGAGGCTCCTGCATGCAGTGACCAGTCTGTTGTGCAGACAGCCTTGAATCACGTCCACAACATCTTTGGCCTGTTTATCTTTACAACACGTTATGTCCTGAAGTTTATGTCTGTAAAAAATAAACGGGATGAAGGTTTACAAACTTTTAACGTAAAACAAATGGAAGCTTTAGGGTCAGGTAGCCTTGCTTTTTGTCACGAGAAATAGAAACTGTCATGATCAAGCACTGTGTTTTGCCTAACTGAAGACCCTCCTGAACATATTTCTTGAAACGTCTTGATTAATCTACTGTTATTAGCCAAATTTCATTGAAGAACCTCTATCAGTAGATTAGAATTAATGCTTCATCAAGTGATCTCCTCTGGTGTCTGCAGCTCTGTGTGCAGTGAAGTTCGCTCGAATCAGCTAATTTAGTTTTTCTTCTTTTAAGTGGAGGTCATGACCTCTAGCAGGGGGTGTGGGGTCACCAGGGGGAGCATGAGGGATCAGAAAAACTTGGGGAGATGAAGCAACAACATGATTTGTGAATATTAGATTATATGTCATTTCTGATGTCGCATATCAGAGGATTTTAAATTGAGTTGAATTTTGAATTGAAATGTATTTTTTTAGAATGTATTCTAAAGGATAAAAAATATATAGAAGAAAAAATATTTAGTCATACATTTATTGGAAAAGGAGAGAGAGGAAATAAAGCTTATCAAGTCCTAAGCTTCCATATTTTACAAAAGAAAAACAGTTTTTACAAAATAATTTAGTGATCGACAAAGCAAAATAAAATTGCACAAAACATTAAGATCTGTGTGTTTTTTCCAGGCTAATCTTTTAACCACATGACATGTGTAGTGCTACCACCTCACAGCAGGAAGGTTGCTGATTCACTTCCCAAGTCCGTTAATGTCTGTTTTGCCCTGAATTGCCCTTAGCTATGAGTGACCACAAGTTCAGGGCGTGATCTGCCTCTTGGCAAATTTTAGCTAGAATAGACTTCAGCATCCAGCAACTCTTACAGTGACAAGTATTACAGATAATGAATGGGTGGATGAATAGAACTACTAAAAGAGGTTTTCTGTATGCTGCTGAATCCAAAACAAACATATTTGTCTTATGGAGCAACTATACTTCTCATTATTTCTGATAATTCCTTTCATAACACCATTTGGGATTGTATTTCATATCATTGGAAAGCCTGATTCGTAATCTTTGCAAGGGGGTACAAGCTGTAAGGATTGTGTATTTGTGGAACGAGTGACTTTGCTGAACACGTAAATAACATCAAACTATTCAAAGTGCCAAATTCCAAATGGAAACTAGTGTTCTTGTATGTTAAGTGGCAGCATTATTTGGTGTCAGTCTCAGTACCACTTCCAAACTTAGGCCCTGTTTACATGGAGACCTTTTCACCAAAGGTTCTTCCTTTGCATTTTCAAAAGCAATCCGCGTTCACATGGAGACGCCAGGATAACTGGAAACGCTGTAGCGTGTATGTGTAGGGTAAAAGAGGATTTTGGCCGTTTTGGAGGGGAGCTACCAACATGTTCAACTGTGTTGCTCATGCCACGAATGCACAATCCTTACAAGCTGTGCCTCGTTTTAACGGTGACTAATCAGGCTTTCCAGAGATTTATAATACAATAACAATAGGTATTACTGAAGGGGAGAACTAATCAACTAAAACAACATTTCCAAACATTTTTGAGGAGTGGATTTGCTATTCTTGCATATCAATGTAGCAGGCATGAGTGTGAGTGTGAATGGTTGTCTGTCTCTATGTATCAGTCCTGTGATTGGCTGGCGACCACTAAACAAGTGTAGCCCACCTCCTGCCAAGTTTCAGCCACGACAGGCTTCAGCTCAAGGATGATGGATGATTTGAACATCCTTCATACAAAACATACTGTATGTAAATTAAATCTCAGCCTGGCATCAAAGCTCACAAACAGAAAACTTTTACCACACAAGTGGACATTTGCTCGGAGAAAAAGGCACAAAAAGTGAAACAAACATTCAAATCCTGTCAGCCACAGCCTGCAGACAGATCACCAGACAGCAGGGATTTGAAGCTGGGACACATGGCACCAGCATTAGCATAGAAGAGAGCCACAACTACATATGATATTGTTTTAAGAGTCTCCGTGTAGGCATTTTCTTTATGTTAACAAGCTGTGAATGCAGCGAACATTTTAAGGATTGAAGCTTTTTTTTTCCCTGTTGCATGTTAAGACATGATTCAGCATGGAGACAATCAAGAGCTGTAATCATAAAGTGACACGTGGTTACCTCATACTGTAATCATTTATCATCCTGACGTTTCATCATCATAAAGTGCAGAGCTGTGAGAAAAGGGCTGTCATTGATGAATCCCCCGATTCAAACTGATGTTTTCATGCTTGCATGGCAACAACAGCTGGAGGCATCATGGGTTTGGGATGTCCATCCGTCAATCTGTCTGTATGTCAGTTCTTGTGAATGGAACATCTTAATCATGTCATTGAACTTTACTTTGAGGTCCACTCTTACTTGAGGATAAATCTGGTAACCTTGCCCAGAACTTGGACCTGCCTGATTCAACATCTGCAACTAGGCATAGGGACGGGAATTGGTAAGATTTTATCGATACTAATGCCATTATTGATTCTGCTTATTGATATTGTTAGAGCCATTTGTATCTATATGTGTGTCAAAGCCAGTCCTGGGTTGCCACAGTGGGTGGCATATTTGACAACAGCATATGGAAATAAGTTGAAGAAGAGGTTATTACTCTGAAGGTGTGCTACTTCCTGGGAGAAAAACAGTTTTTTATTGCTGTTGAGTGGCTGAACTTAAAGCCTTTTGTTTGTTTTACTTACATGTTATTGGCATAAGTGTGTGCAGATCAAAAAGGCTGTATTGGTTTAATTCACTACATGAAGTCCCCATGACATGTCAATTAGATATCCTGGTACCACTGCAGCTTAGGTTTTTTGCTTTACCCAAACAAGTCCCTACAAATACAGTTCTCTAACAATCCCCGTATTGATTCCTGTTGATTTTCTGAAAGGGCAAATGTTGGCCTACATTTGTTTGTAGTGGCAGCAACGTTGAACATGTCAGTCTTAATATATGGTTGAGCACTGCATAGATGGATGTTTCTTCCACGATACATTGTGCAGTAAGTGCCTTTTTGTAAAAGATTAAAAAACAATTTTGACCCCTTCTGCCCCATTACACTGTCTGCACGGGCACCAGCAGAGGGCGCCCATATAATGCGATCTCAGTGATACACAGAATTGAATATTAACGGTTGATAAAGAAAAAAATACATTTTATGCCAAGAGATGGCAAGTGGAATCTTTAACTCCTTGACACTTGTATAATTCGCTAGGGCACCAGGCATGAGCTCGAGTAGTGTTAATGTCCAGAGTGCAGATCTTTGCATTTATTTGTTTGTTTTTGCCGTCTTCATGTGCATGTTCGGGTTTTCAGTCTGTGGGGGTGCGGTGAAATCAAGAGGAGCACAGGGTTGATGAGTTTGCTTTGTGTGCTAAGCCCACATCCATCCACACCGCAGGACATCGTGGAACATGTGATGGGGATGATCACCCCCTTAACACCCGCCGCTGCCCACACCACGTCTCACCCCGCTCGCCCACAAGCTGTCCTTTTGACCCAGATCTCCCACACCTTCTCCCCATGCAGAAAAATCCTCTTACCCACCCCAACCCTCATTTTCTCGCCACATCAGTTGGATCCTGTTGCAGCCTCCAGCCACGAGCCCCGACAGGCAGCAGTGCAAACAGAGCCTCCAGTTAATGTAATGAGCCAAAGAATGCCACCTCTCAGGTCTGAAGTCTCACGGGGTGTTAAGTGACCAGAGAAAACACGGCGGTGTAGGGAGTGTTTGAGTGTGTCTGTGTGGTACAGAGGGGATCCAGATACCTGATAGACCTCACAAATACAGAGTAGAACAAAGGAAGTCAAATCAGGAACAGAGGAGAGCTGGGAAACATACTGAGCTTTGTAGAAATATGTTAGTAAGTTAAAACAAGACTTCTGGTGCAGGCACATTGTTTACACTGATGCTGTAGAGACAACAGATGGCACGTATAATGCTCGGCAAAAAATAATTTATGTCAAAGGAACACTCATTTTTGTTGTTGTAATGTTTTGTCTCAGTCCTGAGTAGGGATGTAACGATATGAAATTTTTGTATCACGGTCATTGTGACCAAAATTATCACGGTTATCAATATTATCACGGTATTGTAGCAATGTGCTCAAAATGTTCAAAAAGTACTTTCACACACAATTTAAATCGCTTAACCCTTCAATATTATAATCATAATGGTTCTTTTTTGTCAATAATGTGTCAAGAAATGCCCTTTGAGTACATTTTTTACCCTTCTTTCATGAGAAAAAAAGTAAACATTTCAGGACAGTATTTGTCATTATTATGTTATAAACAGTGTTATTACAAGAAAAGAAAACAACTGATTTGAACATCAAACAGGATTCTCTTTATACACAATTGTAAATGAACATGTTCAAAGTTTTGAGATGACAAATAATAATAATAAAACCTATTTTACATACACTCACACATTTTTGTTTGTCTACAGCATTAGTGTCCATATTACAGCTCCTTACATTAGGCCATGTCCAGGACTTTCTTTTTTTTTAACTGACGATAGTCCCTGAAGCAATTAACCCCCTTCATGATTCTCCTCTGGTCTCCCCTCTCCCTAGCAGACTTCCTCAATATTTGCTCCTCCTTTCCAAAATACGATCGATGAAATCCATAAAACATGAACTATGACGAAAGAAGATGATCGATTTCAAAATACGGCGAATACACGGCAAAACAAAGGCAGGAACACAGTCCAGAATTATACTAATTCTGTTATTTATAAGATTTATGCACTTTTTGGATAGAATTACTGATAAACTACCTGTTATTCTCTCAGGTATGGCTCACTGAATCCTCTACCTCCCTCTCTCGCTTTCTCTCTCTCTACCTCTACCGCTCGGTCAGTTCATATACTCGAAGAGTTCCAGCCGTTTCAATCTTTTTCCTTTCACTGCAGCATCATCTTTCAAACAGGAAGACTGTCTTCTATCAGTTTCCTCTCAGCATCCTTGTAAAAATCCAAAATTCAACCAGACCTCAGAGTCCATTTAGAGAAAACTCTCCACTGTGTCTCCAACTTCCGCTCTCAGACTCAGAAGCCAAACAATGCAAACTGCGCATGCACGCTTCCATTGAGGCTGCTTAATCGAGGACAGATACATAGATCAGGCTTTTCCAGGCAAAGAGAAGGATCACCGTGGGTTGCTGACGTTGTGTGGTGATTAAACACAGTATATTGGTAATTTTAAAAGGACGCGTTAATGATTACCGTGTAAAATTTTACTGCGGTTTACCATTTTACCGGTAACTGTTACATCCCTAGTCCTGAGTCCATGACACGCAGATTGATGCCATTATATCAACTGTGCGTCCAGTAAGAAGGAAGAGATGGCCAAAATTTGCCCACCTCTAATTAGCTTAGCTCAACACAGGGGGTCAATGGGAAGTGTTAGCCTCCACCTACAGTCATCTGATAAACTCTTCAGCAACTCTTAATGGTCCTGTTGAGACTAATTTTTTACCCTTTATGTTATGTTATCTTTTATTACCTTTATATTATGGTCTTCTTCTCCTGAACAGTTGTTTTGTTCTTTGTTTTGTTGACCTACATCCACATTGGTTTTTGGGAGACATGTGATGTTGGTGAAAGAGTCGAGAATTGTGGGTTTTAAATGCTCATAAAAAACAATTTAAAAAATACTATTTGACGGAAAAATCAGGAGGTGTTGCCCTTCTTATCATATTACCATATATCGTCATAAATTCCATCATCAGCCATGTGTGTATACATATCACCAGATCCTTGCCTATTTGTCCCCCACACTTGAATTTAAAAGAATTACTCAGATGTTTCTAACTTTTTGTATTAATGCAATTTCTTTATAGAAACAGAATGAAAGTTAATACTGTTTATCACTATAATTCAAACAACTTACCAAACTCAAGATAAGACTTTTGGTCAATTTTTCCAGCCCTATGAGATACACCACACAAAAGGACACTGGCAGGTACAGATCAACATATCAAGAAGAGTTTCATGTGTAAATTTGGTAAAAGCTTGCTCATACAGCTTGTATAAATATAAAAATTCAAGTTCAAACATGAAAGTGATTCCTCGACTGGAGGAAGAAAAAGTGGAAAAAGAGACGAGTCACGACACCACATGCTGTTTCAAGTGGCTCATTGTATCTGACGGATTAAATGGAAAAAGAAAAAGGGAGGTGATGGATATATCTAGTATCGCTGGGAGGGATTGTTTGAGTGAATAATTGATATCAGAGGTGCTGACTTTACAGTTTAGGCTGATTTTAACAGCAGAACAGTGATGATTTTGAAGTATGACATTTAAATGAAAAATGAGAAAAAGCTCTGTGTTATTATGAGCTCAAACTGGTTTGAGTCTCAGTTTGCTTTATTTGCATTTTTTAATGGATGGATTAGGGTACATGTCTGAAACAGTATTGAAACAAGGCATTCCAATATTCAAAGAAGTTCAGACATCATGTAAAACATAAATGAAAACAGAAAACAATGATTTTCAATTCCTTCTTGCATTTTTTCTACTAAATGCACCACAAAGACAGTATTTCATGTTCATTGTTAAAATTCAATTTGCTAAGCAAACATCCATTTATTTTAAATTTGTTGCCAGCAACATATTCAAATAAAAGTTTGGACAGGGAAAATAACACTGACAGTTGAGGAATGCTCAGAAAAATATCTTTGAACATTCCACTGGTGAACAGGTTAGGTGGAAACAGGTGAGTGTCATGATTGGGTAATAAAGGAGAATTCCCAAACTGCTCAGTTTTTAAAAAAGCAGGGATTTGGTTTGGTTCACCACTTTGTGAACAACTGTGAGCAAATAATCCAACGGTTAAAGAACATTTCTCAATGTATAATTGCAAGGAGTTTAGGGATTTCATCATTTATAGCCCAATAATTATCAAAAAACTAAGAGAATCTGGAGAAAATCATGCAAGTGGCAAGGCAAAAACCAACATTGAATGCATGTGACCTTAGATCGGTCAAGCAGCACTGCATTTAAACAGACATCATTCTGTGAAGGATATCATCACGTGGTCTCAGGAACTACAAGGTCAAAGAAAAGTCAAAGCCATTTATCAAGACCCAAAAATGCCACCAGCATCTTTGAGATGGACTGAGGCAAAGTGGAAAAGTCTGCTGTGGTCTGAGTCCACATTTCAGACTGTTTTTGGACATCATGGACGTGGTATCCTCCAGGCTAAAGAGGAAAAGGACCATCCAGACTATTATCAGACTAAGGCCCCATCCACACGAAGACAAACCGAGGTCTAAACTTTTTAGGATTTTTCCCGAATCTGCGTATCATCCATACGAAGACGACATTTTGGGGTCTGTAAATGATCATTTTTGAAACCAGGTTCCAGAGTGGAAAGATTCTGAAATGCCGTATACGCAGCTCTGTGATTACTGGCTCTCTGCAAGTTTTCAGATACGCTTACGTCATAGTTTCATATCTTCATTGACACGCATGCGCCACACGCGGCAACGACAACAATGGTGGCGTACGGTGTAGCATATGTGCTGATGAAGCTAGTGACCCTACTATCCCTGTTGCAGCAAAATCTCCTTCTCAATCACCACCGAGTCAAACAAACAATTATCGAGGACACATTACAGCACTTTATGATCACTTTATCACAATCTCTGTTTACAACTTTTGCTGCAAGTGAGCATGCCCACTGTTTTTTGTTTCCGCTTGTTTCCTTCATGTCGTTACAGCGCCCCGAGAGGTTTGGCATGTGTTTTACAGCATTTTGATGCGCTTCGAGTGCATTCATACAGATGCACACATTTTCTGAGACGCCTTCGTCTTTATGACGATCGTTTTGGATGAAGCCTAAAGGTCAAAACACTGCATCTGTGATAGTATGAAGTGTGTTAGTGCCCATGGCATGGGTAACCTGCACATCTGTGAAGCCTCTAGGGCTGTAAAGTCCAAGTCGACTGGTCGACTTATTGGTCGATGCGTGCTCAATCGACCAAAATTCTGATTGGTCAACCAAATGTATCAATTTATATTTTCCCCTGCAGTATATGGTTCATTTTATCAGGAGAAATGTATCAAGTGAACCGTTTCACAGGTAACAGCCTGTCTTTTAATGTATTTATCATTCATTTCAATATCAATATTATATTAAGAAATTTTCAATATTCTAGTCTAATAATCCTTTATTCGTTTTATAGCTGCATGCCGCTGCTGCATGCGCTGTGCCCACTGCAGCGTTGGCAAACCTCACCCAGTCCGCGCTGGATTGTATGCCTCATATAAATATCCAAATGCAAAAACGACATCACAGATGGAATTGTCAATTTTATTTCTGAGGGTATGAGGCCCATTGGTGTCATGGAAGGCCAAGAAAAACATTGGAACCTGGATATTCAGTGCCAGCGCGCCACACAATTACGCACGCACATACGGCAAAATACGAGGGAGTAAAAAAGAGAAAGTTTCTGAGTCAATAGATAAAGATAACAGATGTGTACGTCTCTTCAAAAGGAGTCCTATATGACAGTGACTGCCCATTTCATTGATGAAAACTGGAAAGCAAAGAGTCTTCTGCTTGAGAGAGGTAAAAAAAGGAGAGGCGGACACGGGAAGAAACATCGCTGCGGATTATATGAACTTGCCGATGCCTCGAAGGTCGAGCAGAAAAAAAGTGTCTGTTGTAGTGAACAACGTGGCTAATATGGAACTCTGAAACACTTACGGAGTCCCATGAATGGTTTAAGATGCAGGGCATTTGGAGGTGCGCCGGGCGCGCCGGACACACTCCCGCCGTGGCTGCAGCGCGTCATGTTCTTGCGCATTTTAATAAGGGGCACAAAGCCAAAACTGGGCTAAGACAGAAGCAGAAGCAGGTGCTGATATAAGTTTAATCCAGCAGCAGCACGTCATTTTGTGGCGCATTTTAAAAAGGGACACAAAGCAGAAAAACTGGGCTAAAACAGAAGCAGGTGCTGATATAACTTTTGAGACTGACCTGCTGCAGTCCACACCTGTATTCAGGTGAAATATGTGAAGCATTATGATGGGCAAAAATATGATGATGGAGAACTCAGACTGTTGAACAACTGAAGTCACACAACAGGAAAGAATGGGAAATAATTCTACCTATAAGGCTTCAACAACTAGTAGTTAAGTGCATACAGTGGCTACCATGCCCCTGTCCCAGCTTTTCTGGAACATGTTGCTGGAATCAAATTGAAAACTGGTAAAAATTAGGTGTTTTCCACTGAATGTAGGTCAAAAGTATTTGTAAACCTTTCTTTATTTACGTGCTACACCACGACCCAGCTTCATTTGAATTGGGGCTTATTCAAAGTGTTTTTGGTATAACTTTGCAGATTGAGGGTGAGAAATGTGCACAGATAAACATTAGAGAAGTGTGTGCATATTTGTGAGTGTGGGTGGGTTTGCATTTGACTTGTAAGGATTACAAAATGATCTTCATTTTGCAACTGACAGAATAAACTGCAAACAGAATAAATCCACGCTAAGCTCTTCCTCCCCTGACAAACACACAACATGTCTGCTGCTGCACTGAAACACACAAATGCAGTTATTGTATTTAAATTAATGTAAACATAGCATAAAAAGGATAAAAGAGCAAAATAAGAAGTATGTTGTTACATAAATGGGAGATTTTAAGCTTCACACAGAGCAGCACAGATGGGGTGATGTTAAAAAGTTTCACATATATGTCATGTCATGTCTCCCTCCATGAAAACAAACAGGTAATGATCTTGACATGAGCGTGTCTGCTCTCCTCATTAACCCTCCTGAGGTCACTTTTCTCCCCCCGTGTGATCCCACATCAGCAGAGCTGCATGTCAAAGGTCACCTCAGCTGCATCATTCAGAGCTCTTAACCTCTGCGGCTGCCTGTTTGGACTCTTATTTCACCTAAAATGGATGCATGTTTGATGAAAAGCAGCAACTTAGACTCAGACAAAGAGAAGGGAATTCCTCACTTAGTCTGCAACCAATCTGACACAATTAGTAGCAGGATAAAAAATGTCCAATTACGTTAAAAGCTCTTGAGAAAACAGCTGGAGCGCAACACAATATTTGCACAATGCTGGAGAAAACAGAATGAAAACTATTATCTATGTTTTATGAGCACTTCACAAACCAAACTTAAACTCCAGGTGTTGTTTTGCAACTACGAGGCTGACTGTGGGATTCATTACCTCAAACATAAGCAGCATTTCTACGTATTTGAGATCCTAAATACTCTGAAAAGGCTGTTTAGAGAGAGAGTGTGCACAGGTGGAACAAAAGCATGTGATAGAAGAAAACACCTGATGTGAGCTGACTGGGTTTAATTTTCACCAAGAAAGATCACAACAGTTTGGATTATCTCCTGTTTGGAGGATCAGACTGGGAGGGAAACTCCACCTGAATATAACTCAACTGAATTGAATAGAATAGTTATTTGTTGTCACTATATCAATATGTTAGGCAACAGAGCTAGTACAGTGAAATATAGTTTGGCATCCTCTGTGGCAGCATAACAAAAGAAAAGAAACATTAAAAATGGACAAGTTTCAAAAAGAATTAAGATTTATACAAACTATATCTTAAAGGTGCTATGAGGAGAATCTATTTCCGGCGATGTAAAGACTCTGCTACCCATGAGCACGTGCGGTGACTGTCGTAAAGACGTGGCCCAAGCCAAAGCGTGTGTTTGTTGTGAAGCTAATGAATGCAGCTCGGACCTTCCTCAGAACTCTGCATTGCTTTACAACTTCTTTTTTTCAACAACTTACAGGATGCAAAGTGACGAGGTAATGTATCTCTTTCTAGTTACGTAGCGGTAGTTTTTGATGTGTGACAAGCAATTTTTGGACAACTGAGTATCGTAGTTTTGTAGCCGGCTATATATCGCCCCTTACAGCCTGGTGCTCTAAGACATGTCAGAATAATATAAATTTGCTCTAGTTTTAATTGTCTTGTTCCTGAAGTTGAGTATCCAGGCCAGTCCAGCCCTGTCCGACCCGATCGCGAAGCTAAGGAAATAGCATTTATAGATAACCTATTTTGATGCTATAAAACTCATTTTAAAAGTGTCCTTCATTCCCTCGGCTATTAAGCTCTTAAATACAGATCACACCCATTTTAAATGACTTCAGGACATTACTTGTTTTTTGTCTTATGTATTTTTTCTACTGTTTTTACATTATCTTGTTTTTTTATCCACTTGTTTTTATCTTTACCTTGTCTTATCTTGCTCCATAATTTGTATACTTGGCAACTTATAATGTCTGACATCTCTATCCATCCCATGTTTGCTTAAATATGTTTCCTTGATAGATTATTGATTATTTTTTTATGTTGTTGACTGGCCCTATGCATGAATGTATACTGGCAAGCTACAAATGAATGGCCCCTCTTGGGACAAATAAAGTTGTCTGAACTGAACTAAAAGATTGTTATGAACATGAGGACGTTTAGAAGGGCTAAAAGTGGCTTGTGTGAATTAAAACATACACATGGATGGTGAATACACATTGAAATTATTAAAAGTGACATTAAAATATAAAAAGAGACCGCCAACAGATCTGCAGTCAGGGATTTTTCCTCAATCAGCCTTCTTTGGTTTAATTTGCACTTTTGTCAAGATTATAGTCACACAACTTTATTCACATAATTAGCAAAGCATTAATTTAATAATCTGCCTGAAACAATATTAAAATCACAAGCCTTAATCCTAAAGAAGTTAGGGTGTCCTGTAAAAGTAACAAACAGAGACAGAAACCCATGATTTTTAATTCCTTTTAGACTTTCATCTATTAAATTCACAACAAAGACACAATATTCAATGTCCAGATTGATAAACTTCATTAATTTTTTGTAAATATTTACTCATATTGAAAATGATACCTGTAACATGTCCCAAAAAAGTTGGGACAGGGACTATAACACACTGAGAAAGTTGAAAAAATGCTCAAAAACAAACAAAAACTTGGACTATTCCACAGGTGAGCTTGAAACAGGTGAGTGTCATGATTGGGTAAAAGGGTTTATTAAACACAATTATCTATTTTATGAGCACTTCACAAACCAAACTTAAACTCCAGGTGTTGTTGTGCATCTTTGAGACTGACTGTGGGATTCATTACCTCAAACATGAGCAGAATTTCTACGTATTTAAAATCCTAAATACTCTGAAAAGGCTGTTTAGAGAGAGAGTGTGCACAGGTGGAACAAAAGCATGAGAAACATCACAATAGTTTTGATTATCTCCTGTTTGGAGGTTCAGACTGGGAGGGAAACTCCCCCTTAAGCTTACCATCTGAACTCCAGTCAGGGATTTTTCCTCACCCAGGCTAATCCTATTGATTAAATAAAGAGATTTAAGATCATCTAAATGCTAGATCAAACAGAGTCATGGAGAGGTGTGGCTTTCACCTCCATGGGGAATTTCTCACGTCACGGTCAGGCTCTCTGGAGGATTTAGTTAAAAAAAAAAAAGGAGCCAAAGTGGGAAAACTGTAGTTACAGTCGAGTTTGTCTGTTGTTAAAAAGGGCTTGATCCTTAAAGCAGCTGAATGATTAGAAAACAACATGCATTGAAAAGACATGTCAGCTGTACTGAGAGGAAATGGAGTCTTACGCTGTTGTCGTTCTGCATCAGAGCAAACATGGAAAGTATCTGTCCTGGAACAGGGGAGTTAAGATGAGCATAAATAATAACCTCGTCCAAAAAATAACAATCCATCAAGGTTAATGCTCGATGTCCTATGATCTGCTGAAAGGCAACAGCTATGATTTATGTTCTTGTTTTTATGGCTAAATGCCTTGACACACCAAGGTCCATGAAAATACACAGCATTAAACTGTAAATACTTTAGAGGCTGTTTTTTCCTCTTTCTATTCACATTAATGGTCTTCCCCCTTCTGTTTGTCTGATCTGCTTTTAGCCTCAGGTCTTTAGGTAATTGTCTTTAATTGTTCCGAGAGTAAAAACAGAAACATACAGCAAAGTTTTTCATTATCTTGGCCCTCGTCTGTGGATCAGTCAACCTGACCTACTGTTCATATCTTTAAAAGCAAACTCACGACCTCTTTAGTCTGGCTCCTTTATTTATTTACTGTTTATCTAACAGGGACGATACATACAACATTGCCACAGAAAATGGGAAATGCGAATGTATATCAGACGTGTAGCTTCAGCTAATTTGCAGTCTTTGTCCCTGGTCAGGATTTAGAGTACAATAAAATATACAGATACAATGATACAAATACAGTAATACAGTGAACATAGTCAATAAGTACCATGAATAAACAGACAGTCGTAGTAAATTAGAGGCTAAAACACAAGTTACATTTAACATTAAAGATTATTGAAATAGTATACTGATAATTTCTTGCGATAAATTAATGTCGACTGTTTAAGCAACTGTTTAACTTCTGCACTGAACTTTTTAAGTCCTGTTTGAGATTTAATTTCAGCTGGTAAGGAATTCTATAGGTGTATGCCTCGCACAGAGAGGGATGACTACCCAAATGTTGTCCTGCACCTTTGGATTTTACATTTTTGTTTTGTTATGTTCCTTGTTATTGTCCTACAGCTGTCTGTCTTTGTAAAGTTCTGAGACATCAAGTGTGTAGCCAGTCCATTTAAGAACTTAAACACAACTGTCAAAAAGGATAATTTTATAAAGTTGGAAAAGGTCATCAAATTATACTTCTCAATAATTTTAAAGTGGTGCCATTTTTGTGGCTTCTGGTCTAAAGATTTTAAAGCTTGTGAAAATAAAGGTTTTGTAGCTGATTATATTTATTATATCCCATCTTATGTATTTTAACCCTCCTCATGTTGTTTTTCCATTTTAGTACAGATTTATTGTTCATTATTTCTTTTATTTATCCTACTTCAGCAGATTTTATTACACATCAAGTATTTGATAATTTTACTGTATTATTTTTAATGCATTTTTATGCTTTTTCAGTCCTGGCTCCTTAGATTTCTTCATTTTTAGGTCAACATAGCATTTCCTCATTCCTCTAATTCTGTTTTCTGTTAGAATATCCTCTTAGTGTCTTTGTGTGTGTGCGGTAAGGGTTGGTAGAGTGTTGCTATTCAATTGTATTGAATGTTCTACATTTTATTTTACTATATTTCTTTTTTATGTAAAGTATTTTGTGTTGAAACATTTGAAAAGTATTAAAATGCTATACAAATAAATTTTGATTGATTGACACATTTTAAAGAATACATATACACATATTGCATTCAGTTTAAAATTCTCATTTAGTGAATGAGATGACTTTGACATGAGTCATAACTAATAGCATTAAGCATAAACATGACTATTATCTAACAGTGTTTGGATGAATATATACAGTGTAGCATTGTTTTACTGATTCTTTTATTTTTTATTTAAGTCCCATTAAGACCAGGGTCTCATTCACAAGGGCAACCAAGAGGCCTAGAGGTCAGTAGCACAAGTCAACATAAATACAAATTCATGTTTTGTTGATTTTGGCTGTCAAAACTAGAGCTGAAACGATTCCTCGAATATTCACGAGTACTCGATTACAAAATGTCCTCGAATTAAATTTTGTGCCTCAAAGCCTCGTTTAATATATAATTATACATATAAATATATATCTGGACTACTATACAGTGCACGGTGTTTGACACGGACGGTCATTTCTGTGGCACAACGCGCCTGCTACCTCCGCTGCTGCGCAGCTTGTACAATCATGAAGGAAGAGAAAAGAGAGGGACAGAAAGGAGAAAGTCCACAGAAGAAATGGCAGAGAGTGTCCCAAGTGTGTGGTCACTACAAGAAGGGACGAAAAGAAAACACAGTGCAGTGTGTCTGATGTCAAACAGAGTTAGCCTAGCACGTAGCGTAGCATGATAGCACGTCGTTAGGGCTGCAACTAGTACTATTACAGCATTTTAAATTTGCTCATCACAGACATGTGTCCTCTTTCCATGGTGGAGGACACAGGATTTAAGAACATGATCAAGGATTTCAATCCAAACTACACAATGCCCTCCAGAACACACTTCACAAATATAATTGCAGAATTATATTACTGCTTTGTAAATCAGTATTGTATAGGCTTTGTTTTAAGCCAGTACTGGTTTAAACTTCGAAAGTTGTTCCAATAAAAACCCTTTTCTGAGGAATAAACGGTATTTGGTTGCTCATTTTGAAAGCCCTAACATGTTGCATTGTATACAATTGATTTATTTGTTTAAAAACAAAAAAGTATATTTTGTTAGAGTACTCAAGTACTCGAAGAAACAATTGACAGAGTACTCGATTCCAAAAATACTCGCTAGTTGCAGCTCTAGTCAAAATAAAGTCAAGGTCACTGCAAACTTAAATATTGTGGTCACAGTATCTGCAGTTTTTATCATAGGATGTCGACCAGACGTAGAGGAAACATGTAATAGACTTTAGAGTGAAATGTTTAGGTCAAGTCATCAATTTATAGGTAAGTTGGCCTTTCAATACTTAACATCCTCTGTGATCCAAGAAAGAAATCTGACATTTACCAATCTTACCAACACAAAAGCCCACCCTCTTCACTGTGAAGCTGTGTGCTTGTTGTCCGAGTTCCTGATCCTCTGTTCAGGATTTTTATGCAAATTAATGAGATCAAGGTTTGGAGGGAATACTTTAGGCTTCATTTTCCACACAAAGTCCACCTGCAGACAAGCTGGAGTGAAAACATAAACTCCTTGGCAAAAACAGTCTGCCATATTTTTGTGTGTTTTCAATTACTGATTGAGGGGGAAACTTCAGTGAAACAGATGGATTTACATCTATAACTATTTTCTATTAAACATATGAATCCAAATTATTGTACCTTGTGCTGGTCATTAAAACAAGTTTAACTACATTCATGGTTGTAGGTTCTTATGTCTAGGATAATAAGATAGCCAAGTGTGTCCATTCTCCTACTCCTTATTTCACAACTCTGTCCATTCCACCAAAACAGCTTTTTCTTTAAGTTAAAGCCGCACTGAGGAAGATTCCAGCTTTAAGCTCTCTAGTACCCTCGATGGTTAATGAGTGTAACTGCACTGTGGTAAAACAGAGCGTCTCGCACCAAAATAAGTTTGTTGACATACAGAGGGAGGAGAAGCGAGCTGATGAGGATTTCCAAGAGACAAATAAACCATGTGGACTGACCAGGTTTAGTTTGGTCATGTTTCTTTTCGAAAAATTATCATGTACTAACAAGTCCAACAATAACAGGGCTAAATCAGCACTGGTCGGACATCCCTCCTCATCTTTCAGCTCACGCCAGCGAATGAACACCGGGGGAATGTATATCCCTGTCTGGGTATTTAGCTTGTTACTCTCAAGCTTTCTTTATTAGTCTCCTCTAATAAATCATTTCTTTTCTCAGGATTTTTCACTGCTTCCGCCATGATAACAACTCTACATTTAGCTTTCTTCTTCTTCTTCTTCTGGTTAAATGGTGGGTGGCATTCAATGTCAGAGGAGCATTACCGCCATCTACTGTGCAGGAGTGTGAGCCAGAGGAAAATAAGTGCTGATTTACTTTAAACTAAATTCTGTTCATTAAATCAGTTTAAAAAAGAAAAAAAAACCTGCTTTACATTCTCCTTTTCCAAACATTAAGCTTTCACCTCAAGAGGGAAGTGACGCATGCTGTAAAGCAGTCAAATTTTGTAGTTTTTTAGTGTGAAGTATTCCTACCATCCACAACCAAGTTACAAAGTGCCGGTGAAGGTGATACAGACCCTCAGACCATGACAGAGGTGTCATTCAACCTGTTGTAAGGCGATGTACCATCACAATTACTATAGAAATATTATATTAGGGTGGAAAAACTACTTAGTGTTGGTTTAAGTAGGGCAGAGAGAGCCACAGCACACACTGTGGTTAGTTAAGCAACAAAGCTAAATAAGGTAGAGAGGCAGCTGCTGGTTAACACCAGAGGGAGAATAATCACAACCACATGAAAACACTAGCTAAAGGAGTCAGACCTGGAGCAATGCATAATAAAAAGCAGAATTTGCCACACAACATGTGCAATGCAGGGTTAAGTGGCCTTAGTATGTGCTCTAATGTTTGCTAGTGTGTTCTGTGTGGCCCTGTTGTTTTGTTTAATGATCCTGCTGTGAAGGCAGGTAGTGCACATGCCTCACAGTGAGAAGTTGCTGATTCAATCCCCGGTCGGTCGGGGTCTCTCTGTGTGGAGTTTGTATGTTCTCTCTGTGCATGCATGGGTTCTCTGGGCACTCCGGCTTCCTCCCACAGACCAGAAACATGATTGGTAGGTTGACTAGTGACTCTAAATTGCCCATAAACTGTGTTCATACTGAGCGCGACTTCACTGAAGTCATGTCGCTTGTCCATAAATACCTAATTTTGGTCACTGTCCCCCGTCGCCGTGGCTCAGTGATGTCACATCTGCTCGAGTTTCACCGCGATTATATCATATAATAGGATGTATAAGCTGACATTATTCCAACTGTATCCTTTTCACTCTCCTACCAACCACAAAACACTGCAGCTGATGCCCTGCAGCAACATCCTATGTGAGTTTTATGCGAAACTAACGTACTCTCTGGCTAAAGTTTCCACATAGCCATAGATTGTTCCTCTGTATTCCGGAATAAAAACTGTCTAGCACGTACCATCACACATGCACAAACCACCGATTGGCTGTTGCCGCACACACACAATATTGCCTGAAAAGCTCAACTTTTTCATTTTTGTCAATGCGTGATGAGCAAAGTGGTCGTATTGAACACGGCCAACGCGTTGCCGGAGGGTTAACCCCGCCCCATCGCGGCTGTACACTAACGTTGCATGGAGAGCGGTTGCAGAGGACGCTCAAGTCGCGTTTGGTGTTTAGGCAACTTTAGATCTGGGTGTGAATGGTTGTCTATCTCTCCATGTGGCCCTGCAATACAGGGTGTCCTCTGCATCCTGATGGGAAAGGCTCCAGCCGACTGCAACTCCTAAAGTTCGAAGCGGTAAAGATAACAAATGGACAGACTTGTAATTAAAGACAAACTGCCCCAAGAGGGAAAAAAAAGTGTATTGCATCATAATATGTGTGATTGTGATCATTATCTGTCAGCCTAATTAGACTCTGCCATCATCAATCAGCCTTACTGTAATTTTCAAAAACAATCTTTCATTTTCTTAGAGGTCAGAACAGAGTAAAGGTTTCAGTTGCTGAACCTCTGTGGACCTGGTTCCAAGAATTTGCTGTCAGTTTGGTATTCTTAGAAGAAACACTGACAGTGTTGAGGACTCCTCTGTTGACTTTACTTATGAATGAAAGTAGAGAATCCCCATCCGTCACTGTCTGAGCTAAACATTTCACTTTTACTTATGTCATCACATCTGGGGTAAAATATTGCAATCATCCACACTAAGCAAAAATGTCTATTTTCTGTTTGGATTAGGAAGAAAAACATAGAAAGTAATTGCTGAAATTCAACATTTTGTCATTTTTTATTAAAGCTGAGGTCCACCAGAGGTCTCCCTGTCAAAAGAGGAGGATCAGGGTGCATCATCTGTCAGCCTGCGGCATTCTCAGAATCTGACAGAATCTTTTTGCAGCCTAAGAACATCGTGATCAGAGTCAAAGACGAGTGGGCGTGGGGAGTGTGACAGTCGTACAGGCTCAATTAAGTTTCAAGGGAACCCTTTTTTAAAAGGATTTCGCTAAAGCTGCAGCAAAAGATAGAAAGAGTGCATAAAAATGTAAATGAGTAAAGGCAAACTGATTTAATTTAAGTACAAGTGAAAGTGTGACCTTGGAAAGTTAATAATGTTAAAACAAAAAACACTGCATTCTCTTTGAGTACTCTCCCAAATGTCAGCACAAATTACAACAGGAATGTGATTTGTTCCCATACGACAGTAACTGCTATGAAAAACTTGACCCTAATAATGAAATATAACTCCAGACTGCTGAGTTGCTCTGAAACTTGACATCAATGATATCTGAAAAATTTTGTCCTGTACCACGAGTGAAGATTAACAAATTCATCTGATAGACTTACATTTCTAAAACTTGTCGTAAATTTATTCTCGACACGAACAGAAGTTGATAAAATGTCAAATTGTGACCAATACTTTGGGGCATCCTCTTTCTTATGAGTTTTGTTTTTAATTTTTAACCTGTATTGTTTCATTTTAAAGTATCGTTAAGTATTGAGAATTACTGGTATGTTCCAGTTGATCTTAGACCGAGAAAATTAAATATCAATTACTTAGAAGCCCTTACAAATCTTTCCACACTTCAAAATCTTTCTCTAGCCACTAAGTTTGTAATGAAATGCTAACTGTGGAAATGCAACTGTGGTTTAATGCCCACTTCCCTGTTATGATATAAATGGAATGCCCCATAGAATATATGTTTGGTTACAGCGTTTAAGGTAATACTTGGTATCATGTTAAATCTGATTGACGAGAAACACTGCCTGGTAAGAGTGTCCTTTTGTTCCCTATGTATAATGCTATCCATCCAGGGAGAATCTCGTTTTTTTCCACATGTGTAACTTAAAAAGTGCACTGAGGAACTGCAGTCACCTCTTCGCATCAGATAAATATTCTGCCATGTTGCTCAGCAATGCCGGCTAAAAGTAGCTGTACCTTTGTGTCGCACGGCTATGACATCATCAAAAGTTTGTTTACCAGGTCAGCTGACCCACCTGAAGACAGTAGACGAGCTGACTTTATGATAACACTGGCAATGGATGAAAAAATATAGCCAAAATGAGCGATTTTGCAGAGATTATGTCCCGCGCTGAAGCTCCTTATAGGGCAAAATCGCTCATCGCTCCTGCATTATACTTATTATTTGCCCATTTGAGAAGTAAGTATATATTGAAGGCTTTACACTTAAATAACGTGTTCCAAGCAGGGCTGAAACAGAGGGGTTCATAGGCATGCCTTGATCCAACATCTAAGTGGATGTTTCGGCAAGTATATTGAAAAACACTATCTGGAGACAACGTGAACAAGTTGAAAAAGATTTAAAAATACAACATTGAACCAAAAGAGGTAGAACGCTGAGTTGATCTCAGAAATATGTTTGCCTTACATTGGAAAATGAGTGGATCTGGCAACAGGTTTCCCTTGCTCTGTGCCAGTTTCATCACTTCTCTGAACATTGCCAACATATTTGTGTATTTAGAAAGACTGCAGAAGTTTGCCTGTAATTTTGTAGGATTAGGAACAATAAATCAGCCAGTAGAGGGTGACTTTGGCTTCTGTGTGGCTGCTGTGGTAACAAACAGGTATCACTTTCATTTTGTATTACTGAAAAGCCTAATTAAACATAATGAAATGATAATTACCAATTTTTAAAAAACACGTTAAATAGGTTATCTCTTTTATAATTAGTGGTTCTTACTATTAGACCTTGCATCATCTTTCTTCCTTGTAATCAGCATCACTTTACTAATGAAAAATATCAATATCATGCCCTTAGAGTTGTTTGAAAATGTACTGACAAGTCTTATGAATGAATGAATGCTTTTATTTCGAATATGCAGAAAAAAAAGAACAAAAACAAAAATAGGTGGTCACCATAAAGAAACATGCACACACCAAAGTCTGCTAATGGCATCCTGCATGTGCAGCAGGTCCAGACATTCGAAAATACGACAAAGGATTAGGGCCATGTTAGATGGAGAAAAAAAATAATTTAGGGTAAGTCAACACTAAATAATAAAGTTATATGTCATGTCATTTCAACTTTATAACGAGAATAAAGTTGAAATGACATGAATAAAGTTGAATAACAATTACATGATAAAAGTCGAAATAAACATAAACATACTTATTTTTATTTTATTTGCACCATAAATTAGAAATAATTACATTGGCATAGAAATAAAAAAATGCAAGATAGTGCTGGAGAGGTGAAAAAAACCCAAAGTGGGCTTATCCAAGATACCTCCCCAAATAGAGTTAATAATAAAAGTATAGGAAGAAAAAGAAATAAAATTTAATAAAATGAAATAAACTCAAAATAACTCAACAAAAAACAACAACAAGCAAATGAATTAACTAAACATACATACAACGTGTGTCGACTTTATTCTCAAAATTTTCGCTTTTTTATCTACACTTCGACTTTTTTGGCAAAATGTCGACTTTTTTTTTTTTCATCATTTCAACTTTAATCCCAAAATTTCTACAATAATGTCAACTTTCCCAAAATGATTTTCTCCATCTATCATGGCCGTAATACTCTTCCGTACAAAAAGGAGTAGGAAGAAGTCTAAACTTACTAAATTATACCCCTATTATTACCACTTCCTACTAACACATCTAAAAAGCTTGAAAGTTGGAACCCTTGCTACTTGTCCCTGTCGCTGATACACATTATTCATAAAAGAGCTTAATGTAATTCTCCGACAGCTGGTGCCACTGCTTCGCCCTTGAAGAAGACAACATAATTACTCAAAAGAAGCCGTTACTTCAGTCCTGCACTAAAAAGTTCATGCAAATATGCTCCTGAACATGAGCATCCAGGATCTGTTAGGACTGGACTTCCAGTAAATCTCTGCCCAGATCTGACCCCAAGCTCCCCTAAAAATGCAAAACATCTCATTAGAAGCATCTGTATTGTAATTATCGAGTACAGAGAGTCAAAAGGAAAGAAGAAGGGAGGAGAGAGGGAGATTACTCGCAGTATATCCTGCAGATTTATGCTTCCTTGTCTGTCCTGTGAATTTCAGTGGATGCTTGGCCTCCACGTGAAGGCATCGATTGGCCCCTGAGAGTCTGGCTGCCTGGAGAAAGCAACAGAAGTCTTTTATGTGATCCTCTGAAGTGCCTGTCAGCATCAGGACAAGTTAAGTGACTTGAGATAAGAAGGTTCATGGTTATGGTTTACATGGTTCTTGGATCAGGGGATGGGATGTGTTACAAGCCTCCAATACATCATCTGTGTCCAAAAAAAACAAAGTCAATCAGGTTCTCTTCTGAGAGTCACAAAGTGCATACAAAGCATGTTTGAAATAGTTTCATACCAGTTTTTTTTATCTTTAATGTTCTCACTACTTCTTGGAAGGAGGCTCATTCGCTCATTCACTCATTACTTTGACTGTACTGCTCCCTAGTGGTCACCAATTGCTGATGCATTTTTAGCAGGACAGTGGAGATGTTAATGTAACAGTTACCAAGGTAAGTGTATTATTTATAATTAAGTGTTGAGCAAGTATCAGTAAAATCTAGGAATGGCTACAGAGCCTGAAAAACATGTACTAGCAGAGAAACCAGGCATACACAAATGAATGGCCCAAGACAAAATAAATAAATGCCCTCAAATAATAGTGTCCCCTTTTGGGAATTTGGTATGAAGCTAAAGAGCAAAGTTCATTGTCCATTGTGCGCTGCTCCTTTAGTGAAATGAGCTAACATACCTTGTTTGTTTGAGTGTGCATGTGTGTTCTTAGGATGTCTGTGTTTGAACTATAAGGATGGGAATTGATCTGCCAAATGTCTGTTCAAATTTAAAAGTGCAACTATATGCCGATGACACCGTATTTTACACTGATGCAAAAACAAAACAAGAAGCTGCAGCCATACTATCTTCAGCTATGACACCAGCGTCTGATTGGCAGCAGAATTCCTGCTTACACCTAAACACCAAAAAGACTATGTGCATGTTTTTCTCCCGTCAGCCAGCAGGGGGCCAGCAGCCATGTGTTTCTGTCAATGGAGAGAGACTTAATGTGGTGGAAAAATTCAAATATCTTGGTGTAACTTTTGATTCCAATCTGACTTTTAAAGACCATGTTAAGAAAATTTCAGGTTCAATCTGGCAAATTTCCATCATATAAGACCCTTTCTCACTACACAGTCAGCTAAGGCTAATATGCATGCAATGATTTTCTCTCATACAAAGTACTGCAATAAAACCTGCTCACATACAACATCAAGTACAATAAAACCCATCATATCTCTCTTTAAGAAGGCAGTAAAAATCCTTGACAGGAAACCATTTCATTTCCATTATTGTAATATCATTAGTAAGTGTAATATTTTAAATGTGGACTCTTACCAAATATACTCTGATGTTTGTCTTATTTTTAAGGTATTGAATGGACTTGCTCCCCCACCATTAAATTATTTTATTCAGAAAAAGGACACCAGCATGAATACCAGAGCATAGACCAGAGAATACTGCAACATACCGAGGTGTAGGACAGAGTTTTGCCAGAGGGTGGCGTCTATTAGAGGAGCACAGTCATGGGACAGACATTGGTTTAAAACAAACCAGTCATGTAATCATACATAATGCTCATCTTCTCCTCCATTGCTGCTGATGCTGCTACTGAGAGCTTGATGTTTCCTGTTCTTAGATAGATTGTGAGTTATCTGTCGATCTTGTTTGTTAAAACTGCGTTTTTTGTTTACCGTCTTGTGGAAAGTGTTGTAATTTTAATTTGTTTTTCTGTTTGATCACCTGCCTTAGGACAACAGATGAAATTTAGCTATTGTGCTAATTCCGGCATATTTACAATAACGTGTATAACAAAACTGTTGATGATGTACACTGTCCTAATCAAATAAATTTATTCAATTAAATGAAATCGATAAGATTTTGTTGATACCAATGCCATTAACAATCCTGTTAATCGATCCAATTCTTTAACGATTCCCTTTAATTGATTCCTGCAGATTCTTCATGTGGTCAAATGTTGGCCTGTAGATTTTCAGTGTCAACAATGTCAAACACACGTCACAGCATAGATATATGCGTCTGCAAGTTGCTGGTGTTTCCACTCACTTAAGGTTGTGCAGTAGGAGCCTTCTGTCAAAAATAAAGCCACAATTCTGACGCTTAAACTAGCCGGGTAGATTTTTTTTTTGAGTTTCAATCTTATCTGTCCGTGAATGAGGGGAAAATCAATGACGACGCCGTCTGCAGATGGATCCTGCGGCTGGCCACACCATGTCGTTGGTTCCTGCACAGTCCACTTCTATACTGGCTCGCCATTGAACAAGTTCAGCTCCCAAATCATCCAGCCCGGAGAAGAATCATCTATGCACACAATGTAGAATGTATAAGTCAAAGTCCTTTTCTTTGTCGATTTCCTTAACTCATTACTTTCATTGGAACTTTCTCATCAAGTACAATCAACTATCAAGGATATACAAGACTCTAATCATGATGAAATGAACAGATACACATCACATAACACGAAGGCATTTGTGAGCAACCAATCGTGTACTCTTGTTCTGCTATGACATATAAAACAGGAATAAAATGATAGAACATATCTGAAATCCACGATTTATGCTTTTAACATGTTAAACCTATCTATGCTTTTAACCCATTAAATGACATCATCTATATATGAAATATAAGAATACAGGTAATATATCTAATCAGTAACAAAGGCAAATACTTCCTCAATAAAACTTTTCCTAACTCAAAACCAAATAGTAAGGGGTGTCCCGATCCAATACTGATTTCAGATATCGGTCAGATATCAGCAAAAAAGCCCAAATATCTCATTACATCGGCCTGCATCTAAAATCTCCAACATAAGCACTCTGATACAAGTCATCCATTCTAATTTATTTTTATTTATTTAATTCAATTGTAGAAATTGCTTATGTTTAAGCTAAACGGAGTGGTTATTTTACAATTTAATAAAAGATATTTTATGTTATCATTGGATTTACTGAGGTTATTTTTCAGGGTCTTCTAATTTATTTTTTAGGTATTTTATTTAACTGTAGTACATTCTTATATTTAAGAAATTTAAATTTATCTAACCCATTGGTTAATAACGAATCAGCCAGTTTTTCCCATACCTAGTATTGCTGACTACTGTTCTCTGTTTCAGTAATCTCACTTGATCAAACCTTTTCTTAAAGTGCATACGACATGATAAGCAATAAAAGTCTGTATAATTCCTGCTGATATCATATTGGATCGATTTCTGAATGGATCAATACTATCGTAAAGGGGTGAAAAAGTTGTATCCAGACACCCCTACTAAATATAATGCACCTTTAATGCTGTGAATCACCAACGCAGGTTTTTATGAGCGCGGGTCAACTCGCTAACAATCGGCATGTGACTCTTTTCCCTCTGCCAGCAGACCTGGGTCTAATGCTGCGTTCGAGGCAACCCGTAACTCGTATTTTTCCCATCTGTAACTCGTGAAAATGCACTGGAACAGCAGTCGAACTCGTAACTTACAACCCGTGAACTCGTACCAGATGGATGTACTCCGAGTTACGACTTGTGACGTCACATCACTGCCTAACCAATAAGGCAGCCTCTAAATAATATAATGACAATGACAAACACTGTAAAGTAAACTTCTGTTACATTATACGCTGTTTACCCGCTTTTGTTTCACTCAAATGAGTTAGTTGATGAAGAATAAATATTATGATGGCTACCATGTTGGTTAATTTACATACAAGAACTCCTGGCGCTCAAACTGAAGTCGTATTTTGCCTGGAACGCTTTCAGGTTGAAACTCGGAGATTTTAACTGGGAAATATACGAGTTACGGGTTGCCTCGAATGCAGCATAATTGGCAGCAGACGAGCTGCATGGTTTGTTTATTCCTCTGGCGCATCAAGCTGATGTCATAATCTGTGATGACATCATCAGCGCGAGTAGCCCTCCATGTATATAATGGACAGGAGCAGGAGGCTGTAGACGCGGTTTTCTTTACTCTGTAATTTTGTCCCTCTTAAAAAATGTACAAACTCAGCGTTGATGATAAAAAGGCAGATGGAATAAGTTGCTGAGACGGCACAGAGTCACATAAGTTACACATAAGTTACAGAAGGAGGGGGCGGGCGTGATGTGCCATGTGGACGTTACGCCGATGTCATCCGTTAATTGGCGGTTGAGCCGGATGTGATGTCCTCACTGCAGCCATCGGAGGCGAGCCGATCAAAGGCAGGGTCAAACGACGCGGGTCGAAATGCGAATTATACCATTTCAAACTGCCGACGGGAGCCAATTGTTATCGGGTTTAAACGGGTCAGTCGATCAGTCTGAAAGGGGTATTGCTCTGCCCACAGTGCTAATGCAGCTAGCCTTATGCTAGCGGTTAGCTCAATGAAGACTTTCAGAATCACTTGTCATAGCTCAAAATGATCAGTATCTGTGTCTGTGAAGTATCAGACACTTGTTAACAGTGTTACAGCTCTGATTGGTTTTAGACAGGGCGGTACAATCATTTCAAGGAGTTAAAGCTGTGGTCTACGATTTGAAACCGCAGCCTGCCCCTCCTTCCCTCACCTCTCCCCTCCGTGTCCCAAGATCCCGCCCCCAGCTCGTGACGCCTCATAAAGCCCCCTCGGACTGAGCTACGAGCGACTAGCACAATATATCAGCAGCAAACTCAATCAAAAACAGCTCAGCTCAACTGAAAGTATCAAACACGACAGACATCTCCCTTATAACACACAGCAGTAGCCATTTCAACTGGACCGGCGGCAATGCGGGTCTGGCGCCGCCAGAGCGGAGCCGAGTGTGGGGGAGGATTTATCTTTCTCAGCCTGTCCTCCCCAGCTCAGCTTACAGTGCTAACGATTAGCGGCTAACAGGCTAACCCGCTCCCCTACAAGTTATTAGCCCGTACAGGCACAAACTAACCAGAGTTATTCAGCAGACATCTCCCACTGTAGTAAACAAAGCCATTACCTGATCAACCAGGGGCGAAACGGCCGATGCTGAAGGTCTGACGGCCGGCTGAGGCTATTCGTTAGCCGTTAGCCCGCTA
This sequence comes from Scarus forsteni, assembly GCA_036419115.1. Classification (NCBI taxonomy): domain Eukaryota; kingdom Metazoa; phylum Chordata; class Actinopteri; order Labriformes; family Labridae; genus Scarus; species Scarus forsteni. Next base: position 47,892,206 of record JAZDUH010000136.1, read on the forward strand.
ACAGGCCTCCACCCGCGGGCAGAGCTCCGTTGGGCCCGCGGGAGAGGGAGGCGGATTCCCGGGTTCGGCGCTAGGCTTTCCCGGCTCCATGATAGTTCAGTAGCTAACGCTGCTAGCTGCTCACCGGAGGTAGAGGGGAGGACCATGGGCAAGATGCTGCGTACTGCGTAGTGAGGGAGACGAGGATTGGATGGACTCATGGACTAACTCACGGACCAATTAATAGTTGCAGGTTCTTAGGCTTGATTGGTCAGCTAGTATGCAGCTTTTCAGCGGATATACTGAATGGATTTTTTTCGTTCTTTTTGGTCTTTATACTGTGTAGATAGGACCATAGGACCATAACAGCCTTATAAACGGTGTTATTAATATGTACAAAGCTTCCAAATCGTAGACCATAGCTTTAACAGGTTCAACATTACTCACGCATTAGCGTTAGCATTAGCATTTCTTACCAGCTAAAGCCCACAGCAGATGCGCCTCGTTAGACTTCCACCTTCACACCTTGTTCATCCTGACAAAGGAATGACATATTGACACCGTTACAAGAGGGTTTGGTGTGAATTACTAGCTCTAAAAGTGTATATCCAAATCAGGAGTCCTTTGGGGCAGCTTCTCCAGCACAGCAGGGTAAACACAGGTCGAGACCTTTAACCTTCAGACGCACGCGACCCCTTCTGGTGGGAAAGGGAATTGCACTACTTGGCAAAACAAACTCAGAAAACCGGTTGGGATTTTACCTCCACCAAGGAGGTTATGTTTTAACTGACATTTTTATTTGTTGTTTGTTTACAAGCTTACACAAAAACTACTTGACAGATTTAGGTGTAATTTTCAGGAGATGCTGGTAATGACCCAACTTGATGGATTGGTGGTGATATGTAAATGTTTTGGATGAAAAAAATAAATAACATATCCAGAATTTAGAAAAGAAATCCCACAAGTTCATATTGGACAAGAATAAAAAACAGCAATTTCTTAACGGATTTGCTTCACAAGATAATATGGGGTCTATGTCTCTGTCATCAAGCTAAATTTTACCTGGATTAGATACAGATTGACATCACACAAAAAAAACATTTGAATATTATAATGGGAAATCCCATTGACAACATTCAATAATTCATATAAAACCAAAATATTCAGTGATGTTCCCAAAACTTGTGTTTATACAGGATAACAACCTCCATGTATGTGTTGAGTTTGGTCCTGATCCTGGCACTATTCTGGATCTGGTCATACAGAATTCAACTTTTCACAGAGGTTGTGGAAAAGCCACTGCCCGAACTTATCTGCGGAGGTCTATGCTCTCTGAGTGCTTTCTAGTAAGTACAATTGAACTGGATAAACAGTTATATCAAAGGGCCATTGAGGCTTCACAAATAATATCAAACCATTAAGCAAAGCAAAGCTGCATGTAGCCCATTGCATTAAAACATTTTTGTAGATCTTCATGTTAATGTTATTTTGTTTATGTTTATATATTTTTCTTTGTCTTAGGGGCCCAGGCCGGTTTTGACACTTCCAAGATGGCGCCGACGTTAACGTACTTTCAGTTCAGTCTGTGCGGCGTCTATCCTTCTGTGTCTATAAATGAAACACCGTTACGACAGTTGTCACGACACTGAAACGTTTAACGACGTGTTTGGAGGCTTATTCAAAATGGAGTAGAGCTCAGACTTACCTGTTCACCTCAGTCTATCTTCTGAGCTTTAATATCAACTGTTCTCCGTTTAATTCGTCTCCCAGCAGGAAAACAACCAGCCGTTTGAAAATGTCGGAGGAGAAGAAGACAGGCTCGCTGGGTTTCTTCACGAGTTACGATGATTTGAGCGACAGCAGCGAAGGCAGCGACTCGGACGAAGAGGAGGGGGAGAGCGGGAGGAAGAGACCGGGGACGGAGGCTGGAGGCAGCGGGGCTCAGTCCTCCCAACACGGGACCAAACGAGCGGCTGGAGGGGCCCCGCTGCCCAGACCGGACGAGCTGTTCGGCTCCGTGTCGAAGCCCGCCTTCCTCTACAACCCCCTGAACAAGGAGATCGACTGGGACAGCCTGACGGTCAAAGCTCCGGAGGAGGTAAACAAAAACAACCCTCATGCACGATCAGAGCACAGCTGACCACGATCTGACTACCCGACTATTACATTATTCTGTGGAGAGTAACATCTTACAAATCAAACCATTAATCACTGTTCTGTTTGAGTAAAGCATGCACGATATTATCGGAATAATATGAAAAATGTTGACGATACATCGCCTGCACAACTAGACCATATATGTCTCATGTATTGGCTGTAATCACCTATAATGTTTTTCCTCATCATCACTGAATGTCCATTAAAATAAATGAAATTTGGGATGCACTATAATACTGGTATAACATCAATATAGGCAGATGAATTAATCCAAGTTTAGTTATAACGCACCTTTCTTACAAAAGCTGGAGTACAAATTGCTTTACAACAGACAGATAGTTAAAGTAATACCCACTCCCCCTGCCCCTGAATGCACCCACCCTGCAATCCATTCACAGTAATGATAAAATGCATCATAAATAAAAAAAACAATGATAAAGTAGGAAAATTGTTGTGCCAAGTACATACAGAGGGAACGCCATCTTAAAGGTTTCAAATGAGTAAACACTAGAGGTAAGGTTAAAGTGTAAAATTTAATATAGCATGAAATACAAAATACATTGAAATTCGGTAAAATGAAAAAATAATAAAGTAAAGCTATAATAAAATAAAAACACTAAAAGGTTATTCAGGTAAAAGCCAGTCTTAAAAGGTAGGTCTTGAGTTTGTTTTTAAACACATTAAATTGCTTTAAAAGCTAAGTATTCCTATAAGCAGATATGAAAATGTCTTTGCATTTTTCCCCTTGAACATCACCAGGAAATGATATTTTAGTTTTATGTGTTTACATCAAGATTGCAGATGTTAAAGGTAAAGACTTTACACTCTAGACAAATATTATTAATAAGGAGTTCAGAAATATTGGCAGACTAGATATCAGCAAAAATCCAATGTGGTGCATCTGTATTTAAAGTGAAGTTTATAAAATAGTAGAATGCAGTTTATTGGCTTCACATCAAGTAGAACATCACCATGAAATAACATTTAGCTTTATATGCTTACATCAAGATTGCAGACTTTTTGGCATATTAATCTTAAACTGAATTTATTCGATTCCAAAGTAAGGACTAAGTAAACTGGTGTTTTAACAATTTAAATATTATGTGAAGATTTTCAAGAATGAGCAAGTCAGAGTCAAGATTGACGACGATTTTTAAAACTGGAAAAATAAACAATGTTTTTGTCAAAGCAAGGTGCGTTTATTTGTTTAGCACCTTCCAGCAACAAGGCAGTTGAATGTTCTTAATCAGAATACAATAAAATAATAAAATAAACTTATAAGGGTAGAACAATGATAAAAAGAAAATTCAAATTGAGAAAAAAGATGAGCTACGACAATAGCTAAAATGGAGAATTTACTTAAATTAAAATTGAACATTAAAAGCTAAATTATTTTAAATGGTAGATTGCAGTGATGATAGTCAAATAGTAACTCAGATATTATTTATCAGTCTCATAGCACATCTTTATTGGGAGTCAAATAAAACCAACACAATACATCTTTAGACAGTCTGTTTAAAGAAAAGCTCTGGTAGGTCTGGGACCTATTTGTAAAAAATCAGATTACCATGTTTAAAGCTGTGTTAAAATTGTCCGAGTTTATTTTCAAACTTAATGCCTTGAAGTTAGCCCTCTATGGGGTTGAATCTACACACACACACAAACTTAAACACTGCTATCCCTCGCTGACACCGTGTGCCTCCCTCTAACTAACATTACACAAACTGATACTTCCTCTGCAGACAGAGTAAATTAGGGATCAACGTCCAGAACATTAACTCATTCAATCAGGCTTGAGACGTCTACAGGAGCTTGGTTTCTGCAACTTGAATATCTCTCATTTGTTTTCCACTGTCTGGTCTTTTTCTAGCCTGCCAGGGAGTTCAAACCATGGAAGACAAACGCGGTTCCTCCTCCTGACAGCTACACTGCAGAGCCAGAGAAGAAGAAGGGACCTCCTCCGGGCATGGACATGGCCATAAAGTGGTCCAACGTCTACGAGGACAACGGGGAGGATGCACCGCAGGCTTACAGCGGCAAAGCCAAGTTCTTACCCACGGAGGAGCAACAGTCTGATTCAGGTTAGTGCTGCGAAAAATGACCAGCGACTGAGATTTGATTTATTTATCTATGTAGTCAGTTTTGCCAAAAATCAAAAAGGACAAAATGATGTCTGAATCGTGCACATGATATTAAGAAATACAACAAAGACATCCCTAAATACAGAAATAAAAACAAGAATGTAAAAGCACTTTTCAAACACAAAAACAAAGAAACCTCAGATTTCAGTTCCCTTAGTGATAAAACAAGGTTTCCTGCCCTTTTAACTTCTGCTGTTTTCAGTTTGCTATGATTTTTTTAATAATAATAATGTATGTAAAACCTCAACTCTGTCAACCAAAATCAAATTGAAGACATTGTTTTTCTCAGGTCACCCTGGGATATCAGAATATTTGTGCTATGATGATGTCGGATGTATATCATAGGAGTTGTATGACCTTATAGACAAAAATCTAAAATGAATTAAAAAAATCAAAAAAATGTTTTTCATCAACCAAAGCTAGAATTTAATTAAAACAATTTAGATGATTACATTAAAACTAAAAGATAATTTAGGCAAAAGCCCATCACTAAAACTACATTGAAAAGTGCTGTAAAATTATACCTTTATTTTTTCCCCAATTGTGCAAGACCACTACATTGTTTATACAGCAGATCAGGAGAAATACCATAATAAATTAAAACCCTACAAAGAATGAAGAATGATAGCGATAATAATAGATTAATAAATAAGACTATATTAGCATAAACAGCTATGTGGTATAGTTAAACCTTAGCAATTAACAGACCGTTTACATGATAAAATAAATAAAATATATAGATACAATGAATACCCACAAACCTATTAAGATAGAAAAGTGCCACTGATAAAAAGTTCAAAATCAGTTAGAAGTGAATAACATAGTTACATAATGCAGAAAAATGCTGTCAAAATTAACACTGCCTACATCCCCGCCCCCAGAGTCTGCAGAAACACAAGTAAGATCAGATCTTGCTGCTCCAAACTGTACTTGACTCGACCAAATCAAACCAGACTCAGTAGAAGCACAGCTCAAGTGAATTTTCCTAAATCAACATGCCTTCTTCCTCATTTAAATGGTATCAGAGGTATCTCAAAAATTCCAGGATGGATCTACAATCCTGCTTGACTGTCTTCAATCTTTTTAAGATTCAGAAACCTCTTCACACATTGGCATTCAGTGCATTTTTTAAAAATTATTTGGGTCTTAGAAGCACACCACTGCCATGCTGTCTGCAGAGTAGGGCTGAACAATTCATTGCAAATTAGATTAAATTGCAATATGGCTTGTTGTAATTTTCAAATCACAGAAGGTTCAGTATTTTTAGCCCAAAATGTTGTATTGTGATTTAGTTTTTTACAATTTCATGCCTATTTTTTACCTCTAGTCATACACTTTTTTCCCACTTTTTGACCATTTTTACCATTTTTATCCCCGTTTTTACAACTTTATGCCTATTTTGCCCCCGTTCATCTTTTTTTGGCCACTTTCAGAACCATTTCTGGAATTTTTACATGGTTTTTGACATTTAATTTCAAATTTAATTCCCAATTTTGCTGCCATAATCAATTTTCCTAAGCCACTTTTAATTTTTTTTTTTTGCCAATTTTTCCCTTTTTTTTTTTTACAATTTCATACCTATGTTGCTTCTGTTCTTTACTTCTCCACTTTTCTCAAATCTTTTATCCTTAGATTAAGTTAATGTCATATTGATTTTACTGTAAAAAGATCTTCTGCTTATGTTTGTTTAAGAATACATAAGATGAGGAACATTTAAACAATTGCAGAGTAAATCGCAATACTGGGGAAAAAAATCGCAATTAGATTATTTTCTTAAATCGTTCAGCCCTACTGCAGAGCTACAAGAATTCCCTACTATTGAATAAATAAAAAGTCATTTTCTTCCATTCCCACCACCCCATTTCACCCCACCCACCTCCACCCTTCAGACGAGGACACAGGGAAAGAAGAGGTGTCTGGAAAGAAGCGCCGAGTGGAGACCTTCCAGCAGAAGGAGAAGAGGAAGAGGGACTTGGGGCAAGCTACCTCTGACAAGAACTTTGTGGAGGAGGAGAAAAGGATCCTCCGGCAAAAGATTGAATAAGAGCTGAAATCAGGAAGCTCTGTGGTTTTAGTGTTTCACATCAGAGAAGATCCACACATTAGCACAATGATCCAGCGGCTGGTAAGCTGCCAACGCAAAAAGGAATCGTCCCGACATGCTGACATTATTAGCAAGAGTGTTCCTTTTTATTTATTATTGTTCCGTTTGACACGGTTTAGAAGGTAACACAGGATTTCAACTGCATTCTTTGAGGTAGTCGAGGCAAAAATTCCCTGATTTTGCTGCAAGTTTTTCAAAAAGCTTTCTTTTATTAATGACGTTAGAAGACCAAATACATTTGCAAATTTCTCGCAAGTGTTTCCAATATTTTAATTATCTTTTCCAGGAACTAATTAGCAATAAAATTGGCAACTGTCTCCTTTCCCATTGCCAGCAGATCCTGGTCTAATCAGCAGCAGACGAGCTGCTCGGCTGTTTTTATTCCTCTGGTGCGTCAGGCTGATATCATGTTGATGACATCATCAGCGCAGCGACACACGTCCATGTAAACAATGAAAAAAGCACGGAGGCCTGAATAAACTCAAACAAAGTGAACACTTGCAAATAATTCTCTTAAGTTTGAGGACAGTCTTGGTTTTGGGCTCATCTTTCTCACCAGCTCTCTTCCAAGGGCTCAGGGATGATGAGAAAAAGCTTTTTCAGAATGTGTTTGTTATTAAAAAAACAGTAATTAAATATGTTGGTACCAGTTTGGATGGTCAGAAGTCCATACCAAGAGTTTATTGATACAATATCTGTTAATCTAACAAACACAAGAGGTGTGCACAGTTTGACACTCGAGGGCCACTTTGTTCCATCCTGTGCTAAAGTAGGGCTGGGCAATATGACAAAAATATGAAATACCAGATTTTTTTTCCACAAAACTCAATTTATGACTTTAATCAACCTTTCCCTCAAAAAAAAAAAAAAAGAAAAAACACCCTCCATGTGTCACAAAAATTATACAAATAAAGTTTTCCCTTTATTTTACCAAATAAAATCCCCAAGCTAAACAGACCTTGTCCTTTTATCGTTAAAGTTCATGCTTTAATTTTGTAATAAAATGTTGATTATGTAGTTTGAACTTTGACAGGCTTGTCAACATGAATACTGAAGGCTGATTATTTTCACATAACTTTAACATGGAGCTCTCTGAACAAAACTAATTTGAAGAACAAATACAAGCCTTAACATATATTTTCTCAGCCCAATGTAGGGATGGAAATCCAAAACCAATTCCAGTTTAGAATCATTAACAGCTCCTTCAAAGAATCGATATCATGAGTCTTTTTGCTAATCAATTTTCGATCAAATCCTTCCACTGACAGGGTTCAGAAGTGTCAGAATTGTGGCTTAATTTTTTACAAAAAGCGCCTACTGCACAACCTTAAGTGAGTGGAAACACCAGCAAGGTGCAGAAGCAGATATCTATGCTGTGACGTGTGTTTGACATTGTTGACACAGGAAATCTACAGGCCAACATTTGCCCACACGGAAAATCTGCAGGAATCAATAAGGGAATTGTTAAAGAATTGGATCGATTAGCAGGACTGTTAATAGCACGTATTGATAAAATCTTCTCAACTTCCATCCCTAGCCCTAAGCTAACGCATGGTGCTCTTCCTTCGTCCTGGCACTGCTGGAGGATTTTGGCTTTGGCAAGGCTCAGTAGCTCATGCTCAGGCAAGAGCGTGCACACAGTTTGGTCCCGAGGTAAAATCATTAACTGATAATTAAAGCATAACTGGGAAATTTGTGTATTAGAAGGCCACATTAAAAGAGCCGTAAAATTGAAGTCTGTTTTTTTAGATGCTTGTTTTGGATCCACATCTGTCAGAAAGCAAATGCAAACCTTGTAAACCAAGTCAGACGCGTTTTGAAAATTTGCATACAAGACTAAATATTACAGAACGGCCGAGCAGCAGTGTCGTCCTGGTTTATCAACTGCTTTAAAACCATGTAGGCGTGGTATGTTAATGCAGTAATGCTTAAGTCGCGTGGTAAAACTCTTTGGAGATACAGAGAATGCTTCTTTATGACCAGTCTGCCTAGATTAATGTGACTGAAAGCAGCTTTTTGTGCATATGTCTGTGGTTGAAATCCACTGATTGAGCACAGCACTGTTCTTAGTCAGGGAGCTGAAGCTGCTGCTCTCATCACAGCAGCTCGGCATTCCCTCAAAAATAGTTTGGACGAATATGAAACATGCAGAAAATCCAATCTTTGTAAATGTGATTAAACAGAAGAGGCACAATGTGAATCTGAATTCAAATAAGCAAAACAGACCTTTAGTCGGTTGTTAAATACCACAACTTTTTCACCTTTTTGGCAGCTGATGATCCAATGAAAGCTACCATCCAGTGTCTGTTTCAGATGTATAAAAAGCAGATTAAAAATGCAGGGATGTAATGTAACCCCGTTTCTACATTTAATGGTTTTTGGGGAGGTTCAGACCTTCTTAGCGTTGGCTTAAGGCACACAAACTTGTCCAAGGTTTGGCCTGGAAACCATCTGAGTAAAGAAATACAACAAGATAAAAAGGGTGGAAATCACAGTGTACATTATTTACTGTTTGAGAGGTTTTATTTCTCTAGTACGGTGTCTTCTTCTGAAGCCGTTTTGGTTTATGATTTGTACGAAGTTTGTACATATATGATCAGCCACCTTTGTTTTGTAAGGAAATACATTAAGTCTCATTATGATGTATTGAAATTGGAAACCTTTATCTTTTACAAACGCTCATCTCAAGATTATAAATCTCCAGTTGATAATGTTTGATGATGCACATTTTCAACCATGTTAATTTATTTGTAAGACAAAAGAAAATAATAAGGCCATAATAATCTGACCTTATTTCTATATGGTTGTAAAGATAGTTGCTCAAGATGTATAATCAGTACAACCATCAATAGAGAGATCAGTCCAATATTAAAATTAATGTCTATAATGATTATAACTAGTAGAGGAAACATGTTGATTGATTTAATAGCATCTCGCTGAACTACCATTAAAGTCAGCTTAACTGGTCTAAAGGTATGACTTTACATTAAATGTCATTTCTGTGATGAATCCACCAGTGACGCAACACAATTTTATTTAGGTTTATTTAAATGAGATGAACTTAAAAAGTGAAATTTTACTAGTTTCATTTGCAGATATTTTTGTCTAATGTGAAATTCAGGCCTAATTTCTTTCCTTTTACATCTTAAAACAAGATGACAGTATGAAAACTCTGGGTTAGTGTGTATTAGGATCCATTTAGTTCAATAAGTGACAACAGATTTAGAGAAAGAACACCATTATTTGCAGTTTGGACTGTCAAATCATACATACATACTGACAGGAAGTCATTTGAACAAGGGAAACATTGAACATAAGTGTGGTTTGTTGAATTTGCCGTCCTATTATTTATATTTACGCGCTAAAATGACAGTAATGTGATGTGTGGTGGTTTGTGTTGTATTGTTAAACCAAATATTTAACCACTGCTAAGGTAAAGTAGTTTGTGTTGATACTTTCTTCTTAATATTGGGCGTAGAGCCTCCTGTGATTCTATCTTCTGGGCACCAGGTGTCGCTGTCGTGCTTCACCGGATAAAAACAGTTTAGTCAAAGCACCTTGAGGTTGGCACAACCATCAGGGTCTGTGTTTGAACAGTTTTTCAGGACTTTGTTTCTCCTAAAAGACCATCACATGTACAGAGGGGACTTTCTTGCATGTTGTAATCAGATGTTTGTGACATTGAAATGCTTTATGGACCTTTGTTTTGTTTGCATATTCCATGTAAACAGTTGTAAACAAATACTTTTATAGTTGTTTTAGTGTTTTATTAGTCATCATAAACTCATCAGGCAATAAACATTTTTCAAACAATGATTTCCTGTCTGTTATTCAACTGCTGTATTTGATTTTTGGAGCAGGGGTGGGTAAACTACAGTGCGTTATAGTGAATTTATTAATATTATTTATATGTGTAAGGTTGTTTTATGTATGTACTAACGTCTGTTTCAGTGAAGATAGTACGCTGTGTAAAATGCTAGCTGTCTTTCAGACTGAAACAGCTTTGATTTTTTCCAAACATGCTTATTTTGAATTTAATGCCTGCAACATGTTCCAGGAAAACTGACTGGAAATGCCAAATGAACCTTTTCTGAACATTCCACAGGTGAACAGGGTGATGATTGAGTTAAACAGGAAACGCTCAGTCATCGACAAGCCATGATGGGGCGAGGTTCATCGCTTTATGATCTACTGCGTGAGCAAGTAGTAAAACAATTTCAGAACAGTGCTTCTGAACATACAATTTTATTCAGGAATTTCAAATCTGCAGGCCATAAGGATGAGACCACAAGAATGGAAGGTCACAGGCATTCAATGTTGAATTCTATGGAGCTAAATCCAGGCCAAAAGTGTTATTTAAAAAAATAATAAAGATGGAAAATCTGATTTTTTAAACTGAAATTTCAATATTTCTTCTTGAATTCTTTTTCAAAATAAAATTGCTGAATTGAATCAACAATAAGTGCAAGTTCTTTTTTTAGTTTAAGTTTAACTTTGTTTCAGCTTTGTAATTATTTCAATAAAATGTTAAATTTTCCTTTTATACTCTGAAATACATTTTTACATGATGTCATTTTTTTCAGTTGCAGGATTCATATCTTCAGATTCAAATCATGTCTTTATGGTATCAGATCTTTTTTTTCTGTTTCAAACCTTTGGCCTCGACTGAGAACGGCGTTGATTGTGATTAACAGCAAAGCAAAGCATCGTTAAATGATGCTGCCTTCAGGGAAAGTGGGCGCTTTGGTGGATATGACTCAACACATAAGCATTTAAAATTTTACATCAAACAATAATGAGTAAGAATTCTCCCTTTAAAGCTTCAACGATTAGTGTAATCAGTTCACAAACACTTATTAATAATCATAATAACAGTAATACTAAAGTTTATTTGTATTGCACTTTACATTGTCCCAATCTCAAAGTGCTACAGAGTGAGATAAAAACAACAAAAATATTACAATTATTAAAATTAAAATCAAATGTAGATGTTTATTTATACAGCCCTTTACATCACCCCTTATGGTGAACCAAAGTGCTTTACAATAAATAGTAAATAAAAAGGAATAAATACAAAAAAAAATTATAATTAAAGCATTAACATGGAATGAAATGATACAAAGTAAAAGTGTCACCACGCTACTGGTGTTAAAAGCCATTCTAAATAAACGGGATTTCAGTCTAGATTTGAAGAGACCCTGGTCAGAAATAAGACGCATTTTGGCCGATTTGGGTCGATTATTTGAGAGCGTGGCAAGGTTAAATGGAAATAGAGGTAAACATACTCCTGTCCCAGCTTTTTTGGAATGTATTGCAGGCATAAAATTCAAATTAAGAATTTAAGATCAAATGTCTTGTCTTTGTAGATATTTCATGGAATGCAAGTCTAAAAATATTTGCAAATTAATGTTTTTTTTGTTTTTTTTTATTGCAGTCTATACATCGATATACATACTTTCAAATGTCTGTGTTTGATGTTAATCATCTGGGTTGCTAAACAGGCCTTCTTCAAAACAACAGAACCTTGATACTCCTCTTTTTTTTCCTACAATTAACAGAACAACAGGGATGTATAAAAACAAGATGAGGGAGAAATAAGCAAAGAAAAAAAAGTATCCGTTCATTTTCTTTTACACTGACAACAAGTGTCTTTTTTCCCCTCTGTTAGACAGATGCACTCCAAATATTGTTCTGTCTCTTTTTCATGAAAGGGACCCATTTCGCCCCCATTTTTGTAAATTTATCCATTTGTAAATTAAATGAATATGTAATTTTTTCCATTTGATATATTTCATTTCCCGTATCTATCCATTCACTTATTGTGGGAGGTTCTGGGTGCGTCCATCGTCTTGTAATATTTTTCGCAAATTAATGTTTTATCTTCCAACTTTTGGAAAATATGGGTTTGTATAGAACATTTAAGTTTATTGACATCATTTTTGTTATTCGTAAGCATGGACTGGTTGATGCCTTTTATTCCACAGACAAACTAGAAAGCACTGGGAGAGCTCAAACCTCCGCTAAGGTAACTCACATATTGCTGTAACATCAATAAGGAATAGTTCGGTGATAAGGTTACAATCATAACATGATTCCTTGACTGTAAAAACCCACACCAAGCACTCAGAATCATGGTGATATTAGTAATAATTGAGCAGTTATCTGGACCACAACCAAAATCTAATCCAGATAAAATCTGTCCAGTAGCTTTTGCGTAATCTTGCTAACAAACAAACAAACATGCCAACAAAAACATAACGTTCTTAGCAGAGAAAATAAAATGTAGCTTAAGCATAGGAAATTCAAAAGAGCAGAAAGTTCATATTTGATTTCATTTTCTTTCAAAGTACAAACAGTGTCACTGATGACTTTCTGATGGAGTCCAGGTCATAATCCATACATTCCCAAACCCATTCTTTACATTTCTGTGACCGCCGGAGCACATAATGGTTTTCTGAGCAGTGGAAAGGAGGAAAGTTTCCACTTTGAAACAGCTTGGTGATCAGAGGAATTCCTGGCCTATCTGTCATTGTGGGTTGACGTGAAATGGTGGTAAATATGCCTCTGATAAAATTCCTGCCTCCAGGTATGTGCCTGGCCTTGTCTGAAATGTGTACCGGTTCCCGCACAGCAGTAGCAGACTGATATTATCGGACATATTTATGAACAAATAACTCTCCCTCTGACTGTGAGCGAGGAGCAGCGGGGTCTTATCCATCAGTGTTTGGAAATGGCTTGTCTTGCTTCAGCATTGTGGCTTTAAATTTCCAAGAAAGTCAACGTCTTGTTCTTAGAAAAGATTTGGAAAGTTTGTTGTTGTTGGGTAGAATGTTCTCCTCTTAGATTAGAGATGTGGCTCCTATCTTAATCTATTTTAAATGGCTCTTTGTTTAATGTTACGCCAAATCTAGGGGGTGATAAGCACAGGGTATTATTATTTAAAGATTACTGAAGGACTCCACTAACTCTGGCCTGTTTCCCGCTTCAGTCAGAGCTATGAAAAGTGTCAGTCACACTAACCGTTCATCACTGTGACACATTTACTGGAGGGTCAGGACCCCATCATGGCTATTGAGCATTCAGGGAGCTTTACCGAGCGGGCTGCCTACAGCTGCTACGATCTGACTTATGACATTTTCACACAGTCAGCACAATGAAGCAGCTCACGTGTGCGTTTAGTCCTGATGTGGTCTGATGCTGCAGGGGACCAGCGGCTATTAGCATCACAAATACAATCCACAGCGCCCAGAAACTGTTTTTTATTCAGTCTCTCAAAACAACAAATGTTAAATTAAAACAACAAACCAGTTATTGCAACAGAACTGACTGGAAAGGCACAGACAAAAGCATAATGTACGGTGGCCAAGAAAGGTCAAAACAATTGCAAACGCCACAGCAAATTCAAACATCACAACACAGCTGCATAAACCTACAACACAGCAGCATTAAGCCACAACTTTTTTCAAGTCTTGCCTCAGTTCTGAGTCCACGACAAGCAGACTATTCTTTCAACTGTGGGTCCAATAACAAGGAAGAGATGAACAGGGCTCACCTACCGCTAACTAGCTTAGCTCAAACACTGGGACGCAATGAGAAGTGTTAGCCTATCTCTGCCTGAAGTCTTCAGATAAACTCTTCAGCAACTCTAAGTACTTGTTACAACTTGTTTTTGCCACCTTATGTCCCGTTATCTTCAGATATTATCTTCTACTCCTAAACAGAGACTTTGTTTGGTTCACTAACTTACAAGCACTTCTTGATGAGATGTGCACGAAGGAGTCGAGTCTATTGAACTGCTCTTTTTTTTTTATTTATGTAGTTTTTGGGCATTTTTGTGCCTTTACTGATAGGAGAGTCAGTGGACAGGTTTGTGAAAGGGAGTGAGAGAGCAGAAGAAGACACTTTGCAAACTAGTCACAGGCTGGTTTTGAACCCGGACCGACAGAAGTATGTACATGAGACGTGCATGGCCGCTAACCACTCCGCCAAACCAGCACCCCTGAACTGCTCTTTTAAGTGAAGATGGGAACTGATAGCCTTTGTGAGTGAACCACTCGCTTGATGGCAGTTAGCTTTTAATAATGGCTTTAAAAAAAATGGTTCACCCACAAAGACTAATTGGCTCTCACTTTCACTTAAAAGAGCAGTTCAAGAAACTTTCATGCACATCACATTAAGAAGTGCTTGTAAGTTAGTGAACCAAACAAAGCTTCTGTTTAGGAGATATCATGACAAAAGGTGGTAAAAACAAGTCCCAACAAGCACACAGGAGAGCTGCTGACGAGTTTATTTGAAGACTTTAGGCAGAGATAGGCTAACACTTCTAATTGACTCCCCGCGTTTGAGCTAAGCTAGTTAGCGGTAGGTGAGCCCTGTCCGTCTCTTCCTTGTTATTGGACGCACAGTTGAAAGAATGGAGTCGTATCTGCTTGTCATGGACTTGGAACTGAGGAAAGACTTGGAAAAAAGTTGCTGTTTCACTTCCATTGTCGCTTAATACCGATGTGTTGCAGTGTTTGCATTTGTTGTGGAGTTTACTTCCATTGTGGCTTTATGTTGCTGTGTTGCAGGTTTGTGCAGATGTGTTGTGATGTTTGCAATTGTTGTGACCTTTCTCGGCCACTTTAATAATGCCTCTTTTTATACCTAACTAACAACGTAAACTACCCTGCACATATTTATAAAATATGGAAATGTAACAATTCAAATTTCTGTGTCCAAATCTATTATAACACCAATTTGTTTTATTGCAGTGATCCACACATTTTGGGCCAGGCCCTCTAGTGGGCTGCAGAGGTGTTGCAGCTGGGCCAAAGGAGGTCATTTACAATAGAAAAAACCCATGAGACTGGACATAAAGAAATTTGTGGAGCTTGTAGAGTCACAAAGTATGTTAAAATTTAAATATTAGGAGAGAATACAGCTGCAAAACATGTTCACTCCAAAATCTATTTGATTTCAAATTGGGCTGCAGTGTCCTTCTGCTTGGGAAAGGCTGCTGTTAAGTATACTTTATTTGAACCCAGCCTTATTTAATAAAACATACAAACTTATTGACCTTGCCAAAGAGGTTGTTTTGCTGGGCTTTGTCTGTGTTTGTGTATCTGTTAGCAAGATAACTCAAAAAGTCCTCAACATCTTGATGAAATCTTCAGGGAATGTTGTCATGGCTCAAGAGAGAAGTAATCAGATTTTGGTGGTAAAGTAACTGTTTTCCTACCACACTGGAGAAAGTCCATGTGGTTGTTATGTAACTCTTTAGTTGTGTGCTGTGGGGTAGCCTTCAAGTGGGGTTAGGGGTCTCTACACCGAGAACACATCCTTTCATTATGGCAAAAGAACCATATGTTTATGTCAAAAATATGCATCTGAGCCCAAAAAATGTCAAGTGGCCCTTCTGTCCACTCAATTGGACATGCTGTATAAATTATCCAAGTTAAATCTGACTTTACAGATGAACACTATTGAAAAGTGAAAACTGTCGAGTGCTGGGTTAGTGGAGTGGTAAGCAAACAGGCTCAACCCATATATACCACCTGGCCAAAAAAAATTGACACCTGGATTTTAGTAAGTAAATAGGTGCGAACCTCCTATTGGATAATTACTGCATGGGTGATTATCTTTCAGCTGGAAACAAGTTGTTTAACCCCAGCTGATTCAATGAGTAGCTTCTCATTTCTTATAAAAACATGTGGAAAGACACATCCTGTGGTCGCTGTAAAGATGTTAGTCTGTTTAAAAGTGGTCAGAAACTACTAAAATTGGGTTAAGAACTGTCCAACGCATTTTTATAAACTGAAAGGATGGGGGGAACCATTGTCTTTAAGGAAGAAATGTGCTTGGAAAAATCCTGAATGAGCTTGAGAAGCCTTAAGAAAACTAGCCTTAAGAAAACCACTAATCAGTAAGGCTAACCAGGAAAAAAGGCTTCAGTTTGCTAGGGAGCATAAAGATTGGACTGTGGAGGACTGTAAGAAGGTCATGTGGTCTGATGAGTCCAGACTGACCCTGTTCCAGAGTGATGGGAGCATCAGGGTAAGAAGAGAGGCAGGTGAAGTGATGCACCCATCATGCCTAGTGCCTACTGTACAAGCCTGTGGGGGCAGTGCTGTGATCTTGGACAAATCTGTCACATTAGAGAAGCTTATCAAAACAATGCCACAGTGAATGTGTGCTGCAATCAAAGCTAAAGGCAGTCCAACAAAATATTAGAGTGTGTGACCTTGTTTTTGTGGTGGCAACCTTTTTTTGTTGACCAGCCTTGGTTCAAATGCAGTCTGTGGCAAGTATGCAGAGTGTCTTTCCCTTGCCCCCTCTTCCCTTCTTCACAAGCCTATCCAGTCTCTCCTTTACCTGTCAGTAATGGCACAACATACCAGAAAAGATGGTCTTGAAAATAAATAAATAAATAAATAAAAACACTCCTCTCCACTGAAATATGCAGGTACACTTTCCATGTCGGATGATGGGTCAAATCTAGATCCACATTGTTTTTCCCCCGAAGGTTTGATGATATTCGTATATTATAAATTTCATGTATTGCCACATTACCACATCCACGTCTTGAGAGAGGTTGGTCAGAAACAAATGGTTTACTTTAAAATGGCCTGTTCTGATCAGGGCTGAAACAGAGGGGTTTAAAGGCATGCCAAAACTTAATACTTGATCAGATCTTTTTGTAAAATAACTTTCACAGTATGATTACTGGACTTCTGAGAATGCTGAAAACTGAAATCAAGTGCAACATGAGAACAGAGCATCAAAAAAGTCCCTGATTCCTCATCTAGAAGCTCTTAATGTCTCATTAATCTTCCACAGCAAATTTAAAGTGGCTGAAGTCTTTCTACAGAAATGACTCATTGGGATGCTGGTGTCTTGTCAACACACTCTTTGACATGTTGACTTGTGTAAATTCTTCACTCTTCTTCGGATGTTTTCCAGAGGCAAACAGTTTCTTTACACACCAGCAGCTGTGCTGAAGGTGTGAAACAGATGTTCAGGAGAAAGACGAACACAAACCCCTTATTCATGTTGCTCTTTAGAGAAGAGGAGTGATCAGCACGTGAATACCAATCCATGTAAGGAGTCGTGTTATAATCTTTTTTAATAAATAGGGTTGGGATAATATTTAATCCCTGGCTCATGAGACCTGGGTCAATAAACCACAGATCCTTCTCTCTTTGTCTCATATTAAGCTTGGAGTCAAATTTTCCAGTGATGTCGAGTCTGTAACTGGATATTGTAATTTACTGTAACACTGTGGTTCTGGCTGCTGAATGCAGCAGAATATTTCCAACCAGTCCTGCTCACTCTCTAATGCTAAGAACTTTCTCCTTTTCTGTTCTTTTTATGAAAATCAGTAAAGTTTTTTAATCAAATCAGTCAAGGCAGAAGAAAAAATAACTTGTGATTGTAGTTACACTTTCAAAAATCTGCAATTCAAAACTGTAACCTGTGCCACACCCTGAGAAAAAAAACTATTTACACTGTTTCTCACCTTGCTAATAATAACTTATTTGTCTTTTTACATTCTTGCAGGATTGTTGTCACTTAAAAAGTCAAGTGAAACAGCTAAAAGGGGGTTGCTCAGTGGTGTTTCAGGTGCCCCACAGTAAGAATTTTGGGAGCTTTACTCCCAAACATACCTGTTAGTAGTAGGGCTGAACGATTTGAGAAAATAATCTTATTGCGTTTTTTTGCGAGTTCCTCATCTTATGTGTTCTTAAACAAACAAAACAGTAGATCTTTTTATAGTAAAACCAATATGACATTAAATTAATCTAAGGATGATAAATTAATCTAAGGATGAAAGATTTGAGAAAGAGTGTAGAAGTGAAGAACAGAAGCAAAATAGGTATGAAATTGAAAAAAAAAAAAGGGGAAAAACTGGCAAAAAAAAAAAATCCAAAAGTGGCTTAGGAAAATTGATTATGGCAGCAAAATTGGGAATTAAATTTGAAATTAAATTTAAAAAACCATGCAAAAATTCCAAAAATGGTTCTGACAGTGGCCAGAAAAGGATGAATGGGGGCAAAATAGGCATAAAAGATGTAAAAGCGAGGTTAAAAAAAAATAAAAATGGTCCAAAAGTGGGAAAAAAGTGAATGAATAGAGGTAAAAAATAGGTATGAAATTGCAAAAATCTAAAATGTTCAACACATTTTGGGCTAAAAATATTGAACCTTCTGCAATTTGAAAATTGCAACAAGCCATATTGCGATTTAATCTAATTTGCAATTAATTGTTCAGCCCTAGTTAGTAGTGACTCTGAATTGCCTAAAGGTGAGTGTGTAGATGGTTGTCTGTCTCTACATGTTGGCCCTGTTAATGGATGGCAGCCACTCCAGAATGGACCCTGCCTCTACTGCCAGAGGCTACAGCTCTTTGTGACATAACGTAGATATAAACATTGTAGATAATGAGAGGATAAATGGATTAAACAGGTAAATCTTATAGTGAAATGATCTGGGCATCAATCTAGTCAACCACTGATTTATTCATCCATTCATCCAATCTTTCATCCATCTGTTTATCTAATCATGTGTTGGTCTATTCATTCACTCATCCATCTATTTGACAGATCATCCACTGATTCGTCCATCTATCAATCGATCCATCAGTCAGTGGATTAATGCGTCCAGCCAAATCCACCCGTATATACTGTATATCTCCCCATCAATCCATCCAATTGTTTATCTATCCATTTATCTATTCTTTTATTGGTCTGTCCATCTATTTTACAGCACATCCATCCATCCATCAGTCAGTAGATTGATCTGTTACTAACTGTCCATCATCCCCCAACTATCATCTATCATATATCTATCTAAAAATATTCTTGTGTCCATCTATTCTTCACTAATTATTCCATCTAGTATCCATTCAACTTCTCATCCATCCATCCATCCATCCAGTTGTCCATCCCCCAACCATCTTGATTACTCTACCCCACCAATCATCCATCCGACCATCTGTCTGTCCAGCTCTCATTTATCTATCCATTGATCCTTTTATTTAAAAAAAAAAAATCAATTAAACATTGACATAAAGACACTTTGAAAATTCATTAATAAATTCATACTTTGAACTACAAACACCAAAATAGTTTTAAACCCTTTAACATGTTTCCAAATAACTCCTGATCATCCAATTAAAATTATATTTCCCTTATTTTGTGCTTAAAGGGACTGTGAGGAGTTTCAAAGTAATTACAAAAAAGTCTCACTTTGAGATATATGCTTGATCGAAATACACACTTTAAGATGAGTTTTACAGCATCAAAATAGGTTATCTATAAATGCTATTCCTTAGCTTTGCGGTCGGGTCAGACAGGGCTGGACTGGCCTGGATACTCAACTTTGAGAACAAGACAATTAAAACTAGAGCAAATTTATATTATTCGAACACGTCTCAGAGCACCGGGCTGTAAGTAGTGATATATAGCCGGTTACAAAACTACGATACTAAGTTTTCCAAAAATTGCTTGTTGTCACACATCAAAAACTACCGCTACGTAACTAGAAAGAGATACAATACCTCGTTGCTTTGCATCCTGTAAGTTGTTGAAAAAAGAAGTTGTAAAGCAATGCAGAGTTCTGAGGAAGGTCCGAGCTGCATTTTTATTAGCATCACAACAAACACACACTTTGGCTTGGGTCACGTCTTTTGGTGCGTTCCAGTTGCAGTCAGAAGTAGGAATTTCTGAGTTCCGAGTAGGAAACTGCAACTGGAACGTCCCCCGAAGTCGGAATTTCCTACTGGGAACTCGGTGAAACCTCGCCAGCCCCGAGTTGACAATCAAAGATGGATGCCCGCAGTGTGAACAGTTATTTAGCTCCTGTAATAATCAATTTATTTGCACTTCTGACTGGGGTGTGTCGCTCTAGATCAGCTGTATACATAGTATTGTTACTTATATTTACAAAAATGCTGCCATAGTGATAATCACATTCTTCATGTGATATTTGTGAACAACAACGCAGGGCGTGCTAACAACAGCTAACAATAGCCTGGTAGATCAGCATGATTTTTTCCGACTTTAACTGGAACGCCAATAAGTCAGAGATGATGTTACTCCCATTTCCGAGGTTACTGGAACGCAGCATTACGACAGTCGCTGCACGTGCTCATGGGTAGCAGAGTCTTAATGTCGCCGGTTATAGATTCTCCTCATAGCACCTTTAAATATTCAGTATCTTAACAGCAGCATTTTTCCCAGTGTTATCCTCTGGCCGAGCCACAGCTCCTTAGAAAAACATTACTTGTCTCCATCTTAAGTCCTGATTAATTTCATATTAATCTGCCCTGAATGCTCTTAAGTCTGGAGCTATTTGTACAGATCAGATGTCCTCTCTTACTTCAATGATGGATAATGTGCCAAATCTATTTGCTCGCCTGCAGGGAGGGAAACTTTGTGAAGCTGTTACATAACCTCGGTTCGTTCAAGAGTTACTGCCACAAAAATGCCAGCAAGACAGAATATTTTATTATTTCAGAAGTGGACCTTGTGGTTTGGCACTTTGTGAGTCCTAAACTCTTGTAGTAAGAAGCATGTTTTATCCATTTAAGCATTTCCTCTGATTCATGGCGGCCCTGAGCCCTATATTTAAACAAATGTGCTAAAAGGACAGCTGCAGCAGTAATTTAGGTTCAGCAAAGATGAATGAATGAAAAGTCTGATTTTATGATGGATATACCAGGGAAAAGAGCATTTTTCAGAGCTGCCAGCACACAGTAGCAAAGCCGAGTGTGACCCCGTGCCTGATAAACCTGTCTGAGTTTGTCGGCCCATAATGACATTGAACAGACTCCAAGGCTGCGTGTGCACGTCTGAAGGGAGAAATCAGCCGACGGCGGTCAGCTAACCTGGCTGCTGGTCACTAATGGTGCAGATGTTATCTTTGCATACTCTCTTATCTCGACCCTTGTCCTGCGGTTTAACTGATCAGGCTTAAGTGGGTGCAGTGAGGGGTCTGTGTTTTCTCAAACAGAAATGCAGATCTTGTGTAAGTTTCTTGAAATATTTAAGTTGTTACAAGACAAATGTGTTCTAGTTTGTTCTCCTGATTGTTCAAATGATTCATGATTTCTCAGACTAAATCAGAACAAAACAATCGAGGTAAATGATAACTTGTGCCTGCCACTCACTAGAGGACTTTACAAAGGCTTTCATTCAGGGTTTTCCAAATAGTGAAGGCCTGTCTCCCCCAGGTTGTAGCCAAAGTGGAGGCTCCCTCCCCCCATAAATGTTGACTGGCCTCCCCTGGCGCCAATCTCAAATCCGTAATTCAAAGTTTAAGCCTTTGACTGGCATCGTAACCGTACGGTTGACTTTTTGCTGCATTACCACTGTTTTTTAAAAACATATGAAAAAACGCTATTGTTTGTTTTTCCATTTTCTTCTCTCTGAATAGTGTAACAACAATATGTATCCACGGGAAGACGCTGCTATACATGGATGTAAATGTTTGAAAACTAGAAAAATAGGGAAGTGAATCGTTGCTGCATAGCTTCTCAAAAATCTAACAGTAAGAGCATACAATGGAGTAAGAGAAAATCTTCTCACATATTTGCAGATATTTTAACAATCATAATTTAATTGAAGGAACTGAATTTGATGCTAAATTCTGCTCTCTGTGATGTTTTTTTTTTTTTTCACAAAAAAGGGGCAGAAATAAAAGAAATCCATTCATGCCCAGGATAACCCTTAACAGGATAGCCAATCCAATTGGTCCACCAACATATCTGCTTCCTGATTAATCTAAAAAATAAAACTCTAAATGTTTCTAAATGAAGAGGAAGGAACACAATTTTGCCAAAAAATAACTAATTCTTACTTTGGCAGTGAAAGGGTTAATTAAAACTTTGGACATACATTTTTTTGAGTCTTCATCTAAATTGAGGAAAACTTTAACGTTGTTGTATTCTTACTTTTTTTCTGACTTTTATCCTCTCCATAGCACATTTTTGTCTGATCATTTATGAATCACTGTATTTGCATCCGGGTTCGGTCTAGGCCTTGTTTCTTTCTTTGCTTCATCTCTTGTTTGTATTTATGTTAATGAGGTTTGTTTCTCTTTTTATGTTCAAGCTGCTCCAAACAAACTACCCCAAAAGGATAATAAAGTTGTTTGAATTGAGTTGAATTGAATTTCACTTTTTTACCCTCCAAATAGGGTTTGGATAGCTGGTAGTTATTAATGGAATGTCCTATTTCAAGAAGATGCACATGTGGCTAAACAAATAAAAAAATCTATAAATACAACAGTTGTATTTGACACCTAAACTTAACAAGAAAAGGAAATTGATAACATTTAATTGATTCACTGTTTGATGTCAGTTCTGGTGTTGTAACTGAGATGTTTGATTCAATAAAGGCTTATTAGATATTTGATTTTATTAAAGTGTGACTTCAGTAATTCAATATCTATCTGAGTCAGGTTTTATGTCTTGTGAGATAAGAGCTTATCTTTGTTAAAGCCTGAGGGAGAGATGTTTGTTCACACTTCTTTCATTATACTTTTGATATCATGTGCAGGTTGTTCTGGTTGTATTGTTTGTCTTTGCAGATACAGGATACGGTATAAAAGGATTGAGTGTTTTAATATGAATCATTTCATGATAATTCGCACTTAAACTCTTTTCCATGGTGCAAACTTCTGTCTGAATGTGTTTGCCAATCTGAGGAACTCCAAAACCTCCCTGTTAGAGCTGGCAAAAACCATTATTACGATTAATTTAATTGATATTTTTTCCATCAATTTATGCATTCAAACTTTGCTAGCATTCAACAAAAGAGTTATTAGATGTTTCATTTTATCCAAGAGTAAAATATGACTTCAGAAATCCAAGGGAACTTCAAAAAAATGCCTTTCACTTTACACTTCATATTTTAAATCGACTAAAATTTACATTTCATTCACTAAAACGTTGTGAAAATTCATCAACTAAAACTAGACTTAAATCAAACCAACTATATTTTGACTTCAACAGAAAGAGATTTTAGGCTTAAGACTATAACTAAAACTAAACTAGAAAAGCACTCGCAGAGCTCCACCAGCATCACAGTCCTCACCCATATTGTGATTTTCCCCATAAATATTAGTCCTACCTTTATTTCATGTAAATATTTAGATTCCTTAACCATGAAAACATACCATTAGCAATTGGATTCATAATGATATCTACTTTAGTTCAGTAGTTATTAACAAAAATCACATTTTTCGTCATGGCGGTTTTCTTCTGGATCTATAAAGTTTTTGAGGATACAACAAATCAGATTGAACACTCCAGATTCCACAGTGTCTTGGCTATATTTTGGTGTTTGCTGCAAATCTGTTCCTTTAATTATTCTCCTGCTATGACGAAAATTCCAAGGAAATCTAAATTTTTCTTGTTCTGGATCAGAGAATTGGGATTTTGCTGGGATCCAGATCAGTCTTTGATATCTTGTAGAACCTGTTGGAAACTTGTCATTAATTTTTTTCCCAAATGCCCTGACTATTTTTGGTGGAGTAATATGCACAAATGCTGAAAATGATTCCAGGATCCACACGGTGATCCACATCACTCTTAAAATCTAATTATTTGTTTCTTATCCCAATCTGGACATTTCCTGAAAAATTCATCGAAACCTGTCCTTAACTTTTTGAGTTATGTTGCTAACAGAGAAACAGACAAACAGATGCTGGCAATAACATAACCTCCCTGGCAGAGTTAAGAAAAAGGGCTGTCAAAATGAACACTGGTGCAGTAAACTTTTTGGTAGACTACCTGGATTTAAAGCATTCAGTGCCTCTTACCCCTCCTCTTGTTGCCTCACATTTTGTCCCACTTTTATTGATCATTCAAATCATTATCAACAATACTGTCATGTCTTGTATCATGTTTCCTTAAAGGAGACATATCATGCTGATGCATGATTTAATACTTACATATAATATAATAAATTTGAAAAGACCTTACACCCCCTTAATTTTCAAAAAATTAGATATTGTATTTTTTCTGATATCCTAGAACGAGATTTGATGCCTCTGAAAATAGGTCATTGCGAGATGTCCGCGAGATTTCAAACGTCATGACGACACGAGGTACCTTTCTTTTTATTGGAGTAATCTGATAAAACACTTCCTCCTCTGTGATGTCCGTTAGCCCCAAAAGCCACACCGAGGAACACATCCAGCAGCAGGGGTATAAAGCTCCCTCGCTCACTCTCCCTTATTACCAGCTCTGGCCTGTAGGGGGACTCAATACACAGTCACTGCTTTGAGCCTGCTGGAAAATACGGTAGAAGAAGAAGGACAGGCTGGCTCTACCCCCGATAGAACTGACCAATCAGAGCACAAAGGGCTGTGACGTTGCGAGGTAACTTTAGGTCATCCTTGAGACCAAGCGTTTCAACAAGCACTTGATAATGGCCTAAAATGAGGATTTTGAGAACGCTATTGTGGGGCAATGAAGGAACTAAATGACTTGTACTGAGGGCAGAAATGCTTTACAGGCATCCTAGTCTGGCATAGTGAAAGGAGAAACAAGCATGATATGTCCTCTATAAACTTTGTTAGCAGTGCAGCTAATGAGTCAGGGCCAACACACCCCCTGCTGCATCAGTGTGCCAAAAGGTGGAGACTGGAACAGGAAAAAGGCCATCAGACATTTTGCGTAACATTATGACCCTGTAGGAGAAATCCAACTATTGGTGGAATCATGTGAACAACTGGAGTAAAAGAAGAGATTCAAATGTGTAATTTAACATGACCAAGACCAAACCGTGTCTGCAGATGGGGTGTGAAGGATAGATGTTCTCCTACCAGTTTTGAGATTTTTTACCATTCCCACCTACAACAGCTGTTTATTTTTCTTTATCATAATTACTCTGTTGATAATTTGAACAAACAGCATTAAAAGTTGAGCTTTCAAAGAATTTATATTACAGATTTACTACAAGCCCAACCCCATTTATCTTATCCTTGTTTTGGTCTGATCACCATCATTACTGGCAGCATTTACTCACACTTGTTAGATCAGTTTGTTCTTGTATTACGTGTCTTTAGGACCTATTTCAAGGTGCATTCAAACTCAACAAGTAAGAGTAGTAGAGTGACTCCAAAAAGGATTTTTAACATCCCACAAAATCCAAAAATGAATCCAATGTTATTTTCCTGATTCCAACCACTCATTTTAGCCTCCATGAGTCACTGTTTCTGCTGTAAAGGATGACTTTACTCAAGATGTTGAAGCTCAAGAGGCTTTTTTTTTTAAATTGTCATGCTTCTTTTTACAACCACCAGCAGACGATAGGCCAGAAAGTCTCAGAGAATATTCAGGTCAATATCACGGCTTATCTGAGTCAGGTTTTATGTCTTATGAGATAAGAGCTTATCTTTGTTCTGAGCATGAGGGGGAGATGTTTGTTCACACTCCTTTCATTATACTTTCAATATCATGTGCAGGTTGTTCTGGTTGTATTGTTCGTCTCTACACTAATGACAGATACAGGAAACGGTAAAAAGGGATTGTGTTTGTTTAATGTTAACCATGTTATGATAATCCACACTTAACATGCTTTTTATGATACAAACTTCTGTCTGAATGTGTTTGCCAATCTGAGAAACTCCAGTTCCTCCCTGTTAGGGCTGGCAAAAACAATTATTACGATTAATTTAATTGATATTGAGATCACAGTTAATAAGCATTTTTGGAAACTGGAATTGCATCCGTTTTCAGATCACTACCAAAATCATTTTGTTATTTAATATTATGTACTTATTTTCATTTTGACCCTCATAATATGGCCCCATCCACACGAAGACAAAATGCTGAACAGTTTCAGAAACGATCGCCATCAAGACGAAGGCGTCTCAGAAAATGATATGCATGAAAATGCTGTAAATAAATGCCAGACCTCTAGGGGCGCTGTAACAATATGATGGAAACAAGCGGAGACGGATGAAAAAACAGTGGGCATGCGCACTTGAGGTAAAAGTTGTCAACAGAGATTGTAAACAGAGACCACTGTAATGTGTCCTCGATAATTGTTTGTTCAACTCAGTGATGAAAGAGAAGAAGGAGATTTTGCTGCAACAGGGATAGTACAGTCACTAGCTTCATCAGCACATATGCTACACTGTGCACCGCCATTATTGTTGTCGTTGCCACGTGTGGCGCATGCGTGTCAATGAAGATATGAAACTATGACGTAAGCTGAAAAGTGGCAGAGAGCCAGTAATCACGGAGCTGCGTATACGCCATTTCAAAATCTTTCCACTCTTTGAAACCTGGTTTCAAAAATGATCGTTTACAGACCTCCAAAACGTCATCTTTGTATGGATGATACACAGATTTGGCAAAAAACTTGTGTGTTTAGACCTCGGTTTGTCTTCGTGTGGATGGGGCAGCCCATGTTTTATTTCTCAGTTTCATCTCAGATTTATTGTTCAGATTTGTATTCTCTGTTCATTTTATTTAACATATTAACATATTATTTAAAATTGTATTCATTTACCCATTTACCTATTTTACCTGGATTGGTGGATTACAAGGGTGGGGATGGGGTGTATTTTTCAACTTTTTATTTATTTTTATGTATTTTGTTTCTTTTTCTATGTGAAGCACTTTGTGCTACAAAATTTTGTGTGAAAGTCAAAATTTAAGTCATTCCTCTTTGTGCCATGGTCACCATCCCCTCAAATGTCAACAAAATCTAATGGGAACTTATCAAACTATTGCCCAAAATGTTGGAAATTGCCCTGTCTCACAAAGATAAAACAATCCTTTAAATAATCCTGTATCTTTAGATTCAAATCACCACAAAATCGAATCACTTCTTCCTTGTGCCATGTCCAACAGTCATTGAAAACATTAAAATTCACTGAGATTTAACTGAATTATTGTCCAAAGTGTGAAATAATGCCCTACTTTACAATGCAAATATTTGTAAAAATATTTCTGGATCTGCATCAATATTCAACTCACCCCCAAAATGTGATCACCTCCTTGTGCCATGACCAACATTCCCTGAAGATGTCTTTAAAATCCATTTTTCACTTTTCAAGTTCTCCTGTTAAAAACAAACGTAAACACAGCTTACACTTTAACTTTATCATTATTAACCCTATAAAGCCAATTGTATCATATTTGATACATACTTTTATAATACCTCTTTCTACTTAGTATGATCAACAAATTACAAAAAAACATCTGAATACAATCAGATAAATGATAAAAATGTCCTCAAATGGATTATCAGTTGCCAAGAACACGTAATGTATCAAATGGTATACGAAAAAATCTATATGTAGAATTTTATGGACATTTTGATTTTTATGGATTTCAGCAGAAGGTGAAACAAACATTTCAGCTCCAAAAAAATTGAATTTTCTGGCTATAATCTATGGTCTTGGGCCTTAAAGGGTTAAGACATCTGAGCAAAAGTGACTGCAAACTAATGCATGAAATGTATTATCAATAGAGAATAAAAAATAAGTCAAATACATCTTTGAGGTCAATGTCAAAATATAACAGCTACTGAAACATTTACCACATTAGACAAAACAAGTGAATAGAAGCACATCATGATATTTGAGTTATTGTTTAATCTTGATTACCCAGTTTTAATGATAGTGAGAGGCAGTAATTGTAACTGTACCTGAATTAATTGCCCATCTTTAAGACTAACACTCCTTAAATGGTCAAACTGGCACAAAACGGATCAATCAGCTGACAGAGTAAACCCTTCATAAAAATCCAAACTTAAGAAAAACACCAACTGTGCTCAAACAAAATGATGCACAGTAAAAGTTCCTTCAGTTTTTTTGTCCTCGATTGTAAAAGTTAAGTGAAAGGCTTTGGCTATAATGTGATTCTGTGGAACGTAAAGCTGCAGGCACTCGGTAACACCACTCTGACAGGGATCATCCAGCCTAATTTATACCCTGAGAAAGGCTTGTGTCCCGGGACATAAATTTAGTTGCGGTGTGCGCTGAGAAAAGGGGAAGGCCCATAAACCAGCCGGGACACAGAGAGAGGGAACAATGAGCCGCCATCAGGAGGAGAGCCCCAACAGCTGCAGAGCCCGGCATCCCAACACACACACACACACACCACCACCTAAATATGCACAACATACACAAACACACACTGCTTTTACTTTCTTTTCTCTGGCCCTCTGTGTCACTACACACACATGCTCTCCCTCTCTGGCTGGGCCATCTGAAAGGAGGCCAGCTAAGCAGATGTTCTGCCACCACAGTCACAAAAGGCACAAGTGACTGGGGCACGAGGGAGGGGAGAGAAGAGGGAATCAAACATCCGCATTTTCATCTGTTGAGTCAGCATGTAGATCAGCAGTGTTTTTGGTCCATGTTTATAGTATTAGAAATGCTATGAGCGCTGAAACCTTGACCAAGACATTCCCAACATAGTCTCAAGAGTTATTGTTGAAAATGTGGAAAACTATCCAACCTTAAGATGTTAACAAATCCTAAAAAAAACCTGAATCCACATTCAGATTCTGATCACAAAACAAATAAAACCACTTCCTTTTTGTGCCATGATCAACAATCCCTTAAAATATCAACAACACCTGTGGAAGATTTATTAAGTAATTAATGAAAATGTAGAAAATCTGACGATTTAAAAAATCCTGGATCTAATTTTTAACTAAAAGTCACTGCGGTTTACCTGCATTTTAAAATATCATACATACATTAAGTCATTTTTACACAAAAACAGGATAAAAATCCTTTTATGTGGTAATGGTAATCATTGGTTTTTGATTTATTTTGGTTCTGAGTCAAAATACAAATTACATTTTTAAACTCATAACTGTCATGGTTGGCAAAAACTAAACTTATAAAAACAAAGAACAGGACCCAGATGCATACTTCCACCAAAAAGAAGATTAAAACAAAAGAGGCTCCAAAAACAAAAAGTTTTACAAAAAGCAGAGTTAGCCTATTTAAAGTTAACACCGATCAAAATCTAAGAAAAAAGTTTTGAAACCAAAATAGGCTCAAAGTAGAAAGCAAGTCTTTGTCAAAACACAATTATTTAAACTGAAAGACTCAAAATAACAAATTCTTAAAAAAAAAAAAAAAAAGCAGTGTTGTTTGAACTTAAAAAAGGCTAAAAATACAAATTGAAATCTCTTGCAAATAAGTTCAGGTCTTGATCAACACCATAACTGAATCACTTCTTCCTTTTGCCATATCCAACTTTTCTTGAAACCATCAACAAGCTCTATAGAGTTTGAGTTTTCATTGAAAATGTGAAATACAGCTCTCACAACGTAAACAGAACCCTTAAAATATTTCAGGATCTGCATCCATCATTGGATCACCAACAAAATCACACCAGGTCTTCCTTGTACCATGCCCAATGTTCCTTGGAATAAGCAACAAAATCCACCAAGAGTTCACAAACTTACAATAGCAAAAATGTGAAATACTGTCCTATCTCACAATGTAAACATATCCACAATAAGTATTTCTGGATCTTCATCAGTGTTCAGCTCACCTCCAAATTGGGATCACCTCCTCCTTGTGCTCTGACCAACATTCCCTGAGGAGATCTTTAAAATCCGTTCTTTACTTTTTGAGTTATCCTGTTAAAACCTAACAAAGAAACAAACATAAAACTTAACATCCATGAGATTATAGGTGTTTATTTGTTGAGAAAAGCCAAATTAACATTAGAAAGTCACTCAAAGTGAGCTTTTGTCATCCTTCATACAAAAACAAATGAGAATCACACTGTTAAATACCACTTAAATATCTAGAGCTCTGATGGGCTTAAATGTAACATATGATGTGAGTAGGCATGCTTTCTTCTTTTTTATCAGCCTGTTTGTTTTCTGTTAATTGGTTATATTCCTCAAACATGCATTTTTCCATCATCTTCCTTGTTCATGCTGTAAACCTTCAATTCATAGCTGAGAGTTTTAAAAACTGTCAATATAACACAGATCCTTCAGTATTCTCAGAAACAACTGGTGTCCAGCAAAGAAAGTTGGACAATCCACCAGTGATAGTGTTCACATGTTTTAAATTAAGGGTATTGGGAAAAAAAAAAAGAAAAAATCTAAACATATGACTTGATTTTATTCTGTTAAACAGCCCACCTCTGTATACCTGCTGTACGATGGGAGAGGAAAGTTCGTGATCTCTGTTAATATACAGTAAATCTAACAAGCACTACAGTGCAGTGACTCAGGCCTTTATTGGAGACCTGCCTTTATTTGTCATAATGTGCAGCAACACTGGACATGTGAAGGGGTTTGGCCTCCACTGGGATGGGATTTGATAAGTTTTGCAATATCCTTTAATTTTTAACTAAAAGGTTCAGTGGTTTACCTGCATTTTAAAATATCATACATGAAGTAATTTCTGCACCAAACAAGAAAATTCCTTATATGTGAAAAGTACTTGGTAATCATTGGTTTGATTGATTTTGCTTCTGATTCAGAAAAAACTAAGCTAAGATAATGAAGAACGTGATCCATATTCAGATTTCCACCAAAAAAATTCAAACCCAATAAGACTCAAAATACAAAAAGTCTCTAAAAAAAGGTTTATTAAAACAAGAAAAAAATGCTGTAAATACAAAAAAGCAGAGTAATTTAAAGTAAATACCAACCAAAATCTTACAAAATAGGGTTCTCTAAAACCTTAAAAGGCTCAAAATACAAATCAAGTCTTTTGCAAAAAGCAATTATTTTTGATAAATGCGAGTTTATTGTTTTATATCAATCTAACAGAAGCTGGGTGAATTGTAAAATATGAAATTGAAGAGGGTAGGTGAAATAAGCTAAGGCTTCAGCCTACACCTTTTTTTGGTCTTGTTTTTGTTATTTTGTTGACTTAGTGTTGATGTGGGAAGAGCACTTACTTAACATGTTTTTATTGCAATTTCTAACGTTGTTTGTGAGAGTTCATGTTTGAAGTGAACGAAATAAACTAAACTGTTTAAACTTAAAAAGAGACTTAAAATACAAAAAAAAATCTTACAAAAAAAGGTTTATTAAAACAAAAAAGCTAAAAATAAAGTCTCTTATAAACACAGGCCATTTAAACTTAAAAAGGCTTAAAATTCAAATGAAAGCCTTACAAAAGCAGTTATTTAAACTTACAAAGACTCAAAATGCAAATTAAATTTTTTTACTAAAGGTTTATTTACTGAAAAAGCTCAAAATTGAAATAAGTCACAATTAAATACAGGTTTATTTAAACTCAGATAAAGCTCAAAAGTCAAACAAAGTCTGAAACAAAAAGCAGGTTTATTTGAACTTAAAAAAGTCTCAACATGCAAAACAAAATCTCTAACAAAAACAGAGTTATTTTAACTTAAAAAAGGCTCAAAACAAAAATAAAAGTTTCTTACAAATATTCAAAATTAAAGGAACTATCTACAATAGTAACACAAGGACCACAGGAAACTTACACGGGAGTTGTGGCACAGAAGGTGTACGATCAAAGACAAGAGGAACCACAGAGACTAAAATAATCAGGGGGGAACATGACACAGGTGAGACGATCACACAGGTGAACTCATCATGGAAGCAAGACAGGAAGTAAAAGAAGGACTGGAACACAGAGGAGGAAACTACAAAATAAAACAGGAAACACCAAGTACTAAACTAAAACAGGGTAAAATAGACAGTGATGTGAAACCTAAAAAAGAAAACAGATACTACAATAAAACAGAACAAGGCATTTTCATCATAACAGCAGTTTATAATCTCATTCAGCTGATCAAAACTGACATTTACATTTCTATTTTATTTATTGGCGTAATTATAGATGCTATTCACTCTGTTAAAAACCCACCTATTAGATCAACTTCAAAAAAGCTTATTATGGTGCAATACTGATAAATTATTGTTTTAACAAACTTAACACTTTACAGTTAAAGCTCAACATCTGCAGCACTCAGTTTAATGTTCTCATGATAAACCATCACCTGTTACACAACCCTCCTCTCCATCACCACCAATACATACATCCAGCTATCATCACCACTTGACGTGCTCCACTTCTATCACAAGGCAAGATCACATTTTCAGGAATGCCAGACATTTGCAGCATGAAAATTGCTCTAATAGATGTTATTTCTCAAAAAGACAGGTGCTCATGCCCCGCAGTGAGTGTGTGGAGCAGTTTCAACATATCCGTCAGGTCCAAATGTTTATGTCCCTCCACATGCACCCCCTCCTCTCCAGCTCCATTTTTTTCCCTCTTTGGCACACAAAAACACTCAGTATGCAGCCTGCAGGTTTTGACCTGTAAATAACTGCCCAGACAGGGTCTAGTCAGTCAGATGTGTAGGCAGAGCGAGGCGTCAGTGCCTACATGGCTCCTGCAGAGCAATAACAGATGCTTATCATGTTTTACTGAGGGTGGTGGTGGCAGAGGGAGGGGGGACACGGGCCTGTGGGTGCTTCAACAATAAATACCCTCCATCATGGGCAGGATTTTCGAGAAGAGAGCAGACGATATGCCAGGAGAGCTGCAGTAAAGTCAGAAAGTGTGTGTGTTTGTGTGTAAACAAGGTCGTCCATGAGGGGAGATGACGGGCATAGCTTTCAAGGGCCCATAGGGGACCAACGAAGAGTTCACAAAGACGTGGTCCATCCAAAGTTGAAGCAGTTTTTCTCAGTTTCTACCTCTGCCAAGGACGTAATGTTCTTGTCCATTTGTTTGTTTGTTTGTGTGTGAGATAATTCCAAAAGTTCTGGACAGATCTGGATCACATTTTGAGGAAATGTTGGTCTTGGTGTATGGAAAAACTGATGAGATTTTGTTGGTGATCCAGATGCAGGATCCAGGAACTTTATAAAGGGTATATTTACAAAGTGAGACAAGGCAGTTTTCTACATTTAAAGATGCTATGAGGAGTTTCTAAGTAATCACAAAAAAGTCTCACTTTTAGATATATGCCTGATGGAAATACACACTTTAAGATGAGTTTTATAGCATCAAAATAGGTTATCTATAAATGCTATTCCTTAGCCTTCCGGTCAGGTCAGACAAGGCTGGACTGGCCTGGATACTTAACTTCGGGAACAAGACAATTAAAACTAGAGCAAATGTATATTATTTGGACACGTCTTAGAGCACCAGGCTGTAAGTAGCGATATATAGCCAGCTTCAAAACTACGATACTAAGTTTTCCAAAAATTGTCGCGTCTTTTGGTGCGTTCCAGTTGTAGTCAGAAGTAGGAATTTCCGAGTTCTGAGTAGGAAACTGCAACTGGAACTTCCCCTGAAGTCGGAATTCAGTGTGAACAGTCATTTAGCTCCTGTAATAATCAATTTATTTGCACTTCTGACTGGGGTGTGTCGCTCTAGATCAGCTGTATACATAGTATTGTTAGACTTATATTTACAAAATGCTGCCATAGTGATAATCACATTCTTCATGTGATATTTGTGAACAACAACGCAGGGCATGCTAACAACAGCTAACAATAGCCTGGTAGATCTGCTTGTTTTTTTCCGACTTCAACTGGAACGCCGATAAGTTTGGAGATGATGTCACTCCCAGTTCTGAGGTTACTGGAACGCAGCATTACGACAGTTGCCGCACGTGCTCATGGGTAGCAGAGTCTTCATGTCGCCAGAACTAGATTCTCCTCATAGCACCTTTAAGCTAATAACAGTTTCTCAATGGATTTGGATCAAATTTTTGAGCAATATTGGTCATGGCACAAAGAGGAAGTGATGATAATTTGCTGGCAATCTGGATCCAAATACAGATCCAGGAACCTTTTAAATGTATATTTTTTGGGCATTTTGTGCCTTTATTGACAGAAGAGAGACAGTGGATAGGCTTGTGAAAGTGGGAGAGAGAGTAGGGGAAGACACTCTGCAAACTGGTCACAGGCCGGACTCGAACCTGGACCAGCAGAAGCATGTACATGGGGTGCTAACCACTACGCCAAACCAGCACCCCAGATCCAGGAACCTTTTAAAGGATTTCCTAACTTTGGGGAGCTCAGGCATGTTTCCACATTACCTCCAATAACTCACTCAAAAAGTAATACTGGTTGTAGCTCTGTCCTATGACAGCAAGAGTTACGAGATCCTGTTAAAACACAGGGTACTTTATTCTCAGGCCAAACCCATGAGAACTGGGTAAAGAAAGGTGAAAACAATTACCAATAAACTGAATAAAATGCTTGTCATCACAAATGAAGCCTCCTTGCTATAAAACACAAATTTAAATGAGTACATTACAAACTAGAAAAGCACTCGGAGAGCGCAGACCTTCGGCAGTGCCACAGTGGTCACCCATATTGTGATTTTAACCATAAATATTAGTCCTACCTTTATTTCATCGAAATATTTAGATTCTTTGACCATGAAAACAAACCATTAGCAACTGGATTCATAATGATATTGATTTTAGTTCAGTAGTTATTCGCAAAAATCTCATTTTTCGTCATGACGGATCCAGACGGTGATCCGGGTCAACACCAAAATCAAATCAGTTCTTCCTTTTCTCATGCTGAACATTTCCTGAAAATTTCATCAAAATCCATCCATAACTTTTTGAGTTATTTTGTTCACAGACAATCTCTCCCGAAAACACAACCTCCTTGGCGGAGGTAACAACACAAAATAACATACTAAGTTTACTTCATACTAAGAATTTCTCAATCCATACAAATGAAAAAAGCATAGAATACATATATTAGGCAAAATTAATGTTGTCATTTGTATAATTTGGGCGTGTAATGCATAGCAGTTCATTCATTTAAGCTAAGAAGTACAATTCTCGAGTAAGGACCGCACCATCAACAGGATGAATTTGACAATTATTTATTACATATAGTGGATAATAAGCAGGTACTTGAAGCCGATAACAGTTTAGGGAAACTTCTTGGGGAATTCAACATAGCTCCCGGGCACGATGACCCCGCTTTATAAGGCCCTGAGGAAAGAAAGAAGGAAGAAGTTTAAATAAAGGTGTGGGAGGGAGGGTTGGATCGAGTGAGCGAAACAAAGGGGGGAATTGGTCGGGTAAGAATTTATAGGAACACAGGAAGAGGTGTGGTTGAGGTGTGCCCCTGCTCCTGAAATTCTGCTTTAAGCTCCACATCACGACACAAAGCTAGAAACGAAAATACAAACATACTTTTTAGACTGCTTGTAATTAAAGGAGGCTTAAAATTGTATTGTCTTCTTTTTCCTTCTTCTTTTTGATTCTTCAAACTTACGTGTCTTAAATGAACCTGTTGCTGTTTTTCAGTCTTACGTGGCACTATCTTCCGAGATGTTCTGATTTTTGAAGCTCTGTGGAAACTCATTTGCTAAAATTAGTTCTGCTTGAAAGCAATTTCATGTAAACAAAATAAAAATAGAAGAACATTGTCATTTTTGACAATGACTTGCCCGCCAATGTTGGAAATGACTTTGTAGAGGATTTTGCTCTTGGAGTACCTCTAGTTAGTCATGGTAGTTTCAAACGAGGTTGGTTTTTCGCATAACATAAATGTTCATGTTAACAGAATAAATAACCATTCCCCATTGGGATCAAACATTTAAGATCAGTTATCTTTTCGTCAGTACTGTCTAGTTTCTCACTGTAAACAATCCTTACAGACAGCATTACAGGTCTGACATCTCTAATTTAATCAGCATAAACCTCATCAACAGAAACAATATCATCTAACCCTTTATCTCAGTGGAAATAAGATCAATATATGTTACAAACTCCAGTCCTGTGCTGAAGCAGAGAGCGCATGTGCACTCTCACACCCTCTGCAGCTTTTCAGCAGCTCATCCTCTCGCACATTCCAAGTAGAGGCAACAGCAAACAAATGGCTTAAGGTTCAAGTGAAATATGTTTCATTCCTTTCTCTGCTGCCTCTGCTGCTCTTAAAGTCCCGGGCGGTGCTGCGAGCGGGGACAGGGGTTAGCCGCAAGGTCAAAGAGGAGAGGATTACTCAAGATACACTTCAGATAAAAGTGTCAGTCCGATAATCAGCCGTGATCCATCATGTGGCCCGGGACGTGCTTTTAGCCTGATGCTGCCGTTGGAGGGTAAAAAATACCCGTCACATGTGTGTGTGGGTATTAATGAAGATGAAACTATGAAAAGACTAATTCCTCGTGATCATTTGCAAAAGCTGAGGGATGATTCAGGGTTGCGGGGGGATCGCCATCCTTCTTCTGGTTTCTTGCTGAGGCCAACACTTCTCCCCTTTTTCTCTGCAGAGGAGTGGAGCGCAGCATCCCCTGAGAAGTGATGCTGTTTTCTCGATTGTTTGCTGTTCACAGCTACCAGTGAAGGTGGTCATTTAAAGTCCTGGCTCGTTTTTCTGCAGAAATTAGGAACAGAAAGGGTATTACATTTTCAGTGAAGAGGCTTGAACTGCATTTTATCAACCAAACCTCAAATCAGAGCTCAGATCTCAGGACTGAACATTTTCATGAGCAGACTGTTTTCATCGTACAGCGTCATATTTCAGTCCTCAGTGCTGAGACTAAATGCTGCAATTTTTGCTCACAGTTTATGTGGTTAAAACACAATTCCTTCATGATATGGAGGTGGTGAATATGACGATGTAAGGACTGCACCATCTTGACAGGTTGACCTGCAGTTTGTTTATTCCAGTTACAAATCAGATTTTATCCATCCATCCGTTGTCTTTACGTATCCCTGTCAAGATCGCAGGGGTCTGGAGACAATCCAATCTGACACCAAGTGAGAGGCAGAGTACACCCAGGACCACCTGCCATGTTAATGACAGGGCTGTCATAGAGAGCAATTGGAATTTTGTCGACAAATAATTTTCATCATAGTTTCCATCAGCAACCTCTTTTCCCCTGATAAAAACTAGACAGTAACTCAAAAACAAGCTCACATGGACAAAAACTAAAACTAACTTAACTGACATTTTCATCAACAAATAAAAAACAGAAGAAATTGTTTGACAGAGACTTAATCCAAACAGACCTTATTTGGTTGTGTGGAAAGGTTGGATGAGTTCATTGGGACATCCAATCACAGCTGCCTTAGCTTGGTGGTGGTGGGATAAGTTGTGGAGTGATCCAATCAGAGCTGCTCTCTTTATGAATTGATGTATCCATGTCGAGCAGGTTCACTGTTTGTTGTCAGTTCTGGTATTGTAACTGAGATGCTCTGCCAGGTAGCCTAAATAAAGGAGACTGCATTTCACGAAAAGTTAAATTTGTTTCTGTTCATTTATACATTTAAACTTTACTAGCATTCAATAAAGTGTTATTAGATGTTCTGTTTTATCCAAGTGTAAGACACGACTTCAGAAATTCAAGGAAACATAAAAAATGCCTTACACTTTACACTTTATGTTTTAGTCGACTAAATTTCCAGTAGATTATGTCGATTAAAATATTGTGAAATTTCATCAACAAAAACTTGACTAAAATTAAAACAATTTAGATGAGCAGCAACAGGACATTGGAGACGGACACAAAAGTGAATTTCAGCACAAAACCAAATTAAATAAAGAAATGTTCTTGCTTAATGATATAAACTAAAATGAGGTAGCAGCTTGGGACCGGCCTGTAAGCAATTTTGATCAGATGAATTCAGAATCCGGATGTACCAGGTGAACTGAATCTGACCAGTAAGCTAGTTTCAAACAGTGCTACCCAAGTTTGGATCAGATCAGACAACGTACTGACCTTGCAGTGCAGATGGATCCACCTGATAATGTAAGCATTTTAACAAGTCATATCAGACTGGGCTGAAATTTAAATATAATTGTAGCCTTTAAATTAAGCTTCTGCTAAAAATCATCAAATCTTCCATTTAACAAGTTCCTACTCTGTGTTGTTTGCTAACAGCTTGGCCAGCAAATACAAATATACATCAGAAGGGACACACAACAATGAACAAAAAATAGGTTTGAAAGCAAACCAGGCCCTGGATAATATTGCAGCAAACCATAAGATCCTACTTCATACCACTGGATGTCAACAGTTACTTGAGATTAGTTGAACATGGTGTCTTAAAAGCAGCTAATTTGGACTTTGATCTAAGTTTCTTTCTTACTAGCTTGCACCTTACCTACATTTCTGTTTTTCCACAAAGAAAATTGAAAGAAATCAATACAGAAATCGTTAAGCATGACAAATAATACCATTAGACATAATTCATTATTATAAATCCCCAGCCCAGTTGGCCATCTGGAAAAAGTCTTTATTGACATCTTGGCATTCAAATGTGGTTTTAAAGAAAGCATTATCAGCTAATATTCCTAGACTGTAACTAAGCAGCTATAAATGTAATAAGTGTTTATTAAAAGGCATGTTTATTAAAGTCATTATTCACATTTTATTGATTAACAGAGTGGGCAGTATAAGCTTTGTTTTTATAAGTGTCTAATTCAATGTCATCAAACTAGTTCATCAAACCTTTTTTATTTTCATCTCCTTTTCTTGTGTTATTTTCTTAAAATCATTAGCCACTTAAATATCAGTCATCTTGGTCTTTGTTTATATTTTGCTTGGTTTTTGATGCATTACCTGGGTTTACCAATAAGTGGGTTATCCATGTTGGTTGCTTTATGGCTTTTTTCTTCACCTATTTTTATTTATGTATTATATTTTTTGCCTTGCATGTAATTATCTTTGGGTAATTCCACCTTTTCTCAGCCTGTGTTTCTGCACCTATATTTCAAAACACTTCTGTTTTGCAGGTGCTATAATGACGTTATTGTGGCTGTATCTTTTTATTTTCCTTTCTAACACGTTGGGTTGTTTTGGTTGTTTCAGAGTTGCTTCCAGGCCATTTACCCTCAGTAATTTATGCACATGGTCCCTGAACTTTGAGCCAAGAAACTATTCCAAATATCTGAGCTGCAAACACGAGGGAAAGGTGAGGTGAGGCGCTAGAGGGAAAGAGAGAGAGAGAGCTTGTGTGTTTGTGTGTAGGGACGTTGGTGGTTTTACCGTTTGCTAAAGGTAGACAGCTGTCTGAGGCCTCATGCTCTTGTTGATTTGAGCTGTAAGTATGAGGTATGCCTCTACTTTGAAAGATTAAGTTGTTTTTAAATGTATTGCTCACTGCCTAAAATGCCAAATTGGTTGGCAGTGCTTAGACAAGCAAGGGAAAGTGGCAAGAACTGAGGGAAACCATTTTTCCAAATACAGTGTCCGGAAAGGTTTTGTGATTTAATGTTGTTTATTACATAATATTTAGCTTGGATTTAATGCTACTAACTGTTTACTCAACCGTTGTTTTTCATTAAAAACACTTCATGTAAATTCTTGCACTGGAGGGCAATCCATTTGCTATGTGCTATGTCTCTGCAAACTGAAGCAAGACATATTAAAATATCATTTCATTACTAGAACAATAAATCAGAATTTAAGGCAAGCTCCAGACATTTTCTGTTCTCCTCAGTTAAAAAAGCAATGCTCTGAAACCGACAGCTCTCTCTTTCTTTGTTAGAAACACTCATTGTTCACTTTATTAGGTGCACCTTACTACATCCAAAGATGCTCTATTTGGATTGAGATCTGGTGACGGTGGAGGCCACTGCAGTACAGTGAACTCATTGTCATGTTCAGTTAAACAGTTTGACATGATTTGAGCATTTTGACATGGTGTTATATCCTGCTGGAGGTAGCCATTAGAACGCATGCACTTTGGTCATAAAGGGTGGACATGGTAAAAAAAAAAATCCAAAACAAAACAAACAACCAAAAAAAACCAATACTCAGCTACATGCTGAGGGGTTTAAATGATGCTCAATTGTACTAACTGGTCACCATTATACCACCACAAGCTGCCCGAACGGTAGACATGCCGCAGAATGGATCCATACTTCCAAACCTTCTATGCAAATTTCTGATCCTACCATCTGAGTGTTGCAGCAGAAATCAAGACCAATTTTGGAGAGCTTTTCCTGTATTTAGCTGACAGGAGCGGCACCCACTGAGGTCTTCTATTGCTGCAACAAGTGTTTCTTTGAGTTTCTGTTGTTTTGATATAATCTGAGGCACTTCTGCCTATAGAGAACTGCTGACCACTGGATATTTCCTCCTTTTTAGACCACCCTCTGAAATGCTTGAGTGTGAGAACCCCAGTGGATTAACGGTTGCTGAAAAACTCAGACCAACCTGTTTGGCACCAACAACCATCCCACAATAAAAGCCAATTTCATTGATATCCTGATGTTTGAACTTTAGCAGGTTGTCTTGACTATCCCTACAATACACTGAGTTGCTGCCATGTGATTGGTTTATTTCCTATTTGCATAAGTGACCTGTTTGTTTTTCTGGTTTGGCCTCATGTTATTCATGGCTCACACTGTAAAGGGTTACTGTAAATTTTACAGTAACTTAACTGGCAACAAGATACCAATAAGTTACTGTAAATATCTTGTGGTAGCACGACTCCATTTGTATTTACCATATTATTACTATATTTGATATAATTGTTTGACTCCTGTATTTTTATTTAATCTATTATTACTGTCTTTCAATTAATAGTTAAATTACTGTATTTTAAAAACAGTATCCTTACTGTTTTTTCATTTACAGTATCATTGCTGTATTTTCTTTTTCAACTTTGAGCTTGAGCTTGCTGTATTTTATTTTATATTACAGTATCTTTAACTATTTTCATTTATTAGCAAAGTATCAAGTTTTGTCCAATAGACCTCATTTACACAAACTCAAACCCCAAAATGTGAAAAGTTTACTCTTGCCTGCTATTCGCCAGTTTTCCTGCCCAAAACTGAATTTTATCTTGATCCATTTCCCTTCTCTGTAATGAATTTTACAGTAGAATACAAATGATTTTATGGTAAAATGCTGTTCATCTTACAGAAATCAGTGTTTTCACACGATCTTTTACCATCACGGTAATCCTCAAGCACAGGACAAAATACTGAGAAAGCCTTTTGTCCCTCAGGCCATCAGAATGTACAACTCCTCACTGGGGGGAAGGAGGAGTAACAGGAAGACAGAAAATGGGAAGAAACGGTCAGCCAGTAGCCTTATTCTGATTTTTATTTTTGCTTATATTGTATTAATGTATTTATTTATACATTTGTTTATATCTAGCTTTTTATATAGTCTTTACATGTCTTTCTATTTTCTAACTGCTACTGGAATCCTAATGTCCCTGAGGTAGTGTCTTAAAGGGGTTAATAAGGTTCTATCTATTCTAAGCTAATTTACTGCATAGATCTTTACCATAGGTAGCTGTAGGTGCTACTACAGAAGACTATTTGGGCCATTTTAGATGGAAAAATCATTTCCAACAGGTCGAGATTAAAGTCGAAATGACCAGGTGGATGGATAAAAAGAGGTTTAACGCCATGTCAGCAACTAAGGCCATCTTCATGGCGAAAGCAAATTAGACAGATGTTTTTTGGTTCTGAATAAATAACTTATAGACAGTTATAAATCTGTTAAAAAAGATCTTGTAGACCAGCTAGATCTGCACAATCTAAATGCATGTGTTTTCAAGTCAAAGGACATCGACGATCAACACATTCAGGAGGAGGCTCGCCTTGAAATGATGAGGAAAAAGTCGACTTTTAGAGATTAAAGTTGAATGGACGAGATAAAAGCTGAAATGTTTACAACAAAGTTGAAATACACTTTTATGATAAAAGTCAAATGACGAGATTAAAGTTAAAT
The DNA here is from genome assembly GCA_036419115.1 of Scarus forsteni. Classification (NCBI taxonomy): domain Eukaryota; kingdom Metazoa; phylum Chordata; class Actinopteri; order Labriformes; family Labridae; genus Scarus; species Scarus forsteni. Next base: position 47,934,226 of record JAZDUH010000136.1, read on the forward strand.
TAAAATGACGAGAAAAAAGTTGAAATTCTAGAATAAAGTCTACACAAAATGTATTTTGACTTTATTTTAAATAATTTACCCTTTTTTCTCGACATTTCGACTTACCATGAAATTGTATTTCGACTTTGTTCTCAACATTTTACCTTTTTTCTAAACATTCCGACTCACGCAGATTAATGTAAAATACTTTGAGGAAAAATAGTCGAAATTCGAGAATAAAGTCAGCACAAAATGTATTTTGACCTTACTCTCAACATTTCACCTTTTTTTCTCCATATTTTGACTTTTTTTCGACATTTTAACTTTTATCACAAAATTGTATTTTGACTATATTTTTATCATTTCAACTTTATTCTTGTCATTTTATCTTTAACCCTTAAGTTTTTTACTTTAATATCAACTTTCCCAAAATTATTTTCTCCAACTAACGCAGCCCTTATATACCGAAGAGTATTAGGGCCATGTTAGATGGAGAAAATTAATTTGGAAAAGTTGATAATAAAGTGGAAATTTTGGAATTAAAGTTGAAATGACAAGAATAAAGTTAAAATGACGAGAATAAAGCTGAATAACAATTTCATGATAAGTCGAAATGTCGAGAAAAAAGTGGAAATTTCAACAAAAAGTCGAAGTGTTGAGAAAAAAAAGCAAAAATGTTGATAATAAGGTCAATACATTGCATGTCGACTTTATTTTCAACATTTCAACTTTCATCATGAAATTGTTATTTAACTTCATTGTTGTCATTTCAACTTAATTCTCGAAATTTCAACTTTAATGTAAAAATTTCCATTTTAATGTCGACTTCCCCTAAATTATTTTCTCCTCTAACATCGCCCTAACACTCTTCCATATATTACGGTAAATACTGTTAGGTTTACAAAGGTCATTTCCAGTGCAGGGCCTCATATTCACTCCAGCCGCCCCTGTGTGTGCACGAGAGGGAGGGAGCCAAAGTGTGTGTGTTGGTGTGTGTGTGTGTGTTGGTGTGTTTGTGTGTCTGGAGCAGAGAGGGAGGGCAGCAGAGTGGTGGTGCATTTACGCAGAGTGATCCAGGAGCGAGGGAGGCGACAGAGCGGAGGTGACAGCGGAGAATGGAGAGGAGCCCGTCCGCCCGGCGAGCCTTGACCGCGGCGAGGAGCGAGGAGAACCTACCCGGCCCTTTTTCCCCTCTGGAGCCTGCGTGCTGAGAGAAACCAGGAGGGAGGACTTTACCACGGGGGCCCAAAGGAGAGGAATGGCTGATCCTCTGCGGAGGACTTTACTAGCGAAACTCCGGGGGAAGAAATCCAAGAAAGGAGCGAGTGTCGGCGGTGGATACGGCTCTGCTGCTCCCGCTGCTGCTGCTTCTGCTGCTGCTGCCTCTGCGGCGAATGGGGGCCGAGAAGGTAAAGAAAAAGTTTTGCGAGACTCCGCAGAGGCTCGCCCGCTTGTGGATTGCACGGCAGAGAGAATGAGTACGTACGAGAATTGTGTTGACGGGGCAGGGGGGGTTGTGGTAGTCCGGGAGGGTCGTCGGCCGGAGGAGTTGTTGGAGCTGGCCGGCGCACGTCCCCAGGAGCGAAGCAGCGGGGGCAGGGTTCGGGTTAATGAGGAGCTCCTGGGGGTCTCACTTCAAAGAAGAGAGGGGCAGTTTGCGTCAGGGAGCCACCAGCAGGGGCCGGGAGCCGGTGGAGAGTCATCCAACCGGGGACCGCATGCCCAGAGGAGGCTCTTCATCTCGGTGCAGAGGCAGTGCAGCGGGGACTCGATCGGGTTTGGGGACAACTCGAACCACTTTACGCACAAACTACGGGTAGAGACGCAAAGCAGGGTAGAGCCAGGACTGTCCAGGCACATGGCAGGCACTGTTATAGCTATCACAGAGCGCAACGCTAACTGGACTCAAACTTCTGAGATGAACACGCCACATTGCGCGGCGCTAAATCACCCAAAGCGTGCGTCAGGGAACGCGGAAGAAAACATCCTCATCAAGGATGTTGAAAGTTACGAACCAGAGATTTCAGGGGACATGAAGGGGCCTGCAAGTAGTCTTCAGAGCCCTACTTTCTTCCCGACGGAGCTGGAAATCTGTGACATAAACGTGGCATCCATGTGCGGCACGCATACCTCCCTTGGGTACACTTTAGAGAGCGAGGATGATGATTACTATGATAATGAAATCCTGCCTTTTTACGAAACTATCAGAGCAAAAAGTGATAAGGTGGAGGCTACAGAACCACAAGGTCAGGATAAATTAGACTCCAAGAGTGCGCAGGAAACAGACAGGCTGAGAAACCAGCTGAAAGAAGCCTATTACCTCCTGATAAATGCTATGAATGACATCAACATGGATGTCCAGCAGATTAGTGGTGCTTTGACCGAGCAGCAGGCCACCTCCTCATGTAGCAGCCACTCCAGGGATAGTTTATGCTCCAGGTTGTCTGCCAAAAACATGGACAGCGACTCCTGGTCCTCAGGAGGAGATCACAGCCCTCAGCAGGTGTCAGACACAGACTCCCTGCTGCTCTGCCTCAGTGGGAACCAAGAGTCAGGCCTCAAGTGTAAGCTGAACAGTAAAAGCATGATGAACCTGACCTTGACTGAGAAAAGACCCGCGTTAGCTCGCTCCGCTAGTGATGGAGCTATCAAGTATCCAAGTGGACCCTCGCTTTGTGTTCAGGAGACAGAACTGGGTGAGGAAGGGGCCACGGAGAGAAAGGGTGAAGCTGCAGAAGTAAGTGAGATTTCAGAACCTCGGGGCCTTTACGGCGCCGTCAGCAGTGAGGAGCTGCAAGACCCAGACGACAGAGGCGGCCGGCTTAATGAAAGCGGCGGCTCGGTGAACAGCCTCACGGGATCTTCGGACAGCAATCAAGGCCATGACGCCAAACAGGAGGTCAGATTTCAAGTGATCAACAAGGGGCCGGGGGTCACGGTGAACAAGATGCAAGAGTGGATGCACAAGGGCAGGTTGCTGTCCTCGGAGATGAAGCAGCGAATCGAGGGGTCGTCGTCGCCCCGTGCCGGCGGAGGAACCCAAAGCCAGGACCCTGCAGCTAAATCCGCCAAGGCCAAGTCCCCCATGGTCAAGTCCTCGAGGCATCAGCTGCAACACCAAGGTAGGAAGGCGACACGGAGTGGGCCTCAGCTCCCGTGGATCCTCTCAAATCACAAAAAGAGCTCTCACCCTCCTTCCTCCCGTCTGATTGTTGTCATCCTCCTCCACTCGTAGTAAACTCCGTCTGGTGGCGGTCCACCCTGCACTCCTCCTCTTCTTCAGGATGCAAAGCAAAGGGACCAGACTCCTCAGACCTCTTTGCTTTCCTACTTTTTGTTAACCGGTGGCGGGTTCTGTTCCTTCACACTAATTTGTAGGTGCATTTTAACTCTGAATTAATCGCACATCAGGCTGTAGGTGGGATCACTCACAGTTCAGTAACAACTAACTCACTCTCTCTGGTAGCTGCAATGGTGGGTTTAGAGGTGATGGTGGTGGGATCCATGTGTGTGTGTTGTGAGTGAATGATCTTTGATTATGCCTGAAATGTTCAATTATATGCTGATTGTTTCTTCATGATGTGTTTGGATTAAGGCTCATGACCTGAAAGCATCTGTATCAGGAGTTTTTAAGGTGTGAAACATGCAAATATGATCCAATTTAAACTTTGAAAAGCACAAAATGACTTTTTTATGACAGCTTTCAATCACATCACCAACTTTTACAGAGGTTGTTTTGCTTGTGTTGTCCTTAGACTTTTGTGTGCATCAGTTCTCAACCATGTGGACTTGAAAATGGTCAATTTTACATGTGTAGAAGTTTGATGAGTCCTTGAATTACTGCTCAGCTTATCTTAAAGGTAATAGAAACAAACCTTTTGGAAAATCTATTAAGATAAGATAAGGTAGTCCTTTATTGATCCCGAGAGGGGAAATTCAGGTGTTGCATCTGTCCAGGGCTAAGTACAAGGATAATGTAGCATGCATTAAAAGTCAATAAAATAACATATAATATGATAGTTGTAGCTTGATAAGCTGTACAAGTTGTGAATAAACAATATACAATTAGTAGAGGTATTTAAGATTATTGAAATAACAGAATAAAGTGTCATCCAGGAAAAACAGACATTCTGTCCTGTAGGTAAGTGACAGTGGTGTTGAAGTGGCAGTTAGGTTAACATTAGCTGGTTTTTCAACCAAATGTGTAAAGAATTAACTGGTTAAAAATAGGTGTGTCCCGATCCAATATTGATATCTGATATCGGTTCGACATCAGCAAAGAAACAAATATGAGATCATATCGTCCTGCATCTAAAATGTCCAATATAAGCACTCTGATACAAGTAGTCCATTCTTATTTATCATTTATTTAACTCAGTTGTAGAATATGCTTATATTTAAGTTAAACATGATGGTTATTTTGCAATTTAAAAGATATATGATTTTACTGGATTTTTTTAGGTTACTTTTCAGGGTCTTCAAACTTATTTTTTGTTTATTTTATTTAATTGTACTACATTCTTTTGTTTGAGGTTAAAATTTATTCAACCCATTGGTTAATAACAAATGGGTCAGTTTTTATCCTACCTACTATTGTTGACTACTGTTCTCTGAGTAATCTCACTTGATCAAGCCTTTTCTTTCAGTCCACACTTCAAAATAAGTAAAAAAAAGTGTATGATTCCTGCTGATATCGGATCGATATAGGTATCGTATCAAAACTAAAAAAGTTGCAATGGGACATCACTAGTTAAAAAGCTCAAATTTAGCCTTTAGCCAGATTTATACATTCATTTTGATGACTTCTAGGGTGTGTTCACAATGTTCATCTAACAAAGGTTGAACAGTTTGGAATGAGAAGCGATAATATTTTATTAATGCCAATAGCATTAGCGACTTTGCTTATTGATCCAGTTCTTTAATCACAGTGTCTTCATGCAGCTCTCTCTTCAGTATTAAGAAAATGCCTTTTTTATTCTTGCACCTTACAACACAACAAAACATCATTTTTTGAGCTCCTGTGTTGCTTGCTGGCCTGAGATTGGTGTTCATGTTTGCCTCCAGTTGTGCTTTGTTTTGCCTCATGTTGATGCTGTAATGTTCCGGTGAAATAGGTTGAAGAAGGGAATATGAGGTTAAGCCATAATTTGTTTCCACTTTCTTGTTTGCTTCTTCATTTTGGGATTTTTGATAAATGAAACTGTTATGGTGATAGAAAATTTATTTAAAGACCCACACATTTTGAATATACCCCATCTGATCATACTTTACATCTAAGAACTTTATATGTAGGCTACTTGAGATCAATTACTTACCCCCCAAAATATTGAAGATAGTGTTGAAAACAGAGTTTGAACACTTCAGAAGCACAGCAGCAGTTCTTGGTTAAAAATACTGCCTGTATTTAGAGACATAGTCCACACATTTCCCATTTAACTCACATTGATCGATTATTTGCACCCATTGCGGCAAGGTTCACGCCAGTTTTCAGGCATGAAATGTTACACATATGCTCGTCCAAGCTTCTTTTACTGATGGATGTCAAACATTGACTAGCCATTTTACAAAAAAATTGGCTGTTAGACTATCAGTTTGGTGGCAGAAAGATTTTAAAGACATCACTATAATTTTTAACATTTGTCAATTAAATTATATGAATAAAGGTAACATATGAAGAGAAGTAAAGTGAGCCCTTCTTTCAGTTTCTAACTATTTGGGAGGAAATATCAAACCTCTAGAATCCATTTACTCCCTTATTTTAGTCCTCTAAAATAAGTCCCATCAATAGTTTGTTGGACTTTCATTGCAGCACACATTATTTCAAGTCAGTTAGGTTCAGGATTGAATTTGTGGAGCATTTTTTATGTCAATTCGAGCTTGAATTGACTGAAACTGTGCCGTCAGTCTGTTCAATAACTGGATTCTGCCAGTGTGGAAAACTTTGCATTGACATTTCCTGCAGAGGCTTTTAAATCATCCGGTAAAAGCTTCAGTTGTGATCCAGTTTCTGAATGCGATAGTGAATGCCAGCATGCCGGAGTGTTGTTCACAGTGTTTTCCAGAGTAAATAGACGACCCTCCATGTGTGCAGGCTGTTGTTGACTGTCAGCGTGCTGTGCTGCTAGAAATAGAGTGTGATCTGCAGAGCGGAGGGTCCTCTGAGTTTAACTGCCAGCCGCTGTCGGCTCATAACGTTCCAGCTTTAACGCCTCACTAAGGATGCATGATATTGGAACTTTGGTGGTATCAGCTATGATGAGATTTTCAAACTTGTGCTAGAGGACACAATCATTGCTACATGCAGTTTTTTCTGACCTGGAGCTGACCTGTTGGCCTTATGGCTAAGAGATATAAAACAAGACATTATGTCTCCATTCATAATAGATGTGTAAAGATATTCAGAGAAGAACAACCAATAGAAACTTCTTTGGGTCATTTTTCTATACAGCTAAAATACATTTTCAACAATAACATAAGCAACATCTGCCTTATTAAAAGCAACAAGCAGCACTGAAACAACATGCCCCTTTATTTAATGATGCTTGTACAAACTAGAAAAGCATGATTGTGATTTTCACCATAAATATTAGTCCCATCTTTATTTCACCAAAACATTTAGATTCCTTGACCATGGAAACATACAGATATTCTCAAATGCCAAAAATGGTCCTATCTTGCAATGTAAAAAATCCTTTAGAAAATTCCTTTTTGAGTTATGTTGCTAACAGAGAAACAAACAAACAAAAAAACACACACACACACAAACAGACGCTGGCAATAACATAACCTCCTTGGGGGAGGTAATAAACTTTCAAAACAGAAGTAATTCTTCTCATTAAGTGACAAGTTTGTACGCTGTAATACTTGTCAATTAATTGTGCAATGTGGCATGGCACATGCCCACACATAAACACAAACTAAGCATAAATAATAAGGCAGCATGGGTGTATACCTTTCGCAGATGATCTCTCCCACTGGGTCTGTGTGCTCCCCTCTCACCAGTATTATGCCTCTGATACTACCTTCAGAGGTAAGAAGATTGGGGTATCAAGTTGTTACCCCATTTCCTCTCCTCTCTCTTTCACAATGGAGGCTAAATGATGTACAGCTCAACATTTTGGCTTTAAATGGCAGTGTGATTGGGATTTTTGATAGCCTTGCAAAAGCTGTGTTGGGATCAAATCACATAAACCAGTTGACCAAAGCAGCAAGTAACATTTAGGACAAACAGTATAGACATTAAACTGACTGAGGAATCACAGGCTAGATGTGATGGCACCGCTCACACTACACTTTACTCTGCAAACTAACCTCTATTGTTCCATAGCTGCTGCCGTGCTCTAGTGATTAATATAAATAATGCACAGTTTTGCCCATTTTTTGAGTGACTTATGAAGTTATGGTTAAATTCAGTTTTACTTACATCTGGTTTGATTTGAAATAATGTTTCTGGGAACATCAGGAGTGTGTAGCCAGCTGTTGAATCTTATGGGGCTTTTCCACTCTGTAGAATTTACTCAACTTGGCTCGACTTTACTCCGTTTTTTTTTTTGTTTTTATGAGGTATTTTACCAAGTACCTGGTACAGTTTTATGTATCACCTCCAGCAGGCTCCATGGTTGACCTCTGAATTATCAGAGTATTGCTACAAGTCGGAAATGAAAGACTACGTGACTGGGAGGCTACATGACTTTCTAAACTCTCCTCTGCTTAAATAGTTTGGTGTTTTGCTTTCTCTTGTAGAACATTAATCTCCTAGCTCTTGCAAAAAGCCACAAAGGGGTTGGCAGCTCTATCCCCTTTATTTCCTCATTTGCTATTGTGAGGATGCCAGCATAGCTTGTGCATCCATGCTGTGATGGTCCAGTCTGCCTTGAAGAGGCAGTTGTACCGTACTGTAAAAGAAACAGTGAAGGTAACATCCAGACTATGTGGAGTTAAGCTGATACCACAAATGGAAAAGCACCAAAATGAGCGAATTGACTTCTGTTGTAATGCCCTGAAAGCAGGGCGGTACTGCTAATTGACTCTTTAAGCTTTTATCGATCAATATTGACATCAAGCCAATACTTTTTGCTCAATTTCAGCCTCTTCCTTCCTGTTAAAATAGAGAAAGAACTCTTTATTTTGTTCTTTTTACCTCATAAATCTTCATTTTCCCCTCTTCCCTGTGCTCTTCTCTCTCTGTCCCCACTGAACTTTTCCACAGCTGTGTCCAGAGGAATCCAATGCAGGAGAGAAGCCTCTGCATTAACTTTCTGTGGTTGTGTGCATGAGTGTGTGTTTGTGAGTGTGTGCGTATGGGGGGGTTGGGCCGTCATGTCGCCTTCCTCCCCGGTCGTTTGCTCTGGACAGCTCCATGGTAACTTGCATTTTAAAGAGACTCGGGATCGAATATTTAGGATGCCATTCCTGTTGTTTAACTTGTTTGCGTTGTGTCACTTAATTCCTCACCATGAATGAACAAAATGAAGGGCGATTAAGTATTTATTAAGGTCAGCCTTGGGCTTATCTTGCCCCTGTGGGCCTCTCAGTGCCTCACAAAGAACCATTTAAAAAAAAGGAGAAATGCCAAAGCTCTCAAAAGCTGTGGTGAATTGCTTGTCTTGGCCTGAAACTCTTCATTGAGTTTATGGCTCTCGCTCCTCATTCATGGTAGGGCTGGGTGAAACTAAAAATTATGTCTGTGCATTTTTAGTTGGGAAGAGACAAATTATGATGTAATTTAAGTAAAAATCAGATGATACCAATATTTTTTTATCATATAAAAAAGTAGAAGTCAGAAATTCCCAATATTGTTTTTATAGTATCAAATAATTAAAATGTTTTTGACTAAATGGTAAGGTCTTAAGGACTTAAGATTTTTGTCATCGCTAACAGTGCTTACTGTGTCTGATTTGGTGACTACAGAGCCATAAACTGTTTCTGTGGCTTGCCCTGCAGGCCTTACAGGTATATGTCAGAGATGAAATGGCTGTAATATCAGCAAAATACACAACTGTACCATAATACTTCCCCTTATTATCACTACATGGAGACAAATAAAAATCAAGAGTTTCATTTTTTGAAAGCAACATATCAATTTTCAAAATATACAGACTACGCTCATGAGTTCAGAAATATTTGCTTATCAGATATCTGCAAATATCCAATATTGTCCCTAGTTTCATTTCTAACATTTCTCTTTTAATAGTCTGTTGTAGCTCCTCTACACCGTTGTAAAGGCAGGTTGGTATTTTTCTCTGACTGGTCAACATCTCTGACCTGGAGGTGTAACAGGCAGGACAAACATCAAACCTTCTAGACCTTCTGTTGTGTAGTCATGAGGCATCCCAGACTGATCTTTTGTTGTTGCTCAATATGACACACTACACAAGACAGAATGATCCATTTCCGTAGCCAACTGCAGGTCCAGAGGTGGGCCATTGTCATTCCCTTCCCTTCACTACTTAAGTTGTCCCTTAAAGGAGAATTTGTTGTGCAAGAGATCATGTTGTATGGCCCTGGCATAGAATGTCTAAAAAAACTTGGCAACATTTCAGTTTTTGAGGTTGACAAAATGTGACTTAAAGTGTCCATCACTTGAGTGATCTGTGGTACCAAACAGTAAAGAAGCTCTACAAACTTCAGTCATATTTTGAATTGATATCGACAGAGCACTGTCAAAACTGCAAAACTACGTTTGGCCCTTTTCCACTAGCACGCCTTGATCCTACTCTCCTCGGGCCCTACTCGATTTGCAGTGTGTTTCCACTAGCCTGGTATCTCCTAAAACAAGCTAGTTTTAGTACCTACTCCGCTCTGGTTCCAAGCGAGCTGAGTCGATACTAAAAGATGGCATCACCAACTGCCGGCTACTGATTGGTCAGACAATGTGGTCATTGATGAATCATGAGCGCGACGACCTAGCATGCTAGCGGTAGCTGTCATTAGCTTACCCTCATACCTCTTTTCTTTGCAGCTCGATTGGTCTCGATGTGCTTCTCAAGGGTTATTTCTTCTTACCACCTGCAGCCTTCTTCTGCTTTCCTTTTTTACTCGGTTTGTGACAAAAAGCCACAGATTGTTGTGTCGCGCTCAAAATGACATCATCGCAGAGCCGCTCAGCAACACTGCACTCCGTTGGGCAGGTGACTGGGGCTAATGGAAAAGCAGCACAAGGCGAGTAGAACCGGGTAGAGTCGAGTAGAGCAGAGTAGTGTATGGTAGAGTAGTAATGGAAAAGGGCCAAAAGTCAGCTAGAGATGAGTATTGGTACGATTTCATTCAAATAACTGAATTTATCAAATGTTTTGATTTATCCATTTCGTTATCATTACTGTTATTGATTCTTGTTCATTTTTTGTGTGATAAAAGGAATGCCTGAACAGGTTTTCCATGCTGACAATGTTCTACTCGTAGCGTTGGTATCAGAGGTGTAATTAAGGTGAGAAGGGAGCACAGACTCTGCTGGGGGAGCCCAACCTTGTAAGTGTATGTGAAACATGCACTTTGTGAAGCTCTCTTGCACAAACAATATCCATCTGTTGTTCCTTTCATGGTCATCAGGGGCTGAAGCCTACCCCAGCTGACACTGAGCAAGAGGCAGGGAACACCCTGGACCAGTTGATAGTCAATTTCAGGGCCACATAGAGAGACAGACAACCATTCATGCTCACCCCATACCTAAGGTTAATTAAGAGTCCTCAATTAACATAACGAGCATGTTTTTGGTCTTGGATGGGAAGCCAGAGTGCTAAACTAATAACGCCGAATCTTTGCTTAATTATTGTAAATGTCTCGAGGTGAAATTGGGTCAAAAATCTGGCTCAAAATCATATTCCGTCTATTGTATTCAACATTTAAAATCAGCATTTTTCGAGCAGCTACTGGTCTACTGGAGGAGATGGAAACGCAGATGCCATAGACTTTTGGTCTTGAGCACAGAAATAATTCACAAAGATAATGAGATGTAAAACTGAAAAAAGCACAGTAAATGCTGTTTAACACTTAAATACCAAGGAAGTTCTGCTTCTGCTTTCTAACAGAATTATTCAGTATTTTGAAGTGGGGTTATCTAAGGTTTATGTCAACAGTGAATACATTAACCACAGTGGGCACAAAAAGAAAATTGGCACAGGAGCTCAGCTGTGCATTGCTTCAGTAGAAGACAAAATCTCAGTGTGATTCAGTGAGTTTTAGGTGAAAACAATCTGAGAAAGAGCAGAACTGGACTGATTGAACACTGGAATGGACTCATTTTCTACGGTTACTGTTCTGCAAGAGAGCCCCTTAGTTTTGGCACTTCTTTGGCACTGAGTAGACTTCGTGTCCTTCTCAGTTAAGAATGAAGGTTCTGGAAGTAGCACCAAAACAAAGAGGTTCAAAGAGGCGGAAAAGTGAGCCGTTGTAAATGTGTCAGTTACAGTATAGTCTTCCTGACGCTGTTTTTCAAGCTTGTTTCAGCTTGAAATCACTCTGCGCTCTTGGCCCCCCACAGCGACAATGTGCAGCAAATTTTCTGTGACTGTTCTTTCCTCACTGGGGCAGAACTGATCAGCATGGCTTTACAGTTGACGTTTACCTCATGTAACCCCACTTAAACAAACTATCCTTCTAGAAACCCGGATATATAGCCATGCTTTTAATCATGCAAATATTTGTACATGTCCAACTTTCTAAAAATAGTTCCTCCAGTTCCTCCCTCTAGTATTCCTCGGAAATTAAACAGAAGCATGAAGTCACAGGGCACAGAGCTGGCTTAATTAAACTAGAGCTCATTTATTCCTGTTCTGACTTGTACTCTGATAGCTGTATAAAAATATGCCCATCACCTCCCTCAGCTGACACTGTCACACCTTATATGTGCATGTGTAGGTGGGGGGATATCGTGCACATGCATATGCACTTCTCCTCTGTGTACATGCATGTTTGTATTTGCAGGCGGAAGATTTATGGTTTTGTTGTGTTGTCGCAGCAGCAAAGGTTTTGGTAGCCGGCAGGCAGGCAGCATGCAGGCATCATGTTTTGGCCACATCTGAGCTCAGGAGCGGCGTGTCAATCAGAGCTGAAGTTGAGAGCCAGCCAGAGACACCTGAAACAGAAAAAGTCTGAAAGCTAAGCCCGCAAGGCAGAAACTTTATTTCTTTTTCTCTGTGGTCCAAACTATAAAAATATTCTCTTGGATAGTAATGCAGAGTAATAGCACATAATAGCCAAGAAGTTTCATAATTTGCTTGCACTTTCTCTCTAAAAACAGCTGTTAAATGAGCTATTGAGCAAAAAGACATGTAATTTATTAAAATACTGCAGAACAAGGTCGTAAAATCAATACCACATGTTTTTAGCGTTAAGCTACTCACTGGTACTTTAGTAGATTTGTCTGCACACCACCAATTGGACTGCTAAGGTTCAAGCCTGTCCTGTGGTTCCTTTCCCACATGTTATTCCCTTTACTCTCTCCCCACAGTTTTTTGCCTCTTATCCTCATTTTCTGCCCTATCTTTAAGGAAAACAAAAGATTCAAAATCTTTTAAAAATGAAAATAAACATTGAGCTACCAAGGAGCAGGCTTGGTTTGCTTGAATTACCTTGGCTTACGCCGTGTTTCCAACTGATCGCGCAGCGTCGCACAGCAGCCCACACTTTATTAGTTAGTTAAAAATGCATTTCAACGCTTTCTTTTTCCACTTGTAAACAGTACATAAAGTGCGTTAAAGGTGTAGTGTGAAGAAGCTGACAGCATTTAGCTGAACAGAAATGGTGAATGTAGGATATAATGTTTCTACATGGATGTAAAGTCCGTTAAAATAGGTGCACAATCATCCCATGACAATCTTGTTTTCTTTTTATTAAGTTAGAAAAGCTTTCTATATATTTATGTACTGAGGGTCTCCTCTCTGTGGAGGCTGACATAAAGATCTACCATGTTGTCTACGGGTGGGTTTTGGGGACAAAAAGTGTGAAACGCAATTTTTGAATACGAGTCTACTAAAGTTTACAAAACTTATAATTATCTTAACCGACTTATAATTTATAAAAAACATAGTAACATATATGAATGAAAAAGCCATCACCTTATAACTGTTGTAAACTGTTGTGTCTCTTAGAGATGGGACGGGCTCATTCCAAAATCTGAATACTAGATGTTGCTAAAATGCCAATTTCTACACACTGCACCTTTAACTCTGCATCCTAAGAAACTGACGTTCAGTTCTTTCTATTCATGGGTGTTTTAGAAACATTACACACCTTCACTTCACTTTATTTGATTTTCCTTTAGTGGGCGATTTGTTTTGCAGCAGATAAACATTCAGCAATAATAGTTAAAGACAGACATGCTGCAAAATGTAAAAAATGCGAGCTGCATGTTACGTCACCTCTGCAAATTCCTTCTTATGATTTGCATGTTGAGTTTTTACGATAGTATGTAATCACAAAAGAATCACAGTGACCTACAACTAAACACTTTGGTCGTAGCAGTAAGTACAGAAATTTACCCGGCTTAGGAAAAAGCAAATTTATCCCTCAGTGTTGAAAATGGAAGAAAACCATTTCACTCACCAAAAGCTCTGCTGAGTTACGAAACCCTAACCCCTATCCAACAAAATAGTTGCTCAAGCACCTCGATGAAATCACTCCATGACAGCATTGACACGACTAACGGACCATAGATTAGAAATGTGGCAACAGTTTCAAGTTGAGAATCAATAACAACTCCCTCAAGGAGTCGATTGTCTGTTTGCTTTGCAGTTGCTTATCAATTCCCTCCACTTTGTTCTGCATGCTTTGCTAATCAAGACATCATGCTCTGATCAGAGGCAGTCAGTTGAAACAATAACAGAGAAGGCAGAAATCATGGCAGACAGGAGACAGACATGGATAAAATAGCTTAATTCTCTGCAGTAAGATGCAAAACTTTTACAAAGTGACATCCCCAGCAACTTGGAGAAGAATTTACCCAAGAAGAACAACACTGATTATCCAGAGTGTCATGTGTAGGCTGATTTTTGCCCACGCAGGATTTGATTAAAGAATCAGATGGACAAGAAGAACCGTTAATGGCACTGGTTTTAATAAATCTTATCGATTCCCACCCCTGTTCAGCAACCATTGATATCTTGTAAAAAAAAAAAAAGATTATAGATTACTTGTCTTTGTATGGATTTGTGCGCATTTGTAAGCCAAAGAGAAGCATCGGTATTAATTTCAGCTTGTTTTATAACATGCCAACATCTCCTCAAAAGTCCTTTAACATTTGGACACAGTACTTCCTCTGTGCTCCGTAGACTCAGTGATATAAGAGTGCAGGTGTAATACAATCCTCATCGACTGCTGTCAAGTCATGTCAGAACGATGTTGCGCTCAGTTCGTGCCAGAATCCCTTGTTACTGAGCTGCGGAGATGTTTTCTTCACGTACACACACCCAGCTGATGGTAAAAGTCCAATAGTCTGACTTGTTGGTGCGTCTGAATGAGGACAGATTTATGGAGAACAAGAGCTCTAAAGACACATCAGGTGAAGGAGCAGAAACTTGAGGCATGAGGGTTCATACCAGGAGGGTTTACGAGATATGAGTCACATGGAGGTGTCTGCAGCATGTTTGGCAGTTTTGGCGTGATTTACTTAATGAGCAAAAAGAATAGGATTTTGGCTTTTAAGTGGCAACATCTTATTAGGAGCTGCCAATCAATGTTAAGACTGTGAAGGAAAATGTGGCGTAAAATGTCCATCATTTGTTCAACAGAAATGACGGGTGATTATGAGCTTCAAAAGATGGCTGATGATGAAAATTTTAAGGACATATACTCTTAGGTACACCTTTTCTTGCTTAATTCTTGCGACATAGTTTCAACAAGATGCTCAAATAGGGATGCACAATGTTATTGGTTTGATATCGTATCGGCCTAAAAGGTTAATTATTGGTATCAGCCGGTGTTAAAATGTTTGCAGATGTTTTCAGCCAACATATCGGCCACTCATATCGGCCATATATTGGTTGGAATATTGGTAAGCTATCCAAAAGTACAATATTGATGCACCTTCTTATCACTGCATGGGTACATTTAAAAATCGAGGGTTTCATTTGCGGAGAGTTGAATCCTGTTTTTCTTGTTTTAAATCTGTTCCTAACAAAAATATACAGCAACACTGAAAGAAACAAGTCCATTTTTGTGAAGTACAAAGCTTGTGCCCTTGACCAGAAATATCTGTATCAGTACTGGTATCTGCTAGGGCTGAACAATATGGAAAGAATTTGATATCTCGATATTCATGCCATATATCTCGATATCAATACGATATGACCACGGGTTCAGGCAGTGCATTCAAGGGCAACTGTAAAAAGGAAGTTTGTTGTGACTTCCAGAGCTGTACATGCAGAGCAAGCACGGGGGAAATCTATATCGTTTATTTCGTTGTTTTCTTGATATTAATATCTTGAATGTTCATATCTCGATATCGATACGATAACGATATATCTTTCAGCCCTAGTATCTGCGATAATTAATTAAAAAATATCAGCATCAGATATCGGCAAAATCAAATATCCTGCATCCCTATGCCCATTACATTCCTCAGATTTTGGTTCATGTTCACATGATAGCATCACAAAGCGGCTCCAGATTTATCAGATGCACATTTATGATGCAAATCTCCTGCTGTATTGTATTGAAATCTGGTGACAGAGGAGGCTACTGAAGTTCAGTATCCTCATTGTAATGTTCAAGAAACCAGTTTGAGATGATCCGAGCTTTATGGTGTATTATCCTGCTGGAAGAAGTCATTAGAAGATGAGTAACCGTGGTCATAAAGAGACTGGCATAGTCAGCAGCAATAGTCGGATAGGCAGTGGCATTTTAAAGATGTTTATTTGGTACTAAGGGGGCCCAAAGTGAAAAGATCTTCTCTGTCTAATTGCCCAGTTAGCTGTCCAATATCGTCCTCCATCTTAATAAACAGACATCACAGATTTTAGAAGAATTACCATATGAGATGCCAAAAGGTTACACATTTTTAACTCTCATTTTCTCTATAAAGTGTTAATTCAGGAAAGCGTTAAGCATCTTTTTAACCATTTTGATTAAGCATCATTATTGGAAAAACTGATGTCATATTGCTGGACAGTAATGGACAAGAATTTACAGCATTGTCTAAAATGGTGCCACCAAAATACCTAAAATTGTGAACTCTAATGTGGCCATAAGAATTTACATAAACTATCTGCCAAAATCAACAATGCTGTTAATCAGTGCTGTTTAAGAGCCTTTTTTGGGTCTAATTGGGTCAAACTGTGGGTCCATGGGCCTCATAGTGCTCCTCCTTCGGCATTTTTATCAGACGCATTGAGACAAGACAGAAGATTCACTGAAAGAGCTGCAACACTGAAAAGAATTCAGGTTCAGAGCCAACAAACCGAGGAGGAAGTGGCATTAGCGTTAGCAGACTCTGCTGCCAGGACGCCTCAGCGGGATGCAAGTGTTGACATGTGATGCAACCCCGGACGATCTGGGCTCTGCTCGGGTGTAAAAAGGAAAATCCACACTGAGGATCTTCATTAGCATATGAATGATAGTCAACAGGAATGTATGGCACACAGCTAAAGATTCTCCCAGTGAAGGCGGGGAGCCTCCAAACTCTGTATACACAACAAAAGTGTTGTCTGTGTGCAGGAGAAAGCTAGCTGGTGTGTGTTTTTCACTTATCAACGAGGAGAAAAGGGAACTTCAGGAGAGAAGAGGGGAGCGTCTGGGAAAGTGGATCAAGTTTTGTCTCAGAGGAGAGAAAGATTCAGTCATTCAGGAGATTAAGACATGAGTATAATTGGGTTTACTGTCAGGATTGTGTGGCGCAGGTTCACACCAGCTTGTCCAGGAAATCAGATTTTTTTTTAATATGTTTGCATTCCTCTCAGCAGCTCAGACAAACCCACATCGCTCCTCCCTGTCCTCTTTCTTTTTCTCTTTATGTTCTCACAGACGTGCACCCTCGCATTATGAGCCATCTGTTACCTTCAGGTCAGGGGTGTGACTTTTACGTGGCCCTGAACACATCATCATCGTGCCATCATGGCACACAGAGAGGCAAGCAGCAGTTATGGACATTTAAACTGTTCTAATAGTTCTTAGTTTAGCATTGCTGTGGTCAGGTGTTTGCATCTACCTGTAGGGATCATCAGTCTCCTCGGAGGAGGAACAGTGCATCAGATTAAGTTTTCTAGTTTTTATATTCAAAAAAGAAAGGGCAAGACTAAATTGTTTAAAGTGGCGCTTTTTGTGTTGATTTAAAGAAACACATCAGGTGTGATGCTGCATAAAAAGATGATTTACTGTAAAAACACCAACAGCCATATGCCCACAGGAAGGTGATCAATTTAAGTAATTTCTAAGTAATTACAAAAAAGTCTCACTTTTAGATATGTGCCTGATCGAAATACACACTTTAAGATGAGTTTTATAGCATCAAAATAGATTATCTATAAATGCTATTCCTTATCTTTGCGGTCGGGTCGAACAGGGCTGGACTGGCCTGAATACTCAACTTCGGGAACAAGACAATTAAAACTAGAGCAAATTTATATTATTCGGACACGTCTTAGAGCACCGGGCTGTGAGTAGCGATATATAGCCGGCTACAAAACTACGATACTAAGTTTTCAAAAAAATTGCTTGTTGTCACACATCAAAAACTACAGCTACGTAACTAGAAAGAGATACATTACCTCGTCACTTTGCATCCTGTAAGTTGTCGAAAAAAGAAGTTGTAAAGCAATGCAGAGTTCTGAGGAAGGTCCGAGCTGCATTCATTAGCATCACAACAAACACACGCTTTGGCTTGGGTCACGTCTTGTGGTGCGTTCCAGTTGTAGTCAGAAGTAGGAATTTACGAGTTTCAAGTAGGAAACTGCAACTGGAATGCCCCCCGAAGTCATTTATTTGCACTTCTGACAGGGGTGTGTCGCTCTAGATCAGCTGTATTCATAGTATTGTTAGACTTATATTTACAAAAATGCTGCCGTATTGATAATCACGTTCTTCATGTGATATTTGTGAACAACAACACAGGGCGTGCTAACAACAGCTAACAATAGCCTGGTAGATCGGCATGTTTTTTTCCGACTTCAACTGGAACGCCGATAAGTCGGAGATGATGTCACTCCCGGTTCCGAGGTTACTGGAACGCAGCATTACGACAGTCGCAACACGTGCTCATGGGTAGCAGAGTCTTTATGTCGCCGGTAATAGATTCTCCTCATAGCACCTTTAGTTAAGAGCTTATTACACTGACACCTGTTTAATACAGCAGCAACATAAGAATATACATTGTTTCCTTATATATTCCAAAAAAACTCCATCATGCTGGCCTAAGTACACAAATTCTCTGTGTTGGCATCAACAGTTGAAGCTCAGTTTGCAGCTTTTTTTCCCGGTAATAGTCTTCTGACTAAAGATGATCAAGTTCCTGTACACGTAAGTAAAACCTTAAAAGAAGGTGACCTCTCTCTATCATGCAGATGCACTTCAAAGAGTCAACAAAGGCAGATATTACAAACCAGAGAGCTGCTGAATGACATTTAAAAATATATATTTTTTTGCATTTCTGAAAAATATAGCTTTTTTCTTCAATATAAGATAGGTTTGGAGCATCTAGAATGTTTGTTTTTCATATTGACCTAACTTCAAAAAAATAAATTAAAAGGCTAAGATTGCCTTCGATGATTAAAACTATCACCAAGAAGTTAGTTTTACTATTGTCGCCTCTCTAAATGTAGTTTTGATCTTATTTAGATACACATGGCATCATTGGGATGATGGAAATATCCAGCCTTATTACACAGTGTAAACGAATCTTTTAAAAAATCCTGAATCTGCCTCCTTTTGTGCTACAATGTTTTCTCTTCATCCTTGTGCCATGACCAACATTCTATAAAAATCTCATCCAAATCTGTGGAAAGCTTTTAAAGTTCTAAGTGAAAATGTGAGGAACTGCCCCAGCTCACAATCCTCCTAAAAAATTCCCATTTTTGTCAAGCTGAACTTTTCCCATGTTACTTACATTTACTTTTCTCATATACATTGACGAGAAAAGTGTGTTTTCATTTTAGGCAGTTAGATTATAGATATGGCTTATATTAGAAAAAGGTCTTCCCAAACAGCTTTTTGTAGTAGTAGTTTTTTTTTTTTTTGTTAGGTGAATTGAAATGTA
Organism: Scarus forsteni; assembly: GCA_036419115.1. Classification (NCBI taxonomy): domain Eukaryota; kingdom Metazoa; phylum Chordata; class Actinopteri; order Labriformes; family Labridae; genus Scarus; species Scarus forsteni. The sequence goes on from JAZDUH010000136.1 coordinate 47,953,388, forward strand.
GTGCTGGAATGCTGATTTAAGACACTTAAAGGAGCCAGAAGGTTTTATAACCGTCTAGTGTTTGACTCTTGCCAACAAAATAAATTTAAAAAAATGTGAATATTAAGTTCAGACAGCCTCTTGCTGTGGTGTTGTGTGTGTTTCTGCTCTGGTGTGACAGTAGAAGGAGACTTGGCGAGGCTGTAAATCTGGAGCCGTGGTCTGGTATGCGGCTCGTGTCAGAACACGCTTCCTCTTCCCGTTATGAAAGACCCCTTAAAGAAGATGTGGCACGCTGTCGACTCCACACTCACAAGCGTCTCACCTCGCTCTGGTCTCGTGTTACCTGATGGAGCGTTGGCAGCAGAGTGTGCAGGTTTTTGGATCTGTCCCGGTGTTTTATGAAGTTCTTATACAGCTGACATTTTTCATTCCCCTCAGCCCACAAGAGCAAAACAGCAAATACTTGAGTGTAAAACAAAACCAGCTCCGACCTCGTACTCATCTGTGATCTTTGTGCTGACTTTGACTCCAGTGAACCCTCACTGAGGTGGTGCAGCTTTGTGATAAGAGTCTAGTGGATAGGTTAAAGATTTTGTGGTTCAAATGTTTTTTTCAAATCAGAGTCTCTCAAGAAGGTGGCTTTGTTTGAGGTAATGGTTTATAAGATTTAGATTTTCATCATCCCAAAATCTTAATAGTTATGGTAACAGAACAAGGTTTGTACAGCTGGCAACCTCTAATGTTGAAACATGAAACAGGCTGCAGTTCTTCAAGTGTCCACTTGAGGCTGTTTATAATGGCTCCTTTCCATTAGCCCTACTCTACTCTACTCGCCTTTTGCTGCTTTTCCATTAGCCCCAGTCGCCTGCCCTACAGGGTGCAGTGTCACTGTAAACAGCTGAGCAGCACGTCAGTGACGTCATTTTGAGCGCAACACAACAATCTGTGGCTTTTTGTCACAAACAGAGTAAAAAAGGAAAGCAGAAGAAGGCTGCAGGTGGCAAGAAGAAATACACCTTGAGAAGCAGAGGAGAGTTTTGGAAGCTATACAACAGAATGAAGCCGAGGAGCTAATGGTAGCTACCGCTAGCATGCTAGGTCGTTGCGCTCATGACTCATCGATGACGACATTGTCTGACCAATCAGTAGCCGGCAGTCGGTGACGTCATCTTTTAGTATCGACTCAGCTCGCTTGGAACCAGACTGGAGTAGGTACTAAAACTAGCTTGCTATAGGAGGTACCAGGCTAGTGGAAACATGCTGCAAATCGAGTAGGGCCAAGTAGAGTAGGGCCAAGGCGTGCTAGTGAAAAAGGGCCATGAGTCTCAGAGCTCCCATTAGCACCCATGCTAAAAGGCTGGTTTTTACAGCAACAAGAAGCAGTCATCCAGCTATGCACAAAGCAGAACTGGTTAGAATATTTCATGTCTGTATGGGTACACACTGCTCATGAGTTTATGTTTTTAAACAAATGTATTTTTTGCTATATAAAAGTTAAGATTTTTGCATTAATGATTGAGCTGACTGACATGTGGGTTTCCTGTCATTGTTCGACAGGTTTTAAGCTTCACCTTTTTGTTACTGGACTGTCTAAATTAACTTTTAGAGATCATTAGTATGAAAGATGCTGTGGTCTTCATACCTGCACTTCAGAGGCTCACGGATGTTGTTGCTTAGACTACACCCATGTTTTATACAGCCTATGGCTTTTTTCAGGTGAGCACTAATGAATGAGTAACCTACTGTATGTGTAGGGGTTGTGTGCCTAGTTTGTGTAATTGAAGGCAATCTGAGTTCCATTATTAATTGATCAACAGTTTTATAATTTAATTAAATTAGGTCTTGCATCAGTATGATTTGCAGTATTTGGTTATTTGATGTTAATTATAGGTGTTAAGGAAAAAATAAGAGCCTGTAGCTTTAAGAAAGCCGGTGAGCTAGCTGATGGGACCTGACTTTGTGCATGGACGGCATGAGAGCCAAGAGGAGCTGTCAAAAGATGGTGATTCTTTTTTGTATTTTCTTATTTTTGTGTTTTTGTTTCATAAATCTAAGAAGACGAATCTTGATGGAGGACCCACTTTTGAAACACTTGTCAACCATACGTTCTAGTGGAAGGTTCTATTGGAAAAGTATACTGTGTTAGATTTTAAAGAGAAGTCTGGCTGTAAACACTTCAGGTATAATGACTTTTGTATATGCAACATTCCTGGAGATGTTTTTTTAAATCACAAAGGCGTGGTTAGGTGAAAAGAAACAAAACACAATCAGATTATTGTCTCTCTTTTGATTCTTGCATGCTAGTTTTAGTTTGTAGCATTAGTTCAAATTAATATTAAACTGTAACTGAAATTTGTGAGTTTCTACTTAATTAATAAACATTAGCTAGCTAACTTAATCCATACTTTATTTTATTGTCATGTTAATACTCCCCTTGAAACTTTAGATTTATCGAAATATACATTAATTTTCCTTCATTTTAGATTTTTTAGAATCAGAAACAATGAAAGAATCAGTTGAATCTGCAAATCTTGTCATCTTAACTAAAAAATATTCCTAATGAATGGGGTAGGACTTGGCACTGTCTGACCAATAGACTTGTTTTACTAAAATTCATCCCTGTACAATGAGAGCACATAGATGTTTTAGAATGTTTAGACTAAAGCTGTTTTTGCAGGGTGTAAAAGATGACTTTTTGGCTGTAAGAATTTCAGTTCCCTGCACTCAATCACGTAACATCCAGTGGCTGCAGGAACTACATCAATTGGCACTTCTGCACAGGCCTCTTTTTTCAACTGTAGAGGTCTTTTAATCTAGAATGGACACAAATAAGTGGCCATATTTTACATTTTTAGCTGCTATAAAGCTTTCAGCAATATCCAACTATCTCCCTGTGTCGTGCCCTTCTTTACACTCGGTTTCAGTTTTTCCCCTTCGTCTTGATATAAAACTACAAAAGCTGTAGGCGGGATAATAAAGACTAAAGGGCAGAACAACTGTAAAGAATATTTTGCAGATTATTTTCCAGTACCAGCCTGGGCTGACGTATAAACTCACAGATCTCAGTAAATTACCAGAAACACGCGGCATGTTTTAGCTTACATAAGCACAACACAAAACATGCCGAAGCGTTCACAGACTAAAGCAAACTCTTCTGTGCTTTCTTGAGTTTTGGAAAGTATTCATTTGGTGAATTACAGTTTGATTAGAGCTCAGCAGAAAAGAGAAACACTGTCTTGCTTGACTTCCAGGCCATGACGAGGTCTGAGAAAAGACGTCAAGGTTCTGCTGCATTTTTGCTGTTCAAGCTGTTTGTTATTTTGGAGATTAAGTGTGCCTTAAAAGTGGCCTCTGTTCTTGCCCCTGAAAGCTGTTTTATATCCCGAGCACTGTCTTATATAATCAGCTGGAACACACAGGAATGGCATCTCCAACAGAAGCAATTTCAACCCACTCTAAATCATTCTTGTCATATTTCCCAAGTGTGGGAAAAGTCGAGAAAGTAAAGAAGCAAAGTTTGAAACTTGTTTTATTGTGGTGAGAGGGGAAAAATTACTTGTATGGGGTTTTTCACAGATGGCAGCAATTGTTATGGGTCAAGCTGTTCTATAAAGTAGCTGTGTAGATCTCAGGACTTCGGATGGAGACTGTTTGAAGAGGCTGGTAGACTTCCAGGGAGAAGTAAATCCCAGTGGAGCCCTGCGCCGCTTTCAGGGGCTTTGTCAATAAAAGCAACCAAGCGAAGAAAATACCTTTGTCTCAATCGACTGAGTCCAAGTTATGTAATTTAAACCATGTGATTTTTCAATATTCCTCTCACTCTTTTCCTGGACAGGTCAGGATTTATAGAAAGAGGCCCAGTTGTGGTTCATTCTGACTCATTCACGCTCCTTTAGCAGTCATACTGGATGTTTGATTTCGATTATGTTAAGTGAAAATATTCCTCCAGGTCTGTAATTTTCTGCGTGCAGCCTGGCGTGCATGCATTTCCTCAAGGAGAGCACAAGTTGTCATTATAGCATGTGGAGGGGCTCGTCTGAGAGCTGCCGACGATCAAAACAGTCTTTTGCACGAGCCTGCCGTACAAGTTAAAACAAGAATCTGCCCTCAGCACCTCAACCTACAACACATGCACACTCCAACACACGTCGCACATGCTCAGGTTGTTTTTCTCGAAGATGATTTGTCCTCTCCAAAGTCATCTTTAAAGCTTGTCAGTGTTTCTGTTTGACATTGTAGTTTCTTGTAGTGTTTAGAGATAATGGCAATGACTCATATTTATCATAACACCAGACATTAGGACATTAGGGATGCACAATATTGGATATTTGCTGATATCAAATATGCCAATATTTCCATGCTTATTCCTGCCAATACCGATATCTATACTGATGCTGATTTTTTTTTTAAACTAGGGCACAAAGCCTTTGCTTAAAGCAGGGGTTGGCGATTTTGGAAAACTAGCATGAATTTGAAAGTAGCATCTCCTCGGAGCTCCGCCTATTTTACAAGTCTTGTCCCTACTTGGTGGCGAAAGGTTGTCTTTATTTTATATTTATTTTTGAATCAGCTTAACTCATCTTGATTCTTCTTTGTTTTTTAGCAGGTACTTATTTTTTCATCCCAATATGTACCGTGATTGGACCTCCCCAGTGTAGGGGGGTTATTAAACTGCAGCTGTGTGAAACTGCAGTTACATGTGTCCAGCATAGGGCAGCTGGCTTTGGGTTTGTGGCTTTTTGTCACAGTAAGATGGTGAGTTTTGTTTTTGGGACTACAAAAAAACAGCAAAAAAAAACTATTACTTATGGCCCTTTTCCACTAGCACGCCTTGGCCCTACTCTACTCGGCCCTACTCGATTTGCAGCGTGTTTCCACTGGCCTGGTACCTCCTTAAACAAGCTAGTTTTAGTACCTACTCTGAGTCCATACTAAAAGATGACGTCACTGACTGTCGGCTACTGATTGGTCAGACAGTGTAGTCATCGATGAGTCATGAGCGTGACGACCTAGCATGCTCGCGGTAGCTACCATTAGCTTACCCTCATATGTCTTTTCTTTGCAGCTCAATTGCTCTCGTCCTCGGCTTCATTCTGTTGTATAGCTTCCAAAACTCTCCTGTGCTTCTCAAGGGGTATTTCTTCTTGCCACCTGCAGCCTTCTTCTGCTTTCCTTTTTTACTCGGTTTGTGACAAAAAGCCAAAGATTGTTGTGTCGCTCTCAAAATGACGTCACCGCAGTGCTGCTCACCCCGTTGAGCAGGCGACTGGGGCTAATGGAAAAGCAGTACAAGGCGAGTCGAGTAGGGCCGGGTAGAGTCGAGTAGAGTAGAGTAGGGCTAATGGAAAAGGGCCATTAGAGCAGGGGTGGGGTGACATGCATTCTCCAACTTCCTCAATGGGGCCAACCAGGCTGTTTAAAAAACAAAAAATGCATGTTCATTAATAGTATCATGCTTTTCTTAATGGACACATTTAAAAAATATATTTCGGAAATAATATAATTGTTTCTGTTAAACTCCATTTTTTCATTATTGTGATTTTATTGATTCTGTTTTTAGGTTAATGCTGTAAATATTATCCTTATTTTTGTTTGATTTTACTAGCCTTAGATATGGTAATGTTGTAAATATCCTTGTTTTCTATTTTTAATGCCAGTTTATTTCTTTCTGGCTAACACCAGAACCTGAGTAACTAGTTTTGTTCTCTTCTCATGTAAATGCAGACTGAAATGGCAAATAAAACTCCTCTGAATCCTTAAATTTGGGGAAATTAAGGTATTGATCATCGAAACATTACTATTAGTTGAGGTTTCTCTGTGAATTAGCTTTCTGCATAATCATCACGGGAGATCTTCAGCTGAAAAAGTTTGGTGTCCCCTTCCTCATAGTGGGTCATAGTCTGGCATCTGTTTTTCCCAAATAACTACAATATATATTGTCATAAATGAAGTTTTCTTTTTTTAGATTTTGTTGCATACATATATCTCAAACAGGATACATTTCCCAGCCCAAGCTCCACGTCACCATTTTCTTCTATTCTCCCTTTTCATGGCACATATATTTCACCACTGGCTGCACTTATTGTCCCCCTCTTTCACACACCCTCCCTCCCCTCGCTGCTTTATTTTCACAGCTGTAACACCAGCAGTTTTCTCCCTCCTTTTACGCCGCGATGGAAGATATGTGCGCTGCTCAATCCCCTCATCTCCCTGTGATCTCTTTTGAATTCAAAGCCCTCATATTCCTGAGGCGTCGCTGAGAAGAAAAGCAGGAGAGGAGGCGCTCGCTGGGGGGATTGTGGTGGTGTGATTGAAAGTTCGACTGTGATCATAAAAACAGAATCACAATGGTGCTTCAAAAGTCCTGAATTAAACCAGGAGACAAAGCAAAGAGGCTGATCCGTTTAGATGACATTAAAAGGCAGAGCGATAAAACTTAAAGGCATCTTCACACCTGTGCTTTCCTCTTACAGATGTTTTCTCCAACTTGGCAGAACATGAATGATCTGAGATAAAAATAAGTCTTCAGTTAGTGATTGTAGAAATTAAGATCAAAGTCATAATTAGTGGCTTTTTTATTCCAGCCAAATCATTTTTTCAACCCTGGCATGAAATAACATCTCTCTCTCTTCCCATCACTTTCTCAGCTTTTACTGAGGCTCCGCAGACCCTCTGCACCAACGGCAGGGAGGTGGGTCGGGCCTGTGAGTCTCCATCATGGCGGCAGCCGCTCACCACCATCACCGTGTCCAAGAAACGCAACTGGCTGCAGCAGAGCTCCCTGGGAAAGAATCACTGCACCAAGGACGAGCAGCAGGGAATGCTGGGAGCTGAGGAGGAGGGCTCCTATCAGCCGCCTCCGAGTCCATCTCCTGACCACCTGAGACCCTCAGGGGGAAACACAGCACGGCCCGTCCGCCTGCACCTGCCTCAGGTCAGCAGGGATGCCTCCGTTTATGAGAGGAATAGTTGGATGTTTGGGGGAGGTGTTTTTCACTTTCTGCAGAGTCAAAAGACAGAATGTTCCTGTAAAATTACAAGATGTTACTTGATATTAGTGGGTTTTGTAGTGGGCAGAAGGTAGGTTTTGCTGTCTTTATGCTATGCTAAACTAATCAGCCATTTATGGGGAGCGAGTTTGGCAGTGAAGAAGAGGACAACCAATTACCTCACAGTTAAGGGACTAAGGGTGTTTTCACACCAACCATATTTAGTGCGCACCAAAGATGTTTTGGCCCAGGGTTTGGTGCGTTAGTATCAATGTGAATGCAACCACCGCACTTTGGTGCGCACCAAATCAGCTGGTCCGAGACCTCCATGAAGGGGTGGTCTCAATCCGCTCCATCTCCTGACATTTGGTGTGGTTTCACTGGTGTGAAACAAAGTGGTCCGAACCAATCTACTTTTGATGCATTACTTCCTGTTAATCCCACGGTTGAATCTTTTGCTGATTCAATTTGTCGATCTGTTTATTCTGGTTGAGGATTACGATGATTTACGAGGGTCCAGAAGGTCGCCGATGCCGTCTCAAACACGATACAAAAAAACATTTGAAGGAAAATGTAGAAGAGAGCGAAACGTAAACATTGTTTGTTTGGTGTAGGAAATGGTTACCATGGTAGCCTCTTCTTCGTTCTCTTCTGTAGCAGGTTTGGTAACCAGTTAAGTGCATATTGCCCCCTGCTGTTTCAAATCGAGTAAATACACAAGTGGGCCCGGGCACGCTTCGATGTTGCAAGTGTGAATGCAAGACAGCGGGGGAGGGGTGTGAACGGCGCCGCAGTACGGTTCGAAACAAGTGTGCCTAATGTGAAAATGCCCTTAAATTACAGGAAAACTGTACCAAAAGCTCAATTCCTGTGTCGGATGCTCCAAAGCTCAGTTGCTTTCAAAGGCAAAACTTAACTCCAGCCAAGTGACCTCTAAATACGTTGTTTTATCAACTTAAATCATACACATACCTTCAAGTAGATTTCAAGTCCCTCATAAAATATGGTCGCCATTTTGTTCTGTTTTTGAAGGTGTGATAATTCAGATTATGAAGAGGAGCAGGGCGGGGTTTGGCAGCTTTCTGGTGTTAATATCTCTGCGATAGCTAACACCAAAAGTGTCAGAAGTGATGCTAACTTTCTTGCTCACACTTCAGATCTCCTGACCCTGCATTGCAGCTGGATTCAATGTCTGTAATCAGGCAGATCCATCTTGCCAAGCTTCAATCTATGACAGTTGTTTTTAGCCCAAACAGTATCGTATAAGGCGAGCCAGATGACAAGAGGAAGTGACTGCTCACGTAAAGATCAGCAGCAGTTTTATTGGATCTATGCTGCATTTCTTTATTAAATTAAAACAAACACTAAAGGCATTTTTGATTGGCCAATAATATATTTCAATGACAGAACGAATGTTCAGTCACCTCCCAGATATACTTTTTAAAGGTTCTGCCCATTTCCAAACACTTCCAATGGTCTGTTGCCCTAAAGAATGAGTCAAATATTTTGATTGGTCTGGTTCAATCTGGTGTGCCAGGTTATACTTTTACATCAGCTAGGATAAGTTTAGCCACACAACAATAAGGACCTTACAGTATCTCATGTTATTGGCGACTCCACTGCTTTATATCAGTGTTTTTATTTTACTCTGGCTGTAGACAGGCTGTAAGATTTAGTAATCACCTGATCAGGATGTTTTGAGATACTTTTAATTGTTTTGACATAAAAGACATTTACCAGAAGTTATTTTAAGCCATTTGTTTGCCCAAAACAGCTTTAATAAGACATGGTGAATTCTAGTCGCCTTGGAATCCAGAACTAGAAAAAATCAAATGAACAATAAAATCAAAAGATCATATTTGAGACATATTTTTGCTTGGTTTGACAGTTAAAATCTGCTATTTAAGATAACCCTTATGGTCTTGTTTTAGGTCAGCGTCAGTCAGGCAAAGGTGTGCCCTCATCCTCGGAGCGTGGACCCCACTGAAGAGAATGATGCCGATGATGAAGGAGAGATCTGGTACAACCCGATACCCGAGGACGATGAGCCGGATTTATCCCACCGACCCTCTGTTCAGCTGCTGGTTCCTCCTCGAGCAGAACCCCAGAGGAGGCCGAGCAGGGGGGCCGATGTGGGTCACGGCGGCAGGAACCTGGGGGTCAGCGTTGGGCTGGAGGTGGTTGGGGAGAGCCTCTGTGGAGGTGCAGGAGGAGGAGGATCAGGAGATGGGAGTCCGGGGAATGCTGCACATTCCACAGAGGCACCACATCTGCACAGACAGATGCTCGCGTGCAAACCTCAGGAGGAGGGGGGGCCCTCCACCAGCAGAGCCACAGGTAAGGCATAAAAAAGACACCTTCACGTTCTCCTTTTTACACTCTTTCTCCTTTTTTTCTCTTCCTCATTCTCTCCCCCCTCACATACCTTTAGGGGCGCCGCTCAGGGCTGTTAAGTGTCTGTCGTTTGTCTGTCTGTCAGTCACTCAGCGGATTTTCATGGCTGTTCACACCTTGAGCGCTAATTACAGCTGTTGCTAAATTGGCCCCAATTAAAAGCATCAAGAGGGTTATTTAGCTGCAAGTAATTTATGGATGACGTTGCCCTACCCTCACGTGTGAATTCTTTATCTTATACTTCATATTGGAATTTGGCTTTATCTATAATTCACTCCTTAAAATGTCATCGGAGTCATTAAAATACTGAATCCCGCTAACATTATGGGTAACTGATCCAACATGTACGAGGACAAAAATGCACCAAAAAAAGTTTACCTTTAAATATATGTAGCTATAAAGAGGACTTGTTATGTTCTCAGTGAAGCTTCTATTATAAAGTTTTCCCTTTGTTATATCTGATATTCAAACACAAGCAAGAACAGGGGTGAGCAACTGCTGGCAAGGGAGGCACATGAAGTCCTCCTACTCTCTACACCAGTCAATTTGAAAGTGAAGTGAAGAAAGTGAAGAAAACATGATGATATCTCCTATAAAAACATAAAAGAAGCAATATTTCCAGGAAAATGGAGCTGTAGTTGGCTGTAATGATCTCATTAAAAGTCCCCTCTTAGCATTACTAAATGTTGATTGAAATAAAAACTGAATTGTGTGTAAAATAAACAAAAATATCTAGTGTGATTTGCCGATATCACAGATGATATATGGCTGATACAATAGCTGTTAATACAGGAAAAATGGCCATATCAGCTGATACCTATATTGTACCGACGATATTATGCACCCCTGCAAAAAAAAGGAAAACTTTACCGCTGATTGAATAATGTGGTTGATCTTGATTGGATTTATTTTGTACTATTAATTGCTGAAATCTAGGGAGGAGAATCAAAAATCAATTTGAGTTGAGAATTGTTAACAGCTCCATCAAATAATTGATATTATAAATCTTTTTGCTCATCAATTCCCTTACCAATTCCTAACACTGACAGGGTTCAGAAGCATCAGAATTGTGGCTTAATTTTTTACAAAAGGTGCCTACTGCACAACCTTAAACACCAGCAACTTGCAGAAGCAGTTATCTATGCTGTGACATGTGGTTGACATGGTTGACACTGAAAATCTACAGGCCAACATTTGCCCACACAGAAAATTTGCAGGAATTAATCAGGGAATCGTTAAAGAATTGGATCAATTAGCAGGAGTGTTAATAGCATTGATATCGATAAAATCGTATTATATTCCATTCCAAGTGAAATTCACTCAACGACATGGAAACTGACCAGTAGCATAGCTTCATGAAAAAAATTCTGCCACCAGGGGGCTCTTTAGCAAAGCAATACCAAGAGATGGTGTCAAAGGAAGGGGTGATTGTAGATTGTAGGATTAAGTCCCTGCAACTCCATCCACACTCTGTAAAAAGTCAAATTAATCACAGCTAGGCAGCTTGGAAGGCAGAAGCTGTAGCCAATTACAGAAAATAATTTTAGTTCATCTGAAGAATCCAGCAGAAAACATTAATGAGATACAGAAACACAACAGCAGCCTGTTCTAACAGTTCCTTGAAGGCATCATTTACTCATATTAGATCTCTTGCATTACTAGGAATATCACGTCTTTGCAATCATGGAGCAAGATTAAAAATTCATCTTTTTGTAGCTGAAGAGCAGCATTTTGTAAAGTTTGCAGCCTGTAGCTTTCAAAGCTGAGTTTGTACCTGTTCTGTTGTGTCTGATTAAAGCAGACGGGAGCTCCTTCTGTCCAATCGTACCACTCCATACCAGCGTCCCTCATTAGTTAAACTCAAATGGACATTAACCAGGAGGAATTCAGAACCAGCATTCCTCTGAGGAACGAATATCCATTTATTTTTGACTGAAGCACACTGACGGCTGTGAACTTTTGCTTGTACTTTGGAGTTTTTCAGTGGAATAAATGCCCTCTTGTCTCCAAACCTCTCATTAAAACTGCACCTCTGATGTGTGAGGACACAGAAATGCATAATTGCCTGCAGAGTGACTTTAAGTGCTCTGTCTGGTTCCCCATAAAGTCTCTTTTTTATTTACTTCTGTGCTTGGAAAATGTTGACAAGTTGAGTCCACAGGGTTGGCATAATGATGACAGCCAGCACACAGCTCCCTGTCTCTTAATAAGCTCGCTCTGCCTCTCCCCAACTTCCGACTTTTTGTTCCCTCTGATGTGGCAACATGCTAGTTTCAACCAATTGGCACATCTCGGGCTGAGCCTATAATTACAACATTTGACAACGCTTTTCTGTGGCACGCAACAGACATTTCTGGTCGTCAGAGCACAATGTGAGGCTGGGCCGTTAGTGGATGCAGAGTGAAATCCAACACTGAGGCTTTAGTGTTTGCAGACACGGTTTTACTGCAGGAATGACGGCTTGAATATGTTTTTCATCCTTCAATTCTTCTGTTGAATAGTTGAAACCACAAGCTGTTGAAACCTACTGCAAGACAAGGAAGTAACATGTCTATTTAAAACTATTAAAAGAAGACAATAACACATCTTGTGGGGCTCAAAATAAATCCACACCTGGACACAGGCTTAATCAGTGATACATAAACTCCTTAATGCTCTTTTACTGCTTTGTTCCCACATGTAGGCTTAAGGCCAGAGAAAGACTAAGGGGAAAATGATTCGGTCCGTAGCTTCTGGTAAATACATTTGGTTTTTGATTGATGACTTGCTGTCATTCAAGCATAATGTTGAGCAACATGTTAAAAAATTACAGTTTTGACTTGGGTGTTATTTCAGAAATAAATTGTGTTTTTCCCATGCTGAAAAACATGCTGCTTGATTATAATGATGTTTGGTTATACACTCAAAGTACAAAAATAGTTGTATTGGCTTTCGGCTGGCAAGAAGGTTCCTAGTTTGACTCATCAGCTGGTTCTGTCTGTGTGATGTTTGCATGTTCTCCTGGTGCATGCAATGGTTTTCTCTGTTCACTCCAGTTTCCCTCCACAAACTAAAATGATGCTCATTAGTTTTATGGTTAACGTAAGAGTGTACAGTAAAAGCCAGAAGTTTGGACACACCTTCTCATTCAATGTGTTTTCTTTATTATCATCACTATTTACATTGTAGATTCTAACTGAAGGTATCAAAACTATGAATGAACACGTGGAATTATGTAATTAACAAAAAAGTGTGAAATAAATGAAAACATGTCTTATATTCTAGTTTCTTCAAAGTATCCACCCTTTGCTCTGATTACTGCTTTGCAGACTCTTGTCATTCTCTTGATGAGCTTCAAGAGGTAGTCACCTGAAATGGTTTTCTCTTCTCAGGTGAGCCTTTCCAGGGTTAATTGATTAAATTTCTTGCCTTATTAATGGGGTTGGGACCATTATTTGTGTTGCTCAGAAGTCAGGCTGATTCTCAGTGGACAGCCCTATTAGACGACTGTTAGAATTAATATTATGGCAAAAACCAATCAGCTAAGTTAAGAGAAACGAGGCCATCATTACTTCAATGAGAATCTACAATGGAATTAGTGATGAAAATAAAGAAAATGCACTGAATGAGAAGGTGTGTCCAAACTGTTGGCCTGTACTGTATGTGTGTGAATGGTTGTCTCTCTGTGCCAGCCCTGTGATTGCCTAGTGTCACCTGGGATAGGCTTCTGCCCATGTGACCATAAAAGGGATAAGTGGATAGATGGATCATCATGCAAACCCCAACCTAGAAAAATCCAAAGGAAAACACAAGCTATACTCTTCAAAAATGGTTTGGAAACATTATTTTGGTTGATTATTTCTCATCTTTAATAATACTATTTGGTGTGGTATTTCAAATTGTTGGAAAGCCTGATTAGTCACCTTAGCAACAAGTGAAGTTGTAAGGATTGTGCATTCTTAAAATGAGCAACATAGCTAACGATGTTCCAAAATCCCCTCTTCTCCTTAAAGCAAGCCTATGGTTGTGCAGTAAAGCACTGGTCTTCTTGGGGTGTTGTCTTCCCGCTAACCCAACATTGGGGTCTGTCTTTGACTGCCCCAGTCTCATGGTCCTTGGTCCGAAGTTTAGAAATGTACCAGGGCTGACACTAAATAATGCTGCCACACTGCATATTGGACCAGCAGCTTCCAGGTGCAGGAAATAATGGCACTTTTTCTAGGTAATTCCCACATGTTTGTTTTATTGCTTAATACACAAATCATACAAGGCTTAACTCGTTCTTAAGGTAACTAATCAGGCTATCCAACAATATAAGATGTAATACCAATTAGTGTTATTGAAGGAGATAAATAATCAACTGAAATAACAGTTTTTGAGGAGTAAAGTCAAATAAAATAATACTAGAATATTTAGAAAACTAATTGGAATGAAGGACTTCTTGGTCTGTATTTAACTATTTAACTGTAAAAGGCTGCTGCAAACAAGAGGCACTAATATTGTGGATGCAAAAAATCAATCTAATTATTGATTCCTGGTTATTTCTTGTGTTTTTTTTTTCACACTGCAGTGTAATTTGTGTTTGCTTACTACCCTAAGTTTTCCATTACACCAGCCTTGTTCCTTCTGTGAGTGCTTCAGCAAAACTCTCCATCCTCAGAGACTTTTCCTGCAGGATTAGGATTAAAGTGGTCTGGAATAAGTCTCACGAAAAGGTGCTAATCATAGCACACAAAGCTAATTAAATTGAGTCTATTCCTGCTTGCACCTTTTGATAGATTTCCTCGCTGCACTGATGAAATTCGCCGGTGTCGTGAGGGCCCTCTGTGCTGAGTTAGCATGAGAGGACATAATTGGAGGCCGGAGTTGCTTGTTCAGCTCTTGTGAACAATAAGGCCTTTTTTAATTTCCCCTGCACTCTCTCTCTCTCGCCCTTTTCAGAAGTGATTCATTTTCCATCAACTTGTCTCCATTCAGAGAGCTCATTTACATCCCGTAATAAGATTGGCTTTAATGGGAGCACTTTGGAGCAGCCCTGTGGTTCTGCACTGCTGTGAAACTGAGAAGTGGGACTGGAGGTGTTTTTTTTTTAACCCCTCTCTGCTCCCTCCCTCTCTCTCCTCCGGAACTGCCCCCCTCCCTGCTGCCTGTTGACTTTGCAGCTGATTCCTGCGGGTTTGGCGACGCCATCCCACACGAGAGGAGAGAAAGGAGCCACGCTACGTGTCATCGCAGAGCAAACAGTCTTTACACGGTGTTTGTGTTTGTTGTGGTGCAGCAGAGGCTGAAGTTTAAAGTCAGTGGAAAGGTTTAGAGCCAAAAGAATGGTGGGAATTTAATAGACTGCTTCAGCATTTGTCTTGTTGTGTTTACTGGTAACTCATTTTTTATTGGCTGCAGACTGACGCCTCAATTCTTCACTTTGGCTGGTGTGAGTGGTTAAGGCTTGAGGAACTGGAGTCAAAGCAACAATGCTGAGATCATGATACAAACCTCAGTTCCAATGAAGTTGGGATGTTGTGTAAAACATTAAACATTATACAGTGAAGTGTTTGTGAACTAAGAACACTAATTGTTAAAGCCTTATACGTGGTATTTCTTTCACATTTTTGCTTGATTTACAACTTCAGTTGCACAACAGTCTACACTGTCTCGTTTTGTGTTTCATAATGCTCCATACACTTTTAGACAGGTGACGGGAGACAGGTGTGGACTGCAGCATATCAGTCTAGTATCTGAACTCTCCTGAAAAAGATGGACGGCAGCCTGTGTCGCTCCAACCAAACCATTCAAAGAACCCTAAAAACATGATTAAAAATAACTTAAATGGCTTAATTGAATTAAAACAAATCAACACAATACAGTAAAATAAAAGTCAAGTAAAATCCGGGAAAGCTTGCTTATAAAGTGTGTTTAAGAAGTGACAAAACCAAACTTAAGACAGTATATGAGCTTGTTAAATTCTAACCCGTTCTTGTTATCTATAAATTTACAGAATTTGATTATTCTCTGTACGGCGAACATGAAAAAACAAACAGTTTAAGACTTGCAGCACATAAAAGTGACCACATATCTTATATATTTTTTTAACCTTTATTCTATCTAGCTTTTGACTCTACAAATTTGTTAACTTTGCCAAGAGGTTATGTTTTTATCCATGTTTACTTCTTTGTTTCTTTTTAGCAAGAAAAACTGCAGGATGGATTTACATTAAAATTTTACCAGAGGTGTGGTTTGGTCCAAAGGAGAAACCATTAAATCTTAGTGGTAATACAGATATTAGTCTGGATGCAAAAATTCCCAAAATTCCAAAAATCCCATAGAGAAGGAATTTTAAAAAATCATCTCTTCCACTTTTTATTGGATTCATTTTCAACTTCACAGGATAAAATGCTGTAAATTCGTCTATCATCAAGTAAATTTCATCTTGATCCAATCCAGATTGACATCACAAAAACACTGAACTTTATAATGGCAAATCCCATTGAGGATATTCAATAATTCAAATCAAATCAAATCAAACTATTAAGGGATGTTCCCAAAACTTCTACCTCAATGTACTGTATGTGGCGAGTTTGGTCTGGATCCTGGCACTGTTCTGGTTCTGGTGATCCAGAATTGTGTCTTACTGTGGTGTCAGAAAAGCCACCAAAGCCAGAACTGAGCTATTTTGCAGAGGTCTGTGCTCTCTGAGGGCTTTTCCAGCTCTTAAATAAATCAATGATCAACTGCTTCTATCCACACAAATGTATCTTTAAGATTGAGCATTTTTCCATAGACAGAGCTGATATAGAAGGAATTTAATGATGCCCGGATAACTTTAATTTCCAGTCATATTTTAAGGGTCTAACCTTCAGTGTGAACTTTTATAACGTCAATTATCTACACCAAAACAGGCCGTGCAGCCTCAGTGACCCGAAACTATTCCTGTCCCATCTTTTGTTTCTTCTCCATTAGATTCTTGGTGATTACGAGCCCGTACAGACTCCACTTTATCTAAGGGCCAAACATTAAACAGGCTTTTCTTTGATTGAGACTCAATCAGTTGGTCTGCTGACTTAATGAAGCGATGCAGATGTCGATGACTCTTCGTCACTATAGCGCTGCTCTGTCCGGCTGGCTGCCTCCTTTTCCTTCACCGGATACACTCCAGACTCCTCGTGTGCTCCCTATTGACGGACTTTTTGTCCATCTGAATGCTCTATTTGTATGGAGAATAATGATTGATGGACTTTTGGGGGTGGCAAGCACGCTGCGTTCCCAATCTCTTGTTCCCTTTTAACGCCTGTTTGGGGAATCTGACTTGGCCGCAGCTCAGGATGGGATCAGAGCTATTTCTGGGGGTTGTTTTGGTCACGCTCTCTGCAGGGCTGCAGCGTTGGCTCCGGCTGCTAAAGTTACAGGAGAGTTTGGGCCTCCGATCTGAGACCTGGAATCTAATCTGGGCTGCACGGTTTGGGTCTGGAGGAAGTCAGCAAGTCAGAGGAGCGATGTTGTTGCTGCAGCAGCGCCTCAAAACCAGAGCGGATTCCTGAGCTTAGTGAGGGATGTGAAGTTCAGGTCACACAGTGTTCTCATGGCTCCTTCTCTCTGCTCTGTTTCTCATTTCATCACAGGAGCAGCTGTGGAAAAGTGTTTTGATGAGTGAAGACTTTTATCTGTGTACACTAATACATAATCCCTCCTTAACTGCTCATGCATGCATGGGTGGTCACAATACCGTCTGAAGTCTGACGGACAGAGAGCCTGATCCTGACCAGGCCTCTGGTGAGAGATTTTAAATATGTTTACAACCTTCCAGGATGTTTTAGGGCTGCAGCTAACTTAGCTTTTGAGTTAAATGCTATAAAAAACTTCTTAAAGCTGAGAGTCTGAATGCTGTTTTGCTCACCTTAAAAAAATAAAGAATATGGATGAATGCTCATCTGATTGGAAAAAGGCAGCAAATTAAGGATGCTTCACTTGTTGGCATTGTGTAACACTGATGCCTGCATGGCAGAATGTTGCTGTTCATGCATGTATAAGTGTGTTTGGATGCAGAGATCGTTTAGGGTGCAGAAAATTTTAGCTCCAGAAACTTTTCTGGGTCTTTCTATGGGCTGTTAAGATGGGTAATTTTGGAAATACATTTCAAATTGGAAAGTTCATGAGGATTAAATGGAAATTAGGTCAATCTAAATAAACTGTGTCATACCCAAACCCAAATATAAACATTTTTTTTTGTCATAAACAGATATTCATCCAAAATAATACAATTAAAACATTACATTTCATCAGATTTATTTGTCAGTAAAAATTTATCAGGTTTATTTTATTGAATAATCAATTTCAGCTTCACCTGATGTCTGTGGGCTCCAATGTGTATCCTCGACAGTGTGCTGTGTGCATGTGATTGATTGAGAGAATAGATTTTGTGAAGTTTACTAGCTTTAAATCTTATTTTTTTTGCTTAAATGTAGTTTCCCCAGTGTTACATTCTTGCATGGAAGAAAGTGGAAGTGGAAGGAAAGTTGCAACAGGCTGTGATTTCTCAAATTAAAGAGAACATTGATAACGCTAACCACATCAAAAATAAGACTAAAATGGCAAATAAGTTAAAAACTTTCAAAAAAAGGTTCCCTGCAGAGGAAAAAAAGAGGCAGGAGTCCAGAATTTCAAAAAAGGGCCCACAGCCTCACCACTAATGTGACACACATCAACCAGACTGCTGTTTTCACACTCCTTATATACTCTGCTACCTGCAGCTCTAATCACAGCCTCACTGACCACAGGTGTGATAGCTCTCACACCTGCAGACAATGCAGGTGAGAGTTAATGCAACTATGATTTAACATAAAGAAAACACCAAATAGACCTTATAAAATAAAGGAAAACAAAGTGTACCCATCCCTCTTGTGCAGTATTAAAAGCAAAAGATAGTTAAATCTAAAACATTTTCAAAGTTAAATGTAAATATTCATTTACCCATATTCTTCACACAAATGCAGTGTAAAAAAACTTTTATTGATCCGACCTCAGGGGGACTGTCTGTGTTGACTGCAGCAAAACACAGCAAAGCAAAGTGTGCACAGAAAGGTCTGACATTTAAGTGCGGCAAATTTCCATAAAAAGCACTTCTGTGACGACTTAACTTTGCTGCAACGTCTTAACGACAAGATGTCAGTATGCTGAATCTGTAACAAATATGGAATAATACTCAAATACTACCACCCTACATTTGGCATTCTATCCATATATCACAATACAATGTTTAATTTTATTGGTCTAGTTTAACCAAAACTGGAAAGGTGAAATAATTAAATGTTTTCTTCTGCAAAATTATTAGAAATCTGCCATTTTACTTTTTCTAGGTTCTTAAAATATTACAGTTTGGATAAAAATAACCATTGCATCAGCACCCTTGCCTACAGTAGCTGTTTGTTCCTTGTTATTTGTACATTAGCCGCACAGATCTGCCTGTGTGGCTGCAGTCGCTCCAGATTTAGCGTCCACTCTGTCGTTTGAGTCACAGCGGAGCAGGAATGCCTGCAGTGGTCGGAGAGCTGGGCCACATGAGTGCTGCTTTGGCAGGGGGCCATGTTGTGCTAGTGAGAAGGGCCTGCATGCTTGGATATATTAGCAGGGGTTTTGTAACCATTGTAATGAAACGACCGGGGCTCCCGCGGCCCCTGAAAGGCCTTCCAGCTCTGAATGATCCCGAGCCAAAAAGGAGAGGAAGCAGCGCTGAGTTTGGCCTCGGTCACTGAGTAAAGAAACTACAGGACAAGTATGCCATTCACCGCTTTATTTACTCTCCTCTTGTTTGGAGCACACCCTCGTCCTTTCTTTTTTTACATCAAACACACATTTGGCTGACACCCTTGTGCTGACACACAGTTAAAGGTACAACTTGGAGGATTTTTGTACTAAAATGTCTAAACTAAAAAATGACTGACTCAAACATAATTTCAGAGCCAGAAAGATCCTCAATTACAGTTGTTGAGTAGGTCACCATGACAGAGCTGCCATGACAAGACACAACCTTTTTACTGTTGCCATGGAAACAGAAGACATGCCATCAAACTCTGCTTCAATAGGAGATCGACCACAATCACTCTATGCCAACAGTGGTGTTTTTTGTTGCCAAAGCTTCCCCCAAAGCACACAAATTCACCCCCACAACCTCAAGCGTTTGGCCTGACAAGACACTTCTAAGATGAGTAGTGTTTAGAGTGGATAGCTCCGCCCACTTCCGCAACTTCTGCTTCTTTCTCATCCTGATCAGGGGCCCATCCAGAGGAAGACTGGACCATCTTCTGAAACTTTAATTCCCCACCCCAACATCTTTTTCAATGATTGACTTTTTGCCTTGTCAAGATATTAATGGGAAGCAGCGATGGAGGCTGTTCTTCTTTGGATTGATTTTACAAACTCTGATTCATTAAAGGTAGGAACATCTATTTGGCCCAGTCACACTTTTATTTTCCTGTGTGTGGCCCTCGATGGAAAAAGTTTGGACACCCTGTGTGTTTCTATATCTGGCAAATCCTGCGCTCTGCTTTAAAAATGCAGCTTAACCATGCTGTTCCTAAAAGATACTTCTGTTTTTATCTGTTAAACATAATTTGTTTTCATCTGGGTAGTAAAGCAGAATGTGGGGCATGAAGTGGCTACTGGGTTTGTTGGGCTGTGTTACAGTTTGGACAAAGTGTTTGATTGGGGTTTTTGGCCTGAGCTGATATTGGGACTATAACTTTTCCAAAAAAATCAAACTCAGTCGCCTTTTAAGACCTCAAACTCAAACATAGACCTTAGACATTTCCATTTGAACATTTTACTATTTACCTCTTTTGAGGCCATGGCAGTAGTCCCTATGTCTTTGCATAAAATCCTGATTTCTAGTCTGTGATGGTCTTGTCCAGGCCTTTGGTGGGGGGCTTGCTGAGGAGAATGCAGTCACACAGGGCAAATTACTTAGCAAGCAACTGCACGTGGGTGTAAGGCTGATAAAATGGCCTATTGATTTGTCATGGACAAGGAGTAAGCCAGCAGCTTACTTACAGAGTGCTTCCTTCTGATTGCTTTGCCTGTCCTCTATTTTCTCAAGGTGTATTTTCTGTTGTTGGGCTCAAAAAAGCAATGAAGGCCTTCTGTTGGATGAGGTTGTTCCCTATATATATATTTAAAGGGATACTCTAGCATTTTTTAGTTTTCGTGTCCAGATAATGTAACAAAAAAGAAGAATCATGCTCTTTGCTTCTTTCTGTTCCTTCTAAAACTGGTTGTTGTATTAACATACATATTTATGTGATTACATGTTCAAATTTGTTTAATGGGCATATAAAGTTTGGCGAAAATACGTATTCTTTTGCATCGACTTGGTTGTTTTTGTTGTTTGTTTTTCAAAGTTTGACATGAATAAAAAGAAATAAAGAAAGAAACAAGCACGCAGGACTGTTTGGAGCTGCTGAAGAGTTTATCTGATGGCATAGGCTAAAGGCAGACTAACACTTCCCATTGACTCGCACTGTTTAAGCTAAGCTAAGTAGCAGTGGGCAAACTCTTCTAGTCTCTTCCTTGTTACTGCACGCACAAAGAGAGTGGTGTCTATCTGCTTGTCATGAGGCGTAAGGAAAGTCATTAATACAAAAAACAAGATGACAGTCCTAACCAATACACAAAGACTCTAAAAGTAAAAGCTTGATGCTCTTGTAAGCCTGATGCCAACTAGGTTATCTAACTTTAAACACAGTATCTGTGCTGTGGATCTGAGTGAATGAGAAGGTTTAAGAGAGTAAATTAGGGACAGCAGATTATTGTCTCGCTCCAAGGCTTATCAGACTACGCTCAGTGTCTGCCTCTTTCTTTTTCACACACACATATTGTTGCAGCCCCGGCGCCTTTTGTCCTGTCACTGGAGGACGTTTCACATTATCCCACTATTTCCTAGAATGACATTCTGGCTCAGGCTCAAGAGATGATAGTAGAAAAGAATATCTTGATAATCATCAGTCCATCCCTCCTCCTCCTCCTCCTGCACCTGTCTGGAGCCGGCGTTGTGAAAAGCCCTCGTCATAAATTCCTGGGCTTTGTTAAGAGGTGTCAGTGACCGGGTGCCAGAGGAGGGCCGCGGGGTCAGGGCGGCTCTATGTGTGTGTGTTTGTCTTGATGCATGCATTTTTACATGCACTCTCTCTTTGTGTGGCAGTGATGTGGTGAGTGCATGTGCGTGTTAAAAGTGTTGGGGGGTTGGACGCAGTAACTCGGCTCAGGTGTCACATGGAGAAATGCAGACCTTTTGCTCTTTAACCCCGGAACATGGCCCTGGAGGGTTGGGTGTCAAACCATCGCCCCTGAACCTCAGTGAGGAGGGTGTCACGTTTCTCTGCTGGCTGCTGCCACAAGGCCAAAGACTACAGAGGACATGGCTGCATGTGTGTGTGTGGGTGTGAGGGAACAGTCATTAACTTTGGCAAGGCTGCTGGACGTTGCCCCAGTTCATGTTGATTAACAAATAAATGGATCAATAGCACTCTCTCTTAAAGGCCCCAGCACGAGGGATGGTGGTGTCCAGGACTGTGAGACGAGTTAAGTGAATTGGCTCTGAAGTTGGCTGCAAGAATTCACAATTAAGAGGAAAGTGTCTTTGTCCTGCAGCCATGGTGCAGAATGCTCCAGCTGATCGATTTAAATCAATATAATCAAATTAAGAACATTATCCTGGCACTGCTTGAAGGTATTGAGCCTAAATAGCATGAACAAGAGCAGGTGGATCATTTGCTACCAGCCTGTGCAGGGATTTATATTTACTTCTCTTTTTGACTCCAAAAGTCTGCATGGTTTAAAAATATCTGAAGTGGGGACGTTGTGTAAAACTTAAATAAAAGCTCATTACAAAGCAAATCCTTTTGGACCTATGTTCAAAAAATACACAACAAAGACAAGATATTTAATGTTTAACTTGTAAACATGATTGATTTTATTCAAATATTCACTCATTTTGAAATTGAGCCAGAAGCACGTTCCAAAAAAAGCTGGGACAGGGGCATGTTATGTTTGCACTTTATATGAGCCTAACATATTCAATGGGAAAATAGTAAATCGTGATTATCTTACTATATATTTGGATCATATCATGAATCACTTTTTCTCACTAATTATTACATGCTTCATGCTGTCATAGAACGTATACGCTTTCAACACTATAATTTTGAGCATAAAAGAATGGCCAATACTTATAAAATATAAATAAAGTGCATAATTACATGTTGCAAAGTAATTTTCACAATTGTGAAAGGCAGCAATTATGAATATCTTCTGTCTCTCATACCCATGGACACCAGTTGACATAAATTCTGTTTTACTGTGAATGTTTACTGCACAATCTGCACTCCTCACCATCCCAATGCTGTCTATTCAGGTGTGTGTTTGTTGGCTCCATTACTTAATCTGATCTTGTACATATTCTAGTTCTTACCTTTATTTTTTATTTAAAAGTTTAATACCTATTTTCTATATCTCTAGTCTGTACTTGAGGAGTAAAGTTAACCAGCGTCAAATTCATTGTAACTTACCCGGCCAGTAAAGCTGATTCTGATTCTGTGATTTAGATTAAAAGTGAGTTAATCTTCCAGCTTTACTTGGCATTGTATTGCTGGAAAAATCATGGATGTGCATGAAATAGATATTATCTGGATGGCAGCATATGTTGTTCAAAACCTGTATGTATCTTTCAGCTTTTATGTTACCTTCAAACATGCAAGTTACCCATGCCATGGGTACTACTACACTCTTATACCATCACAGATGCCATCTTTTGATCTTTGCTCTGGATAGTCCTTTTCCTCTTAAGCCTGGAGAACACCACGTCCATGATGTCCAAAAACAGTCAGAAATGTGGACTCATACCACAGCAGACTTCAAATACCTCTTGGTTATTAAAATGTTTGCTTAAAAATAGTTTGAGGTTGCTTTTGGGGGAAAGTGACAGCCCTACAGCACCCACAATAAACCTAATCCATCATTGTTAGCATCACAGCTAAGCCCCAGAAATATTTTGGTATGATAACCATCGGCCATAAGTATGATCTAATATATTTGGATAATGATAGTGGGGAGTTAAGAACTGAAAAGATTGCAGAAACAAAAATGGTTAAACTGATTATCTGCTGTTGTCAAAGTTAAACTACCGCAGAATAAACAAACAAGTAATTAAATGTACCCAGAGTGCTTACAGGATTACGACTGGCGGCGCCACTGCTTATGTAAGACCTCAAAAAGGAGTTTAAATAAGTGTTTCCCTCTTGAAAACCTTGTTTCAGCCCTGACCAGAGCCTTCTCTCTGTGTTACCGACCCCTCCCCAGATGTTGTTTGGGTAGTTTGCACCTCTACTGCCCTCCGCCCATGCTCTCCCTCTCGGCGCGCCTCTCAGAGCGCCTCTGTGTCTATTATTGGCAGGAAGCAGTGACAGGGAAGCCCACTCAGCCAGCGGGGTAAGGGGGTTAAACATGGTTTGGTGAGGAATGTGAGAGAACAGCCGTGTTCATTTGTACATTCACCAGCCGGCCTGCCAGCCTTCCAGTCAGCCATCCAGACCTCAAGTGCCTGGACAAGGGGCGCCTTTGTCCCCCCATCTGCCGGCTACACCCTGCCCTGCTCCTGCCCCCCATCTTACCCTACTCTCCATCCTGTTGCACCTCCTCTGCCTCCCTCTTTTCAGCGGCGGGCTCTGGCCCCAGAATAGCACAGCAGGTCCCCTCTGAAAATAGAGCTGGTGATGTTGGCAGGGTCAGGGTCTCTCTCTCTCCCCTCCCTACCCTCTATCTCTCTGTATTACTGCTCTTCTCTGTCTCACAGAATCAGTCTGTCTTTTCTTTTTTGGACATGTATAATTAGCTGATGGAAATAGAGAGCCAACAGTTAAACTCTACATTAAGAATGCTTCTAGAAAACTGTCCTGGTTGCAGGCATGACCTCGTCTAAATATGACCTCAAAAGGCCTACAGAACGGAAAAGACAGCGTCCATTTGAATGGATGTTCATGAACGAGTCAAGTCTTTTGAATGGCTCTTTTAAGGGAATGATGTGAGTTGCGAGTAAGCCATTTGTTTGCCAGCCATTCTGAAATTTGCTGGCAATTTTCATTTAAGAATGGCTCACAGATGAACGACCCACTCACAACTGCAAATTGGTTCACATTGTTCCCTTAAAAGAGCTGTTCAAAAGACTCAACTCATTTGCGAATGTCCCATCTCTTGCGCAAAGGTCAACAAAACAAAACCTCTGTTTATGAGTAGAAGGAGATAATACAATGATAGTAGAAGATAAAGTAACATAACAGGGTAAAAACAAGTCATAACAAAAACACAAGACTGTTTGAAGGGTTTGATGACTGTAGGCAGAGGCAGGCTAACATACCCATTGACTCGCACTGTTTGAGCTAAGCTAATTAGCCCTGTTCTTGTAACTGGATGCACAGTCGAAAAAAGCGTGTTTATCTACTTGTAATTGTCTGAGGAGTTAGGCAAGACAAGGAAGAAGGGAAAAAAGTTGGTGTATTGACTATATGTTTGTTTATTTGGTAGAAAGGATCAGGGTTTTGGGACAGCGAACAGTTGGACCTTGATAAATTGACATATTTAGCTTATGTCTGCAAAATCCTGTGTGGCTCTG
This sequence comes from Scarus forsteni, assembly GCA_036419115.1. Taxonomy (NCBI): domain Eukaryota; kingdom Metazoa; phylum Chordata; class Actinopteri; order Labriformes; family Labridae; genus Scarus; species Scarus forsteni. The sequence goes on from JAZDUH010000136.1 coordinate 47,978,384, forward strand.
TGGCAATACTTCTCTCTGTAGTAGAAAGACTGTTGAAACAGCGAAATGCTTAAAAGATTTTGCCCACATCAGTCTTGAGGCACATTTTGAATGCACAGAGTTGAAGCAATGCAAAATATGATTATTTTATGGACTCTTCTGGCACTTACAGGGCCATGAGTAAGTATGATATGGACTTTTTTACTGTTGTTACAAAGAGTGACAGTTAAGTGCTTGTGTCTCAAATGGGGTTGAAAGACATATCGTTATCATATCTGTATGGAGATATTAACATTCAAGAATATCAAAAATGCAATGATATGATTGTATAGATTTCTTATAAATAAAACTGCACTTTCCACATTCTTATCTATTATAATGTTTTTGTTTTTCTGAAAAATGCTTGGTTTTTACCAACCCTGTAGTCATATCGTATCATATCGATATCAAGATATCTAGCATGAATATCAAGATATAAAATTTCATCCATATCATTCAGCCCTAGTCTCAAAGCAGAAGAGTTAAAACACTGAGCTAAAAAAGTCTATAAAGACGCTCCACCATCATAACAACTTTACTTAGATTTATGTATAAATTCCACAATGATGTTATATTGTTGTTGAAAAGGTAAAATATCACATTAGCATTGTGCCTTGTCCTGGCATTAAAAATAAAGCAATTAAAAATACAGTTTAACTGAAGCTGATGATGCTTTTCTGCAAATTTGCCTCCAGAAATTAGGCTTTTGTAGTTAATTAATTTTAAGTTATACAGTGTTGATTATAGTATCTCCAAATGAAATATTCCCATTCATGCCACTGCAAACCTCAGAGCATGGTAAGTGGCATGTAATGAAGATGTCATGGATGAAATATACAACCACAGTCCTCATCCTGTAGTCTAAACTATGGTCACTCCTGTGTAGAACTCCAGACCCTGAAATTTCATGTTGTAGATGCCGAGTAGGCGAGGAATGCCCCCACAGTCCAGTCTAAACGGATATCTTTCAACTTAAATAATGATGGAGCAACAGTAGCTCAGCCCTGGAGCTGTTAGTGTCTGCAGACAGATATTTCCTCACTAACAGACTGATGTTTCTCCTGGATCTGCAGCTGAAGACATTCCTCTCCAATTTCCCGGCTGTTAAACTGAATGAAACTGGCCCAGAGCCTAAAGACCTCATGGAAACTCTTAGGGGGGAAATGGATTTTTGATATCTGAGCCAAATCAGCAAGTTTTCCTTATTACTCTAAATTGTCTAAATCACAGTCGAGCTCTGCTAATCTGGTAGTGATGTCAGTTTGTTAAATTTAATGTAATAGTGTGGAAGGTGGTGTCGGCTTGATGTATCCTTGAGGCTGGATTAATCACTTGTTTATGTTCCACGAAGGTGTTTCCAAGGGACCATAACTTATAGATTGTGCACACTCCCTTTGATTTTGGTCTTCCAACCACTGTTTGCTTCATAGTTGCCAGATCGGCTTATTATAAGAGAATTGGACTTCTTTTTTTAGGAAAGTTGCTTGTACATATAGGTAGTTGCAGGTTGCATTTTTTGGGCTTGTCCCAAAAGTGTGGTTGCTTATTTTGTTTTTGATTTGTCTCAAATAAGCATATGTATAAAAACAAACAGTATGTGTAATGGGAAAAAAACAGCACATTGTGATAAAGTGCAAGTTCAAGAAAGGGCTAAAGGAAGTGAGGCTTAGCAAGTTCAGCTCATTTGGGCTTATTGTGCTCTAGGGCTACCACAATTAGTCGACTAGTCTTGACTAAGTCGACTATCAAAATAGTCGACAACTAATTTAATAGTCGACTAGTCGTTCTGTTTTTTAGGTGTGTTTTCTCACAAAACTGCCGCTGTACCTCTGCTGTCTTGTCTGCCTATCTGTCCTGTTTTCTGGTTATCACACCTGCAGGAATCAAACCAACACACCCGAAACACACTCATGCATGTGGCGCATGCACAACTACGCAGGCACCAAAGTTGCCAGGTCTGCTCATAATAAGTGATTTGGGCCGCCAGCTGCATGCTGGTGCAGTACACTGCAGTTCATGCATGAAGTGACTAGTCGACTAATCGCTATCAAAATAGTCATTTGTGGCAGCCCTTTTGTGCTCCCAAACCCAGGAGAGATCTGATGCACACTCAACTACCAGAATAAAATAAATTCAGAAGTTACACAAACTATTATCTGCCACTCTAAGCACAAATGTAAATTATGCTGTAAAAAGATGATCAAAAGTGATGTTTCCACCAAAAAGAAATGGTTATAGCCAGATCTAAATGTATTTCTAATGTAGTTATTGTGGTTTTCACTATAATAAAGCTGTACAGGATCAACAAAAAACTTTGGAAAAAGCCTGACAATGCTGTTTGGTTACAAAAATCAAGGTTAGACAGACTGTTTAGTGATAACAGAGCTAGAAATAACAGTAGCCCCTCCATTCACTTTCATATAAAGAAAACGATGCTCTACCACTTTCTTTGCTTCCAACTTTTCTAAGAGCTTTGACTTCAGTAATGTTGAAACACTTCTCATACTGTTAAGAAGTGTGAAAGTTCTGTCTTAATCAAGTCTCCTTCTCTGTCCCTTTTTCTTTCTAGATGTTCCTGACTTGCCCAACGCCATCAGCTCCCCTCCATCGAGCCCAAATCCGGCCAAGAAGAGCAGCTCCATCAACTGGTCCTTCCCAGACAAGATCAAGTCCCCGCGCACTGTGAGGAAGATCTCCATGAAGATGAAGAAGCTTCCAGAGCTCAGTCGAAAGCTCAGCGTCAAGGGGACACCGAGCAGCACCAGCAGCAACAACGGAGGGAGCAATCAGTTAGAGCCCAGAGCTCATTCTCCGAAAAACACTGGGAGTGGATCTGACTCTGCCCCCCATCCCTCTGGACCTCCGAGGTTAGCTGCCTCTGGGGGTGGGCAGGCAAGTCGTAACGTGATCTCTCGTTACCACTTGGACAGCAGTGTGTCAATGCAGCACAGCTTCAGCAAGAAGAAGAACAACGGCAGCTCAAAGTCGGCCAGTAAAGGCGGATACCTCAGCGATGGGGACTCACCGGAGCTGGTGGCCAAATCTGGGAAGCATGGCTCCTCGGAGGGTAAGGCGGGGAAGGGAAAGGAGATGGAGGGAGGAGGCTCCAAACTTAATGGTACAGAGCTGGACATTGATGCTTTCCGCCATTACAGCTTCACAGAGCAACCAAAGTGCAGCCAGTACATCTCTGGACTCATGAGTCTGCACTTTTACGGCGCAGAGGACCTCAAACCTCCACGAATAGACTCTCGAGATGTCTACTGCGCCATCCAGGTGGACTCGGTAAACAAAGCACGAACTGCGCTCCTCACGTGTCGGACTACCTTCTTGGATATGGACCATACGTTCAACATAGAGTTAGAGAATGCCCAGCATCTAAAGCTCGTGGTATTCAGCTGGGAGCCAACGCCGAGGCGAAACCGCGTCTGCTGTCATGGCACGGTGGTTCTGCCAGCGCTCTTCAGGGTGACTCGATGCCACCAGCTGGCAGTGAAGCTAGAGCCGCGAGGGTTGATCTATGTCAAGCTAAGTCTGATGGAGCAGTGGCAGAACTCACTGGACGGTGGACCTGATGGAGACAGGGAGCCGCAGGTGTTTGGCGTGGAGGCATGGAGGGTGGTGGAGAGGGAGAGTACGGGACAGATGGTGCCGCTGCTAATAAGCAAGTGCATCAATGAGATCGAGAAGAGGGGCTGCCAGGTGAGTCTTTGTTACCTCCGCCAAGGAAGTTCTGTTATTGCTGGCGACTGTTTGTGTGTTTGTTTGTTTCTCTGTTAGCAACATAACTCCAAAAGTTCAGGATGGATTTTGATGAAATTTTCAGGAAATGTTCGGACTGGGACAAGGAACAAATGATTAGATTTTGGGAGTGATCAGGATCACCATCTGGATCTTGGAGTTTTTAAAAGGATTCTTTAACATTGCAAGATAGGGCCATTTTCGGCATTTGTGCATATTTGTATGTTTTCATGGTCAAGTAATCTAAATACTTAGATGAAATAAAGGTAGGACTTATATTTACAGTAAAAATCACAATATGGGGTCTTGTTCTGTAGGAAACTCTTGGGAGGGCAGTGTTTGTTTGTAGGGTTGATTTCTTGCTAACAGAGTGTAAAAGAAGTCAAAGGAACCTCTAGGCTTAAGAATACAATAAATTATGGGATGCATTTTATCTTTTAACGCTAAGGTTTCATGAAGAGTTTTGATGTATGAGGCTGTTTTTTGCATAATTTAGTTATTTCAGTTGTTAGTCCTTTATTAATTTTATTTATTTATTTATTATCCAGCCTCTATTTAACCAGATAAAACCCACTGAGATCAAGATCTCTTTCACATGGGTGACTAGCCAAGAGGTCAGAAGCACAGGTCATGAAAAACATCTCTGAAAGGTGACAATATACAGTAATATATAAGTTATCATTTCCATAATTGACAAAGTCTTAGGCCCAGTTTACACGACAGCGAAAAAGTGGGAGTTTTCATTGCCTTTGCACCGTCCATCTACGCTAGAACAGAGTGTGCTTAAATCTGCACACTTTTTAACCTGGGGTCCAGAGTTTAGGTTTCTTATGGCCCTTTACCACTAGCATGCCTTAGCCCTACTCTACTTGGCCCTACTCTATTTGCAGCGTGTTTCCACTAGCCTGGTACCTCCTAAAACAAGCTAGTTTTAGTACCTACTCCGCTCTGGTTCCAAGTGAGCTGAGTTGATACTAAAAGATGACGTCACTGACTGCCAGCTACTGATTGGTCAGACAATGTCGTCATCGATGAGTCATGAGCACGGCGACCTAGCATGCTCGCGGTAGCTGCCATTAGCTTACCCTCATATGTCTTTTCTTTGCAGCTCGATTGCTCTCGTCCTCGGCTTCATTCTGTTGTATAGCTTCCAAAACTCTCCTGTGCTTCTCAAGGGGTATTTCATCTTGCCACCCTGACTCGGTTTGTGACAAAAAGCCACAGATTGTCACCGTAGTGCCGCTCAGCTGTTTACAGCGACACTGCACCCTGTTAGGTAGGCAACTGGGGCAAATGGAAAAGCAGTACAAGGCGAGTAGAGTAGAGCCGAGTAGAGTCGAGTAGAGTAGAGTAGGGCTAATGGAAAAGGGCCATTAGTCTCTATCAAAACAGGATCAGCATCGTCAGGGTGGCGTGTGGTGCATGCGCAGTGCTCTCTCAAAAACAACAACAGCTATGGCTAACTACCGAACAACATGTGTTCTGCTTGCTGCTAGGTTTGTTATCGCTCCTCCAACAAAATGTGGATTTGCTGCAACCAGCTAAGACGCATTTGCGATAGACTCAGGCCTTGGTGAATAGAACTGAAAAATTTGTCTTCATCGGAAAATGTTCGTGAGCAGATGCGTGTTGTAACATCACTGTTTCACTGCAAACCCACATCGCCATTTACTGGCCTGACATGCACGCTGACACATTTTCAGTCATTCTCACAGATCAGTGTGAATGCAGAGCGCTCTTAAAAACTCAAAGGAAAAACCAGGAAAAAAGGAAATGACCACAGTCTAAGTACAGTATTTTGGCACCTGTTAGATTTTAATAATCAATGATATAACAGATATTTTGTTTACTCTGAAAGTTATACTACACTGATGCTTTAAGGGGATGACCACCAAAATAGTACGCCTTAACTGCAGTTTTAAGAAATTACAGCATCACTTTCAGACCTTTATCTCGTCATCATAAACATGTTACTGCTGACAGCCTTACTTTATATTGATGAAACCATAACTGGATAATGTGAAAAGCCTGTCTTGAATGAAGCATCCATAACATGTTGTAACATCTTTGTGCATCCTTTGCTACCATAATATAATGTAGGTTACTGGGACGCTCCTTTAAAAATGTCTCGCTCTAATGGGTGCTCACAAACCTAACTCCAGTCTCCAACATTGTGTGCAGTCTTTTCAAAGCACCCAGCGTCTTAAAAGCTAGGAGAGGCCCTCGGGACACTGATTTCTAAGAGCCTCTGAGAGAAAGTCTCCATCAAACATGCACATAATCATTTGTAAGGAACACCGCTGCACGTCTGGCCCTGCGTGCTTCAGTGACACAACCTGCAAATTCCTCTGGGATCTGGTGTCAAACCTGTCCTAAACCTCGTCTGCCTGGAACCTGGAGGAGCCCCAACACTTGATCTCAGGCTGATACGCAGTGTTAAGTCTATACAGTGCAGCGTGTTATGAAAGGAGGAGGGAGAGAGGAGACAGGAAACGTGTCAAAAACAAAGACTGAAGGAGGAGTTGAGGCAGAGACGGATAGGAATCACAATAAAGCTGGAGAAGCTGAATAAATTACATAAACAGATGAAGTCTGGGCGAACAGTCTGGGGGTCATGGGTAAAGGGAGAGCTGTAGCCTTCTGGTGAAAGGTGAATTCAGTCTAGACAGCTTCAGGAGGAAGAAGCTCCCAGCTGCAAAACATCTGGAAAAAACCTTTATGTAAACCCCCTCTTCTTCCCTCTGTCTGTCCTTCACATGTCAAACCAGAGAGGCCCTTTATTACATAAATATAATCTATAATAGATAAAGCTCATCCAAAAGGGGAGCCTGAATAAACATGAAAGATTCATCCAGTCAGGCTGGGCAGTGAGGTACCTCATCTCTCTTCAGCTGTATCTTCACTAAACAGTTGGTTTTACCTCAGTATGGTGTCCCACCCTTTTATATGGGGGTGTAAAGTGGACCAAACCAATCCTAAAGGTTGGAGCTAAAAGCATTTATTGGTGGAGTTGTCTTTTAATTGATCACAAAAATAATAAATCCCCATGTGAGGGTAGCTTACACAAAAATATAAACCTTGCCATGTTCATATAAGCTGTGGATTTAGGCCACGTTTCCACAAAAGCAACAGAAATGTCGAGTTTTCGTTGTGTTTGCACTTTCTGTTTACATGGGACTGGTGCCCAGAGTGCCTGAATCTGCAACCTATTGAACCCGGGGTCCAGAGTTAAAAGTTTTGGAAACAGTGTGGTATCCATCTCCATGTAAAATTGAATCAGTTGAAACAATAACAGGCGTTGCATGCTTTTTTGTGATCCAGACAAACCTATCAGAACAGATTTGTTGTCCAGACAAGAAACTCCTGTGTCTTTGTGTGTTCACTCGCCATTGTTGTTTGTGAAAAGTTTGTCCTCACCGAAAAGTTAGAAAAGACACCGTGCATGCATGCTACAGCGTTTCCAGTCATTCTAGTGGATCCCTGTGAACGCACATCTTTTTAACATCTACTCCTTGTGAAGGCGGAGCACTTTTGAAAATGCAAAGTGAAGACCTTTTCATTTCTGGGGACAATTTAGTTGGTTCGTTTTGGCTCAGTATGGTGTCCTGCTTTGTTAAAAATCATCAAGTCCCATGCGAGAGTAGATGAGACGGAAATACAAACCTCACTATGTTCAAATTAACTGTGTATTTAGAGTGATTGTCCACCGCTGTTGCTGTAGAGAACGTCCACACAACAATGCTCCATGCAGTACTGGAAGTCCTTCATGGTTTTACTTTACAGTCAGGCTCTACTTCACTGTGTCTCGCATTCATGTAGCCGGCGTAGCCCTCTCTTCTCAGCTCCCTTCTCCTCCTTCAAGTGAAGGTCACGCAAGTGAGATCAGGGCTGACTGCTCCAAACCATACCGAACTGTACTGAACCAAACCAGACCGCTTAGAAGAAACGCACCTTATGTGGCCTTGTGATTGGCTGCCGACCAGTTCAGGGTCTGCCCCAGCTCTTGCCCAATGGCTGGGCTCCAACCCCAGAAGGGGATACATGGTATAGATGATGGATGGATTTTGCCGGTGTTTGTAGAGTTGTATGGCAAGTCATGCAAAAATGCCTCCTGACAGATTTTTTCTTATTTAAAGTTGCATTTTTTGAAATTTGAAGTCGACTCAGGGCCTCTTTGAGAAAAAGGGAGGGTCACATGTGCCCCCCTTTGGCCACCCCTGCTCTAAATGAAAGTTTGTAATCAGTATGTAAACGTAGCTGACATAAGTAGTAATTGTCAAAAACGTGGAAATTTCCCTATCTCACGTCGTTAAGAAGTCCTTTAAAAATTCCTGGACCATCATCTGGATTCAGATCACCACCAAAATCTATTCAAGTCTTCCTTTTGCCGTGACCAACAGTCCCTTGAAATGTCATCCAAATCTGTTCAATACGTACTAAGTTATTAGTCAAAATGTAGAAAACTGCCCTATCTCACATTGTTAACAAATTCTTTTTTAAACATTCACATCCAAATTCTGATCACCACGAAAATTAAATCCCATTTTACTTGTGCCATGAACAATATTTCCCAAAAATATCATCCAAATCAATTCTTTAATTTTTGAATTAACCTCCTCACACACCAACAAATGCCAGGAGCTGTGCATCCCTACTGGAAAAAAAGTTAAAGAAATTGATTTATGGATATTTTAGTTTAACTTTTGGCCAGAGAAAAACAGAATTATAGGTCACCTTGAATAAATACTGTGATTAAATAATTTCACATGGCATGTAAATCATTGAAAAGGAAGTGTGTCTGTCTCCCATACATGAACATTTATCATTTTTGCTAAAAATTTAAATTAAACTGAACCACTTGAGCTTTATCAATCATTTTTATATCACTGAAATTAAGGCTGGGACGATACGCTTTTCTCCCGATTCGATTTTTTACGATTTTTTTAGGCGCCAATTCAATTTAAATTGGGATTCTACGATATTGCCGATTTTTGCAATCCTTTGTTAGCTTTTTTAACACCAGTGAAAACGTTGAACAATGATGATGTCTACAGACTATATCGGGAAAATACACATCACATATGAGTCCGTTTTTAGGATTTATTCAGTAATATATTTTAACCAGCTGTTTATACTCTCTCTTCAAAAGCCAGGATTGCATTTAAAAGTGGCTTATTAACACAGACTAAAATGAAGCATTTAAAGTTAAAAAAAAATCGATTTTTGAACGAATTTTTTTTTTTTTAAATCGTCAAACAAAAAATCCTGATACTTACGTGAATCGATTCTTTCTCCCACCCCTAATTGAAATTGACAAACACCTCAGGTTTTACTGTTACTTCTGTTCAGAGTGCTACATGCTCCACAAGTGTCTGGGGGCGGGCTTTATTTTGACAGACAGGCTCCTAGAAGAGGCCCAATGTTTGCCTGTTGGCCCCCAGGCACCCGCTGCCCCTGGCATGCCCCCCTGCAGTGATCAGTCAGGAGCAGTGTCCAGACACTTTTACTGCCTCTGTCTCAGCTCTAATTAGGAGAAACTCGGCCGCCTCTCTCTCTCTCCTCTCCAAAGAGCACTTTATAAGTGTGTTTGTGTGCACGGGGAGGGGGCAGGGGTGCAAAACAAGAGCTGAAAACATGATCTGGGGGAGCACTCCACTCCACCTCCGTCACCACCACGTCAGCCTCTTAACTCAGAGTCTTTCTCTGCTCTGAATAAAAGAGCCTGTTGCCGGAGGAAGGCTGCAGCCGAGCGGTGCTTCTCCTCCATCCTTTCTGTTCTTACCACTCAGCCGACGTCTCTGACTGGCTGCAGGGCGAGCGCCCGTCTCACGCCATATGGAGCCAAAGGGATGCAGTGAATGTGGGATTATTTTCTCTCCTATTCTTTCACTCTCAAACAAAAATGCATTATATAATTGTATCCTACAGCTCTCTTTCAAATGAAGCCCATCTGTTTCCAATTCCCATAATAGGATTAGACTCCATATGTTGTGCATATATATGAGCCTCCAAACAAATGATGATAGACCTGAAACTATTTTTAGAGGAAATGGAAACAGATTTCAGCTTTGTAAATATGAGTAATCAACCCCTTTACTCCATTTATCATAGCAATTATTTGCCTGCTGGTCAGACAGAACACAGCATCATCATTTCAAGCTCCGCAGATAATAGATAACAGCCTAGAGATGACACTGCATGCCTCATTTATAGCAGAGACTCAAGTTTTTAAGTGGGCAGCTCAAGTTCTAGACCTGTCCCCCAAACTCTTCTTATGTCAAACATGAATTAGATTTTCATGGTTTACTCAGGTTCAATGAAACATATATTTATTAAAATCTGCAGTCATAATTATGTAAACCGTTCGTGAATGGTGTCACGTCAAAAATTAGAACTAACACATAGCAACAAAGAAAAAAAGACAGGACTTATATCCCCAAAATCTCCTTTTCCAAGCTTTGCAAAGTTTGATATGACCACATTTATGGCAGGAAATAGGGATGCCAGTGGTCTATCCTGTTTGCATATACTATAATCTTCACACGTTATGCCCAAGTTCAATTCTGAAGTCAAATGTCATTACTTCTCTGCTCCCCAATTTTACACCAAAACACAGGATGTGTGAAACCTGCAGCAAAAGTCATGTGTGCTGAGCCCTGTGTATCTTAAGTAATTTAACTTGATAAAGACAATAATAGATGTTCCTTTTTAATTTCTTGGCTTTAAATGTTGAAGACTGTATACTAGGGAAAACAGATTCCAGTTGAGAATCGTTAACAGCTCCATCAAATAATCGATATCATGAGTCTTTTTGCTGATCAGTTCCCTTATCAATTCCTTCCACTTACAGGGTTAAGAAGTGTCAGAATTGTGGTTTAATTTTTTTACAAAAGGCGACTACTGCACAACCTTAAGTGAGTGGAAGCAGTTGTCCATGCTGTGATGTGTGTTTGACATTGCTGACACTGAAAATCTACAGGCCAACATTTGCCCACATGAAAAATCTGAAGGAATCAATAAGGGAATCGTTAAAGAATTGGATTGATTAGCAGGATTGTTAATAGCACTGGTATCTATGCAATCCTATCCCTACTGTAAACGCAAAAGCAAAGCATCATGTTTTCAACAGTAAATTAGGACAAAGAAAATTTAAAGAGAGCTGACACAATCTGGTAAGAGATTATCACAAGAAGTTATTTGTTGTCATTCTGTTTTAACTTGTACTGACTTGAAGTAAAAGCATTTAAAATCCTGCTCAAATAAAGACATGGCTTCATTTTTGAAGAAAAAGGGAACTTTTTTGTTGGTAGGAACACCTGCCTAATTATTGAAAAGAGCTTCCTACAAATAAAACAGTGTTTGTTAAATGTTTCATATCATATGTTTCAGATTAATTTTCACATGTCCACTGAAACGTTTGGACATTTTTTGAATAAATTGAGCCCTTAACTTTGTTGCTTAAACAGAGAAAGAAAACTGAGGATTTAAGAAGTGTTAAAGCACCTCAACTGTGATTGTTTTGTATATCAGTAGAAATCTGACTTCAGTCACAGCACTTAAACACAGATGTAAGATATTTCTGAACTATCAAGTTAATTATTTTACAAAAGCAAACTTAATGAGACCTTTAGCTTCAGGGGAGCCCTGACTCAGCATCCTTTAATGACTTCTGATTAATTTAAAATCTTTTAAGTAATTTAGAACAAACCAGCTGCCTTATCTATAAAACACTTCCACAGAGTGAAGAAGTCATTATAAATTGATTAAAGCTGTCAGTCCAATTATGCACCACAGGCATTGCTGCATCTCCTTTTAACTTTGTCTTTATTGTCTCACTTTTTACACATTTTACCAAGGAGGTTATGCTTTTGCCAGCGTGTGTTTGTTTGTCAGCAAGATTCTGCAAAGATTACAGGTCTTAGAAACTTTACTAAGTTCATCTTAGGCCAAAACTTAATTTATTTTTTTAAGTATTTCGAAGATTGGGCGTCTGGTTAATTTGTGGGTTTGCAGACAGTCCGGTAAACAGGCAGGAAATTGCACCTTAATTGAAATATTCAAAAGATAAAGAACAAACCCACACAGCAGTCTTCAAGGATGTGTATCACCATTCGACAAATACGGGATTTATCCTAGAGCTCCGAGCTACCCAAGGCAAAGAGAAACAGACAAAGTACCAGAGACAAAAACAATAACATTAGCTGTTACATAACTGCGGGGTCATGGCAGTCGCCTCGGAGTGGAGAAAACTTTCTCCTGATTAAAAAAGAGGGACTGATTGTTCCTTTAGTGGAGAACCTGGTGGAATACTGATAAATATTTTGGATATTTTTCATCCTTGTCTTGTTTTTTCATGTCTATAATTTGCATTGTTTGAAAGAGTCATGAAAATATTCATCGGGACAGACTCATTGTTCTTTGTTTCGACTGCAGCCTTTGTATTGTCGAGCTCATCCATGATTTATCTAAACGGTTATGAGGGGAATCTCTATGCCAGGAAAGCGTTGTGTCATAAAGGTGAAAACAGATTATTTCCACACCGGTGTTTATAAGGAAGGTGAGTCATGTTTAGAGGACGTTAACAACCTGTTGGACTGACTTTGGCTGCACACTCGGAGCATTAATGCGGCTGAATGTACTTTTCTTTTCTCCTCCTTTCATGTTTCTATAAAGTCTTTAGGCTAATCCCCAATGAAAAAATCTGATCCCATCTCTGCTGCTACACTCACTGAGCGTCTACATTCCTGCCAAGGGAACTCTCTCTGGTTTCTCGGTCATTGTGTCGGCGTCAGCCTGCATCATTAGGGACGGGCAGCATGGACCAAAACTAGGGACTGACGTTGTACCAGTAAAGCAGTAATCAAAACACAGATACCAAAGATTCACTCTAGTACTACTCACTTGGCGTCAGAGAGAAACTTATCTTAGTTTTAACTCATAGGACGTTGATCCTGTCCTCCATTTTACCTTTAGCAACAGAAACTTTTCTGTTATGCTGCCAGCAAAGTGAAGTAAGAAGCCTGCAAAAATATCATTTTAACAAGCAGGGATGAATTCAATTTTCACAAAAACAGCAAAAGTTATGACCTTTGTGTTGGGAGATTTATTGCATAGTGAGGATCGTGGAAATACCCAGCCCTGGTATGGAAGCTGTTCTCACTTTTCAATTAATTAATTAATTAATTCCCCAATCATTTTTTTAATGTCTAGTTAACTGCATAAACATTCATCTCTGAACAGTTGGTGATCGTATGTTGGGCTGAGTTTATAGCAGGCTTTCCGTTGATCTGATCGGCTATGTTGGATCTACTTACTAGCATGTTGAAATTCTGCATAGGGCCCCAATTTGGCCAAGGATGACCCTGTTCCTTAAGATCTTTTTGTTCTGCTTTGTCAAGCAAAGACTTACCCAGCTGTTAAAGAACAATAAATATAATAATAAGTACTGACATTTGCCAAGAAAAGCCGGGCGTCGAGCAACTACACTGTCCTACCATATACTGCGTTTAAAAACATATAAATATATCTTAATAAGTTAACATATTTTGCAGCCCTAGTCTGCACAGGCCTCTCCTGGAGCTGCCTGTTGTGTTGCCCAGCAGCCAGGGTGCATAAGTGCAAGCCCTCTTTTTGCTAACAGCTGTTCCCCGCCTGCACTCGGGCTCTCCCCCCAAAAGAGAGACTCTCTTTTTTTTCTCAATGGACTTGTTGTTCATTGTGCCCAGTGACTTGTGTTTACTCTCTCACAAAGCCAAATCCCTGCCTAATCTGTGCTGCACTCTGCCTCTCGCGTGAGCTTCAGAAAACAGCTCCAGCTCACAAACACTCGCCCCGGCGCAGACATTCGGACTTCTCCTACGCCGGAGCCCGGAAAAGGCCAAAAATGTGTGTGTGTGTTTGTGATCGCTGTGCGTACAACTGTGTTTGTGAGGAACTGGACCCAACCCGCCATTCACAGCCCACTGACTTAACACGTTACCGGGGCAACCACACCAGTTGGTCTGCCATGCCACATACCAGACAGACACATGTAGGAGAAATTATGGTATGTCTGGACTAATCCCAACATAACAAGGAGAAAAGCGGTGCCAAGCTCCAGCCTTCAAATGTCAGCGTCTGGAGGAAATTGTTCCTCTAGGACAGACAGAGGAGGGTTACACAAAGAGACTCTAAAGCTTGATTTCCTCGTTTATTCATTTTTAATGCCGAGCTGTCAGGTGGGATTTTACAAGAGTGTGATGTTTTGATGGTGCTCCTGAGTGTAGTTTTTTTTTAACAGCACTGTTTCTTTTGATCAGCTCAGAATGAGCACGGTGATTACATTAATCTTACATAAGTGTTGAAAATGATACTACATTCTTTAAATAGAATAGAACACACTTTGTCATTATACTTTTTGTATCATGAGATTGTAGAGCTTCAGTGTAATTAGATACTTATACAAAATAAGCATGATAAAATCCAACTCTATATGCAATATTAATTAGTAAATAAAAGGTCAAATATTAAGAAAAGAAGATTTAAAATTTAAAACAAACAACAAAAAATGTAGAACTGTATTGCACAAGATGATTGAATATTCACAAAATGACATTGTAAGTAAAGGAGTGAAATCTGAAACTTTACCAGATCATTTAAAAGTCAATATGAACTTCAACACATAATCCTGGTTCATCCTGTAGTTTTGTAGTTTTCCCTGTTCCCGGAAATGTTTACAGAATTAAACACTGATTTGATTTGTTCTCTTTAAAAAAAAAAAAATAATATCCCTGAATTTATTGATGACCTCTGCCACACATTTGAGCTAGTAGTTAAAAGGTTAACAGAGAACTTTAACATTTTATGTTCACAAAAGCCCTTCTTGGGACGGATTTTCACGATATCAATCAATCAATCAATCAATCAATTAATCAATCTTTATTTGTATAAAACTTTTCATACAGGACTTTGTAATACAAAGTGCTTTCCATGAGAAAAAGATCAAATAAAATAAGTGGAATAAAAAGCAGAAAATTGCATAATTGCAAAAAATATAAACATAAGACCCCCACAATCCCCCCCTCCCCCAAACCACATTCAGTATACACACTCATTTACTCAAACACACAAAGAAATAAAAAGGAAATTCTGACAGAAAGCTAAATTAGAGGACTGAAGAAAATGCTATCTTGAATTAAAAATGAGGAAACACAGGAGCTAAAACTAAAATAATACTTAAAAATACTTGAAAATACTAGAGGGTAAGATAAATAAATGTATAAATACATAAATAAATAAAATAATGCCACAGTATAGAATAAACGTTGGATACATAATATGGTAAATGAGAAAGTGTAACATCAGGTGCATAATAAAATCAGCTAAAATAGGGTAATAAAAGGAAAAGCATTTAACAAAGAATAAAATTCCAAATAAAAAAAAAATCTGAACGAAATGTAGTAATAAAAAAAATAAAAGGGTCCAAATAAGTTAAAATATAACGTAAAATAATAATACATACAATCATCTAAAAGCCAGATTAAAAAGGTAGGTCTTGAGTTTTTTAAAAATATGAAGTAGGTGCTGCTCTCAGGTCTTCAGGTCATAAACACTGTGATACTTGCATGGGACTGTCCTTAGTTTGTCTATAAGTTGTATCTCCTGTATCAAATAAATCATAAAAAGGTAAATTAATTTAAAAATAGGGTTTTTTAATTAAGATTAATAAGTCATTTTGGTCTTCAGTGATTCTCTTGTTTTCAGGTATAAAGGCTGCAGGCATCTGCTCCCTCTCGTTGGGCCCCCCATGTCCTGGCAGAGTGTGCCCTGTCTGAGTGATATACACAGAGCATTAAACGTCAGTCGTCCTGAAGCTGTCATTTTGCAACAATAAAACAGGCTCAGTGTTTGAGACAAGTTGTTTTTGGCCCCTGCCCAGCACATTGTTTGAGTGCAGATGTTAAGCTTGATCGATAGGGTTGTAAAAATGTCTGCCTCCCCATCAAATCTCATGTTTACTTGACCTACTTGTGTGTGTCTGCGTGTCTTCAGGTGGTGGGCCTGTACCGACTGTGCGGATCCGCGGCTGTGAAGAAGGAGCTGCGGGAAGCATTCGAGAGGGACAGCGAGGCCGTGGAGCTGTGCGAAAACACCTATCCTGACGTTAATGTCATCACAGGTAAAGTGATCACCTGTAACCCTAAACCGCACAAAGCTATGGATCAGCACACACACTCAGTCTAATTAGGATCTGTTAGTCAAGTGGATGGATTTTCCAGAGAACGCTGGTGTTCCTGTGGTCTCAGGATACTCGGTTGGTTTCCAAATACCCTCTTAACTGAATTTCATTAGCACATTACATAATACAGCGGGTACTCAAAACATTAGGCTTCCTGAGAAACTGTTGAGATTATGTCTGAGTTTCAGGTTTTTTCATTTTTAGTCATTTCAGTGGTGCGTGATTGAATGTGAAAGTCCATCAAATGCCTCAAATTAGCTTGTTCTATCCTGCAGGATGATTCAAAACCAACATGTTTGATTTTTAAGGCACCGACCGAGTTCAGTGGTTGAATCTTGTATCCCAAGTACAGAAACCATGATTCTTGTGGGCAGCCTCGGTCTTGACTCCCACCATTAACTATTTATTGAATGTAACAATGAGGAATAGAGATCGAAGTCAGTGTCTTTTTTGATCCATCCATTATCTATTCTGGTATTTCCTTTCTGGGTTGCAGGGGAGCCAGAGCCAGAACTATTTATCCTTCAAATGATGGAATTAGACGTTAGATTAGTTGGTGACGTTGAGGTGATGCTGAGATGTACTGCAGTCAGTTTTGACCAGGAACTCTGTGAGTGTAGCCACAGATGAACACCAAGAACTTAGCACCACGTATGAGCACTGGGTACCCTGAACTATTTTGGTTTTGCACATGATATCAGCAAGACCTGTGAAGAAACGCTGCTAATGACAAACTAAATCCCTCTAAAAAGTCTTTTCACCGTCATTTTCTCCAGTTAACACTTTAACTCCCAGCTCAACTGTTCGGCAGAGGTCATTCTATCAGGAATATTTAAAGATGCTATGAGGAGTTTCTAAGTAAATACAAAAAAGTCTCACTTTTAGGTATGTGCCTGATCGAAATACACACTTTAAGATGAGTTTTATAGCATCAAAATAGGTTATCTATAAATGCTATTCCTTAGCTAAGTGGTCGGGTCGGACAGCTGGCTACTAAACTACGATGCCAAGTTTTCCAAAAATTGCTTGTCGTCACACATCAAAAACTACCGCTACGTAACTAGAAAGAGATACATTACCTCGTCGCTTTGCATCCTGTAAGTTGTTGAAAAAAGAAGTTGTAAAGCAATGCAGAGTTCTGAGGAAGGTCCGACCTGCATTCATTTTGCATTCATCTTGTGGTGCGTTCCAGTTGCAGTCAGAAGTAGGAATTTCTGAGTTCCAAGTAGGAAACTGCAACTGGAACGTCCCCCAAAGTCTGAATTTCCTCCTGGGAACTCAGTGAAACCTCGCCACCCCCGAGTTGACAATCAAAGATGGATGTCCCCAGTATGAACAGTTATTGAGCTCCTGTGATAATCAATTTATTTGCACTTCTGACTGGGGTGTGTCGCTCTAGATCAGCTGTATACATAGTATTGTTAGACTTATATTTACAAAAATGCTGCCATAGTGATAATCACATTCTTCATGTGATATTTGTGAACAACAACGCAACAACAGCTAACAATAGCCTGGTAGATCAGCATGTTTTTTTCCGACTTCAACTGGAACGCTGATAAGTCGGAGATGATGTCACTCCCAGTTCCGAGGTTACTGGAACGCAGCATTATGACAGTCGCCATGCGTGCTCATGGGTAGCAGAGTCTTAATGTCTTCGGAAACAGATTCTCCTCATAGCACCTTTAATGTGTTGAGTAAACATAACACATCACTGTTTGTTTCTGTCAGTGTTTATGACACAGAAAAAAACTGCAAACAAACCTAAAGAACTGATATTTTGCTTGTGGGTTTTTAAGGTTCGAAAAACTGAAAGCTACTATTATTTTACCATCATTATTTTAAATACTTTACCATTTACTGATATGATGATGCATATGTACATATAAAGTCTGTTATTCATCAAAAACATTTGTTAAACTCAGTATCATATATTTAGTCATTCCTGCCTTTTCTAATTGATTCTGTCCCAAATATTTCTGCATTTTTATGTCATCACAGCATCAACTGTTGACTTTTAAAAGCTTTCAATCCCACACCAAGAAAATATCTGTTTTTTGGTTTGTTTGTGGTTTTCTCTGTTCCCTGACAAGTTAATGGAACCAAACAATGACTTGATTTGTTCTGTTTCTTAAAACGTTAAATATGAATTTACCGATCACCTCTGCCAGACAGTTGAGCTGGTAGTTAAAGAGTTAACAGAAACAAAAATTTCTCCATGTGTTTGTCTTTAAATCACTTTTTGGCTGTTTTCATCTATAATGACAGTAATTACACCATGTTCATTCCAAGGTTATAATAGTTAACTAAAACGAAACTAAAAACGAAACTAAAAGTTAAAATACATTGCAGTTAACTGTGTTCACAAAACTAACTGAAACTAACCAAAATTATAGACAAAATGTCCTTCGTTATTGTTTTGACAATATTTATTAGCCTTTAGGATTTAAATTAATCCGACACATTTTCCCAACCAATTTTACGACAGTTTTCGGCAGTTGTCAGCGCCGTACGGCACCATCATAGCGACGTACTGGGACGTGCTTGTTTACTGCACTGACTGGCTGTGCTCTGTGCCGCAACGAAACGTGTTGTTGGAACAACTTGGAAGAAATGGCTAAAGTTGGGAGGAGGCAGCAGTGTCCCATTTGGGATTTTTTTGAGTACGACAGTGAGACAAACAAATGCAAGAGCCTGGGAAATTAAAACTGGTGAGATATGTGGAGCGCTTCTTCAGGGGAAAAATCTCACAAACTTAAAGCCCATTTGAGGAGCACCCATAAAGAGGCTTATACAGCCTATGAAAACAAGGAAGCCGAGACTTTGTATTGATGTTTATATTTTTATACTAAGTTTATATGATTAGTGTTTAGGGCAGCAGCCAACAGTACAGTATCAGCATTGACTGAGCAGTGAGCACTATGTTGGACTTGAAAATAAACAGTATTACAACATACTTACTCTGACCTTTTTGAATCCTGCACCTGGCAAATAAGGTATGAAAAAAATAAAACTAAACTGAAACTAAACTAAAACTAAGCCTTGTTGCAAAAATCAAAACTAAATAAAAACTAGAATGCCCGCTCTAAAACTAATTAAAACTAAACTATAACGAGAAAAACAATGTCAAAACTAACTAAAACTAAACTATAATGACAAATCCAAAACTATTATAACTTGGTTCATTCATAAGTTCTAAGGCTACTGCTACAGTTAAAGCTACAAAACACTTGGAGAGCTCACACATTGCTGTTACATCTCGAAGCAAAATTTCCATGATAAAGTTATCATCCTAATATGCTTCCTTGACTCCCAAAAATCCACACCTAGTACTAAAAAACATGTTATCATTATTAGTTAGACTGTTATTGAGGAAAAAACATTATTTGCCAATTGCTGTTATCTGGATCGCCACCAAAATGTAATCATTTTCAAGTTGGGCTGTTACCAATATTACCTGAAAATTTCAGCAAAATCCATCCTGTAGCTTTTGTGTAATCTTGCTGACAAAAAGCAGACAAATAAACATGTACCAATAGAAACATAACGTCCTGGGCGAAGGTGAAACAGCAATGTGAAGATTATTCAAATTCTCAAAAGAAGGATTCATGTTAGGAGAGTTAAATTGGAGTAAGCTGTTTTATGGTTGCAGGATTTAAGAGTTAATTTTGCTTTCAGGAAAACAAGAAGAAGATCCATGAGTGACCTGCAGCCTCGCCTCACATTAGCATTAATAATAAAACAAACAGGACGTGCCTAAAGTGTCTTTATTATCGATCCAGTTGTTGCTCCAGTGAACGTGTCTGAGCCTGTGTGTCCGCCACAGATAGGTCAGCACATGTGAGTCTGCTGTTTGTAGTAAACGCATTCCAGCAGTCAGCCAACGGTACGGGCTGCTGCCTGAGGGGAGGGCCCACACACACTCACACAAAAACACACAAACACAAATCACACCGTGCCGTACATTCAGGTCATTCTTTCTGCCTCAGGTTCGCAGTTTGGACATGCTGCGTACTGTCCCCTCCAGGTCACGTTTACAGCAAGTAAGGAGAGAAGGCTGTGGACTTGTCACAGAATAATCCAGACCCGATCTGAAGTTTAAGGGAAAGGAAACAATCCAACAGCCTTAGAAGAGTGACTGCTTAACTTGTTGCTCTCAAATCCAATCTAACATCTTTTATCTTATCTTAATTTGAGCACCTTTTAGGAGATTTGATTCAGCGTTGAGTTTGTGACATACAGATGAAGATGCTTTAATTTCCTCCCTCCAGTCAACATCCAGCCAAAGAGAGTGCCCAGATTCCTACATTAACATGCCTGTTTAATAATGCTTCCATCAAAGGAACACATCCAATGGGCTTGTCCTTATTAGAGTAGCATCAGCATTTACCTGTCTCTATGCTTCTGTCATGTTATTGCGAGGGATCTCATTACAGGCATGACAGTGGGCAGGTCCCAGCATTGAGTATGTATTATAGAATAGAGGTGGGTAACTGCGGCCACACTCCTCAATAAATGAATAAAAAATAAATAAAATGAAGAGTATGGCCTTGACCTACTTCTTTGTAAAGTGTCTTGAGGTTAAGCTTGCAATGCAGCTGGATCAGCCTGATTCAGTGTTTTCTAATCAGAGAGATGCGTCTTGCCAAGCTCCAATCTACAACAAATGTGAGTGACCCAAAGTGGCAATTATGGCCCTTTTCCACTAGCACGCCTTTGCCCTACTCTACTCGGCCCTACTCGATTTGCAGCGTGTTTCCTCTAGCCTGGTACCTCCTAAAGCAAGCTAGTTTTAGTACCTACTCCGCTCTGGTTCCAAGGGAGCAGAGTCGATACTAAAAGATGACGTCACTGACTGCCTGCTACTGATTGGTCAGACAATGTTGTCATCAATGAGTCATGAGCGCGACGACCTAGCATACCATTAGCTTACCCTCATACGTCTTTTCTTTACAGCTCGATTGCTCTCGTCCTCGGCTTCATTCTGTTGTAAAGCTTCCAAAACTCTCCTGTGCTTCTCAAGGGGTATTTCGTCTTACCACCTGCAGCCTTCTTCTGCTTTCCTTTTTTACTCTGTTTGTGACAAAAAGCCACAGATTGTTGTGTCGCGCTCAAAATGACGTCACCGCAGAGCCGCTCAGCAACACTGCACCCCGTTGGGCAGGCGACTGGGGCTAATGGAAAAGCAGCACAAGGCGAGTAGAATAGAGTCGAGTAGGGCTAATGGAAAAGGGCCATTAGAGTCCTTTAGAGCAACAAGAGGTAAGAGGTAGGAGCTATGAGAGTAATGACAGTGGGAAGGAACTTCTTGTTCAGAGATTAACATGGATGCTAACAGCTTCAGTAGCAGCAAAAACAAACAACACTGACTTGTCAAAAGAAAGGATGTTTTCACACCTTTCTTTTGCTGAGAGTTTGTATCAAGTGTTGGCCTTTACACTGCAGCACTCGCAGCTGATTGTCCGAATGATCGTCCAATCACCTGTTGGAAATGCTTCTGAAAAGTTCTGCCCATTCCCAAACACTTTCTAACCCTTCCTCAGATGAACAAGTGAAATATATCGAATGATCCAGCTGGTGTGTCAGATTATCCTGAGACAGCATTTTTTTATGCAATTCGCAAACAAAGATGGATTCACTGACTCTGCCTTGTACCTTAATGGGGCCACCAGTCAATTTAGAATGACAAAAATGTATAAAAACCTAACACTTGCTCTGCCAGTTGTTAAAATAGGACTATTTCAATGATAATTGAGCTTTAGCTTCCTGTAATTGTTTCACTGAGAGTCTCTTTTATTTTAAAATAGACAGAAAAATGTGACTAAAATATAATTTGATAGCCACTCAATGCCCTGTTACTTGCATCAGATGTGTCTGAATATGGCTTTAATTATCAGTTTAGCTCTGTAATTTTAGAATAGCTCACTGCATACAGGTTTAAATGTATGAATGCTGATGAAGTAACTTCTTATTTAACTGCCGAATGTCCTTCAGATTATGAAACTTTGACTATCTGGTAATGAGGATAATTTTAATGTGGCCCTGTTGGTAACCAAATTTGTCTTTCCTGCTCTGGAAAAAGAAAGTTTCTGTTTATATTTTATCGTCATTTTACTTGTTGGCTGTTTTGCTCTGCCGTCAAAGAGATTTATTAGAGATTTAAAAAAAAAGTTTTATGTAAGTATTTATGTAAACAACAACCTACTTTTATTCTCCTTGGGTAAAAGGCACTTTTCACATTTGCAGCCATAATTTATAGGTTAAATATGTATTTTCCAGCCTCTTGGCAGTACATTTTTTCCCACATTTGGCTGCTTTCGATCTAAATAGAGGTCCATTCATTCATTTTTATACTTCCATTCACAGGAAACTCTTGGTAAATACAGTACTCAGGCAAACAAGGGAAGATTTTTTCTCAAGACAGAAATAAAACATGTTCTTTGGTTAAAAACAAATCGATATGTCATCGCGAGCAGAGATAAATCTGCTTTTCAGGCTTTATCTTTGGCTTCTAAGAGACCTCTCTCCGGTTATTTATAGCATGTGAAGTGTGAAACTTGTTTGATTGTCCCACAGGCACTTCTGAAAATTTTATGTCTCACACTCGAAGCTGGTAATTTAAATGCCACTCAGATTCCTGAGAGGAGCAGCCTCTTTCCGCTCTGTCGTTGTGAAATTAAAAATGGAAACAGTGAGTTGCAGCGTGTCTCCCCTGCGTCTTCATCGCACGAAAACAGCCGTGTCACCGGATTGAGTAATGACTCCAGCAGAGCCACCGATGAGGGGACGAGAGAGAGGGAGGGAGAGAGGAGGGGGACGAGGGGGCGAGAGTGATGTCAAAAATCACTTGGTCATGATTTTTTGTTTCTCCCACAAAAAGAGGAAGACCACGGAAACCACTGGGCATTGTAGGAGCTGCTGTTGGTTTTGGGAAGAGGCCCCGCATAGGCGTCGTCCTATCATGCCTGCTTTGATCCGCCAGCATTTGCATGGCAGGGCAAAGAACACAGTTAACAGTTGAGCGAGTCAGAAAAAAAGGGCCAGCACCGGCGTGGATTGTTGGTTTTTCTCTCGCTGCCTAAAATTTGCTCCACCAAGCGAGTTGCTGTTGCAGATGGGCCAGAGTTAGCGTTAGAGAGAGAGAGTGGGAGAGGAGGAGGAAGGGAGGAGGATGAGGGGTTTATGGTGTGTGGTGAACATGTCCATCTGGGAAATAATCGTAGGTTAAATCATAAATGTACTCGTGCTGTAAATCTACCAGATTACTGACCTAATTTGACTTTTTCTCAATGCAAAAACTCAATTCTTGGCATGTTTGTTTGTCTATTTCAGGTCAAAGATATCTAAACCCACTTATTTTAATTCATGTTCACTTAAAAAGTCCGGCTAAACATCGTACTACAAGGAATAAAAGGCAAAAAATAAGGTATTGAATTGCTTGTAAGGATAACAAAATATCTGCCAATGAAACAAGCAAAAGTTTTCCTGAGTGACGGTCTTAAAACCAGCTTTAAAACTATTATGGGTGGAACACTTCATTTTATAAGCACCTCGGACCTTATATTTAGTTCTGATATCTGCAAATAAGATATTAATCCAGACATGTTAGAGAATCGTGCCTTAGAATACGTTTACTGAGATTTTTTGGACAAGAAATTGGACAAATGCGCTCATCTCCATCCGTGTTTTTGCAATGCAGCATTTATTTGAAAGTCTACTTCCTTTATTACCATCAAAACTACCCTCTATAACAAAGAAATGATCATATTCCCAAATGTTACACTATCTACCTGTTTAATAATGTAAAAAACTGTTTTTGTGATGTAATCTCTACAGTAAAAACCAGACTTGGGGCTAATTCTGGAGCAGCTAACAGATGAGCTAAGAGGGCCTGCGTGTCACACGGCTAATTTAAAAGAGGAGGAGGTAGTGAAAGGGATTATCTCGGGATCAGAGTTCAATCCCAAGCTTGCAAAACATGCTCAGTGCGAGGCCCGCCATTGTTTCAAATCACAAACCGTTGCTTCAAGTCACATTTCAATCAGGGAGGCGTCATCAAGATGTGAACATGGGCTGAAACGTCGATTTGTAGAGGAGTAACTCAAAGAGTCACTTAGCTTTGCTTTAAATTAATAATGAAAGAGTTCTTTTTGAATCTGCATTGTTTGTATCAAATATTAGAAAAGTTAAAGTGTAATAATAAGAATCAGGTAAAGGGCTTGGTGCAGGAGATCTTAACAGAGGGAGAGAGTGCAAAAGTTACAACTTATTAAGTTAAAGTTAAGTGCAAAAAACAAAATTAATTTATGAAAAGGTATCAAAGAACAATTTTCTTGAGCTGCAAATTTGGCATGAGGCTATATAGGTTAAGTTTTTGCTATTACAAACTGAATCTGAGTGCTATAATGGATTACTCTGTGAAATGTTATTACTTTATTCAATGATACTAACCCTTAAATTAAAGGGGTATAGTAAAGTATTCATAAACCAATATTTACTGATATTTTGTGCTGCGATATACTGTGTCAAAAACCTGATACCAGATGAGCTGTTCAGTGTATTTCAATAGTTCACCTGGACAACAGCACATAGAAAGGGTTTGGGAATGGGCTGAACTTATCAAAACCATATTTAGCAGCTGATTGGATGATTGTTTTGTCACTCACTTGCACTACAGGCCAATCAGATAATGTGGTGGGTGGGCACTACAGCCATAGTGTTGAACATAAAATATGAGCTTCTATGTTGGATAAACTCTCAACTAAATATGACCAAAACGGAGCAAAATTATCCTTTTAGTTGAGAAATGTTGGCAGTGTTGATATTTGTTTCTTATTTATGGAAGAAATGGGGTCACAATCTAATAAAACTGCCACTGAAGCTGTTAGCATCTATGCTAATCCCTGCATAAGCAGCCCCTTCCTGTTGTTTTCTCACAGCTTGCACCACCTCCTGCTCTTAAGGACTCGGATAGAGCTGTGTTGCTTTGGGCCGACCGCGATTGTTGTAAATTGTAGCTTGGAGAGATGAATCTGTTTACAGACATTGCATCAAGCAGATCCAGCTGCTTTGCAAGGATTGCTGGATATATGTCAGCAGTGGTCCACCATGACTTCTTCCTTGACTCGGTGAAGTTTGGCATCTTTGTTTTGTAAGGCATGCTGAACAAAGTAGTAAACATTCATAAGGGAGTAATTGAGCATGTGACAAACGATGTTGGGGATCTTTATTGCAATCCCTAGACTCAGTTAAGAAGCAGATATGGAAGAGTGAGTTGATCTTCAACATCCAAATGTGGGTGTGTTTGTCCAGTTTTGAGAATCTAAAGTAAGCTGCTTTATCAAACTTTGTAAAATCAATAATGCCTCTCTCATCAGATTTCTTGGTCAGCTCTTAAATCTTTAAATATTCTGTACAAGCAGACTTAAAACCATCAAATGACTTACTGAACTCCTCAAAGCAGGGTTCAGACTGTACTCTGGCAGTGGAGGTCAGTGAGTTAAGGCTAATCGGGCAGTTTGGCAGCTTTGTTTTTACCTTTAATCACATCAGCACAAATTGGCTTTAAGTATAAACAGAGAACAACCTCAAAATGTTTACAACACCAGGTTAAGATCACAAATTATTTACAGATCCTCCTGGACGGGCAGAAGAAACAAAATAAGTGTGAAGCAGCTCGGCTTTAGTTAACTTTGCTAATAATTAAACCCTCAGCTCGACCTGTTTTGGACTCCTGGTGGAAACAAAGCAGCCAAAGTGATGCAGAGATGCCAAACTGGTTCAAATATCCATGCCCTGTCCTCAGAAAATGAAGCCAGTGTTACAAGGTCTTCAGCGCTGTTATTGATGCTTGTTTGTGGTCTTTAATTCACCTCCTCTGACTCGTCTTTTCCATAGCCTACTTCTCACTGTGTTGCCCCCTCCCACCCTCAGCCGTACTCCAGTGAAGACATGGAAAGTCATTAACAAGTGCCCCCTTTGTTGCCGAACAAACACAGATGGTATTTGGCTCACGCATGGGGGATTAGCTGAACCCTGGGCCAGCCCGGGAAGCAGGCAGACCGCTTTACAAAGAGCACAAGGGTGACAGAATATTTCTTAAACTGTCACCGAGAATAAAATCAAAATCTGTTTCTGATGTAAGCACAAGAGAGCGGCCATGTTTCCACTGTTAGGAATGAAGTTTGGGTTCTTTAGAGGAAGGGGTGCTGTGGAAAAGTTGACCAAATGAAACCCAACTACAGTGAGTAAAAGCTGCACCGTGCCACCACCGGGCGAGGCAGCGACGCACACATCCCCTCTGGCCCCCCCTAGTGCTGCGGGGGCGTGCATGACAGCAGCGAGGGGAGGGGGGGGCAGGACGGAGAACAAACCCCCATTTGTTCAGCGGGCGAGGCGTTGACTGCAGCGCTGACAAGAGGAGTGACCTTCTGCTTTGTTTGAACAAGAGGTTAAAGGTAGAGCCGTGCCCCAGTGCATTGTGTGCCTTGTAGTGTTTGGTGGCACATTTGGAGCTCTGGAGGTCTGGACTGATTAGGGGGGAAAATGTGAACTTCAGGACATTTTAGGTGTGTTTTTGAGGCTCTGAATGCTGTTTGAAGGCGCTGTGATAAAGTAGCAAGGGTGATAAAAAGACATGTTTTTCCAAGGCCTTTAGATTGCTTTTTTCTGAAGTGAAGTTGTTGGAGGAAATGTTTAATATTAGGGCTGAACGATTTGAGAAAATAATCTAATTGCGATTTTTTTCCCCAATATTGCGATTTACTCTGCAGTTGTTTTAATGTTCCTCATCTTATGTATTCTTAAACAAACATAAGCAGTAGATCTTTTTATAGTAAAACCAATGTGACATTAAATTAATCTAAGGATAAAAGATTTGAGAAAAAGTGGAGATGAAGAACAGAAGCAACATAGGTATGAATTTGTAAAAACTGGGTTAAAATGGTATGAAAGCAGAAAAAGGTTAATAAATAGGTGCAAAATAGGTATGAAATTGCAAAAAAAAAAGGGGAAAAAATTGGCTAAAAAAAACAAAAGTAGCTTAGGAAAATTGATTATGGCAGCAAAATTGGGAATTAAATTTGAAATTAAATTTCAAAAACCATGTAAAAATTCCAAAAATGGTTTTGACAGCGGCCAAAAAAAGATGAATGGGGGCAAAATAGGCATAAGGTTGCAAAAACGGGTTAAAAAAAGGCATAATGGTCCAAACTTGGGAAAAAAGTGTCTGAATAGAGGTAAAAAAAAAAATAGGCATGAAATTGCAAAAAACCTCATCACAATGCCAAAATGTTCAACACATTTTGAGCTAAAAATATTGAACCTTCTGCGATTTGAAAGTTGCAACAAGCCATATTGCGATTTTATCTAATTTGCAATTAATTGTTTAGCCCTATTTAATAGTAAGAGTTTTATCCACAGGAGATGTTGGTCAAAATGGATCCTTTAAAAAGAAACATGTCTGAGTCTCAAAGAATGCAAGGCAAGGTATTTCTGCAACCAGATTCAGTTTGGATGTGTATGTTGTTCATTTTTGGTTAAATAACAGCAGAAAATCAATGATTATGTTGGAGTATCCTGTATTTAAAGATGATTTCAGCACTTCATTCTGCAGTCAGCAAGCTTATGTGTTTGACTACCAATCTGTGGAGCATCTCTAAAATATTCCACGGTCTTGGAGGCTTTGAACAGCAACAAATACAGCTTTTTACCCAAAATAAACTAAATTACATAGTAAAGCAAAACCTGTGTGAATCAATGTACAAGCATGCCTCTGTGCTTGTACCTTGGACTGCGTATTATTAAAGGAACCAAACTGATTCTTACTTGTAATGGACAACTACCCCATACAGCCTCATACAAAGTCCCCAGTCCAATAGTAAAGCGCTTTGTTTTTGGTTTAGATAACACTTTCAAAATCAGTAGTGCTTGCATGAGGGTTGCTAATTTTTGTAGTCATTATTAGCAGTTAGTAAACAACTGTTCTTTTAAACACATAAAAAATGTAAAATTGAGCTTGTACTACCAGGTGAAATTTATTTTATCAGATTAAACATTTAGATCTCGTGTGCAAATGTAAATCACAAACATTATTTCAGGCATTTATGCTTCTGAAACATGCTCTCTAAAATCCAGTGTACTTTTGGTGCTAAAAGCTAACTCATATCTCTTTTTTGGACTCATTCCTGTGTAACCCGACATCAGCTGCTTTTAGGAAATGCAGCTGGATCCACCTGATTCAGTGTTTTCTAATCAGGCAAATCTATAATCTACAGTGACAACAAGAAGAGACTGCTTAATGCTAACAGCTTCACTCACAGTTTCTTCAGATCTTACTGCGTTTCTTATTATGTAACGAACCAAAAACAAAACTACAAGCATATGTTGATAAAACTTGCCAACTACCCACATGTTTGTCAAGAGTTTGTCTATGTAGAAGCTCACATTTTGTAAGTGATTGACAGAACAATCATCCTATTACCTGCTGAATATGTTTTTTGAAAGGTTCTGCTTATTCACGAACACTTTCTATGGGCTGTTGTCCAGATGAACTGCTGAAATACTGTCCTATAGAGCAGGAAAATATGGAGCTATGTACAAGATGACAACAGGAAGTGATGGCTGGTAGGAGGTTAGCATAGATGCTAACAGATTCAGTCATTTTTTATTAGTTTATTGAATGAAAAATGGAAAAGGAAGCAGTTCTTGATAAAAAATATAGCTCCATTTCCAACATGTTTTGGCAAGTTTGTTCTACACAGTGGAAGTAGTTTACATTTACACCATGACAGTAGGGCCCACCTATGGTTCTATCTGATTGGTTTGTTATGAGTGTGATTGACAGAACAACCGACCAATCACCTGCTGGATATGGTTTAAGAGGTTCTGCCCGTTCACAAACACTTTCTATGGGCTGTTGGACAGATGAACTATTGAAATATTGTCCTTTAGAGAAGGAAAATGTGGAGCTATGAGCAAAATGACAACAGGAAGTGATGGCTGGTACATAGATTAGCATAGATGCTAGCAGATTCAGTTATTTTTTTATTACTTTAGTAAATGAAAAATGAAAAGAGAAGCAGTTCTTAATAGACATAGCTCCGCTTCCAACACATTTTGGCAAGAGTTTGCTCTACCTAGTGGAAGTATTTTACATTTACACCATGACAGTTTTGCCCACTTAGAGCTTTATCTGATTGGATTGTTCCGAATGTGATTGACAGAACAACCGACCAATCACCTGCTGGATATGGTTTAAGAGGTTCTTCCCATTAACAAACACTTTCGATGGGCTGTTGCTGAGTTTGCTAATCAGAAAGACAACAAAGGGTTGATTGGCACTTATTCACCTACGCCCCCAAGGACCTTTAAATTTGCACAGTCATGGAGACTGGTAATAACACCATGATGACAGCACCCAATGATGGATCAGGGTCATTTTCGTAGTGCTGCCAGTTTATTGTTCTATATCTCAGTCCGTCATGGTGCCATCAGAGAAAACAGCCAGACATAATGCCCGACTATAACCTCAGCACATGAATGTATGATCTCCACAGCCGTCATACATGTCTGTGGATTATTATTGTTTGTTTTTTATCTGCTAGTGTGAAGCCAGACGGTTTAAAGGTGAGAGAACAGACACGCAGCGTGAGCTCGTTGTCGGCTCGGCTGTGAAGCACCTGCAGAGGAGGCACACCTGTTCACCCTGAGCCGGTGACCTTGTGTTTGTATGTGTACGTGCAAGTGTGTGTTTGTGTTCGAGTGCGTGTGGGGCAGAGACACCAAAGCAAACATGAGCACTGACTCATATCCGGCTAATGATTCACCTGAATGGCCGAATTCTCCTCACCTCACACAAACACAAGCACAAAGTTGATGTTTTTAAATCACTGAGATGGAAAAAGGGTTGAAAACATATTATGGGTCATGTGTGTTGCAGGGGGCGGAGCTTAAAGAGGATGTGTTGTTCCGTGACGTGGTCCAAACATTAAACAGTCCTGCGGTTGTTGTGTCTAGATGATCTGCCTCACAGCACGGCGAAGGTCAGCAGGTCCACCATGCTTCAGTTTCCATTTTAAGAGGAGAATAAACAAGTGGAGTGGGACCTCGCTGCTCTGTTTGCATGCTTGCAAAATGGGCCTTGAATGATTTGCAGTGATAAGGTTAAAAACACACGACTAATTTCTTCTCCAAGGAAGTCTGTTTTCCTACGATGAAGCGCACAGATTATTACTATCTGTGTAAAGACTGACAGCAGGATGCAGGGAAGTATGTGGGCAATCTGTTTTGGAAATCAGCGAGCCCAGAGGAGAGGGAATGCACCCTGTGCTTATGTGTCTGCATCTCATTCGGCTCATAGCAGATATCATACCAGACCCGATGAGATCAGAAGTGAAAACAAAAAGCGAACGTGCCACTACAGATCAGTCACGCAGGTTGACAGGCAGAGGGGACGTGACTAACAGCTGGAACATTTCCTGAAGTTTAAAATACAGGTTCACCTCAGGTTGACTTATAGCTGTTGATGCGTAGCACTACCTCAGGAAATCCACGTGTTTGGAGTCTGAGTTTGTCCTCAAGACATCACTGCTGGTTGCCTGGTGGTCATAAATGCAATATTATCACGATACTGCTGCTGGTTATACTACAGCAGTGTGATGAAAAAAACTGTCATCCTGCTTTTGCCCTCAGTATTGCTCCAGGGTCTGATTGGAAGCAAGCATGACCACCTCTTTCAGGGGAGCTCAGTGTGGTTGTTTGGAATGAAACAGGGATTAATAATTGTGTTTACATATTTTAAAATGAATGCTAAGCATCAAACGCCCACTAGTATCGGAATAAGTTCCCAAACAATCAGGGGATGAAATGGACCTGACAGAAATGTAATGGTTGTAAAAATAAAATAAATCAAATGTGTGATTGAAGATGAGCAGCAGAGAGGGAGAACAACCCTCAGCATATGACAACGACATTTTGAGCCCTTTTCATGATTTGTTTAAAAAATGAGCTAAGCTTTATGCTACACTAAGCTACATGCTGAGCAGATGCCCTGCTAATAAAGAGTTACACTGGAAGTGTTAGATACAATATTAGTACTTAAAACTTAAATATACTAATACTTGCATAAACTGCAATAATATTACAAAGGACAAAATACTTTCCCAGATAACATTTTTGATTGTATACTACAAAGTACATTTTTGAAGAGTGCAAAATAATTCAACGATTGTAAAAAAACATTTGACTTTGGTTATTATAAATATCAACTCCTGACAAATCTGATTCATTAGCATTACAAGCTAATCAGATAATGCAGGAGGTGGGCACTTCTTTGGCTTTAAAGGGCAGAATGTGAGTTCCTTTGTAAAATAAACCTTCAGCAAAACATGTCTTAAAAAATTTGCAGTGGTATTGTTTGTTCTTCATTTAATAAAGAAATATGGTCTATGTGATAAAACTGCTACTAAAGCTGTTAGCATCTATGCTAATCTTTGTAAAAGCAGTCATTTCCTGCTGTTGCCTCGCTCATAGCTCCACCTCTTCCTGTTCCAAAGGACTCTGATTGGCCGTCCTGCTTTGGGCTGCTCACAATCATTGTAGATTGGAGCTTGACAAGAATCTGCCTGATTACAGACACTGAGGGGCTGTTTACATGAGGTCGAATACGGTCAGATTCAATACGTTTTCATTGCGTTTTGGCCTTGTGTTTACATAAGAACACTATATGGAGTGCCCAAATCCATAAACTTTTGAAACCAGTGTCCAGAGTGGAGTGTTTTTTCAAAACACTCCTCCATGCAGCGACATGTAAACCTGAATCAGAGCGTTTCAGGATGAAACTCTAACGTCACTGCACGCACAGTACTCTTCACATGAAGGCTGCACGTGTATACCAGGAGCAACAACAGCTTCGCCTGTCTACCGAGCAATGTGTGTGCTGCTTATCGTGCTCGGATAGTTGTCCAGACAAAACTATCCAGAAGATTTGATGTCTAGAAAAGAAACTCCTGCCTCTTTGTGTGTCCTCTCGCCATTGAAGTCACGAGCTGTTTCCTGTTATTTCAAACAGCTCAGCAGAAGCCTGGAGTTACCTCGCCATGGAGCTGATCCAGGCTATGTTTACACGGAGACTCTGTGACTTAAAACGGAAAGGTTTTTCCTTTACATATTCAAAGTTGATCCGTGTTCAGACGGAGACGCTGGAAACAAATGAAACCACTGTAGCGTGCATGCATGTTCAGTAGATGGCGATGTACGGTAGGTTTGCAGAGAGAGACGAAGAAGAAAAACTTTTCACTTTCACACAGGCGTGTAGTGGGAATTAAAAAAAAAAGCTGCATCAAATGGTGATGGTGATTTAAACGGATGTTTAGACTTTTAATTGATCTGATTGATCAGCCAGTCATTATGCCATTGATGTTTTTTTACACTAGCCTACTATGATCTAGACACGACTGATAACATGTCTTAACTATTTAACTTCCATCAAAATATTTGTGTCGGTTGCTAGTTCAGTCCCAGTGTTGACTGGAGCTTCTCTATGAAGAGTTTGCATGTTCTTCCGTGTATGCAGGCACTCCAGCTTCCTCCCACTGACCAAAAACATGTTTGTTAAGTATACTGGTGACTCTAAATTGCCCTTAGGTATGAGTATGAGTGTGAAGGGTTGCTTGTTTGTTTGTTTATTAGAAAGATTTCCCAAAAACTACAGCATGGATTTTGCTGAAATTTTCCAGGAGATGTTGGTAATGACCCAACTAAAAAATGATTAGATTTTGGCGGTGATCCAGAAAATGACCATTTGCAAAAGATTGTTTTTGCCATCTAACTGTGTAACTAATAATGATATCAGCATGAGTGCTAGGTGTGGGTTTTCAGGGTCATGGAATCATATAATGATGGTAACTTTACCATGGAACTATTGTTTATAGATGTAACAGCAATATATGAGCTACCTTGGTGGAGGTTTGGTCTCTCTGAGTGCTTTCTAGTTTCCATTGTTATGATTGTTTTACTTTTAATTTAGTTTGATTTCACTTTGCTTTGGTTGATGAGCAGTTTGATCAGTTAATTGAACACCTACAGCACGCAGTAGGTCATCGTGTTGATCTTTTGTTTGCGCAGATGCCTGATGGTAATCTGACGGCTTTGTCTTGTCACACTGAACTGACACAGATCCTTCTGTCTCTCTAATCCTGCTGTCAGAAGCTCCACATTCATGCAGCTTAGAAAACAAAAAAACAGAAAATGGAAATGTCGTCACCTCAGAATCCTGACACCTCTGACTCAGTTCTTAACGTTCATACCTTCAGATCACCGTCCACAGACCAGCGAGGTGACGGCCCCACAATGACAGTCAGAAATAGGCTGTAAATCTCACGGCCTCAGGGTCTGTTACAGAGGCACACAGAGACTTTACAGGATTTAAGAGTCAGAGAGTTAAATAGTGCCCTCTGTTCTCCTCACTTGTCCTGAAGGGATGACGGGGGATTTACAGTGAATCGTTGTGGAGTTTGCTGTAAATAGAAGTCAACAGGAAATGCACCTCATTGGAGATAATCCAGTGGTGTGGTGAAATAGAAGGAGCCTCTATTTAAAGGGTCCTAATCAGTCTCACATACTAAAGCTCAGAGGATCAGACCTCTATTTTTGGAATATCAAGGAGCGTGATAGAGCTGTACATGGATATGAATGTGCTAATGGGTGCTGCAGACTTCTGTCTGTATGGATGTACATAGAGCTTTTCCACAGTTTTTGTAACTTTAGGTGATTTTTATATCTATTCACGGAATCCAAATGCCTCTAAAAATGTCTTATTGTCTTTATTGTTTGGTTTCTGTTTCATGTCACATGGCAGACTCCCCCTCTGCTGCTCCATAAACAGATAGCTCAGTATGTTTGAAGTGGGATTTTAAGAGGTCTAAAAACATAAAAAAAAGCAGTAACAGAAACAAAACACATGCTGCTCATAATGAAACAGACATTTAAGTGACTCTGAATATTCATATTTCAGGACTGAATAACGAGGAGTGTGATGAATCATTATGTCTGTGCCAAAAACATCTGAAGAATTAATCCATCAATGTAAGAAGCATTATGATCAAACATGAATATTCATATTCTGCTGAAGGGGGATTTATTGGCTCGACAGCGTCTTGATATTTGTGCCAAAATACAAATTGAGAAATTTAAGCTCAGCCTCAGGAAACAACCTCGGTGTTCAGCATGTGAATATAAAACAGTAATCTGCCTACAGTTAACAGCAGTTAACACTTTTATGATCATGTCATATTTCTGCACGTGCCTATCAAAGGTCCCTCCTTCTGTCGCACCAGGTCAAAGTTACCTGTGAAACTGCAGATTAATTTACTTCTTCTAGATTTGATTTTTTAATGATCCATTTATCCATCCATTCATCAATATGTTTAACCATATATCAGACCATCTATAAGGCCATCCATCCATTGGTCCATTTATCCATCTGTCAGTCAATCCATTTAACCATCCATCCATCAATACATTTATCCATATATCAGACCATCTATTCGGCCATCCATCCATACAACTATAGTCCATCCACATATCTATCAGTCGATGAATTCATCCATCCATCCATCCATCCATCCATCCATCAATACGTTTAACCATATATCAGACAATCTTTATGGCCATCCATCCATCCATCCATCTGTCAGTCAATCCATTCATCTATCTACCCATCCATCCATCCATCAATAAGTTTTACCCCTTTATCAGATCATCTTTCAGGCTATCCAACCATCTATTAGTCCATCCATCCATCTGTTAGTCAATCCATTCATCCATCTATCCATCCATCCATCCATCCATCCATCAATAAGTTTAACCGTCTAGAAGGCCCTCAATTCATCTATCCATTAGTCCATCCATCCATTCAGTCCATTCCTCCATCCATCCATCTATCAATTGATTTGACCATATATCAGACCATCTTTTGGGCCATCTATCCATCTATTAGTTCCTCCATCAATAAGTTCAGTTCAGCCATCAATCAGACCATCTCTAAGGCCATCCATCTATCAGTCATTCCATTCCTCGGTCCATCCGTTCATCGATCCAACTACCCATCTATCTGTCAGTCATCCATATTTTTATCAATCCATCCATCTTCATCTATCTTTCCTCTATTATCCCTCCATCCATCACTGGCTCTTACTCCCCATTCATCTCTTTTCATCCATATACTCATCCCCACCATCCATCCATTAGTTTTTCTCTGTTGCGTATCATTAATCCATCAACCTTTCAAACCCTCCATTACTTCATCTTTCTCTCAATCCTGATTTAACTTCTTTGCCATTATCACCATCCATCCACCAATCTACCCATTTATCTGTCTGTCCATCCATCCATCCATCCATCCATTACTTTCCCTTTTCTCTGTTGCTATCATCAATCCATCAACCTGTCAAACCCTCCATTACTTGGTCTTTCTCTCAATCCTGATATAACTTCTTTGTCTTTATCACCATCCATCCAATAATCTATCCGGCTATCTGTCTGTCTTGCTATTCGTCCATCCATTCATCTGTCCATCTACCTATCCAAAGAATACCAACATGCACATTTTTCTGCTGAATCATGATGGCCAAACAAAAAGCAGAGATAAATTTGAAAATATATTTCTGTCAGTTGAGCAGTATATTGTCGTTGGTGGTGAATTATTTTTGGAGTTTATCCAGTCCTGTTGATTATGAAGCCTCCGGCTGTCCGTGAAAACTGATCCATCTCCACACAGAGGGGAAAGAGAGCAGACACTCACCGCAAAGAGCTATCACCCTGCCAGCAGGCTTTCTTATTCCCATATTTATGCCTCTTTTTCTCCTCCTCAGCCTTTGATGAGGAGATATTTCAGGGGCTCAGTGGAGGTGGTTTCATTTTTCTAAAGCTTTTTGTCTCAAATGCAGGAGGCTGAAGTCACAGGTGTGAGCGTACTGTTACTCAGATCAGCCTCCCCCTCCTAACCAACACATTCAGCTGCAAAATCTCAGCCAACTCAATCAGACGCTTTGGTGGACGCCACAGGGATCACCTGGAGAAACAATGGGAGCTCAATCTGCAGCCAGGAGAGCGCACCAGGCTCTGATTTTTAATACAAAGAGAAAACAAAAGCTTTAGGGAAACCTGGACTAACATTTATTATCACTAATTTGTCAGATTTATGCATGCTAACCAAGAAACTTGAAGGAAACAGAGACCTCTCTCGAGTACTGATACTGAGAGCAAGAGCTTCTCTGTCATAAATACTTGAAATAAATGTTATGCAGAGCTGTTGTTCAAGCTGGCACGTTAGAATTTCTACTCTTACTTACTTTTGGCCAATACAGTCATAATCAGAGAAGTAAATTTGGGGTAGTTTTGATTATTCTCCGCTGCTGGGCACAATATGGCCAACTATCTATTAGCTTTGCTCAAGATTATGTCTATATGCTTAAAACCTCAGCCTTGATCAAGTAAACAAACTATATTGTAAAAATATGGGCATTCATTTATGGGACTGGCTTGTTGTTTTTGGAGCCATCCTTAAATGTTGTTTTTCTTTATACTAAGACACTTCAGATTTTCTCAGCGTCTCCTCTCTCTCAAACTTTCAGGAGTATTAAAGGACTACCTGCGTGAGCTGCCCTACCCTCTCATCAACAAGCCCCTTTATGAAGCCGTGTTGGACTCCATGTCGACGAGGCCTCTGCGGATCGGAGCGTCAGGCTGTGAGAACGACCAGGCCGACTCGGAGCACACTGTCAGCCTGCTGGAGAACCTGCCGGAGGTGGAGAGGGTGAGGAACACAGACTGTGAACCTGATTCTGCTGAAAACGGACAAACACAGACGTATTTGTGGAGGGATTATTGTGGTGGAGATAATTATGATCATAAAGACGGCACCACAGCTCTCCTCGTACGTTCACTCTCACATCAGGTGGTGTTAGTGCCGCCCGCAAAACCTGAAAAGCTGATGGAGTCAAACTATCTCCACGCCCGTAACTGTGATTGACGTCTTCTTAGAGGCTTTTGACACAGAATGAAGGCCACTGATGCTTGATGTCTTTAATCAGAAAACAAGTTACCTCCTCCAAGGAAGTTATGTTGTGCTGACATGTGCTGTTTGTTGGTTTGTAAGCAAGACTTAGCAAAAACTACTGGTTGGAGTTTGACGACATTTCAAGGAGATGTTGGTAATTGTCCAGCTTATAAATGATTAGATTTTGGTGGTGATTTCTATATGCTTAAAAAACCCCAAACTTAAAAAAAATTCCACAAGTTAAACTTGGGCAGATTAAAAAAAAAACATATCTCTGCCATTTTTTAACAGATTTGCTTCCAATTTTACAGCCTTTTATGGGGCATATGTCTCCATCATCACGGCAAATTTCATCTAGATCTGATCCAGATTAATGTCACAAAAATAACATTGAAATTTGAAATGGGAAATTACATTCACTACATTCTATGATTCATCTAAAATCAAAATGTTAAGTGATGTTCCCAAAACTTGTGTTCTTACATGACAACAACCCCCATGTATGTACTGGGTTTGGTCCAGGTTCTGGCACTGTTTAGGAGTTGGTGATCCAAAATTGTATCTTTTACAAGGCTTTCCTAGTTAATTATTTTAACACTCACATCTGTTGGTTATAAAACATTACAGTAAGTAGATCCTGGCTGTGAGAGCTTACCGCCATATTTTCTACACCAAATGATATAAAAAGAAATACTTAAGTTTTAGTTGGGGTGCTGCAACTAATTTAGCAGCTTCTACCTCTGCATTCCCCCTCTAACATTTTTGTCTTTATGTTTCTGTGCCTCAGATGACTCTCCGGAGGCTCCTGGACCACCTGAAGTTGGTAGCTTCTTACCAGGAAGTGAACAAGATGACGTGTCAGAACCTGGCCGTGTGTTTCGGACCTGTGCTGCTCAGTCAGCGACAGGAGGCGTCGTGCCACACAAACCGGGTCTTCATCGACTCGGAGGAGCTCGCCAGCGCCCTGCACTTCAAAAAACACATCGAGGTGCTGCACTACCTGCTGCAGCTCTGGCCAAGTGAGTGACTGCTTTGGTTTGAGCAAAGACATGCTGTGTGTTATATTTCTCTTACATTAAATATGACAGGAGTTTTTGCTGTTGTATTAAAGTATGCACTGAATAAAATAGTCAGCAAGCCTACATTGTATTTAGATTGCATTAAATATATCAGATTTATTATGATATTGTACTACTCTTTACAGGGTCACCAAAACAAAATATAAAAGCCTGTAAAAATATGCAATAGGAATTCCTCAAACAAAATACAAAATACTCAAAAACAGCTTTAGCCAGCAGTTAATTTGCAAAGTTGCAAAACTTGTTTATGTGTATTTCATATCATACAGTAGACTATGCTTTGTACAACATAAAAAAATAAAACAATAGTTAAATGCAGATTTTCTGAAACGGTTTGCTGCAAATATATTAATAGTCTCATATGAATTAGCGAGGGCTATATTTAAAATAATACTTAAAGTTATAAAAAACATATCAAAACATGAAGGTAACCCTAATAATTTAGTCCACTATCACATAAAAATGCCAAAGTGTAAATTCAATTCATGCCTAAGAATCCTAGAAATGTAAAGAAATGTTCATGGAGGACTGCATGTGTGAATGAAATATTTTTTGAGCCTGGCCAGCCTCTATTTGAAAGTTTCTGCACGAAATTGAGGTAAGCCAAGTGACTGGCTGTTTGTTTGTTTTTTCTGTTCCCGAGTTTACACAAAAAGCTACTGGACTGGACTGAAATTTTCAGGAGATGTTGACAAGGGCCCAACTCAAAAATGATTAGATCTTGGCGGTGATCCAGATTACTGTCATTAGCAAATGAACATTTTTGCTCAATAACTTTCTTACTTATATTGACATCAACATGATTCTGAGTGCTAGGTTTGGGTTTTCAGGATCAAGGAATCATATTGTGATGGTAACTTTATCAGGGAACTTTTGCCAATAGATTTAAAAGCAATATGTGAGCTACATCTGTGGAGATTTGTGCTCTCCAAGTGCTTTCTAGTTTAGGTTTAATATGCAGCAACAGTGATGTGTTGGGATGTTAAATCAAACAACAGGAAATGTTCAGTTAGCTGTGGGTGGGGGTGGTGAAGCCTATATCCTTATCATTACCCTCCACTCCAAACAAGTTTGATTCTATGTTTGTAAAATATTTCCTCATGCAGTGTCCTGCTCATTAATTTGGTTTCCTGTTGTTTGTTGACACTGTGAGTTTGTGCATTTCCTCAATCAACTCTCATCCTCGTGTCCGGCTGTCCCATCCTGGACATCCAGTAAACATTACAAATCAAGCCTCCCTGGACTTCCCCACAGGCTTTGAAATCTTCAGCTGTGAGAGACATGTGTGACAGCAGCTCAGGAGGATTTTAGAAGCAGGCAGTGCTGAAATTTCTTAGAGGTTATCAGGAGTAGGTGAATAAAAGGGCTTTATCACCAGTGTTTTAAGACTTCTGGGTCAAATGTGGCGTGCATGTAGAGTAAACAGCGTATTGGCCTGTAAGTTATGCCGTTTGTTTCTATCAGTGCCAGCTCTGCCGCTCGGCTCTACAAAGGCCTGTAAAAGGGAGGGGCATGTTTGATCCTTGAGGTTATCCACCATTGGCACGGGTTCAGCTCTGATCATCACGGGCAACCATCTGCTGGCTTCCTCTGAGCAAAAGTCTGCACACACCTCCTCATCGGGACGGTGGGAGCCAATCACAGCTCAGGAAATGAACCCTAATGTAGACCAAACTTTTGAGGTGTGGCCCTCTCTTAAGATAAATCAACAAGCGAGGACGGAGAGCAGACGGACCCTCGACAGCAGCTCCTCTCAGCGGCGGTCATCTGTCTGCAGCCTGCACAGCTGCTCTGAGGCGGCTGCAGCTGTCTGCTCGCTGTGAGAGATGGACCGGCTCAGACTAATCAGAGGGGCTGCAGGTGGTTAAATAAGGCTCAGACAAACACACACCAAAAACTCCCTTAAAGGGTTTAATCATGCAATATCTCGATTACACGGTTCCTCCTCAGACTTCAGATGGTTGTGAACCGCCATCTTTAGGATGCAACGTGAAGGGATTTGTGACAAGCCAGGCTGATAGCATGAATTTTTAAGTCATGGACCAATTCATGTATCTTTATTTGACTATCCTATCAAATATACAGTATCATTTTAGTTTGCTATCCATGAATCCACTAGGGGTGTAATGATCCATCGATCTGGATTGATACATCGATTGGTTAAGCAATGATCCAATCACATCGATGGAAACTCAAAACATCGATCGACATCATGATCTTTAATAAATGCCTTTATTTTTAAAACCCGACCGGACATGCGTGTCGGTTTCCGCCAAACCATGCGTCATTCAGAAGTTTCCTCCCAAATCTCACGCACTCAGTGCATGGGACACACATTTGAACCTTTTCACTCTCACACACGCCACACCCTGTATTTCTCCTGCTTTAAAATGTATTGTGTAACCCCCACCGAGACACACCGCTATATGCGAATGTGTAGCAAGACGCTGTTAGCATCACAGAGCTTAACGGGAGCCAGACATGTCGGCCAATCAGAAATTAGCTCTCCTGTATCGGGGTAAGATGCGGTCGACCTGACAACAGAGGATGCATGCCGCACGCACGACAGGAGTGCATCATCACACGAGTGCATAGAGTTATCTCATCATTTGATTTTGTAGCGCACTGATTAATGAAATTTCATAAAGTTAGAAAGTAAAACAGTGAGAGCTTAGTGTCATTCCTCCTCAACATCGACCATTAAACAGTGAAACAAAGTCTAATCATACTGACATACAAACTGTGGTTAACAGGCATTACAATATAACAATAAGACCCAGAAGGTAATTGTGGGACAAAAAAGCACCTTACCTGATTTAAACCAATTTTACTTTTAAAACATTATTTGATAAGATAGATGGTTATAAAAATCCTCTATAAACTCTATAAACTTTGTATTTTCTTCTTGCTTCAGGTGAAATGTTGCTGATTGTGTTCAGTGAGTACACAATATCGTCTGAAATCGATCGAAGCCCCCTGAATTGTATTGAAATCGAATCGTGGCAGACTTTGGCAATATGGCAAATATCGTATTGTTGTCCAGAGAATCGATATCGTATACTATCGTCATGAAACTGGTGATTTACACCCTTAGAATCCACATATATTTTATTTACCCACATACATACGATTCTAAGCCGAGTACAGATGAAACCCACACAGACAACCAAATATAGCAAAACCATGGAGAGAGCAAATACCAACACGGTAACTAAGCCATGTTGGGAATGCCAAACATATATAAGAATCAGTTCAGACACTCTCCAGTAGTGAGCACACAGCATGTAGTGAGACAGACACACTCACTCAGACTATCATACATACTATGACAGCATCCAATTGCATCTGTGTCTATTTCTACCAACCACGTAATAAACTATGATAATCGAGAGTCTGGTATCAAGAACCCTCCATTCAAACATCTCGTATATGCACAAGCAGTTACAGTTTTTATCTGAGAGCACTTATATACAGTCTCAGCGAGAAGAAAACAAACAGGTGAAACCAAAGTCCTTTTCTGCCCAGAAGACTAAAGCTGTGTTTCCATTAAGCAGTCTGGTTCAGTAAGGGAAACAATTTCAGACGTTTCTAACACTGAATTAAGACAAAAAGACTAGTGCGGCGTTCCAGTTGTACTGGGAAGTCCGGTTTTCAAGTTCTGAATGGGAAATCTAATCCGAAACACCCCTTGAGGTCGGAATTTCCTACTGGGAAGTTGAGGGATCCTCACCACCCCAAAGTTGACAATCAAAGATGGCTGCCCTAGTGTAAACAATTATTAAGCTCCAGTAGATTCTATTTATTAGCACTTCTGACTAGTGTTTGTGGTACAAAATCAGCCGCATACTTGGTATTGTTTGATATTTTTTTTTAGAAAAATGCTGCTATAGAGTAATTTACAATCTTCTGTGGTATGTGTGAAATACAACACAGGGTGTGCTAACGGCTGACAAAAGCCTGGTGGATCGGCCAGTATTTTTTCTGACTGTGTGTCTGGATTTCTGATAACTCGGATATGACGTCCTTCCCACTGTCTTCTTTGTTCTGATGTAAGAGGACACAGCATGGTTCCTCATTCTTGCACCACCGAGGAGTTGTAGACTTTCTTCAAGGGGAAGAGGGGATTTTGGCACATTTTTTTGTGAGGGTGCTACCCACACATTTAGCTGTAGCCCATTCCATGAATGCACAATTATTACAAACATTCAAATATTTCAGACTCACCCTGGACAATAACCTATCCTTTGACCACCACATAACCTTTATCCATAAGTGCTCATAGCAGAGGCTACATGCTATCCGTTCACTCAGTGCACTTTCAATTGCCCTCCATCTTGTTATTTCTGTACAAGAGCATAATCCAACCCATCCTGATGTATTGTTACCCCGCCTTCCACAACATGCTGTCTATCTCCAACAAAAACAAGCTTAACAGAATCACACACGTATCCTCAAAAATAATTCGCAACCCCACACCAAACATCACAGAACTCAACGAAAGAGCACTAGCCATGGACACAGAGCACCCTCTAAATACCCACTTTAGACTTTTGACATCGGGTCGCAGGTACAGAACACTAAGATGGAGGAGAACTGGATTAACAGGAGCCTTGTACCCTTGACCATCTCCATCCTCAGCAAAGCAACCAATGACTGTGTCTCCTGTGATGTAAATATGTGTGCTCGATGTTTCTATGTGTGTTATAGGTTTATACGTCTTCTTTGACAGTCTGTGAAAACAAATTTCCCATTGGGACAATAAAGTTATCTACCTATCTAAATTGTACCTCGTTGTAAAGATGACTAATAAGGCTGTCCAACAATATAAAGTATAATACCACTTGGTGTTATTTAACAGGGTAAATCTTAAACTAAAATAAAGTTTACAGACTTATTTTGAGGAGTATATAAGCTGTCTGTTCTCAAATCCAGATATAAGAATGTCTGCTGGACTGTCCTTAAACTAAACTCTCATTCATTCTGCATTTTGAGAACTACACTTGGTTGTGTTTTGATCAAAATCGAGTGGACTAACAGCTCCTCAGAGCCGTTCCCTTAACCTGCAGCTTTACCCGGATGTGCTGATCGTCGTCTAAAGAAGTGACTCTGTGTCTAGTCTGGCCTCTAAATTTAACAACATCCTGAACCAATTTTCAGTGAACCACTAAAGCGAAGCTCCCTCCGCCCTTCTTTACATCAACAAGAGGAACAAACATACACGCAGGGGATGGAGGCGGCTGAAAAGGTCAACATCTCACAATCCTGTAATTGCTGGTAGCCGAGGAAGTCAGCGGAATTTCAAAGATGAACCAAAAAGGGTGAAAACACTTGACTTTCAAGCAAACATGCAGACGGTGAGCGAGGACGAAGGGGTCGAGCGGGTTGAAGGAAAAGGTTTTTAATCATCAGCTGACGCCTGCACTTGTCCTACGCTCCCGCCTGCAGCCGATGTCACAAAGCTAGCTTCCATAATGACCCGTAATAACCTTGACGGAGCCTCCAGTCCAGGTTCAAGCCTTTGTTTACACCCTCAATGACATCTCCATTCGTCCTGCCTCCCCCGGCTCAGAGCGGACGACGCCCGGACTGTAATTAAAGACATTCCAGGTTTAACCTTCGCCCTCAGAGCCTGAAGCTTCACCCTAAAATTTCACAATCATTACAGAATATTTTCGTCCCATTCACGCTTCTCACTCGCAAACCGGAGCCTCAGTGGGATCGTTGCTCAAGTCTGGAAGTGTGCACGTCCTGGGGCGGTGAGAGGTGTGAGCATATGTGCTGTAGAAGCAGAGGCGGGGGGCTCGGTGTGAATTATGTATTTTGTCGAGTCTCTGATTGAGCAGATGGTTGGACAGACTGACAGGAAGAAGAAAGCAGATCTGTTTGTTGTGTCTGTTTGCAGGTTGTGTGCAGGATCAAACTTTATAATCTCCTGTGTTTACTCTATTCAAGACAATCAGCACTTCTCCCTCTTCGTTAAAAGCTTCTCTTTGTTTTCCTGCCTAATTATCCCATCAGTGAGTCATGTCTGAAGTTAAATAACATGTTGCATCAAAAATTAAGATAATTTCTGTTTGTTTTCCGTGATAATTGTTTGAGTCTTTAGTCTTAGCAGAGATGCAAAGCATGCAGCAAATAAAATAAATGCTGCCTCAGCAAACTCCACTTATGCATGAATCTGAATC
This sequence comes from Scarus forsteni, assembly GCA_036419115.1. NCBI lineage: Eukaryota > Metazoa > Chordata > Actinopteri > Labriformes > Labridae > Scarus > Scarus forsteni. The sequence continues at coordinate 48,022,682 of JAZDUH010000136.1, forward strand.
AACAGAGTCTGAACTTTGAGATCATTCTTGTTTCAAAGGATTATGTGGAGTGTTGTAAAAATGATTTTTTATGATGCAGGAAAGCGTTAAAGGAACAATATGTGTCTTTTAAGGCTTAAAGAGGAATTTTTAAAGTCTGTTTGATAGTTGGGTTGAATCATGTCCATCTCATTCCAGATTCAGTTTCATTATTGTCCCAGAGGGAAAACTGGGTTTCAGCGAGGTGCCTGAACAAACACACAAGACATGGAGTGACAGCACAAACATAAAACATGAACACTGATCGCTGCTACTAAGCAATATGCCGGCACATGCAAGGCATCCCGACTGTAGCTGACTTCCCCTGATTTCAGCATCATCCATCATCAAATCATGAGGCTTTTAGTATCAGCTAGGAGACTGCTGCCTTAGCTCTGTTGTTTTCTGTTAGGGGGATATACCCAGAATGCAACAGGGCTATTAACTTTCCATCCATCTGTTATCGTACCTCTTATGCCTCCTGGGGTCGTGATCACAGAGCCACATAGAGAGACAGACAACCAATCACACACTCACCCACACTTTAAAGTCACCAGTTAACCTAGTGAGCATGTTTTTGGTCTGGGGGAGGAAGCCGGAGAACCTAAGAGAACCCACACATGCACGGGGAGAACATGCAAACTCAAACAAACAACTACAGAAAAAGATGATATTCGAGCTGCCGAAATGAACGGGGTTGCACGTTCATCTGTGAATATGTTGTAGATAAGGAGTGAGCCAGCTGCTTGCACATAACTGACATACAGCCCATGCTTTTTTCAAATTACTTTGCCGTAGAATTTGCTATGTGGAGCCCAAAGTGCTTCACAGAGTGATGGATTTGCCAGCCTCAATAAGAACCTTCATAATTTTTAGGTATAACTTTGGAAACATGCATGACATGCAATTTTCTCGTAATTTAAAAGAAAACCAAAAACTTGTCTTTTTGTTTCTGTTATCAAAATTATTTGATTTTTGCTGGAATAATTTTCTGCTTTTTATGTTGTCAACTTTTGCTTTTTCTTTCCAAATATTGAAATATAAATCTTATATTTGTCATATTGAACTCATGATGGCGCTTCAACAGTTTTGTTAAATCAAGGTCTTTGATTATTATTCTTATTTTTTTTGTTGTTGTTTATTTTTTGTTTATTTTTTTATTATTCATTTATTTTTGCTTAATTTGGGTATGTTTCTTTTTACATACTTTTTTTCCTATTTGTTCTCTGTTTATGTAAACCACTATGTGCTCAATACGTTGTATAAAAAGTGCGACACAAATAAAGTTGACTAATTTCCATTAGCTAAAAAATATCAAGTCATGACTTTTGTCCTCTCTATTCAGAAACAGAGAAGGAGGGCATTACTATAGAGGGACACTAAACATAAAAAGCACTTTGCTCTTAAAAGTATGTTTATTTCACATTCTGGGGTGGTTTTGTGGAGCAATATTGAAGACAACATCAGACTGAGTAAAAATCTAAAAAATTCAAGAAGATGCATAAAAACCTTGTTTTCAGCGAATATATTAATGAACAGGAAGGTATGTGTAGAAGCAGATGATTGTACACTTTTACTTTTTATTTTTTCAAATGAAAAACTATATTTTTGTATGTGTTGCTGATTGATTAGTCATACACTGATGAAAAACAGGGTCGGACAAGATAAACCTAGCTTCTTTCTACTCCATTTCTGTAAACAATGTTTTCATTTGTTGTTGTTGTTTTGATTGTTTTTTAACTTTAATACTTAATTATTCCTATGTTCGAAATAAAGATTATCAAAATTAAAATCTACAGTATGAAATATTATCAGAAAATAATCCATCAGAATACCAACAATCAAAACTTAATGTAAGTATTAACCATCCCAACAAGTTAGCTTACAGCTTCTGCTTATGTGTTTTAACTAGTAGCCGTCACCTTACCTACATTAGCATTAGCTAACTAACTAGTCAATCCAAATGCTCTGTGTTCATCTGACTGACTCTGCCTTTCTTTTGTTTCTCTTCTTCTTCTGTTTTTTCAGTCATAGATCCCTACGGTCAGTACTCCTCCCCGCCTCCTGCACCATCCTCCTCCCCATCCTTAACTGACCAGAAGTCGGCACCCCCGCTGCGACGGCGTAAAGAGCGCCCACAGGTCCTGAACATTTCCGAAGCGGAGATGGCGGGCGTCCTGCGGCCCAAACCAGGGCGCTTGGACAGTCCTAGCAACCGGTACGCGGGCGACTGGAGCGGCTGTGGAGATCAGTACTTCCCCTCCGACATGCTACTGCCGCCCAGCAAAGAGGAGGCGGACTACGACGACGTGCCCTCTGAGGACATGGAGAGGCAGGAGGGCACAGAGGAGGACCGGGGGAAGCCTGCGTCTGATCCTGCTGAGGAGGAGCAACGTCAGTGTGAGGAGGTGAAGCAGGAGGACGAGGAGAGAGAGGTTGAAGAGAAGAGTGATAGTTCAGGAAACGGGCTGCAGATAGAGGACAAAGAGGAGGAAGAGGAGGAGGAGGAGGAGCAGGTCTGTGAACACATCCTGCCCCCTCGTCTGCCCAAAGAGCACACGTACCAGGCCTACATGAAGATCCAGGACATCAGCCCCGTGCTGAGCAACCGAGTCAACCTGAGGGACCTGCAGGAGAGCATCGACACGCTGATCGGGAACCTGGAGCGAGAGCTCAACAAGAACAAGCTCAACGTGGGATACTGACTCACACGTGCGCTCTTAAGGCCAGACAGTTTGGAGATGATGAAGCTCACTGATCGAGGTGCTTCAGGATTCAGCCACAGTGTTTCCATAGAGATGATGCTGCTGTCAAAATGGCAGCGTGACGCGGTGCTGCTGTGAAAACATTAAGACGAGATAATAAGAGATGTATCAGGCACTTCTGGCATTAGTACCTTATCCATTGACATTCCGACACATTTATATTTTCTCTTATTTTTGTCTTACTTTGTGTTGTGCTTAAGTCCGGTTTGTGTGTTTCATGTTGTTGTTGTTGTTGCTTCTCTTCTTATTAGAAGAACCCATCGACCCTTCAGGGGTTTAAAAGGTGCCTTAATTGTGTGAAGGTGGTACGACAAGAAGAAAATCCACCCTGAGATAAAATATATATATTCCCTTGTGTAAATTAAAATTGTTGGGAACTACAGAGTTACCTTTGTAAATAACAAGCCCCCTTTTGGTGACTCAAAGCTCAACATAAAAGTCAAATAACCAACAAAAGTAAGTCCAGTTCAAATTTGCATTTAAAAACAAATCTTTAACCCTGTCAAGCCAATTGTATCATATTTGATACATACTTTTATAATACCTTTTTCTACTCAATATGATCAACAAATTACAAAAAAACATCTGAATACAATCAGATAAATGATAAAAATGTCCTCAAATGGATTATCAGTTGCCAAAAACACCTAATGTATCAAATGAGATACGAAAAATCTATATGTTGAATTTTATGGACATTTTGATTTTTATGGATTTTAGCAGAAAGTGAAACAAACATTTCAGCTTCAAAAAATTAGAATTTTCTGGCTATAATCTATGGTCTTGGGCCTTATGGTTAAATGCGATCAAACTGCTTTGACAAGAGAGAAAGGAGAAAGACTCCCTTTTTGGATTAATGATAGTTATCTTGGAATTATAAAACTATTTTCACATTTTTTATTCCCCGTTTTTTTCTCTGAAATATGATTTTAAATTTTGGCAAAATCTGTTATGAATTTAGTTTGTTTATCACCACAGAGAAATGAGATAACCAACACATTTTTATTCATTTATTCTCATATTATTTTCTATTATTATCATTACTCCAAGACAATACCTTAGTTTTTGAAATCAAAGCAAAATTTTGTTTTTAGTTAGTTAATATGCTACACCTTTGTGGTAATAAGTTATTTATGCTAAAAAAAGGTTACAGTGTGTAAAGAAGAGGGAATAAATACACGAACTGGACCATTTTGTACAGAAAATTCACATTATGTGAATGTGTGTTTGTTTTCCTGACCCTTACCTTGGGAGACTTTTAAATCTACATTGAGTCTTTTTAATAGTCTAAAACAAAATAAGCATTGAGAAGAATTTGGCACAGCAAAAGCTAAAAATGGAGCTACATTTTAATGTCTTGTAAAAAGAATCTAAATTCACCGTGTAAGGTATTTTCTCATGACAGTTAAGATACAAATATTTAAAAATACAAATTAAAATCACGCCTAAACTGGTCAAAAAATAGCTGCAGTAAGCCCATTATTACTTAAGTATTCTTTAATAAGATGTGTTCAATTAGTTTGAAAATTGTTGTTTTTTGAAACTGAGAAAGTGAAGACTTCTTGCTAAAGTTGCAGGTATTTATGCCTTGACAAGAAAATCATACTTTTTTGCGACTAAATTGTCAGGTAAACATAGTTTGTCAAATAAGTGTTGAGATATTCTTAGGTTGTTAAATTTGATATTCATTATGCGGCTTCTTCAAGATATAGTCTTAAAGGAAAGGATAACTTTAAAAGGGCAATTCAGATGCTTGAAATATGTAAAATTCCACTTTTTCTGAAATGATAATAAATAAAAATGATAATGATATCCATATTGGAATTAATTTCTAATAATTCAACGCAGGCTCATTAGAGAAGAATGGTTATATTTTGTTTTAGGGTGGATTTTCTTTTTTATTTTAAGGCAGCAGAGCTTTTCTATTGAGGTTTTGAAACACTAAATATTGTACAACAATAATGCACTTATGAGGCAGTGGTGGAGATTGTTATTGTTATTCATGCAGTTTAAAATAATGGACTGAGTTTGGGGAGAACAGCAGCGTGTTAAACCTCTTAAAGATACACGATATGGAATATAGACTGACATTTATTTACTTTCAGCATTGCGCAAGACAATGTACGTGTCATTTGCTTAATTTGGGGGATATTCACTCGTCTTATTTAGCTGAGATCAGGTCTGAAAGGTCAGCATCACTCACATTTATCTGTTAAATATGAAAATATAAAAGTCAAGTGGCAGCCTTTGGGGCTGAAAATGAAGCCAACATCAGAGTGCAGTTCCTCAAACGGCCACTTGAGGCTGGTTTTACGTGAGTCACTCCACATAGACTTCCATTTAGAATAATTTTGTTGATAATTTGGCACAAACAGTGTAGCTTTTAAGACTAAAAGCTGCTTTTGATCCACATTGTGAACATTTTTGTTAAGTTAGTGGCACATAGAGCCAGGAACCACTGGCTACTTGTGGAATTGCATTTTTTTTTCTCCATCCTGGCTTCATTTATCAGTTGTAGAGGCTGCCCCTTTTAAGCTTTTATCATACATTTGGTGCTGTATATTTAAATGCATCTTGAGAAACATCTTAAAGCTTCTTTTTCCTTCTCAATTTGAGACCAACTTTTTGATTAACAGGTTCATGTTTAGCGTGGTACACATCTTCTTTCCTGCTCTTATTTAAAATCAGTGAATTTCCCCCAAATTGTCGACTTTTCTTCAAGCTAGTCACCTTTCTGCTCCTCACAGCTTGTTGTTTTTACTAATTTTGACAGAACAGTGAAAAACTCACAATGTGAAGCACAATTTTCAGTGTAACGTGATAGCAGAGGGTACGACTCAGCTAGCTGCCGGAACCGACAAAGGACGTTTTCAGCAATCCAGGGATTCAGAATGATCAGTATTTAACCTATATGTAAATGTATATAAATATATAAATGTATTCGGAGTATATTATTTTTACAGCTTCTATTTGGACGGCGTATTTAAATACTTCTGATGACCTCTGTAGTGTTGACCTGTAGTAATAGTTGCTTCTCCTACCTTCATGCTACCTGTACACATGTTTTTATGTGCTGGACTAATGGTACAATGCTAGCTGTAAAATATACGATCAATCGTGCTCTTGCAGAAAAAGTGATATTGTTATTTTTATTGTATTGTGTATATATTTGACATTGTGTCTCTGGTGGACTAAGCTGTGTTCATGATTATTTGGTGTTTTTTTTAAGGTACTGAACGTTGCATGGTCAAAAGCTTTACTGATGTAAACAAGGCTCCCTCTCATCTGCCTTCGTATTTGATATTTATGTGTAAAAAGACTTATTTTGTTATGTTTGCTTATTTGTTCTCACACTGTTTCCTCAGTAGACAGATGACTGCGTATATCAGAGTTTTCTCCAGGGGATTTAAAGGCAGGGAGCGGGTTTGTTTGTTGTGCAGATATATTGTTGCTGCTGGGGCTAAAACCTCATATTTTCATTTTTTAATTTTTATTCTTCTTTTATTTAACAGTGCTATTAATCGCCCTCCACATTTGAGCTGGTTTCATACATTTTAAATTAATTCAAAGTATCAATAAACAGTTCAAGTTTTACAATACAGTTCTTATTCAATCATTAGTAAAGCTGCTTTTTTATTACCTAAAAAAACAGTTTTAGAGATAGAAGATGATGGCCTGATATCAACGATACATAGAATTAAAGAATATTTACAATTTTCTGTTTAATCGTTCCCAAACTTTTCAGCAAATAACCGCCAAAATAGAAAAACCATAGCTTGGAGATCCATACTGTGTGGATCTTTTTTTTTTAATTATTATTTTCATTTTATTTTTTTCACAAAACTTTTGAAACCTTACCCTTATTTCACACACTACACCCCCAACTACAGAATAGGTAAGCATATTTTTATTGTGGCTTTATAAATTAACACACAGTATGATGATTGAAGTTTTTTTATAAGTAGTCTATCAATATTAGCTAACATATTCTCGCCCTTGGCTCGGACCTGCAACCTTCCAGTAGGTGCTGGAGCATAATACCAAACTAAGACCCTCATGAATATAGCCATGCAATCAAATACTAATCTAAAAATTCTGCTTCAAGTGAATCAGACTGAAAGTGGACTACAAGAAATATGATATTGTACTTGGACTGTTAACTTTCCAATAAAGAATTCAAGAAGCAAGAGAATCTTTCCACTAAAGGCTTTAGCTAAAATATATTTGGAAAGCAAAATTTGCCTCAGATGATCCAATTTCCCATTTCTTTTACCCATCTGGAGAAAGAAATTGACAACAGGGTCTCCAAAAATGACCGGTCTTTAAGAATAAATCCCAAGAAAAACAAGACCTCAACATTCTGTGCTTAGAATAAAATCTTACTGCACTATAGATCATTATGAACATAGAAATTCTCAAACTCAGTGAAGAGTACCTTATCCATTAACTTTCTAATTAACCAACTTGTTTCCTAAAGATATCTCTTAAAATTGTCTTACTGGCATCATTGGGCCAAAATATATATTTTTTCCATTATATTGCTATTGGTCATCTTCCATTTTAGTTAGCTGTATTAATAAATGTTGAACCAATTAGAAGTACAAAAAAAAACACTTGTTAATTTGGACAATTTAGTAATTCTCAAATTCAGTTGGTAAATGTATTGTCCTTTTTCTGTAAAGTAGCAGTTTTGTAGATAAGAAGCTCTTGCCCGACATTGATGCTCCAGTTTTGCTCTCCTGTCTGTTAAAGCAGCCTCAAAGCTCCAGCCAATTAACCTCACGGTCAGAGTTTCAGCAAACACCTGCTCCGTCTATCTGTCCTGTCCTCTGTTTCCTCTGGAGAAAATGATCACATGGAAAGCATCACATAACAGAACAGAGAAATGCTTTGTATTGATCCTGAGTCATTGTATGGTCATAATAAAGTATATTATTTTGCATTTATGAGTGGATGGGGCTGTTTTTGATATAAAAACAAAACAACTTGTGTTTTATTGGAAGAGTGAAGACACTTTAATGATGTCTTGATGCATTACTGAGAATTTGTGGAAAGCACGTCAGCTAAGCTACATTTTAGCTTCAGATGGTGACATGATTGTACGACGTATGAGCGTTCAGTTTAGAGGCTAATATTCAAAGTGCTCATATTTTAAGTTAACTTAGTTTCATATATCAGTAATGCACAAAGTCCCTTTTAATTGTCACATATTGAGTAAACCTGATCCACCTCTATTCTCACTCTATCATCCCTCTGTGCTGATTGGCTCAAACTGCTGACATCACAGTGGTCTTTTTTGTTGGGGGGGGGGGGGGGGGGGGGGTCAGCATTTCACATAGCAACTGGCCCTGTTTACAAGAAGGGAGGGAGTAGTCTAGATGTGTGGACTTTGTTGTCTTGTGCATAGAAGGGCATATAAAACCCATAAAAGCACAATATAACTGTTTCAAAGTGTCCAACAGTGTTAGCTATTTCTAAAAATACCATTCCTCATATTTTGAAACATTTACTCGCATTTAGGGGGATGTAAATTACGGCTGAACAATTTATTGCAAATTACATTAAATTGCAATATGACAGAGAGAAGCCTGGAGTTCATTCATAAAAACTCTCGTGCAATCACAGAGGTCTTCACATACGGATGTGTTTGGCATTATTATCTGTGCACTTGAGCTTCATTCCTTAAATTTCTGCAGTAGATTGTTTTGTGAAAAAAGAATAACTGTTTTGTTCATTTGAGGAAACTGGACTGTTTATCCTGCTCTGTCGATTATTTTCTCCGTTCTGGTATTACTGTAACTCAGCCCGAGCAGAGAGCAGATAAATAACACAGGGAATTGCCCTTGTTGGCTTGTGGGAATCTCCCAGAAAGACTTCCAACTTCAGGGACATTCCCAGGACACAGCTGCATTTAGCCGTCCAGTAAACTTCTGTGCCGGAAGGCTGCACTTTCACTGTGGCTCCAAAAAACCATCATAACCAGGAGCACTTCTGCAGTCCATACAATTAACCTAAAGTTAGAACAAAGTGTACCACAGGTAGAGCCCAAAATAGGCTGCAGAAACACTTAGATTTCACTTTTATGTGAAGTATTTCTTCCAAATGAGCCAAAGTGATAAAACACTCTTTTGGCCGTTCGGCTGAGGAGAGGGAGCCGCCGCAGGCCAGTCAGCTCTGAATGGTTTTCAGCCTCATTTGATGTCACGACTGTGGGCTCAGATTATGTTTTTATGGCCGTCTTAGATCAGGTATGATGGAGCTTTGGGGAACAGAATGTACACATACCTGCCTCAGCCCTGGAGCATTGTTTTATATCCACTCTGAAGTCAGAGAAAAATCTACCTTCACTAACCACATTCAGATTCAGAGAGGAATTTTCTGAAGACAGAGCCAAATACTTTACTGACAGTTTCAAATATACAACTTTGAACACCGTGAGGAAAACACTCCCCTCAGGTTCAAGTTATCTAGGGTCTCAAAGCTTTGAGACTGATCATCTTATAATATTTGTCTAATTTTTCTAAAAAAAATCCAGGCTTTAAGTTAAAGAAAATAACTTGAAAATGTCTTAATAATTTTAAATTTACCAGGTATTTCTCAAAAACAAGTTTTCGTATAATTTTATTTAGTCAGGAGTCTCCATTATCCTCATCATATTGTATTTCTGCCTGAAACTTTCTGATAGCTTTTAAAGGAGTTTCTAGTCCAAGAAAGTTCATTATTTCTACACAGATAATATGCTTCTACTTTTCTTTTTAACAGACAAGTAAGGATTTTTTAAATTCATACCATTACATGTTTTTGACGGAGCTTTTCCGCCTTCGTCAGAAGTGTCATCTGATGGTAGTGTGATGTGTCAAATCTGACAGGATGATCACGCCTCCGTAAGATCAGCTGAAAAGGACACGTCACACTACCATCAGATGACAATTCTCACGAAGGCAAAAAAGCTCCGTCGAAACATGTAAGGGTATGAATTAAAAAAAACCTTGTCTGTTAAAAAGAAAAGTATAAGCATATTTGAGGAGTTTCTACCTGAACCTAGGTGCAATTAATGTCTATACTGCAATGAAAAACCAAGCTAGTAGTATCCAAACGGTGATGCAACAAATAGAGAAGCACAGATAACAGTTTACTCGTAAAACAGGAAAAGACTATGAAATCCAGCTGAGTTTATAAAACACTTTTACAATAAAATAAGAAGCAACAACATTTTGATCGTAAAACGTAATCATTCTCTAGCTTTGGTCTTTAAGCCAATGCTTAACAGCTGGATATTGTTTTGCTGCTGATGAAAAGCTTGGGCCTCCTCTTTTTCCTACTTAATTTTTTTAATCAAGTAATGTATGCAAGATGAAATGTAAGCAACCTTGCAGTGCAGATGGATCTGCATGAGGCATTGTCGGAAGTCAAGCACTTCCATCTCGCCAAAGTCCAATCTCCTACAACTTCACAGAAAAAAGCTGAATGACCCAATCAGGGAAGAGAGGCAGAAACTGAAGATGTGACAACAGCAGGAAGTGACTGCATGTTTGAAAACAATGGCGGCTTCTGTAGCAATATCTTCAATTTTATCAGAAATGGACTCCAGGGCTGTGGTCGAATAGTCACCTCCTAAGTCCTTTCCTATCTACTTTTCCTTAACCCTGATGGAAAACGTCATGAGGTTAAGGAAAGGAGAATTCAGAAGGACTGAGGAAAGGAAAACTGCCGTGCAGAGAGAATCTGACTACACTTTCACTACACTACGTCATCATGTGACGGTGGATGTTACTGCTGCGTTAAAACTACAATTTTCCGATGGTGGACAACAAAAGATGAATCATAGAAGTCCTCATGTATCATGACAGTGTTGTTCCTTTCAGACAACACTGAACATAACAACCCAGGAAAAATTACATCTGCACAACCAATGTTGAAGTGAGGATTTAAATAAATCTGTCCTCTCATTATCAACATGAACATCAATCAGTCTGCATGAAAATAAATGAACTGAATGAAAGAAAGGCAGAAACTGTTAAGACCACAATCTAATGGTGTACACATTATTAATACTGAACCAAGTTTAAAACATAATCAACATCAAATGTCTCATATCCTGCTCTCTTCAGAGAATCAGACTGCTGGAAAGTTAAGGCAGGTTTTGGAAACTTTAGAAAGGATGAACAGCAGTGGTAACTCACACGGTCTGTGTGATTTGTTCAACATTATTCTGTTGAATTCAGAAACAGTCGGAATACACGTAGTTTATAAAAGTTGTTGCTGCAGAGAATTGTGGGTCAGAATATTCTCCTCTCCTTTTGTAAAGGATGGTCCGGTGTATCCTATGCTAAAGGAGATAATAAAGGAAGTATTGAGCCACCTTTCCTATGTATTTAAACTGTTCAAACAGCTCTAATCACAAACTACTTCAGGTTCATTTCACGCTGTTAGGAACCTTTCTAACCAAAAAGGACTGTTCGACCGAAGCCCACGTCTTTCTTAAAAGAGGAAAAGAACGTCACTAGGAGTTTTTCTGTTTTGGATGATCAAATCAGAGAAGCCTGGAAGCTGGGGATCTAAGATGATAGCCTAATGACTGAAACATAGTTTAAGCTAACGGCTAACAACACTGTCTAGCTGCTACGTCATACTGTTGCTTGATATGGATTGGTCTGTCATGAGTGTGACTGGCAGAACAATCGTCCAATCACCAGCTGCAGTTGTTTCTTAAGGTTCTGCCCCTGAAAACATTTTTCTCCAGATAAGTTGGTGAAATATTTCCGTGGCAGATATATGGGATGTGTTAAAATGTGCGTACTTGCACTGAAACATTCTCCAGAAGGCAAAGAATTATTAATTTAAGACCTACATCAAGTGTACAAGAGGAAGAAAATATATTCAACCACTTTGTCATGTAATCCTTTAACAGCATTCCCTCTTTGAACCTCTGGAAGAATAAGAGTTTTAAATTTAGACCATTGTGCTAACTCAAACCCAGTTTTATTTCCAAAGCTCTTCTTCTGTGTTCAACTTGTAAAGCAGCTCTTCAGACCCAATAAAATCTGTCATGAAACCGCGAATGCAGACGGAAGCAGACATAATAACATGAAGCGTGTTTGGATAGTCGAGGGTTGCCACTCGATATCGGGCCGTCTGTTGGAGTGAACTCTACTCAACTTTTGTTCATTTCTAATTTTGGGAGAGAGAGGAGATCTTTAGGTAAACATCCTTGACAGCCACCTGCATGTGAAACCAGACCTCCTTCTTCTCCCCTCTGTTCCCCTAATCTGAGCTGACCTTTGAGTCAACCACACAAACACACGCTCTTTGTTTCAGACCTTTTTCTGGGGAGTTTTTAACCGTGACAATGCAGACTGAAGGTCTGGGGGGGATTGCACAACATGCTGAGTGATTGGACGTCGTGGTGGACTTTTAAAGTCATCTGTCTGACATTTAAGAAAACTGTTCTTGAAATTGAATTAAAGTGACCGCTGTGATTTATGACAGTGAAACAAGAGTCCTTCAGGAAAAGGCACGGCGCTATCTGGGAGTCATAGGGTTTGTTAACACCATAAAATGTGTTCAAGATACACAGCTTACCCCCACCCAGGAGGCTCGTTCTGCTGCCATTTGTCAGTGAGTTTGGTAGGTAGTTTGTTAGCTTGCTATCAAGATAACTCAAAAAGCTACAAATGGATTTGGATGAAATACTCAGGGAATGTTGGTCATGACACTCGAGAGACATGGATTGATTTTTGTGGTGATTCAATTCTAGGAGTGGATCGAAAATTCAAAAGGACTGTTAACACTAGCCAGGTTCACATGGAGCCTAATATTTCGATTAGAATCAGGTTAGAAGCCCAAACCAAATAAAAATGCTCCATATAAACACCACAATCAGAATAAACAGGCCAAATCTGAATGGAATTTCTTTCGGTTGCACAGGGGTAGTATATTCCTTTTCCCAAACCGATTTAAAGTTAAATCCTGTCATGTAAACGGTGAATCAGAAAGTTGTCAGGCTGGGCTCTGTCTGCACCAGTGGCGATTGCTCTAAGACTGCAAGGGAAGCTCAGCTTCCCCTAAAATGTCCCCAAAAAAAGTGTTGATATGTACTGCTGTGTGTACATTTCATTGACTAAATATGCGCTAGAATACCTTCATCTTTTGTTCAGAATCAGCTACTTATCACAGGTAACTGGCGCGACTTCCTTCTCATTCATCCCCGCAGCGTCTCAGCACTTTAACACAGTCGGACGCTGAGCGTCTTCTGACTTCGATGGGGAAGCGTAGAGTGGGTTGTTCCACTGTGGAAACTGGACGGTCATTGGATAAACACTGGGCTTTGTCCCGCCCATCGGACGCTCAGCGTCTCTGGGGGCCTATGAGGCAGTGGGCTGGCCTGGACGCTCAGCTTCTGCATGATGATTGGATGATCTGTCTGAGGCCGAATCCCTTTTTGATTGACAGTGAAATGAACCAATCAGCGATCTTGAAGTATAACCCTCCACCGGAGCATCTTCTAAGTTTTACATTCAGTTGTTCTGGAGAGGAGCTTCTCCTGTTTAAAGAAGCTCAAGTCTTACACCCACAACACAATGGGCCAAGGCGAGGCAGGCAGCTGTTTGTGAGGAAGTGGAAGTATGCCAATGTTTACTACTCGTGTGTGTGATTTTGCACTTTTTTTTAGTTGAAAATAAAAAACGAAATGGAGTTATATTTCCAAATAAGTAGGCAACAACCAAAAAATGTATGCACAACTTAGTTGCACTATTAGGCCTACTCCTACATTGTTTACTGCTGTTACACTGTGTTTATATTGTTTTAAAACTGTTAAAATCCAGAAGAAGAGATAGAAATTGTTAAATGTTATTTTGCACATTTTGCAAAAAATATATACTTGAATGATAACTGTCTCACGTGTGCCTCAAATACAAACTGATCATGAGTTATTACAATCTTATTACTGTAAGTGCAATGCAGTAGCCTCATGTGTTTGTATAGTCTGTAATAGGTATAACTGTGCCAAAATGCTGTTATGTATGCATTTTTGACCCCCCCAAAACCCCAAATTTTTTCAGCCACTCGCAGGAGGTGTCCCTTACTTCAATCTCTGGGTGTTGGCAACCCTCCTAAAGACTGAAAATTAATCTGGTTAAAACACACAAGTGGCAAACAGGATCTTGAGCTTCCTCATTGTGTAAAGCAGAAGGGGCCTTTCTTGCCTGCTGATGTGACAATGCGAAACATTCGATTTGACAAGCCACGTCACAAATCTACGGCTTCTGTGATCGTCCAATCCGACACAGTGACCGCTGTATCAGAGAGAAAATGTGATCCGACCTGGACATTTTGCTCAAAACAAGGATTATCATGGTTAAGGTGTAATTTTGTGGCGATTATGAAGTCACATTCAGGCCTTGAACGTCTTTCATGAGCTCATTTTGGCTCCGATTGGTTCTCCTGTGCACACTACATGACGGGTGACTTAAGCTGTGGTAATTGCTAGGAACCTTCACGCACTGACCCGGAGTACACATTCCATACATGCAGTGCCCTTCAATAAGACCACTATTACACACATGGACCAGGAGCCCAGCCTTTCTGACGTGTACTTTAGGGGTCTTTTGTTCCCCTACCGTCCGGCCCCTGTACTTGGCAGCCCATCTGAGGGCCTAGGAGCAGATCTCCTGACAGCAGCGCTGACAGATCGGCCTGTTCTGGACCGCTGTGATGATGAGAGAGCAGAGCGGAGGAAAGGTGGGGGAGAAGATGAGGTGAAAGTGAAGAATGGAGGGAAGGAGAACACAGGAGAGCGGTGCTTTAGATCCTCGGGGGCCGGGCCTCACACAACGTCAGCCCTCTCCTCCTCCGTCCTCCATTGCTCTGTCACTCAGGACTAGACTATTTCATTTTAATAAGGCTAATCCGTCCCCAGAGGTAAGCTGCTCATCACCTCCACCCCCCCTCCGCCTCCCTCAGACCAGAGCAATCTCCTTTCAGAGTGAGGACGGGATGAGGGAGAGGGTTTGCTCCGCTTGATAGGAGAGAAAAATGTGAAAGGTGAGACTGCGAAGAGGCCTGGACAGCAGCTGTGGACGTCCCTCAGAGAAGATTTGGGCCTCTGTGGGTTTGATAAACTTGCAGGTGGTGCATCTTTTGTAAGGTTTTCTCCTCCAGCGTCCCTCTGATAGGAGCAGCAGTGATAACTTTGTTCTCTGAGGAGGAAGTGGAGTAATACAGGTGGCGTTTTAGTGTTTGCCTTCACCCGCTTCTGTCAGCAGGAAACCTTTACCTGCTGTCCTCTTTTGAGTTTTTCTCAATAGAGTTAATCCACATTTTCTCATTTCTATAAACCTTTTCTTCTATTCTATTCTTCTATTTAGTCCTATACGTTTAATTACATTAAATCAGAAAAAAAGGCCGTGGGGATGCAGTGCAGTAAAGCAGCACACACTGCAGAAACTCCAGTCTCATCAGGTGAGTTTGTCTAACTTCAAGACAAAATTATCTAAAACACTAAAGCCTGGTTAACACAACAACATTGTGTTAATTTTGACAGCACTTCTAATTTAGTTTTGGTCACAGTCTTTTGTCTTAAATATCTTTTAGTTTCAGTCATAATTTAGTTTTCTTAATTGTTTAATTACTGCCGCCAGGAGGTTTTGTTATTGCCGGGGTTTGTTTTTTTGTTTGTTTGTTTCTCTGTTAGCAACATAACTCAAAAAGTTCTGGACGGATTATGATGAAATTTTCAGGGAATGTCCGAAATTGGGATAAGAAAAAAATGATTAGATTTTGGGAGTGATCTGGATCACCATCTGGATCCGTCATGATAAAAAATGCCATGAATCCAATTGCTAATGGTATGTTTTCATGGTCAAGGAATCTAAATATTTAGATGAAATAAAGGTAGGACTAGTGTTAATGGTTAATTAATCTGCGTTCTCCGAGTCCTATCTAGTTGATCTGGTTTTAGTTGATGAAATCTGCAGAAAATTTAGTCAACTAAAATATGAAATGTAAAGTGGAAGGCATTTTTTATGTTTCGTTGAATTTCTGATGTCATGTTTTACACTTGGAAAAACAGAAACATCTAATAATCCTTTACTGAATGCTACCACCAAGCTAAGGCAGCTGTGATTGGATGTCCCTCTGAACTGATCCAACCTTTCCACACAACCAACGTAGCTGTGATTGAATATATTCCTAACTTGTCTCTACTTTCTTCAAAACCAAATTTGGTCTGACATCAAACATTTTCATCTTTTTTTATTTGTTGAAGAAAATGTCAGTTAATTTAGTTTTTGTCTGTTTTTATTTGTTACTTTCTAGTTTTCGTAAGGGGGAAAAGGTTGCTGGTGAAAACTATGAAGAAAATAATTAGTCATTAAAAACTAACACTGATAAAACCACTGGACTAGCCCTGTTAAAGGTCCATGCTGCCTGTGAAGACGGCATCCTTCATAGGCTGCTTCCTGTCAGGAATGCAGACCCCTCAGTGAGACATCTCAGAAGGTGCTTCACTCTGCTTCTTGACGTACTTAGCTACGCCACTTGATGCCATCCAGAGTGACAGGGTCTGTCATACAGATGATTTAAGTGTCCACGGTCTGAGGGTTTTTTGTATGTTTGTTTTGTTACAATAATGGTTTCATCGACAGATTTTACTCAAAGGCTTCCTCTAAGTTTGACCCCAAATTACAGGTCAGGGTTCAGTGTGAAATTTACTTTGCAGATGGATTGACGTAACAGGGCTCAACACAGAAGCATCTTTTTGGAACTTTGTAAATATTTTATGTGAGGTCTATGAGATCAGGTGAGTCAGTTTGGCAGAGATAAACAAACTGACTTGATGCTTAGACAAACAAAAGTGTATTTTTCATTATTCTGGCTAAATCTGTCCAGAAATAAAGTCTTTAAACTAAAATCTATTTCTGCAAACTGGAAGTGCTCTGAGAGAGCAAACCTCCACCAAGACATTTCCAACATCGTCAGCGTATTCCTGTCAGAATGTGAAAAACTCACACCATTAACAATCCAAATTTGACTGGCAACAACAACATAACCACTTGTGCCATGAGTAGCATTTTCTGAAAATCAAGATCTTTTGAGAATTAATTGAGTTTTAGTGAGCATCTGGCAAACCGCCCGATCTTTGCCAATTTCTGACCTGACCTGAAGATATAATCAAATTCCATCCATAACTTTGAACTATCCCTTTAGCAAATAGCCAACAAAACATTACCTCCTTGTAATGATGCAACATTTATTTCAATCACTTCATTTCAATTTAATCAACATTTTGATTTTCAGCCAAATCAGCTGCATTTAATGTCATTCAATCAGCATCTAACCCCCAATTCCACATAAACAACATGCCCTGATCTGCCGACCAATCTTACTGCAAAGACCTTTGCACCCTCTCTGGTCTAGTAGAGCATTTTCACAGCCAGCGCTCCAGTCTGGCAGCACCACATGGAGCACAAGTGCGCTCGACTTTGCTTGAGATACGCTGCAGATCTATTTCAGCGCGACTGCTGCCAAACCTTGTAAACTTCATGTTCCACCAGTAAAGGAAGTCAAACATGTGTGGTGTCCTGTTCGTTCAAAATGAAACACAAAGCACAGACTCCCATATGTAAATTTCCTCAACAGGCTGTCATTACGTCACAACCTGAGGCACGAGCATCAGGTAGATCAGCCCTATTCAATTAGCAGACGCGGGCCACATGCGGCCCGAAAACAACCCTCCAGTGGCTCGATAACAAAGTGATCGGTACTTAGGTCTGGCGAGAAAAACTGAAAAAAGTTTCACAAACACTCACAAGGTCTTACAGAAATTCCATCATTATTACAAACATTGAATGCAGCACGTTCTGAAAGGTTGCTGTTAAGAAAGTTACTTTTAAATGTGATGAAAAGATGGTGTTTTTAATCTGCACTTTTTTTATGTTCATATGCACCTTAATATGTGCTTGTATTTACCTGTCAAAACCATAGCCTGTAAAAAACATGGACGCCATGTCGCTGGGCTCAAATTGAAGCCACCATGAAAACTGCTCCCCCTGGTGACTGGCTGCAGTATAGGTCAAATCTCCGTCTCCCCCATTCATCTGAACGGGCCGTAGTGAAACTTCAAAAAATTAATACACCTCGTACAAATATTTCTCCCATCCGTATGCTGTGGTGATATGAAAGTATTATTGGGCTGCATTTTTTCCAAGTCCTCTTTTTTCTGAAAAGTTTCTTTTTCATCAGTTATTAGAGTTTAAAAATAACTGCAGTTTACGGCAGTTTCACAAAGATTGTGTACGGCGTATGCTGGGGAGTTTTGCGACAGTTTACGACAACTACATCGAAATATGGTCCAGATTCTCTACTGGCTGCACAATGGCGGCGCCCTGATGGGGGAAATTATGGCTTCAAATCCGTTACATGGTAGAAGGCGGAGCCACGCTATCCAGTTCTTATAATACATCTATGGTCAAAACATGTTGAAGTTATCTGTTTGAAGTGTTACATTTAAAGAAACAGTATTTCAGCAGAAGTTTAGTTTAAGTACTGCTCTTTATTGAGTTTATGCCCTTTTGGATGTGGCAATAAATTAATAAATATCCAGTGTGTTTGTTATCTATTTGTGTTTCTTTTACATGGTTAAATTTGCTCACCGTCTGCCACAAATGTCTGGCCCAGCTCATGTCCTAAGTCTGAAAATGTGGCCCGACTGAATTTCTTATTGAACAGCCCTGAGGTAGAAAGAGGCAACACCACGCCATGGACGAAGGAAAGTTAATCAAGGAGGTGGAGAAACATAACACCAATATGATGACTATCTAAAGGGATACAGGCAGGAAGAGGTGATACAAATCACAGACCTGTATGGCTGGGACCAGCAGAGAAGTAAAGTGAGGTGTGGTTTATTTCTTTTCTCAGTTATAACATGTTTTGTTATCGTGTGATATTGCAATTCACACGAGAGATCTTGTGCCCTTCCAGCTGCACAGGGCCACGCTGCACTTCAAGACAGAAATATGTCGAAAGCCTTTTGGTTGAAGCAAAACCGCGATGCTTTGGTGTCCGATGCCTTCGCTCTATGTGGAAATCCAGGGTTTGACTCCTTACAGAGCTAATTAGCAATATTTGTCGTGATTTAGAGCAATATTACAACAGTAATGATCACAACAAATATTTTACTTGCAAAGTTTCTTTGTTTTGTTTCATCAAATGATATTAAATCTGTTGAAATTGTTGTGTTTTGACTTTAGTTAAAGGTGCAGTGTGTAGAATTTGGCATTTTAGCGACATCGAGCGTTTAGATTCTAGAATGAGCCTAATTGTAGCCAAAACGTCACGTCGCTGAGCAACGGAACACTGTGAAGACCACAAGGGATTGCGAACGCGACACACAATTTATATTGTGTGTGCGTTTATACACAGTTTGAATCCCTAGGACAGAGTAACAACTTTCTATGCATCCACTGCCATCCTTCACCTGCATTCCAGGTAGATTTCAGAACCGGTGGACAGATTCGACAGATTTTATGGTGTTGATTTTACTCCTATTTAGACAGACTTTACATACAAATAGAAACATATATCTCCTATATTCACCGTTTCTGTTTGACGAAATGCAGTGGATGTATAAAATGCCACGTTCTACACACTGCACCTTTAATTTTTGACTTTGATATCAAGCTTGATGTGAATCAAAATCCAAGGTAAAGGGATGAATTCTGAGCAAAAATGGTACAGTTTTATGTGTCTGTATATCCCACTGAGAGACCCTGTCCTTTAAATATAATTCAAAGCACTGATCTAACCCTGGACAGAGTAAACTAGTTCACCAAGCATTCTTAATTTCACATTGATTTACAGAGGGAAGCAATAACCTGGGATTTAAAAGATAAATAAATCTATTTTTTTAGCGAACTGCAGCCATTTTTGATCTAAAACAAATGAACTTAATTATTCTTTAATCTGAGTGAAGACTACAGCCTGTTTTAGGCCTGTCATGTGGCAGGTTTTTGACAAGCAGGCAAAGCTGTACAAACTCAAACACAGGAATGGGACGTTCAGAGGAGGTGGTAAAATGACAAGAATCTAAACTGTTGCGGGCTTTGAAATTAGAAAATGAAAAGGAGTCAAGAGGGAACATTCCTCAGCAGTGCCCTGGTCACCTGATCTGTTACGAGGCCAAGGGTCAACTAATGAAACCCACCAGCAGCCTCAGAGTTTAAAGAGAAACGGCCTTACGGTTTTTACAGCAAAGAAACACGGTCTGAGGATTTAACAGGGATGGTTTTAGCAACTCAGCTGTTGCTTTAAAATGAAAGTTAAAATTAGAATACAACCTAAAACACTATTTTTTTTTCCTTTTGTCAAACCTATGAGTGCTTCAAAGTGCAGAACATGTTAGAAGAGCTGTTTATAACTCGACTCTGTTCTTGCCTTTGTCACACAACATAATGTGCTTGTATGATTTGTACCCCTCTGTCTGCATCTGAATGACCATGTTTAGGGTGCAAACGGTGCCCCCATGTTGAGAAATTTAGGATCAGACCCTCACTGCTCCTCACCCAACCCAGCACCCACCCCAGCAGGAGCAGCTAAGGGTCCGTCCAGAACAATACCAGAGGAATGGCTTAATTCACCAGGCCAGATTTACAGCCCCTCCTGCACAGCACCTGCTCACATTGTTTCCCAGGATTTGGCTCCAAAACTTTCAAGAGTTGGTGATAAAAAGTGGACTTTAGAGACCCCCCACCTCTGTTAGATTGTTTGGGAAATCTTTTTTGCTTTGATGAAGAAATCAACCGAGGAAAAGCCAAAATCACAGAGTCCCCCATGCAAAGAGGTGAGCGGTCAGTGGGTTTACTGCTACAGCCAACATCTATTTCCCAAATTAGAAGAGTAGTAGTTCTTAATTCTCCACTGATCAATCAATTTTTACCTCCTTCTAGGAGGTGATGTTATTGCTGCCGTCTGTTTGCGTGTTTGTTTGTTTCTCTGTTAGCAACATAAATCAAAAAGTTATGGAGGGATTTCGCTGAAATTTTTTAGGGAATGTCTGGATTGGGACAGGAACAAATGATTAGATTTCAGGAGTGATCCTGATCAGCATAAAACCACCATGACAAAAATGTAATTTTCGTGAATAACTACATAACTAAAAAAGATATCACTAGAAAAGCAGTTGGAGGGTTTTCACCATAAATATTAGTCCCACCTTTATGTCATCTAAATATTTAGATTACTTGGCCATGAAAACATACCATTAGCAATTGGATTCATAATGATATCTCTTTTAGTTCAGTAGTTATTCACGAAAATTGCAATTTTTCATCATGGCAGATCCAGATGGTGATCCGTATCACTTCCAAAATATAACCATTTGTTCTTCATCCCAAATCTGGACATTTCCTGAAAGTTTCATCGAAATACGTCCATAACTTGTTGAGTTATCCTGCTGACGGAGAAACAAACGAACATACAAACTAACAAATAAACCAACAAACAAAAAACAGACAGAGGCCGGCAATAACATAACATCCTGATGGAAGTAATTATGAATCCAGTTGATAATGGTATGTTTTTATGATCAAGGAATCTAAATATTGAGATGAAATAAAGGTAGGACTAATATTTATGGTGAAAATCACAATATGGGTGAGGACTGTGGAAAAGAAGTATTACAGTACAGATATTATGATCAACATATTACACCAGTTAACCCTTGAGTAACCCTTCAAAAAAGTTACACGCGTGACCCTTCAAGTGGACATTTTTGTCCATTTCTGGAAATTGTCCCGTAAAAGGTCACAGGGGCGTGATTTTTGGCAAGCAGGGTTAATTTGGGGTTAAATTTGAGAATGGCAAGTTTCAGTGTGAAAATCCATCATTTGACGGTGTAATGCACTTTTCTTCCGTCTATGACCCTTCAGGTGGACATAAATGTCCATTTTGTAGATAGTGTCTAAAAACCGTGTCCACTAAGGGTCATGGATGGAAGAAAAATGCATTACACAGTCAAATGATGGATTTTCTTGCTGAAACTTAGCATCCTCAAATTTAACCCCAAATTACCGTTGCCAAAATTATGCCCTGTGACACTTTCTAGAATAGGACATTTTTGTCCACGAAGGATCATGGATAGGTTAAAAATGCATTACAGGGTCAAATAATGGATTTTCACACTGAAAGTTGGGCTTTGGAAATTTTACCCACAATGACACTCCTTCACCAAAAATCAGCTCTGGTGAGTAGGGGGATTGTCTGTGAGGGGGTCTTGGATTTTGGAAATGGACAAAAATGTCCAAGGGTCATATGAAGGTTAATATTATTGCAAAGACACAACACTGATCTTTTGCTGGTGTCAGATAGCTACTCGCAAGCATGGGAAGTTACCCTAAGGACACCCTTCTCAGTTGTAGAAGACTTCTCCCTACGACCATCACCAACTGTACAGCGACTATCCCCAAAAATGCAAAATTAGTCGGCGAGAGGCTAAGTAGGGGATAAAACTTTACCTGCTGGACGCATTGGCGGACCAAGAAAACACGCTCCAAAGGCTGTATGACATTTTGTAGATTTACTGCACGCAAAAAAACAAACAGTGAAATGATTTACATGTTTCAGAACTGTAACATCCTCAATTGTGGTCCGTGTGAAAGCAATGGTCAACAAAAGTAAGACTTTCCCCCTTCAGTTGATTCAAAAGAAAAAGACGCCAGATGAAACAACAGCTGATATTCCTACTTCCTAATGACACCGCCCACTATGCATAGAAGTAAATAACATTAACAAATAACATTAGCTCGCACCTACACCAACACTAGGTGATTGTTTCGACTGAGGCCCTGTTTTCATGACAATGTTGTCACCTGAGACACAGAGGTTTTTCCTTTGCATTTTCAAAAGCACTCTCTTCCCACACGGATATGATGTAAAAATGTTGCACGCTCACATGGATCCACGAGGACGACTAAAACGCTGTAGCGTGCATGCCAGGCCAGTTTTTGGCGATGTAGGTTTGTTGTGAAACATGGGTGTTACAACATGTGTATGCTTTCCTGTGAGGGCAAATTTTTATCAAAAAACAAAGGGAAGTGGATGCACAATGATGCAGGAGTTTGTCTGGACAACAAATCTGTCTTGATTTTTTTTGTCTGGATAACAAACCAAGCATGGTAAGCAGCACATTTGATGATCTATAGATGGCCGAAGATGATGTTGTTTATAGGTGCGTGTGCATCCTTCATCTTTTTCCCCCCAACAACACTGATTCCTGTTTACAAGGATATGGATATCATAACATTTCAAAACATTTCACTCTTGACCCCGGTTTAAAAAGTTAGTGGATTCAGGCACTCTGGGCACCGTTCTTGTGCAAACGGAAGGTGCAAACGAAGGGAAAGCTCTCAGTTTTTGGCCTGAGAGTACTGAAGGGAAGAGAAGGATAGCAAGGATGAATGGACAGATGTATATGTTAGAGCTGGTGGCAGACAAAGCTAGCTGTGCTGCTGACAGCCAGGCACAGGCTCATCTGTGCAACAAAGCCAAGGCAGCAGAGGGCTAGTTTATTATACTGCTGAGATGTCATGACAGTCAGGAAGATGTCATTGGACACCAAAACTCAACATGTTCAAGAAAAAACTTCCGACGCTTTATAAAAAGGATGTCGAACCAGAGAGTACCGCCAAACTTCCACTTCTTAGATTTCACTCATTCTGAATCGTCTTTCTTTTTAAAACAAAGGCAACATTTTTAAAGAAATCTCAAAACACACATAAAATTCCTTATTGTTTAGCCTCAGCCCTCCTCCAAGCAGATGAAATTGCTCATAACACATCTCACATATCAGATATGTTTCTGTATCATCAAAAATTGCCTTATTTTTAGATAGCCTGAAAGTGCTCAAGCTGCAGAAACCTTCAGGACCGGACTGACTGTTGGACTTCCATCTGCCCTGAACATTGTCTCCAAAACTTAAAATACTGTGAGAGTTTATATTGCATGCCAGCACACTCAATTGCACAACATTCTTCTGCATCAGCTATTACAATAATAACTAACCAGAGAGAATGAAGACAGTCCCCGAGTGTGCATGCTGGTTTGCAGAAGGCACATTCCTGAGCCGGCCTGGGAGAAAGTGAGAGGCTCCGCAGAGGAGAGAGGGACTGTGAAACTGAATTCCCAGAGCGCTTTGAGGAGGGGACGACCGGAGAGCAGAGGCCCCTTTTTGTCACCCTGGCCTTGTTGGTGCCTCAGGGGCCATGTGGACGCCTGCCTCAGTGCACCCTCACATCAGCCCATTCTTCTACACCCCCGCTGCTCGGTGACAGGGACGTCCAACTAACGAGTCGTGGCGGGAGTGAAGTTAGCTCATGAAAAAATCATCTTTCTAAATTTCTCACCTCTGCCTTTTTTCACTTTTTCTACTCCCTGGTTTCCCAGCCGTCTCTTTCCTCTAAGGCAAAGTGTGAAACGCAGGCAGCCCCTGAATCAAGCAGCAACCCCCCTCTCTCTCTGCAGCCTCTTTTTTAAAGCAGGACACCGGCTGTCAGTCGTGACTAAAAGTCTGCTGAGCTGCTCTTGACCTGAGCTGGACCCAGACCTCGGAGGTGTGCTTGTCTTATTTCCAGGAAAAAGCGAAACTAATGAAACCCAGGGAGAGGTTAACAGCCCTCTCATAAATGTCATGAACTATGTAACAGAAGTAAAAGTTTCCTTAAGGACAACTAACTCTTGCTAAAAAAAGGTTTTCTATTTAAGGACATTTTTTGGCCAAACAGATTTTTATTTGTTATGTTTCTCTGCCTGAAAAAGACATTATAGGATGTCTCTCCTATAATGGAGCCTGAGGGTCTCATCAGGCTACATGGTATACAATCCGGCCCTCAGAATACTATGAAAGTCAGAAAATGTAAGGAGAACAAAATGCATTGGATTTCTAATGAGGTCGTCCCTTTTTTGTTGATTCCCCACAGCTATTAAAGCAACCCAGAAACCATCAGCATCCAGGATGAGCAATGTGGATTCTGTCCTGGCCTTGGACAGTTGAGCTCCTAAAGCAATTGTCCAATATTTTTTTGGTTTCCTGTCTATCCTCACTCCCATTCTTTCGGACGGACGGACTAAAGTCACCCACCACTAACTAGCTTATCTCAAACAGCTGGAAGTCAACGGGAAGTATTAGCCTGCCCCAGCCTACAGTCATCAGATAAAATCTTCAGCAACTCTAAACGATCCTGTGTGCTTGTTGTGACCCATTTTTACTTTTACCTCGTCGCGCTACATCATCTTTTATTGTCTAACGGACACACCAGATGGACAGTTCCATATTTGAAATATTTCATCTGAGAAGGAGCCCTGCAAAAATGCATTCAGGGGCAGAACCTTCAAAATTAACAGCAGCTTGTGATTGGATGATCGTTCGGCTTGTCACACTCATCATAGACCAATCCATATCAAGTAACGCTGCTACGTATGATGTAGCATATGTAGCAGCTAATGGCTAACGACCGTTAACTGTTGTTTGCCCTTGTTAGCAAACCATAGCGGCTAACGGCTACTTTAAGACGGTCCTTTCACATTACATTATACCACACAGATTTATCATTTAAAACTTATATATGACATGAACCCCGTCAAAGACAATCCCTACGAGGTAAACTTTTGAGGGGAGCATATTTCGCCAATTATCACTGTTTTACCATGATGACCACAAGCTAACCAGCATTAGCTGCCATTATTTTCAAACAACTTCCTGTTGTCATCATGTCCACTGCTCCCACAGCTGGCCGTTAAGCATTTAGCTAAGTAAAGTCGTTTGACAAAGGCTGGCAAGACAGATATGCATGATTTCAGAATCAAAACCAAGAGAAAAAATAAAACTGCAAGAACAATATAAGCAAAACAAATGTAAAAGTTCAAAAATACACCATCGCACATGGGTAAATATCAACATCATTTAAGTAGTTGTAACTGTTTTAGTGTTCACTGTAGAGACAGTATTCATTATAACTCAAAGGCCTTTTCATCCATTTAGGTTTTTACTGTGTGTATGAGTTGAACATTTTGAGATACCGGATGTAGAGATGTCTACCGTCTCTGGTATAATTGGACTAACTGGCAAAAGTCCTGTGATGCTCAAAGCACCAAAAACACATCTGAAAAATTCAAAACCAGTGTCTCATTCTAAAACTTATGATGTGGTCGCTCCAAATAATCTGCAGACCTTGTTGTGAGCAGTTTCATGTAGGCACTACTTTTTACCAATACAAAAATATGTATTTTGATTTTGGGATCCCACTTATGCTCAAAATGTTCAAAGAAAGAAAAATAAGTTGTTAATTGAAGAGACCTTGCTTGTTTCTGTTTTGTATGTTACTGGTGCTTCTCAGTAAAGCTGAAGTGATTCAATGTAAACAATTACATTTTCTCTGAGCACTTCAACGGTCACAATGAGCGCAAAGTAGCCGTTGTCAGATTAATAAATTAATCGTCAAAAGGCTCAATGAAGAACTAGATTACAAAAAGAATTGATCATTGCAGCCCTACTTTTAAGTTTATATTAAAATTTACTATTACTATTGGCTTTTAAAATGGAAAAGCTCACACTGATTTAAATGTAAAATAACAATTATATAACTACAAATGATGATTCCAAAAACGTTAATTCACTCAAAATGGACCTTTCTTCCAGTGCAGCGGAGTCAGGCCTCAGTCTGAGGCTCTGGGCTCCTTCATTAGGAGACTAAATCACTCATCATGGGGTTTGTGAAAGCGCTGAAAAACAAGGCCTACTTCAAGAGGTACCAGGTCAAGTTCAGGAGAAGGGGAGAAGGTAAAACTGACTTCTTTGCTTGTAAGCACCTGGTGGTCCAGGACAAGAACAAACACAACACACTGAGCTTGATAAGCAGATTGGTTCGGCATCTTTGGTGTTGAAAAGAGAGTTTGTTCCAACCCTCACCTTCGGTCATGAGCTTTGGGTCATGACTAAAAGAACAAGATCGCGGCTTCTTCACATCAACAGGAGTGAGTTAAGGTGGCTCGGCATCTCATTAGGATGCCTTCTGGTCACCTCAATGTTGAGGATTTTTGGCATGTCCAACCGGGAGTAGACCCAGAGGATCCTGTCTGGCCCGAGAAACTCTTGGGATCCCCTTGGGGAAACAGAAGTGTAGCACAGGAGAGGGACATCTGGGCTAAACTACTTGACCCGCTGCCTTTGTGATCCAGCCCTGGATAGGCAGAAGAAGACGAAGACGAATGCATGGAGAAACCATAAGCAGAGAGAGGGGCTCCCAGAGAAAATGCCAAAAATCAACATCGGAGGGGATTTTTTTGTGAGAAACTTTAACCTGTTCATGCCCAAAGTACCCAATTTTGAGTACTCCAACAAAAACTTAAGAAAAAGTGAACTATTCAAGTAGAATGATGATCAAACTAAACAGGAAATTTTCAGCTACACAACCATATAAGCAATTTTTACACACACCAAACACAACGTCAACACCAAGCAAATGAATGATCAAATATCCAAATCTGTTTCACTTTGATTCAAACTTGGGTTGCTTTGTTTGGTTTTCTATTAATGGGAAAATGTAGAGAGTTCAGATTGATTCGTCCAACAAGAAACAACAAATATTTATTCTTTTTTTTTACATTTTTCAAAAACAGTCAAAAACTGCCACGGATGAGCAGAAGAAGTTAAAAACTGTTGTAATTGGGTGTAATGACACCAAGAGTGGCATAAAAGTGAATTACAAAGTTTGGTTTTATCAGAATTTCAAATGGCACTAATGGAGCCAAGCTGTGCCAAGATTGGACCACTCTGTAGTCAAACCTCTCTGACTGTGCTCTGCATGACTTTATCAGACTCAAACTTGGCAGAAGTAATGTTCACATATTTTGCCATTCATTTATAGAGTTCTAAAGCTGCAACTGCATCATTCCAAAGAGATCTTTCTATTCAAATTATTCTGACGTCTATCTTCATTTACTCTGTCCCAGTAACACATATACTGATAATTCCACATCTGAACAAATCTCTCAAACAAAATATGTGTCCTTGAAACCTTTCCACAAAGATGCTCCCGATTTAGAGAAGTAAGATTTTGACTAATTCCACAATCACAAAAGTCCTTTCCACATCCCTGCACTTTTCCTGCTTGGCGTTTGTCCTTCTGGTGGAGACACAAAACCACCAGGTGGTGATTCTAGTTTAAATTGAAGAACTTCTTAACGATGTGATCAGTACTCAAGGGCTCCCACGTTCCTGTTTACAAAGTCTCAGGGCCACTAATGCAGCTGCAGTTCCCTGAATTATGCAAAGCAACTCGATCTCATGAGGCAGCTGATACTGCTGACTCGAATGACAAGATAGCAATCCTCTGTAGAGCGAGTGAATTTACATTAGAACATGTTAAAGTGGCTGTCTCGAATGTAAAGATCATGTGACTTCTATTAAGATTATGAGTTAAAGGTAGCACAGACACTATCATTAACCTGTTAAATCATCCTCCCATGAAGAGAAAACAAATGCTCCTACACATGGTCTAGTGCAGATCATTAAACAAAGATTAGTTTCAAATAAGATTTAAAGATGCTGTGAGGAGTTTCTAAGTAATTACAAAAAAAGTCTCACTTTTAGACATATGCCTGATCGAAATACACACTTTAAGATGAGTTTTATTGCATCAAAATAGGTTATCTATAAATGCTATTCCTTAGCTTTGCAGTCGGGTCGGACAGGGCTGGACTGGCCTGGATACTCAACTTCGGGAACAAGACAATCAAAACTAGAGCAAATTTATATTATTCAGACACGTCTTAGAGCACCGGGCTGTAAGTAGCCATATATAGCCGGCTGCAAAACTACGATACTAAGTTTTCCAAAAATTGTTTGTTGTCACACATCAAAAACTACCGCTACGTACCTTGGGTCACGTCTTTTGGTGCGTTCCAGTTGTAGTCAGAAGTAGGAATTTCCGAGTTCCGAGTAGGAAACTGCAACCGGAACATCCCCGAAGTCAGAATTTCCTACTGGGAAATCTCGCCACCCCCGAGTTGACAGTCGAAGATGGATGCCCCCAGTGTGAACAGTTATTTAGCTCCTGTAATAATCAATTTATGTGCACTTCTGACTGGGGTGTGTCGCTCTAGATCAGCTGTATACATAGTATTGTTACTTATATTTACAAAAATTCTGCCATAGTGATAATCACATTCTTCATACAACAACGCAGGGTGTGCTAACAACAGCTAACAATAGCCTGGTAGATCGGCATGTTTTTTTCCGACTTCAACTGGAACGCCGATAATTCGGAGATGATGTCACTCCCACTTCCGAGGTTACTGGAATGCAGCATTACGACAGTCGCTGCGCGTGCTCATGGGTAGCAGAGACTTTATGTCGCCAGAACTAGATTCTCCTCATAGCACCTTTAAGCTTCACACATTAACAAAAACTAAATAATTTAGACAAAGATAACCTGAGGAGATGCCATATTGTGCATGTTTTGTCCTTTGATTTTATCATGTGGTAAATGAATCATTTATTTTCTTGCTAAATCCTCATAACTCTGAGCCATTTTCACCTATTTTCAGTCCACTTTTGTAAAATCACATGTAGAACGTCAAACCTTTCAAGCAAAGTTAAGCTAAAGACACCTTATTTTCAGGACAGTGTGGACAATTAGAATATTCATGCAGTTATGATGTCAGATTAATTTATTAAAATTCTTTGACCATAGAAACAAAAACAAAGAATTAAAACCGAACTCAAATTTTACAAAACTTTACCTAAATCACAAATGACTATAAAACTTTGTTACAACACAAATAAAGTATTTTAAAATGTAAAAGTTAAGAACAAAGTTGCATGAACAATAACCTTGACTTCATGTATCCATCCATCCATTCTCTATATCGCTTATTCTTCTGCAGTTGCTCTTCACCATGAGGAAAGACTCTGAGTATGATAGTTGTGTGTCTGTAGTTGTGACACTTTGTTAAATATAAATGAAGACAGTGTGTGATCTATTACTTGTCTTTTGGTTCTTTCCTCACGCCGAGCTCCTTTAAGACTTTTTCCTCCAACAGCAGGTAATCCTCGTATGCCTTTTGGTGCCTCTCTTTCTTCTCCTCCAGGGTTTCCCTTGGAGGCTCCTGAGGACAAATGCATTGAGGAATGAGATTCATAAACAATATGCAGGTCCTGATATTCAGAGTTACCACTCTTTTTTAGAAATCATTTCCCCAGACTTTTCCAGGATGTTTTATTTCTAACTCCCGGGCATGAACCTTGTCTGTTAGCTTCTTTTTCAGTCTGGCTTTCATGTAGTGTCTTGTTATTATATATATATGATTCATACTTGTTTACATCATCATTTCCTCTACTTTTTATTAACATTTTTTGTTGATTTACTGTTCTTGCAGTCTAATTTTTAATTTGCCAGTTCTCATTTTTTTTTTGTCACCATTTTTTTGTTTTTAGATTTTATTCCTTAACGGTGCTAGGAGGAAAATCTATTAGCGGCGACATAAAGACTCTGCTACCCATGAGCACACGCAGCGACTGTTGTAATGCTGCATTCCAGTAACCTCGGAACTGGGAGTGACATCATCTCCGACTTATCGGCGTTCCAGTTGAAGTCTGAAAAAAACATGCTGATCTACCAGGCTATTGTTAGCTGTTGTTAGCACGCTCTGCGTTGTTGTTCACAAATATCTCATGAATAATGTGATTATCACTATGGCAGCATTTTTGTAAATATAAGTCTAACAATACTGTGTATACAGCTGATCTAGAGCGACACACCCCAGTCAGAAGTGCAAATAAATTGATTATTACAGGAGCTAAATAACTGTTCACACTGGGGGCATCCATCTTCGATTGTCAACTCGGGGGTGGCGAGGTTTCACCGAGTTCCCTGTAGGAAATTCCGACTTCGGTGGGCGTTCCAGTTGCAGTTCCCTACTCGGAACTCGGAAATTCCGACTTCTAACCACAACTGGAACACACCAAAGACATTACCCAAGCCAAAGCGTGTGTTTGTTGTGATGCTAATGAATGCAGCTCGGACCTTCCTCAGAACTCTGCATTGCTTTGCGACGAGGTAATGTGTCTCTTACTAGTTACGTAGCGGTAGTTTTTGATGTGTGACAACAAGCAATTTTTGGAAAACTTCGTATTGTAGTTTTGTAGCCGGCTATATATCGCAACTCACAGCCCGGTGCTCTAAGACGTGTCTGAATAATATTAAATTTGCTCTAGTTTTAATTGTCTTGTTCCTGAAGTTGAGTATCCAGGCCAGTTCAGCCCTGTCCGACCAGACCACGAAGCTAAGGAATAGCATTTATAGATAACCTATTTTGATGCTATAAAACTCATCTTAAAGTGTGTATTTCGATCAGGCATATATCTAAAAGTGAGACTTTTTTGTAATTACTTTGAAACTCCTCACTTCTTACTTATACATTGTTTGAAATATTGCATGATTTAAAAAACGTTGCTTGGACTCACGAGAGGAGTGAGAAAAGCATTACAAATACAGAGAAATCTTAAGATTACACAACTCCTAACTTTATCTTCACTCAGTCTCACTCTGAACATTTGTCTATCTACAGCATGAGATCCTACTGCTGTTCGATAATCTGACAGTTACTGCCTGTCAATAATGAAACTGCCCAGGATCAGATGATCGGTATGAATTAAACATGAGCAGAAGCAGGGTGAATAAGAGCGGGCAGAGAAATGGAACGTCCCTGTATGTACTCTTAAAATATCTGAAATACGAGCACACTGTCCATCTTTCTCCCAGGATTCAAAGCCCACCTTTTTTTTCTTTGCTTCTTCAGCTTCCTTTGCCTCCTTCAACCAAGCGTCCTTCCTCATTTGTAGGTCCTTCAGCCTTTCTTCCTCCAGCTGAAAGTATTTCTTTAAATTCAAACGCTGCAAATAAAAGGTCGATAAAGCATTTTACTTAAAGAGGCAGCTTTTAAAAACCTAAAGATTTCATAATAACGGAATGATGAATCAGTGCAGAGACCCTCAGCAAAAATTAAACCTGACATTATGCAACACTCATGACCACCTGCTTCATTATAACTTTATGCACATCAAGCCTTACCAACAAATCTTACAATCATTTCTAAAGTGAGTACGATTGTCTGACCTCGCTCCTGGAGGGAGTGCAGAGTGCTCTTGGGATTCTGAGAAGATAGACAACGGCAACCTCATCGCACACAGTGAGAAAGTGCTGCTTGGCTTTAGAAATCAAAAAAAAAAAAAAAAGGAACAATTTCAGCATGGACTTAATGACTCTAGCAATCCTGCAACAAGGAACTTATCATGACAGTAAAGTGCACATAAAGAGAGAGGGAGGCACATGAGTTGAGTTGAATTACACAATTACATTTATTCTATTGCCCACTTTGTGTCAAAATCTGTATCTGTTTTTTTTTTGTTATATTGCCGTAATATTTTTTAAGGAAATTTATAGCCACAGAAATACAGTTTTTTCACAGACATTTGACTTTCATGGCTTCAAGCATGTATCTCAAGAATAACAAATGGATAAACAACAAAATAACAACTAAACAAAATGAATAAATGAACAGAGCTTCTCTAAATAAAACTATTCCATTTGGGATAAAAAGGATATTCAAAGTTAGTTGGCATGTATTCAAAACATAGTATGAACAAAACTGAAACACATTTGGCTTCCTGGATTGATGGTATTTTTTCTAATGGGAGGGTTACAAAAATCTGAATTAACCAGCCAACTTTAGCTTGTTGCTTTTACTGCTGCTATCATTACATTACAACTATATTACAACTATAATCTATTCATCTATACTGAGAAATGTCTTGCTCTGGCTTGTCAACTTTTTCTTTATATAAAAACCCAACGGTAATCAAAGTAAGACAAAACAAATAAAGTGAAGCCCTGGCATTATAATCAAACTTGTGTGGGACAAAGCTGCATTATCATTTCCTTTAAAAAAAAAAAAGGTTTTAACAGATAGTTTCCCCTAAAGGAAGTCCTAAACTCACAGATGAAGCTACTGAGAAGTGAATAGTAAAGCAGAAGCATCGTACTATATACTAAATGTAATGCATTTTTTTGTATTTTAATTTTTTTTAGGTTGCCTATTAACAACTGGCCAAGGACTACAGCTGGAAATTAGCTGTAAAGGC
Organism: Scarus forsteni; assembly: GCA_036419115.1. NCBI lineage: Eukaryota > Metazoa > Chordata > Actinopteri > Labriformes > Labridae > Scarus > Scarus forsteni. Next base: position 48,055,658 of record JAZDUH010000136.1, read on the forward strand.
GAAAGCTGAATATCAAACTTTATCAAACTGTATTTATGAAGCACTTTTCATACATTAGAAATGCAGCACAAAGTGCTATACATACAAAGCTGCCTCTTTTACTTTGCAGTACATTAAAGAGGACTGCCCACGAAATATTAAACAACTAAACTGAACTAAACTAAACTAAACTATTGCATGTGCATGGGAAAAACAGCTGGCCAAAGACATGAACATTGTTCTTCCTTCATTTATTTATCTGACATGCTGTAAATACACTCAGGGAAAGTGTGGATTATTCAGCTGCTCTACCACTCATCAAACTTGAGCTTTGGGGGAAAAAATGTAAAAATACACAATACAAAATATTTATCTTCATGAGGAGACAGAATACATTAGAGTAGACACTTCACAAATTTGTTTTAAAAGCGATTCGCAGATTAATAAAGAGAGATGTAATTACCCTGAATCTTCCAGTGATTCACAAAATATTCTCATATACAGCCTTCTTCCTCGAACTTGTGAGTATAATCAAGTTAGAGCTGCATGTAATAATTACAAACCATATTAGCCAAAAGAAGCACAATTATGCCTGTAATGAAAATGTATTTTGGAAAAAAAACTTACAGACTGCCAGTTTATCATGATTAGTCCAACAGTCCAGTGACTTAATGATAAAACATAACTGTGCTTAATCACAGATGGGTCATTTGTCTCTATTCCCAAGCAGTTGTTGTATTTCTCATCTTAAATTAGGATTTTCTGCTTTAAATTCATTTATCAGTGGTTGTATAAAGTTATTAATCCAGCCGCCCATTCTTCTGTCCTACTCAGCAGAATAAACAAGCAAAATGGATATTATATTTTTATTTCAACAAAGTTCTGTCTAATCTAATCTAATTTAACAATAAACCAAAAGTAGGATCTTTCTGTGGGCTGACATAATAAAAAATGATTAAGGTGGGAGAAGCAAAAATCAGAAAGACAACATACTAAAACGAGTGAAACTTTGCTGATAGGCTGAGAGCTTACACGTGATGGAGGTCCACGGCTTCATGCAGCTGATCCTGGCCTTGGTGATGTGGAGGTTCACATGCACAGGTGTGCCGCTCTTTTCTAGCAGGTTCCAAATCTCAACGCTGCCGTCCTCTCGGCCAATAAAAAAAACTGCTGCTTTGGACAAGGACCAGCATCCTGCAGTGTAGCCCGGCTCAGAGTACGGGGATTTGATAATAGGGGTGTCCTGCGTATGGTAGTTTAAAAGATAAGTCACTGGTTTGAGTTGTAGCAAATATGATGTGGTTTAATTATTATTGGGTGTTTGAAAGCAACATGTGTCTTCACCAGAATCTCCTCCCTCCATATGGCAAAGTTCCAGGCTCCCACAGTCAGGATAATGTCTTTAAAGAAAGGAGAGCGCTGCACCGTGTTGACTAACCGGTGATGGACCCTGGAACAGGAGAGAGGCTTCTCACCTGCAGCCAGCAGAGACAGGAAGTGACATCACACTGTTGACTGTTACGGAGATTTGTCTCCAAAGAGGTAAGTTATACGGATCTGCTTTACAGGAAACAGTTAATGCTTTATGTTTTTTGTTCTTAGCTCTAAGTTGCTTTCAGTCTCATGATTCAAAGTCAAAGTTTATTTCTATTCAAAAACAGTCTCTGTTGACCAAAGTGCTGCACAGAGATACAACATAATCATGCATACATTTTATAATAAAAAAACAGCAAAGGAATAAAAATGAACACAATATTAAAAAAAACATTAAAAAACAAAGATGAAATCAGAATAAAAACAGTAAGAGGCGAGTTAAAGAGAAGATAAGGAATGAAAGATAAAGGATAAAACTGAAACCTTTACTGATTACTGATTTTGCTACCGAATCTTCCCTCACTGGTTTCTGCAATCGACATCAAACACATGGCTATTCTGATAATTCTGTACATTTCTATGTGTCACTACTGTCGTGGCCCAAAGGTATTTTTGTCTCAGTAACAGAACAATTTTTGGCCTTTCTTACATTGCTAAAATATACAGAAATCCCTTCTCTCCTCCTCCCCATCTGGAGCTCTCTATAATGTCATGGTTCCATCCTTAAACAACATATTAACTAACGTGAGGGTAATGACACGACAGTCAAACTGGAAAAGAATATTTTGAACATAACTATTTTATAGTTCTACTGTTATCAGAAGCTCTTAAAGTTCAAGAATCCAAGGGCACTTAGCTGTTCTCCATGCAGTGATGTTGCAAACCATTCTTGAAGATGTGTTAAGATATGCTAACAAGGATACTCACAGTGCAGTCGTCCAGTGTCCCTCCCCAATTTCCAGTCAGCACAAACAATGCTCCCATCCTTAAAGCAAAATTATACAAAAAACTGAGCCGATAATGAAGGAACATTGAATAATCAATCACGAATTTATGACGTTTCTCTGCTCTGTTGACACAGTTATTCAAAGACAATGCAGATGTGTGGCTGATCACAGTATTATTGGATTCATACAATGTAACAAATGTTTTTATGCAAATCAATTTGTTGGCATATAGGTAATTTTAAGTGTGAATATTAACAATAATAATTATTAAAACAATTACGTTAAGTAACATAAAATGTAGTTTTGGATATACTGCAGAGAAGCTTTTTGTATATATACATAGTCATGAGTTGGATGATTATGAATACAGTCCTGTACATTTTAATAAGTATGTTTATGTATATACTGTAGGGGTAGGGGATTTTGCTGATATCCTATATATATATATTTTGTGTTCATTATCCTTGATCCCGATCCCGATATTTCAAGTCAAGAGTACAAGCACTGTGCTTGATAAAAACTGACTAATTTCTTTCAGTGTCACAGATATATCAGCTGTAAATATCTGCAAAGATTACAATATTGGCTGAAACTGATACTTGACTTTTTAGGCTGATATCGATATCAAACCAATAATATTGTGCATCCCTAATATACTGTATGTATAATGTGTAATAATATAAAAATATATATAAATATACATTTATAATTTCCTAAGTGCTTACTTGTTATTAGTATGTTTTTACTCTGAGGTTTATATAAAGAATGGGGTTGTACTTGCAGAGATTTATTTTTCTATGAAGATTTACTATAGTTGGTAAAATAAGGCTATTACCTGTGTATTTATGCTGTTTCCATGAATAAGGGCAGCTGTGTTAAATTATAATTTTATTTCAGTGTTGGATCCGAATTGTAATAAAAGGGCATGACTAGATAAGCTCATGCTTCATTCTGTTTCTACTCAAACTGGTGGTTGTGTTGACATGTATGCTTGTTCTCACATGTGTCAATACAGTTGAACATGTACAGTTGTTTGGTGTACATGTATATTATTTTGCATTGACTTTGTTTCTACTGTTTGTTTTTTCTTTTAAAGTTTGAGATTAGGCCTGTGCTCGAAATATCTATATGACAAAATATCGTCATGCACACCTCGGGGATACGTGTATCGATACAGATTCTACAGAATCGATACGGCCTCAATGTTTGGGCAGATGTTGTACATAATCTTTGGGTAATGTTGACAATGGCACAGTTCAAAGAAGAAGCCAAGCTACATCATGAAACACAGTTCTATATTTAAACTTAGATGTCTACCATCTTTGGGGACCTGAATTAAAGTTCTTAAGTTCTTAAGTTATGTGCATCGGGATACGTATCGTATCGTGGGGTTGCTGGAAATACCCAGCCCTATTTGAGATAAAGAAAGAGGGATACTGTATGTGACGCTCGTTCACTGTTAGGATGTTGAGGGAGTATCCACCTCTGTTCCGATGATGAGCTTCGTGTTGAGGTCCTCCAGGGGTGTGAGTGTTTTGGCTGAGGGCGCTCTGAGCTGGCTGTAGTCTGGGACGACTTCTGAGCTGCTGCCATTTCCAGTCTCTGCTTCTCTCAGGGGAGAGGAAAGGTGTGAGACAGAAAATCAGGTGAGATGAAAAGTTCATCACTTTTTCAGTCAGTCAAAACAGGCTGGGCAGACGTCACCCGAGACCAAAATGATGACTACACACAAAAGTGCTCTCTACAGGGAGCAATTATCTCAGGATGAATTAAGACACTGACACGGCACGTTTTTTTTGCTCATGCCCGGCTCCCTTGCAAGTGATTTGGGTGCTGTTAGAAAAAAATAAATCTTTGTTTATGCATCTGAAAAATCAAGAGAGCATTCAAACATCCACTTTCAACCAAATTTAGAAAATAACAGCGATAGAACAGAGGCATATGTGCAGCCTGCTCTGTAATCTGACCATGAACCAGACGACAGAGGGACAAAAGAGAGGGAAGGGTGGGGAGGAGTACAGCCGGGGTGAATGGGTTGGTAAGAGGGGATACGAGGGGAGTGGGAAAGAAAGAAGGTGGAGGTGAGAGTGGGGGGAGAGTAAGGGAGAAGGGTGGGAGGGTGGAGATAGGCAGGGCTGCTCGTGATGGAGGAGGCCTTTCTCCACCACAAAAGCCCAACTGTCTGTCAGGGACAGTGCTGGACTGTCTGTTCACACCCCCTTATCAGCCGGCCGCTCCCAATCAAGTCTCAGCTTCACTCTGTTAGATTAGCTCCTGAAGGTCAGATCAGATTACACAATCACACATCTCCTAAATCCACTTTCCCTCGGTTTAAGATGTGTGTAAAGATACGAGACAGACGATCCGGCCTCACTTTCAGCATCTTTTTTTCTGCTGCTTAATCTGTCGCTTAACCCCCGCAGTGTTACTCACAAAAATGTGTTGAAAATCATCTGGTTTCATCCAAGACAACAAGGTTATAACACAGCGATTTTAGCATCAAATAATTGTCTTGTTCCCGTAGTCGAGTATCCAGGCCAGTCCAGCTCTGTCCAACCCGACCACTTAGCTAAGGAATAGCATTTATAGATAACCTATTTTGATGCTATGAAACTCATCTTAAAGTGTGTATTTCAAAGTGAGACTTTTTTGTAATAACGTAGAAACTCCTCATAGCATCTTTAATATTAGGCTAATTAAAACAAAATTTTACCAACATTTCATTTGTTATAACTTCAACATAAAGATGCATAATCAGCTGAGCCTGAGACAGAATTTATGATAATTTAGCTTTGCACAGAATTAATGCCAATTTAAGATTCTTTTTAAATGTAACACAACAATGACTGTTTGCCAGGTTTTGAAGTACAAATGTTTTACATTAAACATTTTATAAACATGTTAATAAATAATAATATTACATTTTAGTCGATCATAAAAGAGATTAAGAGAAACAGTTATAGTTCTGATAGTTATTAAAATTATTTATATGCATATAAATATTCTCTGTAAACAGGGCAAGGTTTCAAAAAATGAAAAAATGCTTTTGCATATATAACAGGCCTGTAAGTGGCGCTGTTACACTGCTGCAGCCAGACACTAAAACCAGAGAAGAAGACACGGAGCATGGGCATCTAACATGTGGGATGAGGGAGAGGCCGGGCTATAAACATCAAGATGACCCATTTTCAAAAAAAGTGCATTTTCACCCACACAGTAAAAAACTGTTGTGGAGAAACCTCAACTGGTCTCAGTGTGGATGGCCAATTGGTGAGGTGGAAAGCCACATGTTGCCCCTGGGCCACCAGTTGACCATCCCTGCTCTAAGTCACGGTGTCAGACCACACTGGTGGAGCAGCGCAGCACTTACTTTAATACTTAATCTTAAAGTCATCGTCACAAAGTCCATCAAGAGGCACTTGATTTCTTCTTAATAAAGACACTGAATGAATCATACCATCCATGTGGGCTTGAAACTATGTTCAGAAATTAAATTTATTACAAGCTTTAACATCTGATTAAATTAATTAACTGCAATTAACTATCAAAATTCTGCAGTAATCCTCATAAAGGGCTGATAATCTGATTTCCTTCAGATGAAAGTTGAGTCAGCATCAGAAACAGCAGAGGACACAGGAGAAAATGCTGAACTCAGAGCCAGGAGACACGCCGTGCAGACTGAATCAATCTCAGTCAAACATCTTAAGTGGGCTGAAGCATTAATCACTCAGGGATTCATTAAAACTTTAATAACCAAGTGCCTGAGGGCTGCTGAAAAAAAGCAGCCGATTTATTGCCTTAGTTGGAGAACAAATTAATTTAACAACCTCCCGCCACCAAAGCTGTGTTTATGGTGGCAGACCTTAAGCCGGACAAAGACAGGTCTCTTCTTGACCGGCCGGGACACACACGATCATCCTGTGGCCCTCCAGGAGCCCGGCGGCATATTGCAAAGAGCTGACAGTCAGCGAGGCTAATGCTCTGCATCTATGAGGGCCTTGTTTTGGAAGTATCACTTAATAAAGTGCTATGAAACCGGAGGAGAGGAGAGGGAGACAGAAAATGAGAGTCCCCGAGGGGCTGGGTGAACCCTGCCCTGAGCTCAACCATCCGGAGCAGAATTAACAAATCCAGCAGCCCTCTAGTCAGAGACGAGCCAGCGTAGACACTCAGGTGAGGCTGGGAACTGGGCAATAAAAATGAAGATGGCATAAGATGATTAAGTCACTGGAGTTTGGGCTTTGGCAATTGATATGGCGTGGAAAGGCAATATTTAAAGGACTTCAATGGCAAATTAATGAGCAAAAACTTACAATATATGACAAAAAAAACTAAAATAGATGAGGCAAAAACGAATAGATGAATCCTTGATAATGGATACAATAAGAAAATATTGTTATTATTCAAATACTGACCTTAAATCTAAGACCTATGTGTTTGTCTCTTTCTCTCTCTCATTCTACATATAAATATACACATATATAAATGTATGTGTATACAATATATATATATATATATATATAACTATGAGTCTACTTACCCACAAATCTATCTAAGTAACTATTTAACTGTTGTTGTATGTATGTATGTATGTATGTATGTATGTATGTATGTATGTATGTATGTATGTATGTATGTATGTATGTATGTATGTATGTATGTATGTATGTATGTATGTATGTATGTATGTATGTATGTATGTATCTATCTATCTATCTATCTTACCACATTCATAAAAAGACAAAGACCCTCAGCCATGATGGGATTAATTATTCCGGTAAATTCATACATTCTGCCAATAAATCTGCTGATATAAGAAACATAAATGGCTGACAGATCTGCTGTAAATATTGGCAGATCATATCAGCAGATATTGACATGAAAACCTATAAACTATCATCTGCCTGTACTGTTTACATACTGATATTATGCTTCCCTGATAAAACTGTGACAAAGACATGTTAGAATGTCGTATTGTCATTAGAGTCAGATGATTAAGAAAGCCTGTCTAGCACTGAATGGTAACAATAAGGTCACAGTCATGTGCGTGACTGAAGTAGGAAAACTGAGATTTGGTACAACAGACAGAAACTTATGAGGCCAGGCGGCCTCGAGGGTAAAATCCCTTACCTGTGGTCCCACCTGTATTATTATCATAAGAGGTGTAGGGTTCCAGGCTGAACTTCAAAGGAGCGTATTCTCCGCTGGTATCGATCTTTGGCAGCGAAACCTGACACAAATTTTGACACGAGACAAACACTTCATGAAACTAGGGCTGCTTAAACATTCATTGTTTTAGTCACAATTCATTCTTTGATTTTGACAACCAACCACTCCTCATCAGAGTTTTAACTGCACATATAAAATGTCATTACGTTTAATGTTAAACTATTTCTACGTCCATCCTGACAGTGAGAAGCAGCACTTCTAATCAGCGTCCTCAATCAAGATTTAAATTAGTGCTGTGCAGACCAAGAGGCAGGAGAAATCTCCAAAGTGTTTACTTATTCATGGTTTTACAACGTTATAATTAATGAATTATGGAGGAGTGCATAGACAAAATGACTCACTGTGCTCCAATTAATCCTTCTTAAAGTGACAGTGACACTCTCAGGAGTTCAGTCAATAAATTTTCATCAGTTGAAGTTTGCAACCGAGAGAAGAGATTTTCTCAAGAAACTGCTTATTGCTGTGTTTGCACTTATAACTATATCTTTACATGATTTTTTTTCTTCTAGCTTTGATTAAAGGGACTATGAGGAGAATCTGGTTCCGGCGACATTAAGACTCTGCTACCCATGAGCACGCGCGGCGACTGTCATAATGCTGCGTTCCAGTAACCTCGGAACTGGGAGTGACATCATCTCTGACTTATTGATGTTCCAGTTGAAGTTGGAAAAAAGCAAGCCAATCTACCAGGCTATTGTTAGCTGTTGTTAGCACGCCCTGTGTTGTTGTTCACAAATATCACATGAAGAATGTGATTATCACTATGGCAGCATTTTTGTAAATATAAGTCTAACAATACTATGTATACAGCTAATCTAGAGCAACACACCCCAGTCAGAAGTGCAAATAAATTGATTATTACAGGAGCTAAATAACTGTTCACACTGGGGACATCCATCTTCAATTGTCAACTCGGGGGTGGCGAGGTTTCAACGAGTTCCCAGTAGGAAATTCCGACTTCGTGGGGCGTTCCAGTAGTAGTTTCCTACTTGCAACCCGGAAATTCCTACTTCTGACTACAACTTGAACGCACCACAATCCAAAGTGTGTGTTTGTTGTGATGCTAATGAATGCAGCTCGGACCTTCCTCAGAACTCTGCATTGCTTTACAACTTCTTTTTTCAACAACTTACAGGATGCAAAGTGATGAGGTAATGTATCTCTTTCTAGTTACGTAGCGGTAGTTTTTGATGTGTGACAACAAGCAATTTTTGGAAAACTTAGTATCGTTGTTTTGTAGCTGGCTATGTATCACTACTTACAGCCTGGTGCTCTAAGACGTGTCAGAATAATATAAATTTGCTCTAGTTTTAATTGTCTTGTTCCCAAAGTTGAGTATCCAGGCCAGTCCAGTCCTGTCTGACACGACCGGAAGGCTAAGGAATAGAATTTATAGAAAACCTATTTTGATGCTATAAAACTCATCTTAAAGTGTGTATTTCGATCCGGCATATATCTAAAAGTGAGACTTTTTTGTAATTACTTAGAAACTCCTCACAGTCCCTTTAAAAGATGTTTTTGAAATAAAATCGTGGCTTGAATATTCAAGCTTGTCCTCATGTCGTTCCCAAAATTAGTTTGGAAAACAGCTTTTTGATTCTACAAATCTTTGTTTGACTTAAGGGCTTACTGCAGACTACAAAAAAAAAAAAAACAATGGCCCATGTGAAATGTGAATAGAAGGTTTGTTTATTTGTTTCCCGCTTCTGAGCTCTGAAGGTCTGTCTGGGGTTAATAAAGATCAGATAGAAACGCTAGAAATGAATGAAAATGCTGTAGCGTGCATGCCAGTCCAGTAGATGGTGATAGTGATGTAGGTTTGTAGTGAAACAGCACTGCTTCAACACACGAACAAAGAAGAGAAACAACAATGGTGAGTAGATGCATGAAGAAGAAGGAGTTTCTTGTCTGGACAACAAATCTGTAAGCAGCTCACGTTCCTTGGTAGACGGCCGAAGCTGTTGTTGTTTCTTGTATGCGTTCGCAGCCTTCATGTGAAAGAGTACTGCACATATGGTGATGTCAGTGTTTCACCCTAAAATGAGGAGTTCAGGGGAGGGGGGCTTTGCTCGAATGTTGTGGTAACAAACAGTAACGAACATTCCTGCAGACCCTACCTTTAAATGCTGACTACCCTAATATAAACATTAACACATTTTAAAACTCAGTTAGAGGAAGGGGATATTTTCAAAATAATTAATTCAGAGGCAGAAAAAGTTAGATATGTCAAATTCTTTTCACAATCAGAATTTAAGGAGTGATAAAAAATGATCTTAAACCCGTTGTTACAGGTTTATGCTGAGATGATGGAGAGTTGAAGCAAGAGGGCTGCGCTGATGCAGGCATTGGTGGCAAAGCAAATTTCACCCAAATAATCTGAAAATCAGCCAGGTAGGACTGTCACTTTTAACAAAATCAAGCTCGATCAGTTTTCAAACATACACACTAATAACCAAACGTGCTGCAAACCTGTTTTTTATAAATCTGAATGTTTATAGTTTGAGTTCAGATTTTTACCCCCATCATTTAATGATGATTGAAATATCTAGTATAAGGTGACAGCCCTGATATCAGGTGTGAAATTGCTGTAATTGTTATTTCCAAACATCAACAACACTGGAGCCCCGCAGTACCTTGAACAAAGGTCTCCATGTCCCATCCAGGTGTTTGAAGGTTTCAGGAACATAAAAAGATGGTGGCAGGCTCTTCCAATCAGATTTCTGCTTCTTGCTCGTTGTAGGGAGGTTCAAAAGTTTAGTTACCCGGATGTCCCAGAACATTATAGAACTTTGGAAAGACAGGGGAAAAACAGAAATTAATATAAGCCTGCATTCAGCAAAGCTTACTGACTAAAACAGACTGGCTGGGGTCTCCGTGGACTCAGTCTCCAAACAGGAACCTTCATCTCCAAAAAATACCTTGGCAGACAGTTTTAAAACTCTTAGTGACAGAATTAATTCTACTGATTGAATAAAATACTTTCTATGCCACCACAGTGATACAGACAGACATGTGGTATACAAGCCAAAGGTTACAAAACAATGAATAATTTAAAAGTTCCAACACTTCCTCTTTTCACAGATGCAGAAATAAAACTGTGCGCTTCATTAACAGCTCTGCCATTTCCTGTGATCTTCGTTCACAGGTATCGAGCCTGTGAACTCGCTGGCATATCTGTCTGTGAATCATGCAAATAAGTTATTTTTGGTAAACCAGAAAGAGAGAGAAAAAGAGTCTTGTGGGAAATATAAGAGCCGTGTTCTTGTTGACAGCATAACTCCAAAATATCAGACTGGAACGGCACATTCTGTTCAGCACAAGGACGACACGCTGGTCCTGTTTTGTTTTGTTGCTTAAAGTCCATGAAGTACCTCGGTGCCCTCACAGAAGCTGCCGAGTGTCACGGAAGAACTCTCACAGAGGAAACAAGAGGCTTGGTTCATCAGCTCTAATTATACTGAAGTAGAGGTTAAAGGGCTGAATCAATTAAACAACTAATTATGACCATTACTCCTTTAATTAAGATGAATAATAGAAGATATATTCAAGATAAAAAAGTAAAATACTACAGGTAAAAAGAAAATAGGGGGGGGTTTCATTTGAGCTCCACAGCTGCACATAAACGTACAAAAACCTTAATGATTAATCAAAAATCTAAACCCAATATTAATTGCATGACTCTTAAACAAAGCAGCCTGAGTAAACCTTGGTTTGATTTTGTCAATTGGGCTTCATACAGTGAAATTAAAGATAAAGATTAGGTACATAGCACAGTGAAAAATGTTAAAATTTGAGTGCGAAACATCTTTTCAAAGCTCAAAACAGTCCAGTTTTCTTGTTTTTGAATCTTCAAGATAACCATGACTTGGATGAATGAACTCTAATTAGTTTGTTTTTTTGTGTACATGGTCTCTAACAAATAAAAATAAAAATGAAATTAAAGAAATAAAAATTGGGCACAAACCTCTGATCTCCATTTTTATATGATTTTCAATTTTTTATTTGCAAAAAAGTGCCACTAGTCACCTTTTTAATTTCTAATTTATTGTTTATTTGACATGGACACACAGTAACATTGATGCTGCGCTATTTAAATAAACACAGGTCTCAGATGCACTGCTGTAAGAGTTAATAGCACCGTGCTAATTTTCAACACCAGTCCATGGGAGGCTTTTACAGATTAAAGATATACAAAAAGATATTTAAGGAACAGAGATACCTAAGACACAGTTCATTAAAAAGTGCATAAGAATTAAAATATCCAGAAAATAAATAAGTTAATATAAAGAAGTTATTTCATCTTAGTGAGTGGGTTTCATAAACTGTCAACTCCATTTAGGTAAAAATAAATAAATACATTGATAATGGGTAAATATAATTATCTTTGAATAAGTACGGTAGTACAGTCCTGCTCGGTATTATTGGCACCCCGTCATTATTTTCATTACTTTAACAATATCTTCAGAAATAAATTGAAATGTACCAAATGTATGTCATCAGGATCTTTTAATTGAAGGTCCAAAATACTTTAACAAAAAACACATTTTTTTTACAAGTTACATATTGTAATATCAAAGAGGGAACTGAAAAAAGCATGTGCAGCAATAACAGCACCCCTCTTCAGTATTTTGTTACACACCCTTTGGCACTGATGACAGCCTCCAAATGTTTCTTGTAGCCATCTATAAGCTTCTTGCACTTCTCAGCTGGTATTTTCTCCCACTCTTCCTACGCAAATAGTTCAAGTCTTGAACATTTGCTGGTTTCTTTTACCCAATGGCAGATTTCAGCCATACCAAAGATTTTCATTTTCATTTTCATCGGATTGAGATCAGGACTCATTGCTGGCCATCTTAAAACAGGCCATTTTTTTCCTTTTCAACCATTCCTGCGTGCCTTTGGATGTGTGCTTTGGGTCTTTGTCTTGCTGGAGGGCCCACAATCTTTGACTCAAACCAAGTGTTCTGACACTGGGTAGGACATTTCACTCTAAAGTTTCTTGATAATTCTCTGATTTCATGATTCCTGTGATACGGTCAAAGCCTCCAGTACCCGATGCAGCAAAGCAGCCCCAAACCATTATGGAACCTCCACCATGCTTAATTGTTGGTAGGGTGTTCTTTTCCTTATCGGCTTTCAAGAGGTGGCACTTAAAACTGCATATTCTTAATATGACTGCATGATCATAGTAGCTAATGAAGAATGATTTACAAACCTTAATATGTGAACATTACTTCTGCCAAGTTTGAGTCTGATAAAGTGATGCAGAGCAAAGTTAGAGAGGTTTGTAAAGAAGCTGTACTGTCACACTGTGTACTTAAATTTCATGGGTGCCAATAATGATGAGTGGGACTGTAAGTGTTTTTGAAAGTCTAAGTGAAAAAGGAGAGTGGAACATCACCTTTGAACACCAGCAGCAGACTGCACTGAGCTCAGCAAACAGAAAAGTATCACAATCCAACAAACATAATCTACACCACGAACAAGCAAGGATAAATAAAGGAACATTTCTCAAGACAAAATCTGTCTCAGCATTTATAGAAGTATGAAACACTTTCTTCCTACCAGTCGGGGGAGCAGGTGACTATCTGAACGGAGAGCTTATTCTTGTTCTCCACTGTTGCTCCCGTTTTGGTCACCTGATCAGAGAGAACGAGACACAGAACCATCATGAAGTCTGTCAGGATTCGTTTAGTTAAAAGCTGGTTCCTGAAGATTTATGGCAGGTTTATGAGCTTTTGTGAGCCACTCTGGATATTGCCTTATTCTGCTAATCCAGATGAGTGTCAGAGCAAACATGATTTATTACAGTGTGCTTTAAAGACATGATGGACAGATACAACAGGAAGATAGATGAGATACTCTCACTCTCTCCACCAGGAGGTTATAATTTTGCTTTTGTTGTTATTTTCTGCATGTTAGCACTCGAAATGCAGATGTATTTTTAGGGGATTTTGATCATGGCACAAGGGAGCAGTAATAAGATGTTGGTGATGATCTGAATGATGCTGATGTGGATCCAGAATTTTCTTAACAGTGCAATTTTACACATTATTGACAATAACTCTCCCAACGATGATAGAAATTCCTTGGCGGAGGTTTGCTCTCTCAGAACTCTTCTAAATGTTTAATATGAAAGGTTTAAGGAGGAGTCAGTGGATTCTCATAGTAAATCGAGTATGTGTGATTTTTATTATATTTAATCTGTGTACTTAGATTTTTCTGTCTTCTTGTTATCCAGCCCAAAGTGATTTATCAATGACAGACACACATAAAATAAAAAAAGAGATAAACTGCCATGGACTAAAATTGAATAAAAGCACAATAAAACAAATACAGCTAAAAAGGAAAATTAATAATTGAAATTGAAAAAAATAAAACGGAAAAAAGAACAATAATGTGGTTAAAAATAAAAAACTGCAAAGTTGTGATAAATGCTTTGTTAAACTAATCTCAACCAAAGATGAATCTTGAATAAAAACAGAAATTAAACTGATAACTAATGCTACTGAATCAAACCACAATAAAAGCCATATATATTAGTCAACTTATGATTGATTCAAAACATTTCCCACCAGATTTATTCTTTTACGTCTTCCTGGAAATTGTATTTTTTGTCTTTCTCATCACTACTTGACCACTTCTCCAGTAGCTAACTCTCAATCTAATTGTTCACAGTTTAATTTTCTATTCTATCAAAGCTGATGCCTCCCGTGTTGAAATATGAAGCGGTCACTCCTCCCGACCCTTCTGCCTCTCGGCTTAACATACCGTACCTCAAATGTTGGTGGCAGCCACTGGACATCAGTGATTACAGCTTTGTGGCTGCTCTCGACGGAGGACAAAGCACAGTAGCACACACTGGGGATCTTTTCTTTATTGTCCTCCAGGTCCTGGTGAAAGATCAGGCACAAAGACACAGCGTGTACAGTAAGCTCCAACATCTCAGTAAAACTCACGGATATTATAAAGTATTATATAACAGTTAGTTCTGACTGTGCATTCTGCAGAGGATATTCCTTCAGGGACATTACTGGGACTTTTTTTTATTAAGGACACATAATATCTGCCTCAGGCAGTTACTCTAAATGTTTTTGATAGATACACCTGTAGCAAGTTTCTATATTAATCAGTCTGATACTGTAGAATAATATTAAATACAATATCAAGGTTCCCACTCTTTCTCTAGAAGTCATTTTCCAGGACTTTTCCAGCTCATGAATGAGTGTTTGAATAGCTTGAAAGGATTTGGTGAAGGCAGACAGGTTGTGCACACAAAAAAGTGAAATTATTCAGTAAATTGGACAAACTGTTTAATATGATCGATGACTCAGGATAAGAATGAGAGCAAAAATGGTCACCATTGATTGAGGGACAGTTTGGCAAATTTTGAGTTAAACAAAAGTGTGTGCCAAAATAATTCCGAACCTCTGAGTCTTAATCAAAAGGACAGAACACGAGAAAATCTGAGGAGACATTTTTGGAACAAATTGAAGGAAACAGCAATTTATCTCGAGGAGTGATGACCTGCCTTGAAACTTTGATCTTACAATACGGTCCTGTGACAAAATGGCACAACGGAGAACACCATCATCACCAAGGGAGAAGAAAGCACGACAAAGCAAGTCCAAACTTGAGGACATGTTGGTAGTTTTCTTGACATTTAAAAACATAAATGAAGACAGTGCCAGCTCACACTGCGCTCTTGGTAAAGCAGTTTCCATCCAATTTCTGTCAGCTTCTCCTAAAGCTCTGTTAAAGAAAAATGTTTCAATTCCCCCCATCATGTACCAGTGTCATTTCTTGGCAATGACACAAAGTAACAAAATGCTTTCAATATCTTTACAAAAATGGTGTTTGTTACAGCTATACAGATTTTTCCAGAGATTTTGAACTGCTGGCAACTTATCAGTTTAGTTTTTTTCCAATTAAAGGCACTGTGCTGTTTCCAATTTTCCTTTCCCTGAATTCCTCCTAAACAACTACGGAAAACTTCCTAAAGAGGGATGTTGATGGGGAAAATAAGAGGAGCAGGAGTACCAAAATATTTTTTTTTTACCTCCTTCAAAAAAAAAAACACAAATGTAAACAGGGAACAGTTGCAAAACTTGTATTATTCAGTGAAGACATTTTAAAAAAGCAGTTCAGTCCCATTAACAAACTGCGGTGGTTGATCACCCCCCTTCTTCCCCTGTTCAAGTGACACATTCGGAGTCTGAAGGTAGGATAAGAACCAGAGAGGTTTTGACCAAACTGTCTGAAGAAGACCTTCTGCACTGCTCTGATCAGTGAAGACATGAATGCAGAAGAAAAGAGAACTGAAGAAAAAGACATTGACAGATGTTTATGTTTAATAAAATTATCTAACAGCATTAGACTCGTTTTTATCAGCCATATTAGCCCAGAGAGAATGCTCATATGCCTTCTGGTTTGTTTTAGGGCTGCAGCCGATGCTGTGAGATGGTGTGAACATTTTAATTCTTCTTTTATCTGATAAGAGAGCAACAGGTGCTGGTTTAGTGCTCAACATGGAAATATAGTCTTTTAGCCAACACAACCCCCCCGCTGTTTACTCTGCAAACACAAGATGAGGGCGGTGATTGGATCTGCTTGTGTGCTATCTGGTGGAAGATGGAGGATGTGTGTAACAGCTGGAGCTGTGTGCTGATGCTGTTGACTCTGGGGAATGAAGAGCAAACAGGGAGAGTTGGAGAACAGAGGGAGCGATGGTCGACGAAGAGGGCAGAGCCAAAAAAAAAAAGGAAGTAATGGAGACAAAGATGGAGCCAGCTGTTCCACTGTAGAGGTAATAAAAACACAGGGTAAATGAGGGCTGGATGATGGGGGTGTCTGCTGGGATCCAGCAGCTGAGAGGAAGATGTCAGTGGAGGTCAGACTCTGAGGGACTGAACTGGTTTAATAATGGGTGCCTGGTGTCTCGTTCGGCTACGGTAGATTTAGCGTTCTTGCTGTGTTGTGGGTTTAAACCTGAGCCCTAGTTTATTGTCACACATCATTACCTCTGTCCTCCCTTTGCTTTCTTTATCACTCCAGATTGTATTATGTAACTAGACCTACTGCCTCTAGTTAAATGCCTCCGAAAGCACTCAAAAGTACAGAAGTGGGTCAATAATTCATTTTCTGAAGACTAAAACATCTCTTAACCTGACACAGCAGGTAGACCGCCGGGTATTTTTTCTCCAGTTCAGCCCGTAGTGTATGGGAATGGGTAGAACCTTTCAAAAGCATAGCTGGAAGGTGATTGGACGATTGTTCAAGATAACGTGGCGCTGCTGCCATGGTATAAAGAGGAAAAAACTATCTCCAAAACATGTTGAAAGAGGAGCAAAAATGTGTTTTTTAAAAGAGAAATACTTTCAGTGCTCTTTCAGTAGATGTGATCACACAGTCCAAAACTGATAAAACTGCTACTGAAGCTGTTAGCATCTATGCTAACGTCAGTATGAGCACTCAAATCATGCTATCATCTTGTTTGTAGCTCCCACCACCTAAAGAACGCTGATTGGGCCATCCTATTTGGAGCTTGGCAAGATGGATCTGCCTGATTTCAGACACTGAATAAGGCAAATCCATCTGCAGCACAAGGTTAAAGATTCATCAAGATTGCAGCACTTAACTTCTCTCTTCTAATCAGAAATCTCTTCAGAACACCAAAGCACAGCATCAAACTGGTTTCAACAGACGACATCACATCACACAGATTGTAGCTCCAATTCACTGGCCTCCTCTTGTTTCCAGAGTTGATCTTAAAATCTTACTGCTCACTTTTAAATCACTCATGGGTCTTGCTTGTAGCTTTATTTCAGAACTACTCCTCTCTTCTGAGCTAGCTCGCAGCCTTGGGGTGGGGTGTCCCTGTGGTTACAAAGTCTATGCTTAAAAATAAAGGTGATCGAGCTTTGTCCATGAGAGCTCCTGACCTAGGAACGATCTGCTCGAGGAGATGTGGTGTCCAGAGTCAGTCATTTCTTTTAAATAACAAAAACTCCCTTTTACAGACTTGCTGTAATGTGATGTCGTCTTCATCTTATTTCTACTTTATTGTCTTTTCAAATATTAGCCTCTTGCTTGCTCTATCACTTAAAGGGAAACTCCGGTATTTTGACACCTGGACCTTATTTTTAGGTTTGTGCATGCTCATATACTCACTCAGACAAACATCGTGCAGCTCGGAGTCCTTCAGAAGTTATTTAGATCCAACCGATGTAGCCGCACTTAGCGGGGACCACGGCAAGCAGGCTTCAGCGCGGGACATAATCTCTGCAAAATCGCTCGTCTCTACCACAGCCGGTTTGTCATTGCAGAGAAATCCTCCAGAGTAGTCAGACATATATTCCTGGATAGATCCATGCAGCGTGTCAGCGGTTTCAAGTCCCTCTGAGCAGCTAACACACTCCTCTTCTGTTGCTATAGGCGCACACTGTCCATAAGCGCACCGCCAGTTAGCATTGACTTGTGGACGTACTCCTGTTTGTTGTTCTCGAGCCAGCTGTTCGCCTTTCTCCCTCTGCATTCTTCTCTCATGGAGCTCCTCGTCCGTGTACTCAGACTCAAACCCGGTAAATGCGTAGTCTGACTCTTGACATCAGATAAATATTCTGCCATGTTGCTCAGCACTGCGGCTAAAAAGTAGGTCAGCTGTACCTTTGTGTAGCGGCTATGGCGTCATCAAAGTTTGTTTACCAGGTCAGCTGACTCTTAACCTGAAGAGGGTAGATGAGCTGACTTTATGATAACACTGGCGGCGATGAAAAAGGTAGGCCCAAATGAGCGATTTTGCAGAGATTATGTCCCGCTGAAGCTCCTTATAGGCAAAATCCGCTCATTTCGGCTTATTATTTTTTCATCCATCGCCATGGTGTTATCAAGTCAGCTGACCCTACTACCCTCTTCAGGTGGGTCAGCTGACCTGGTAAACAAACTTTTGATGACGTCATAGGATGACACAAAGGTAATAGCTGACCTACTTTTTAGCCAGTGCTAAGAAAAGTGAGCAACATGGCAGAATATTTATCTGATGTCAAGAGTCAGACTACGACGACCGGTTTGAGTCTTATACACTTGACGAGGAGCTCCATGAGAAGAAGAATGGAGAGGAGAGAGACGAACAGCTGGCTCGTGAACAACAAAATGCGAGCACGCCCACCGGCTCAATGCTAACTGGCGGTCGCGGCTTTGTGGACAGTGTTAAGCCTATAGCAACAGAAGAGGAGTGTGTTAGCTGCTCAGAGTGGGACTTTGAAACCGCTGACACGCAGCGTGCGGATCTATCCAGGAATATATGTCTGACTACTTCCTGGAGGATTTCTCTGCAATTACAAACCGGGCTGTGTAGAGCAACAGGCGATTTGCAGAGATTACGCCCCCTGCTGAAGCTCCGTTGTCATTAACCGTGGCCCTGCCAAGTGCGGCTACATCGGTTGGATCTAAATAACTTCTGAAGGACTCCGAGCTGCACGATGTTTGTCTGAGTGAGTATATGAGCATGCACAAACCTAAAAATAAGGTCCAGGTGTCAAAATACCGGAGTTTCCCTTTAAGCACTATAAGTAGCTTCTTCTATTGTTGGCTTTTTAATATTTTCGTTAACGTGTTAATGCCCTTCATTAAACTTAATTTGACATTAGCTAGTTTATTTGTCAACAGGATAACTTACCAAATGAAAAACTGAAATTAAAGACGTTTTCAAAATAGGCCACCGATTAAACCAGGACAGCTGGAGCGTATATGGGACACGTCTGACTATTAACCACCCCACCCAACAGGCCTGTGAAACCTTCTTTAAAAACATCCTCAAAGACATCTTGAGATATTGTGATTGACAACAAGGGATGAATATTACGGCCAACAATCTTTGACCCTGAATCTCAATTAATTCATCCCTGAGTCAGTGTGAACATTGGTCCGAAAATGAAGAAAAGTCCTTCAAGTTTTTTTGAAACATTGTTCTCGCAATTAAGGGATGAACATAAATTCCAAGACCCTAAAATGTAGACAGTGATGCAAATTCCTGATCAAATCCTTTAAAGGATTCCTGAGTTTTTGCTTTTACCAGAATGAAAACGGAGGGAAGGCTGGAGGGACAACCTGAAAACAAAAACCCTGCCTTTAGCTGAGGCAGAGACATAAAGAAGAAGTCCTCCTGAAGTTCCAGCCCTTGTTAAAGCTAAGTTTATTCAGTTGGATCACCTCAGGATAATCAGGGTATTCATGGGCAGCTTTTATTTAACTGTGTGGCATGTAACACTATAAACCAGCTATGAGATTTACTTATGGCATCAGTGTTTACTGAGCCAGTTTTGACAGCTGTGGCCGGCTTGAAAAGGGCCATTAGGCTACTGCATTCCCATCTAATGAAAGGCTGAGGATGAGGAGAGAACCCAGAAGCAAACATATCATCATCTCTCTCTGTCATACAGCTCCACTGATGATCGCAGCCTGTCGTGTACAACAAACGTGCTGCACGCTTTGACGACCTATACTTGGGTAAACCAACTGACATCATCCCCGACCAAAGACGTAAAGTAACTGACACTACAGGGAACACACGAGTGCAGACACAGAACACCGTCAAGTTTTGTATCAACATTGTACACATTAGAGACGGGATATGGGTACTTACGAATATGTCAGTGTTGACTGATGACCTTTTAACAGCAGGCTGTGCTCCCTGTAAGCACGTGACGTAAGCAGAAATGTCCCACAGCACAACCTGAGACGATAGCAACACAAAATCAGTGACAAAAGACAAACACGGGAGCTGGGATCAGAACAGGAGCTGAGTTTTATGGTCAAGAAAACACATCTCAATATTCTAGCAGAAGGCCAAATAGGAAGTATATCTTAACATTTTATTCTATAAAAAAATTCTGAAATTCATAAAAATACCTGTGTTATTTTACACTGGTATTACTTTAGTATTTAAACTGTTAAAATAGTTTTAAACCAAAAATAAAAATACATAAAATAAATGCTCATGTGAATAATTCCTTTACCACACCATTTATACATATTGTTGGGCTGTCTTTTTGTTCTCTTGTACCCCTTTTTGTTATTTTATACGTTTTTATATGTATTCTATCTATTTTATACTTTACTTCTATTCTCCTGACACTGATTTTTATTCTAATTCTAATAATATTCCGACTGTTGTGCACCAATTTACCAAGTCCAATTCCTGTACGTGCAAATAAACTTAATAAATACAACTTCTGATTCTGAAAAAAAAGATCAGCCAGTATTGGAACCTGTCAAACCACAGTATCATTAACAGCAGTTACATACGACCAACAATTAGCCATTTAAAAATTATTTTTAACTGCAGACAGTTTCCTGCACAGCATTTAAAGATCTCTACCTCCTCAGTTTGTCTGTTACAGCTATGGATATGTTTATCTAACTTCTGATGATGTAGGAGCATAAAAACAATCTGTTGTGTTTGGATGCCTCTTAGCATTCTAATATATCACAGATTGGATGGCATTTAAAGTCTTGATAGCAAAAAGGAAGAGGTTGAAGTTATGTCTGGGTCAAATTAATCAATAACTGAACACATGTAGCCTCCATGAATCGACATATTCTGTCATACAACTATGGCTTTATTAATATAACATTACAACTTCAAACCTTTTTGTGAACAAACACCATTAACCGAAGATCTTTACAGCCACCAGCTTTTTAAATCAAACTCCAGACATACATTTTTAACTTTTCTTTTGAATAACTTTATTGTAGGTAATTCTGTTCACTCATCCATTTTATCTTTGTGTTCCATTATAACATATATTTTAGCTGTCAGTTTCATTATTCTTAACAATCTTTTATTATCTACTGCAGTCTGTTTATATATTATAAAACATTTACTTTTTTAGTGTCAAATTTCTTTTGATTGTCTTTATATCCCATTCTTGCTATTGTTTGTTTACTGGTTAATTTATACAGTGTTGAACATACTTATTATCCCACTTTTCATTGAAAAAGAGAAAACATGAACAGCTTAGAAATCTTTTAAAAGTTGTTTAAAACTGAAATTACTGTTATTGCACAATAATTTGAACAGAAATGAGGAATTTCAACTGAATTCCTCTTCAGTATCCAAATCTCAGACGCTCACTGGGCTTCTCTGAGAAGTCAGAAAATAATCAAACACAACACTCAACCACTAAAACTGACGTTTCTGTTCAGAAATGCATTAAAGTAATCATAATTTGAGACCCTATTTAAGAAATAATTATGTGCTTTACTATCTTTTTATTTTTATTTTTTATTTGTAAAACAGTAAATTTGAAAATTCTGGGATAACAATAATAACTACATTTATGTATCAAAATTATAATTTCATTAAAAAAGCTTCTACATACTGCTGTATTAACCAGAAACATTTAAAATATTTAAGAAATGACCTGTAACCTGAAAGTTGTTAATTTAAAGTTGCTCTTAAATCATAGTTTGGGTGGTGAAATACATTTGTTAAGCACTTTTTATAGTTTATTTTCCAATTTCCCCTTTAAATTTAATGCATTTTATATAAAGATTCCTGTATATATCTTTTAATATTCTTAATTTATCTCTAGTTTAAGTGTTTTTAACATTATCTTCAGAGTTTTTGTTCCTCACTCCTGCAGTTCTTTAATCAAGGCCTTTAATACAGTTCCTTTGTTTTTACTCATACAGGTTTGCTTGTTCTAACTGCAGGGTTCCCACTCTTTTCGAGAAATCATTTTCCAGGACATTTTCCAGGACTTTTTCCAGTGTCACATAACCAACTGAAGTCACATTTTTGCTGTGGGCAGTTTTCAATTCTAGTTAGCCTTCTAAAAAACAAGATTAGAGGTTGATGAACAATATCTCTAGCTATCGATCATATTGATCTTAGAATTTCTTAGTTTCTAACTCTCCAGCACGATACATATACATGTTTTTAAATCTTTATTTACTCTGCTTTTTTAAGAATAGATTTTGTTAATTTAGCCTAAATTTTATTTGGTCATTTTTTTATGATTTCTTTTTGTCCCCACTGTTTTGAGTTTTTATATTTTATGCCTTAACTTGCATTATTTTACCTACTCACAGTTTCTGGCTACGTATACATTAGTTACCAAGTACATTTTTACTTAATTTCCTATGTTTCAAGCTAGAAGGAAGACAAATAATTTTTCAGGACAATTCAAGCTTTCCAGGACATTTCACTTTTTTCCTCATTTTCCATTTTTTTTCCACGACTGGGAAATTGGGCAATCATTTTCCAGGTTTTCCAGGATGAGTGGGAACCCTGAACTGGCTTTATTATTGTTTCTCCTGATTGTTCTTTTGTTATGTCTTACCTGTCCATGTAAAACACTTTGTGCTATAAATAAAGTCTGACTGACTGATCAATTGACCATTCACCTCTGTAAAAAAAATTCAAAGCACACTAAACTTTAACAACTCATTTTCTTCTGATCCTGTGAGCTGGTATAATTGCTTTGCAGCTCAGAGGCTGGAAATTATTTCACCCATGCCTGATTTGATGGTATATGTATACCACCTAAAATAAACTCTGTTCAACACAAACATTAAAGGCAGTTTGCAGTCTTGGAAAAGCAGAGCAGAGTGAATGTCAGCACCTGGCCATTTACGCAGCCGCCAACGATAATATTGGGATCAGTGGGGCAGAACTCAAAAGCATAGATGTCATCTGGGCACTCCAGCAGCAGCTGCAAACAGAGAAAAGCCACATTAACATCACAGAAATATTCTATTTCAGAGTAAACATTCCTGGGTAGAGAGAGTTTTGCTTTCAGAGTGTTTATTTTCAAAGTCTACCAACACAAAATCTAGTTTCTAATCCCCAAACCAAACACATCCATCAGATTCTATTTCATCAGACGAGAGGGGAAAAAGGTCCAGGAAGGACACGGTGATTTTACAGAGAAGTTATTTTCCAGGATCATGTTTACATCTGCTGAAGGTTTAGCTGCAACACCCTCATCAGACACATTTAGCTCCATTATGTCTCCTGTTCCTCAAAGTCACCCTTCTGCTCCCTCAGACCTGAGAGCACACGTCATCCAGAACTCATGTTACTGCTGAGTGATTTAGCAGTGCTGTTTTATTGATTGAAGGCGTGGGACAGATCAATAAGGCCTCTCAAATTTTGCTTGAGTAAATAGTGGCCTTGAATGACAGCACTACAAAAATTGTTTTCTGGGTGTGCCTTGAACAAAAGCAGGACAAGCATATGGAGGATATAAGAGTAAGATCACATTATAAAAGGGGAAGGGGATTGTGTGTGGGTGATAATTCCTTTTGAGGGCATAAAAAGTCCATACCTTGGCGCCAGAGGTATCAGTGAAGCTGTAGAAGAGAATGTGAGAAGGTCTAACATCAAAATTTGTCGACTCCTGTATCTCTGTCATAGCCACAGCTAACACACCTAGCACATAACAAACACATCATACCATAAATTAAATCCAGAAGGGGAAAAAAAGAGCATGAATATGGACATTTGTTACCAGTGACAGAAAATAATCGCCCAATTTTAATATTCCTCTGTATAATACAAGATAAAACTGATGCTTTAACTCTTAATCTGTGTTTCACCAGAAAGCTAAAACAATATCACTTAAAAAAAAAAAAACAGTGCTCTAAATTGGGATTAAACGAGGTCCAACATAAGGAGGGTGTTAAAGCTTACAAAGTACACTTTTCAATTATTTTAACGTGAAAATATGCATTCATGGTCATCTGTATTCAGTCACACTGAATGTGACGTATGCATACCCTCTATAACAGGGGTGGGCAACTTTGATTAACAAGAGGGTCATATATATATTATTTTTTCATGTCTGTTACATATCATCTGGCACTCTCAATAAGGAAAAACATATAAATAAACAAAATATAGAAATAAACAAGGACTTTACCATCATAGATATATATATATACTTAAACTGTATCATAATTAAAAATTCACGGTGTAATAAACATGACACATAAAAAAGGCAATTTAAGATTCTATTTAATGCAAAAAAAAGAATGTTTACCAGTTTGTAAAGCACAAATACATTTCTTTTAACACTGTTTCCAAATAGTTTCAATAAATAATAATAATATATATAATATTTAAATGTCCCATAAAAGATATTTAAAGATACAGTCAGTTCTATAAAATTAAAGTTCGTTAAAATTCTTTAGTGACTTGTAAAAAACAAAGCATGTAGCAGAAATCTAAGGTGCTCATGATCAGTCATATTTAACAGTTGTTGTTTTCTTTAAATTCCTTTTTTTAATTGATTGGTGGGCCACACTGAGCAACATGAAGGGCCATATGATGTGTATCAGTGCATTTGCTTTTAAAACATTCAGTACAGTTTAAGAGATATTTAGATCTAAGATACTAAAGTACAGTAGTGTGACAAAAAAAAGGGTCACTGCCGATTTTTTCAAATTTCTGCATTACACAATTGAATTTGTCAGTCAAGCTCTGTTGTCTGTATGTGCTGTGACTTCTTGAAGACTCTGAAACTACTACAAGATAGTTTTTAAGTGTGAACATTTAATGGCCACCAGTGAAATTAAAATACAGAACAGAATGATGGTTCAGCAATGCCAAGCTACAACACTTTTGATAAAATGTTGATGGACAAATCAAGATGGACAGACTGACTGACAAACACTGCATCTACCCTGAGCCATACAAGACATCAGTACTGGCTTACATTAAAGACATTGGAGTATGTTAATTTACTGCAATAATCTAAATTTAAATAAACCTATTTAAACGATTGAGCAGAGCAGTACTTCAGTACTTTACCATTGATGGTAGGATGCCACATAACGCAGCGGATTTTCATTCCCTTTGTGTAAGTCTGGTCAGAAAAGGTCTTGAAAACCATCAGACTTTCGGTAACCTGCCCAGAATAATCATCGTCTTCGGCCCCGGCCCCCAGAGCCTTCCAGTCATCCATAAACACATCCATTATCTCTGATTGTTGAAGAGCGTGCAATACCCTGCAGAAATATAACACATCCATGATGGAAAATCAACAGTGATGGCATTATCCAAAGCATTTTTGGTCACATGACACCCTATTGGCTTATTAAAAATACAACGCCATGTATTACAAACCTCAATTCCAATGAAGTTGGGACATTGTTTAAAACATATATTATAATTATATTATACACAACAAAGACACGGTATCTAACGTTCAAACTAGTAAACTTTAGGACAGGTTTACTCGGCTGGACTAAACCGCTCGAGACTCTTAAGTGAATGGAAGGTTCTGTCATCCAATGAGATGGTCATGGCTGAGAAAATGATTCTTATAGTCAGGAACAAGGAAGTATCTCCAAGTTTCAAAGCCTGGCTCACAGACTTCTCAAGTACCTTGTATCTAGAGAAAATTAGATTTGACATATCAGAGAAATTGAATAAATTCCATCAAATAAGGCAACTATTTCTTGATCATGTCGAACAGCAGAGAGGACCCTCATGACACCTAAATGTTTTGACTTTGTTTGAATACCTAATCTTTACAATTTTCTAAGTATGATGTGATTACAGTAGGAGATGGCCCCAGAAATCTTTGTTATAGAGTACAGATTACTAATTTTTAGCCTGCTTTGGGGGAGTGGGGTGGAAAGAAACGGGTAATCGTTCAGGTTGTTATTTGCCTGTTTTATTGTATGTACCTGATGCTCTGTTTTGCACATGTAAAATGAATAAATAAAGAATAAAAAAACAAACTTTACTGATTTTCTACAAATATTCATTTTGAATTTGATGCCTGTAATCCAGAGAAGCTCAGACAGGAGCTTAACAAAGGCTGGAAAAGTTTAAGAATGCTTAAAATACTGTTATAAATATATCACAGTGGTACAGGTTAACTGTCATGTCTGTGTAGAAAAACAGTTTCACTCAATATGTAAAAATATTGAGCGAAACTGTGAAATATCTTGTCTTTGTGGTGTATTAAGATGAATATAGGTCAAATAGGTCAAATCGGCAAATAAATGTGGTTTGTTTTCATTTATATTTTACACAGCATCCCAACTTTATTGGAATTTCAAGTTAGAACTTTCACTTATAATAGGCTAATTTTCTAACTTTTATGTTGGTAGTGGAACCAGTGCTGATGCTTTCTTACAGTCCTACTCGTCATTATTGGCACCCATGAAGTTTAAGTACACAATGTGACAGTACAAACAGTTTCTTTACAAACCCCTCTAACTTTGCTCTGCATCACTTTCAGACTCAAACTTGGCAGAAGAAATGTTCACATATTAAGGTTTGTAAATTATTCTTCATTAGCTACTATGATCATGCAGTCATATCTAGAATAGGCAGTTTTAAGTGCCACCTCTTGAAAGCCTACAAGGAAATGAACACCCTACTAACAATTAAGCATGGTGGAGGTTCCATAATGGTTTGGGGCTGCTTTTCTGCATTGGGTACTGGAGGCCTTGACCGTATCACAGGAATCATGAAATCAGAGAATTATCAAGAAATTTTAGACAAAATGTCCTACCCAGTGTGAGAAAAATTGGTTTCAGTCGAAGACTGTGGGCCCCCCAGCAAGACAAAGACCCAAAGCACACATCCAAAAGCATGCAGGAATGGACGAAAAGGAAAAAAATGGCCTGTTTTAAAATGGCCATCAATGAGTCCTGATCTCAATCTGATTGAAAATCTTTGGTATGGCTGAAATCTGCCATTGGGGAACAGAAACCTGCAAATGTTCAAGAGCTTGAACAACTTGTATAGGAAGAGTGGGAGAAAATACCAGCTGAGAAGTGCAAGAAGCTTATAGATGGCTACAAAAAACATTTGGAGGCTGTGATCAGTGCCAAAGGGTGTGCATCAAAAAACCTAAAGAGGGGTGCCATTATTGCTGCACATGCTTTTCTCAGTTCCCTCTTTGATACTACAATATGTAACTTGTAAAAATGTTTTTTTTTGTTAAAGTATTTTGGATCTTCAGTTAAAAGATCCTGATGACATAAATTTGGTACATTTCAATTTATTTCTGAAGATATTGTTAAAGTAATGAAAACAATGAAGGGATGCCAATAATACTGAGCAGGACTGTATATCATAATGTCCATGTCACAAAAAAGAGGACTTGTGTAAAAGTAGAAAATTAAATATATCTAATTTGTAAAACTTAAAAGATAACCGTTACAACACGACAGACAACACAGACAGGAAAGAGGAAGGTTTTCATCAGCGGCCTAAAACTTCTGATGCATAACTGCAAGTATCTTTTACCATTCAGTAGCATAAATGAACACTTTTCTGATAGCTCATAACAGTACTGCTTGAGATTTTACCTGGGATTCACTATGTTCAGAAATGTCTTCAGATCCTCGGAGTTGAGGATCTTTTTGCTTTCCTCATCACTTAGCTCTCTTGGCTCGTACTGGGTAAAGGCATTCTTCTTAATCTTCCTGTTCAAACATTTATGGATCTCGAATTAAAAAAAGGAACATCTGAAGAGACCAAATAGCAGGTGGTAGAATCTTTAAATGTTCATATCAAACACAGCTTCACCAGTCCTGCAGGTGTGAGTCAAACCTGTGAGCACTTTCCTCCCTGCAGGAAAATCAATTTTGGGTGCAGTGATTTACTGGCATACCACTCTGTCTGTGAGCTGCTGCTCTGCAGCTTGGGAACAGCCTGCATGCTGCAGTCCCTCTGCATCTGCTTGATTCTGCATCTCCTGTCTTTGTCGGAAGGACATTCGGTGAAGAAAATGTCGCTGTCTGAAAAGTTGACTGGAGCACCAAACTTCCTCCTCACTCTGGAGAATCTGACACACAGCTGAAGAAAAAAAAAGACACAGAGTTCAGAGTTCAGTAGATGGACGAGTAGGAACAGCAAACATAGATATGTGATGTGGATATCAAACTCTGGAGTACCTTTTCACAGGTCTCTTTAACAGACTCTTTCTCTATTTCCTGCTCAGTGATATGAGATGTCCACTGCCTCTGTCCTGGGGCTTTACTGACTTCACCCTCAAGCTCGTCTGGTGTCTCAGGCTCTGGAGGCTGCAGCAAACAGAATTATATCACTACGCAGCATAAAGGCTAAGAAACCTCTTCAAGTGGCAGACCTTTTTTTTTTAGCAAATCTTTTTATTTATTTTTGAAGACATAGTGCAAAGATGTTCATCAGTTACAGACAAGTTGTTGATGCATGTACACATTTATATTAATGACTTGTATCATAATCACAAATAAAACAAAATAAAAAACAAGTAAAAATAAAATTAATAAAACATCAAAAGTAAAATAAAAAACAAAAAAAAACCCATAAATAAATAAAGTAAGAAAAATAATCCCCAGTCACAGCCAGTAAGATCATAGACATTGGTATTAGCCTGCTATTACAATAATACATGACAGACTGTGCTAAAGCCTTCAAAACTTCCCAAATGAGTGTTGAAGTGACAATCTATTTTTTTCAAGTTTCATGCAGGACATAATATCTGTCAACCATTTCGTGTGAGTGGACGGTGTAAGTTCCTTCCATCCAAGGAGGATTAACCGCCAGGCAAGGAGAGAAGTAAAAACTAGTGTGCGCCTCCTTAAAAGAGCAATAAGAGAATCTGGCTCCAGTTTTACCCCCAGCACCTCAGATAAGGTATGAAAGACCGCCAACCAGAATCTGTTGGTGGCAGAGAAATTTGAGGTTGGAAGTGATAAGTGTAACTAGTACAACTGGCAGATTAAAAAATGTTCACTCGTGCTTAAGCCCTCTATGCTAACAAGTAGATGGGGAAAAAGTAAATCCAGGCTTCACATTGGCTTTCAAAAATATTACAACCAATCAGGGCAGTGGATTTGATTATAATCCCTCCCACTTTATTGGCATGAGGTCTGCTAGTACTGCTCGTGAATCTTTTGGTATTACTAGTACTACTTGTGAGACATTTTGAGTTTACTAGTAGTACTAGAAAACAAAAATTTTGTTCAATTATTAAAGGTTTTTTGAACACAAGTGCTCCAGCAGACCTTACTAGTAAAGCAAAATCTTCAACAACCAGACTGTTACTAGCAGTACGAGTAGGTTTAAAAAGTGTAAATAGTAAAAGCTCAAAGATAATGAGGACCCCAGGAAGACTAGCAGCCAAAATGGGCAGCTATTGGGGATCCTATAAATAAATCCTAATAAATAAAATAAATGAGAAGCCTGAATTAGCTTTTCCCCATCCATTTATAAGCGTAAAAGGCTTACTGAACATTTTAAGTCAACTTGTAGCACTTGTAGATCCAAAACAGTCTACTAGTCGTACTAGTGACAATTTTTGCCTCACTAGTTAAGTCTAGTAGTGAACTAGTTTTATTCTTTATTTATTTATTTAATAGGGACAGTGCACAGTAATGAACATCTATTTAAAAAAAACAATCAATGTAAATATGCTGGGTTGTAGCATCAATGCTAATTTACATCCGCAGTCCCTCGGCAGGTAACACACAAACATTATGGCAAAGACACCACACATGCAAAAGCAGGACATAGAACAGGACAATAGATCATAATAAGAGCACATCACAAGACAGTTCACTTCTAAAACCTTAGATGTTAATGGTCACAGGACTGGTTTGCTTTCAGCCATTGCCTGACATGCGTTTCTAAAGTTTGTAATGTGGGGCTCTCCCTTATGGTGAGTGGAGGACTGTTCCAGATCTTACTGGCCTTTAAATAAAGGGAGTTTTATCCAAATAAACAAGCAAATGTAAAATGTATAAAGTTCTCGAAACTCGTGAAGTTTTACATTTTTAAAATTCTGTATACACGGAATGACATTGATTTTCTACAAAGAATCTAAAGTAATTTTTCTGAAGTGATTTTTTATAGAGTGTTTCTTTGATTTTGCATCTATTTATATGTTGACCAAAATTAAGTACATGTACTCTAGACTTGCATTATAACAGAGCTGAACTATGGTTGATATCACCAATATAAATGTAATGCCCAAACAGCTTTCCAAAGCCAGTTAAATGACAGCAAGTATACCTCCAGCTTTATTTTGTCATATTGAACCTGTGAATGGCGATGAGTGAAAGAGAAAACAGAAAACAGAACCCGCTGCCTGCTTACGTTCAGGATTCTTTCCTTGGCTTCAGGTGTCAGGGCCAGGTAGAAGCACTGTCCAAAGGTGAAGTCCCGGTCGAACACCAGCAACATTTCATCCTCTGGGTAGTCCTGTCAGATGAAGGGTTTAATATTTATTGCAGTTAGTCATTTTAATTGTAAAGCTTCTGTAGAATAAATTAAAGTTGTGAGTTTAAATTGATTTGGCAACCACAAGAAACCTTTCTGCATCAGTGGCTTGGTTAAAGAATGGAGTAAGATGTGTGATTCAGATGTGACGGTTTAATCGTCTGAGGTTCAGAGAGGCAGAAAAAGTCAGACGACCACAGACACACCATCAAAGAATGATGCGTCAGTCTCTATGGGTGCACTCTGGTCTAATAAAGACATCAGAGTTGACATGAAAGCAGAAAGTTTAAGTGGTGGTTAATGCTGAGCTTATGGAGATCAGGCACAGTGAAGGACCGAGGTTAACCCTGGTTACTGGTCTGTTCCCACAGCCCCTGACCCCGGGGTCTGCGTATCACGGCTGCTTCTTGCCGGCATTGTCAAAGTGATCAGGATGACAATAGATCCGCTCACCAGCACTATCTGCTTCACAGGGCTGAAATCGGACACCGCTGCTCTGGTCTTCATGTCCTGTATGATATCCTCTTTTTGCAGAAACTTGTGAGGGTGCTCCACTGTGACGTCCTCATCGGTACGGCAACCGAAGAGCTCCTGCGTGGTCGATGTGAGGACCATGGGGAAGATGTCCTCAGGGTGACCTTTATGATAGAAGGCACGATCAATACAGACATAAGAGATGGTGCACAGAGTGGATTAGAGATGTAAGGGAAATGGACTTTCAACTAGTAAGTGAGTCAACAGCAGTGACATCAGAAGCTGAGTCACAGACTGATACAAGATAGAAGAGCTACAGACCCCAAAGAAGCTAGGATGTTGTGTAAAATGTAAACAAAAAACAGAAAACAATGTCTTGCTCATCATTTCCCCTTTAAATGCTGGGACAGGGGAAAATTTACCACTAGGGATGTGAATTGATACAATTTTATCAATACCAGTGCTATTAACAATTCTGCTTATTGATCCAATTCCTTTAAGATTCCCTTATTGATTCCTGCAGATTTTCCATGTGGGCAAATGTTGGCCTGTAGATGTTCAGTGGCAACAATGTCAAACACACGTCACAGCATATTTAACTGCTTCTGTAAGTTGTTGGGTGTTTCCACTAGTCCTGAACAATTAATTGCAAATTAGATTAAATCACAATATGGCTCGTTGCAGTTTTTAAAATCGCAGAAGGTTCAATATTTTTAGCCCAAAATGTGTTGAACATTTTGGCATTGTGATGTAGTTTTTTTGCAATTTCATGCCTATTTTTTTTAATCTGTATTCATACAGTTTTTTACCTTTTTTAACCCCGTTTTTACAACTTTATGCCTATTTTGCCCACATTCATCTTTTTTTGGCCACTGTCAGAACCATTTTTGGAATTTTTACATGGTTTTTGAAATTTCATTTCAAATTTAATTCCCAATTTAACTGCCATAATCAATTTTCCTAAGCCACTTTTGGATTTTTTTGCCAATTTTTCCCTTTTTTTTTTTGCAATTTCATACCTATTTGCTTCTGTTCTTCACTTCTCCACTCTTTCTCAAATCTTTTATCCTTAGATTAATTTAATGTCATATTGGTTTTACTATAAAAACATCTACTGCTTATGTTTGTTTAAGAATACATAAGATGAGGAACATTAAAACAATTGCAGAGTAAATCGCAATATTGGGGGAAAAAAATCGCAATTAGATTATTTTCTCAAATTGTTCAGCCCGAGTTTCCACTCACTTAGTCTCTCACTCACTTTTGTAAAAAAAAATTAAGCCACAGTTCTGTCACTTCTCAACCCTGTCAGCAGAAGGAATTGATAAGTCAATTGACTAGCAAAAAGACTCATGATGTCAATTAATTGATGGAGCTGTTAATGTTTCTCAACTGGAATTGCTTGTCGATTCCCACTCCTATTAACCACTAAGTTACATCACCTTCAAAGTGTTTGCAAACTGAGGACACTTATTACTGAAGCTTTGTAGGCTAAATTCTTCCGCATTTTTGCTTGTTGTTTGACTTTAGGAGCTCAACAGTCTGAGGTCTCGGCTGTGATTAGGGCTGTCACCTTGTACTTGAAATTCGTATAAACGTTTGAGCATGGGGAAGAATCTCTACTTGAAGTGTAAATAAATACACAGATCTAAAATATTAAGTGTAGCAGCCTGGAGCAGTGGACCATCCAACAGAGGGCGCTCTTAGCACAACCTGACCGTCAGCCACAAACACTGCTCTTGATCTCAGTAAACAACAAGTGCCACTCCGGGCGGACAATAACACAATAACAACACCGAATCATCTGAGAAGCACTGTGTGGAAGCATCTTCAGTTTTACACCACTGATGGCAAAACTAAAATCAAAGATCAGGCTGTGTGTCAGCAATGCGCAGAGCAGATTACAGATCTGGACTGCAGCAGGTCAGTCTAATACCTGCACTCTTAAACACTGAAGTCACACTGCTGTAACACAAGCAGAATGTGTCCTCACTGCCTCTGAAATAAACAGGGAAGTCCCTGAAAAAGATGGATGTTTTACTTTGGTTTTAACTTCTAAATGTGTGAATATGTATAAAAAGAGGCAATTTAACACATGAACTAAAGAATATTAATTCCATATATGCATTTTGATGTATAGCTTAATTTCTAAAAATATTTTGATCATTTTTAAATTAGAGGTCATGAAGCAAACAAATGTCTAATCTGAAAAAATATATGTATTAACAGACTTAAAATATCAGGTATTCTTGAAGGCTGACAACGCTAACCTAAAAAAAGGTTAAAAGCTTCAAATGGTCAAATGCCATAAATCAATTTTACAGAACACAGTTTATTTCACCATTTATTACGTTATTACTGCAGTCTCTTAAACCATAAGGGGCTTGGTTTAAGAGGCTGTAGGAGCTGTTTTAGGACTGAAACTTATGTGATATCTTTTAATGGGCCAAAATTCCAGAGGCACCCCTTGGTTGATCCTAAGTGTGTTTTATGACTCTTTCGAGACTATCTTAATTCGGTTCTGGACCGTGATAAAGTCTGATTGGTTAATACAAAGAACTTCCAGGTTTTTGTGTCACAACAAAAGCAGCGATCTGTGAGTCTGGAAAAGGTTTCATCCAACATAACATAACTAAAATACAGTTGCTCATTGTTTAACATATAATAAACACGTAGGAGTACATCTAGAGACATACAACCTACTGTAATTGGATATGATTATAAGTCAAGACTGACAGACATGCAGGATTCTGCTCCAGAAAGAGGAAACATATGAAAAAGCGCTGAAAACAGAGACACAAACATGATGACAGATATATACCACAACTAAGAGTATTCAGCTCATTTTTCAAGTCACATTCACACAATGCTCGGCTCTAAAGTCACCATCGCCTACGGACCTTGACACAGATTTTTTAGGATCAAACGTGAAGCAGCCTCTGATCCATCACCTGCCCCTCCCTGCGGTGCAGACCACCCCACAATATCACAGGATGAAAGACAATCCTGGTGAAAAGATGAGATGCAGCACGATAATGTGCTCCATCCATACTGGCTGATCAATAATGCATGAATTCAGCTCCATTACAGACGATTGTCCATCATTTGGAGTTTCATGACTTCATAGTCTTTAAACTTGACTTTTGTTTTATAAAACTCAAACAGACTGGTGGTGTCATCTGTAACAAGGGACAAATAACAATATGTACCTGCAAACACTGTGCTGCAGGGGTGGACATTTTATACACATTTCCAACAACAAACAACAGGATGTAACTCGGCTACAGTGATGTCCGTCACAATAACAGCATGGAGCAGCATATTGATCCACTCACTGTCACAGTACTGCTCAGTTACAGCTTATGATTAATGATCCTGGTTTGTATGTCAGACAAAGGTATCATCATAAGCTTGATGAAGGCTTGCTCTCCGTTGGCAAGTTGCGTTTGAACAAAAACATCCTCACACTGAGTGTCCTTGTAAAGGTCCACGTTGTTAATGCCAAATCATGTGAAAAGTTATTTCCAGCTCACACTGAGAGTGTCCCCGCTCCCAAACCTCATTTTTAACCAGGTGGCGTGTTCAGACCAGAAGAAAATGGTTAGAAATTTGAAAAGTTGGTTCACGGCTGGCGCTCAAAAAAGTTTTTAAACTTTAAAAATGTCTAATATTTACTTCAGGCTGAGAGACTTAGAATAACTCCCTCCTACTTTCATTCTTATGAACCAGTGTTACTTTTGACGGCACTCTAAGTTATAGTTATAGTCTTTTGCCTAAAATATCTTTTAGTTTCAGTCATCATTTAGTCAACTTAATTGTTAAAATTTAATTTTGGTTTTAGTTGAAGAAATTTTGCAACATTATAGTCGAAAAAATCTAAATTAGGCAATTCAGGCCTTTTTTATGTTTCGTTGAATTTCTGAAGTCATGTTTCACACATGGATAAACAAAACATCTAGTAACCCTTTATTGAATGTCTAAAAATGAACAAATACAAATTGAACTTTTGTGTGCTCTGATTGGATCGTTCCACAACTTATCCCACTGCCACCAAGCTAAGGCAGCTGTGATTGGATGCTTCTCTTAAAGGTGTAGTTAGCGATGTGGGAGAAAACGAGTGGAGAGGTGGTTGATAAACAAATTTAGACCCGCCTCTCCCTTCATACCTCACCCCTGGCTCCACCCCCAAAAGCTGATGGACGTGCATCATCATGGAAACGGATGTAGAAACTGCGTAGCTGACCAACGTAGCTAAGGTAACCCTGACTCGTCAGATAACCCGACTGCCATTATTGATAATATCACGACAACAGTACATTCTGGCAGATTAGACAATAAGATGAATGCCAGACGGCTGTTACTGATATGTGAAGCACCACAAAGCTAATGTTGATTACCTATCCAGCAGAGAGACGGCGACATCCGCGTCGGTTCTGCGGTACTTCAATTTGCGGAGTTCCCTCCACCGTTGGAAAGCAACACCAATGTTGACCCGGGTCTTCGCTCTTTCATGGTCTTAGCCCTTCTTTTTCACTTTTCACTCCTCTGACCTTTTTCTTTTGGGCTGTTTTTCAGCCATTGACTACTGCACCTATTGTATCTCTCTCTTACGCTAACTGTGCACGCTAAGCAACCTACTACTCCCCCTCCCCCCTCTGTCTGATCTGCGCATGAGTATGATCGCCCCCTGGATGTGGGGGGGTGTACCCTGCTTTGGTGACTCGGCCTGAGCCACAGTATTTACCTGCTGAAATTCAGAGCCAAGGCTGTGTTTTGAAACTGGACTTTTTTTTCCAACATGCTGTCAGTGGTGACATCTTGTGGATGGAGAGGAGAAATACGGTGATTTTGACAAACAGTGCATTAGATTAGAAGATTAGAATATCGCTGACTACACCTTTAACTCATCTAACCTTTCCACAAGATCAAAGTAGCTGTGATTGGATATATTCCCAACTTAAGTCTGTCAGACATTTTAGTCTAGCTTTTATTTGTTGACAAAGATGTCAGTTACTGTAGTTTTAGTTTTTTATCCATGTGCACTTGTTTTTATCAGTTAGTAAATATTTTTTGTCATGGGAAAAAATAAACTAATAAGCCAACAAAATTAACACTTGTATGAACATGGGCTGGTTCGCTAAAAAGCACCAAGGCCCTCACTTCACTCTCGTAAAGCTGTGTCTGTCCAAAAAACAAATCACAGAGCTTGACTACTCTCCCTGTTCACCCGATTGAGCGCTGTGTGTGTACAAAAACGACGTACTGCACTTCTCTGATCAGTAAAGACCTGAATGTAGAGGCACTGAACAATGTTTATGTTCAATGATATTAATATTACAACAGTTTAAACAGTCATAGCACATAACTCATAGTCAGAAGTGTAACCATATAAAACTGCTTAGCCACACCATCACTGCAGAGTTTCACCAAATAAACAGTGAACACAGTGTCGTCCATATCTGAAGCTATAGGCTCAGTCCAGGGAACACTACAGTAAACATGGCTCTGCATAATGACAGTTTTCATCCTGCTTGCGGTCTCTCTCTTCAAAGTCCTTCCCCAAGGTTGCTGAGGGGACGCTGGAATGCTTAAGTACAGCTTAAGTAACCACTTCCCAGCTGGGTGTGTCGACCTTCCCCGCTCACGCCACTTAGGCCTCGCGCCAAATCATTGTAGTGGAAACTCACACCCCTCATTTCACGCAGTTTTGTGTCAGCTATGGCATTTGTATTCATGGGAAATATTTGCTTGAAAGACAAAGACAGTGTGATGTGCAATGTTCCATAGAGCTGAAGAATGTAATTAAACTGTTCTCGTAGGCTGTGCTGAGGAGATATTTTAGATTTGTCTGGCCTCTTTCCTGTTGCATAATCCACTTGAAGGCTGGCATGGCTCCACTAAATACTGTAAGACATTTATATTTCAACACAGCAGAATATGGCAGCCTATATTTGTCTCTGTTTACACTTGTAACAAATTCAGGCCTGAACAAAAAGACTGGATCAGCTGATGGGATTACCCAAGACTTTAATGTCCATGAGAAATCTACACAGCTGCCTGGATTTGTGTCAGTAAACCGTGAGATAATCAGAACAGTAAATAGATTTTCTCTGCAGGGTTACTTTTCCTATCATCAATCACCTCACAATGTTTTTTTTTTTCCACTTGACATTGACTTAACATATAACCATCTTTTGATACACTGTTAAAACGATATTGATCTTGTTCTTTTTGAAAAAGGTTGCTGTCTATATTTCGAATTAATCTCAAACATTTAAAAGAAAAGTTCAAAACAGCATCTCAAAAAGCTTCTTAATGATAGAGGTATAGCAGTGTGAATGAAAATCTAATTTCCATTTAAATTGTCAATTAAAGATAAATTAATTTAATCTGACTAATTTTTGTCTTCAAGTTGTTGTGGTGACTGTTGTGGGCCCACATGATTCATCACTTATGTGTAAAATGAGAATATGGTCAGTGTCAATTTTGACAGCGCTTTAGTTTTAGTCATGGTCTTTTGTTTAAATATATTTTAGTTACAGTCTTAATTTAGTCATCTAAATTGTTTTAATGCAAGTCCAGTTTAAGTTGGTGAAATTCACAACAATTTAGTTGATGAAATCTACTGTAAATTTAGGTGACTAAACATGAAGTGTAAAGTGTAAGGACATTTTTATGTTTCTTTTAATTTCTGTAGTCATGTTTTACACTTGGATAAAAATCCAATCTAATAACCCTTCATTGTATGCTAGTTAAAGGTGTAGTCAGCGATATTCTAATCTTCTAATCTAATTCACTATTTGTCAAAACCACCGTATTTCTCCTCTCCATCCACAAGATGTCCCCACTGACAGCATGTTGAAAGAAAAGTCTGGTTTCAAAACACAGCCTTGGCTCTGAATTTCAGCAGGTAAATACTGTGGCTTGGGCCGAGCCACCATAGCAGGGTACACCCCCCCCACATCCAGGGGACGATCATACTCATGCGCAGATCAGACAAAGGGGGGAGGCAGAGTAGTAGGTTGCGTAGCGTGCACAGTTAGCGTAAGAGAGAGATACAATAGGTGCAGTAGCAATTGCTGAAAAACAGCCCAAAAGAAAAAGGTCAGAGGAGTGAAAAGTGAAAAAGAAGGGCTATGACCATGAAAGAGCAAAGACCCGGGTCAACATTGGTGTTGCTTTCTGACGGCGGAGGGAACTCGTAAAAATGTAAAGACCTGAAAACAGACGCAGATGTCGCCGTCTTTCTGCTGGATAGGTAAGCAACATTAGCTTTGTGGTGCTTCACATAACAGTAACAGCTGTCGGGCATTCATCTTATTGTCTAATCTGCTAAAATGTACTGTTGTTGTGATGTTATCAATAATGTCAGTCGAGTTGTCTGACGAGTCAGGGTTACCTTAGCTACGTTGGTCAGCTACGCAGTTTCTACGTCTGTTTCCATGACGATGCACGTCCATCAGCTTTCGGGGGTGGAGCCAGGGGTGAGGTATGAAGGGAGAGGCGGGTCTAAATTTGTTTATAAACAACCTCTCCACTCGTTTTCTCCCACATCGCTGACTACACCTTTAAGTTTGCATGTATAAATGAACAGAAACAAACTGAACCAATGTGTGAAATGCAGTCCCCTTTATTTAGACTACCTGGCAGAGCATCTCAGTTACAATACCAGAACTGACAACAAACAGTGAACCTGCTCTACATGAATATATCAATTCATAAAGAGAGCAGCTCTGATTGGATCGCTCCACAACTTATCCCACCACCACCAAGCTAAGGCAGCTGTGATTGGATATATTCCTAACTTGCCTCTACTTTCTATATGACCAAGTTAGGTTAGTCTAGTGTTAATTTGCTGATGAAAATGTCAGTTAATTTAGTTTTAGTTTTTGTCCATGTGCACTTGTTTTTATGAGTTACTGTGTAGTTTTTGTCAGGGCAAACTATGACGAAAATAGTAACAAAATTATCACTGCCCAACAGTCTGACGGGGCCCAGACCTTTACAAAAGTGTCAGTGGCATTTAATAAGGTTGTCACTGTATGATGTAGGGCAGCTAAACCACAAGTAACAGTGTAACGCTGAAGTATGCATACGACAAAAGCAGCAGAGGGTGATAATCAGAAACGTCTTTGAAGAGCTGGAGAGATGATCTGCATTCCTCTGATGGGATCTGCAGTGTTGAGTTGCATCGCCTTTGGACATGCTCTGTGCTCAGCTGTGGTCCTCACTGTCACTTTCTGGTTTATTCTCAACATGCTTTAAGTCAAATGCAGGTCAGAGGAGCCACTGTAGGTGAAGTTAGTAGTTCCAGTGGGAAGGAGGGTGTCAAGAGTGTACATGTTACTCATTTGTTTGTTTGTCTGCAAGATTACACACTAACTACTTGGTGGAATTTGCTTAAATTTTAAGGAGATGTTGGTAATAGACCATTTTCGTGGCTCCACTACCTCCTGGTATTACGTAGTTGGATATGTTCATTTCCTGTCTTACATTATTGGCAAAACCAATTAAGCCAGGTGTGCCTTGCTGCAGAAGTTACAACAGCAAACCTGGATTAATTAGTTTAACAAATAATGTAAGACAGGAAATGAATGTACACAACTAATTTCAGGAAGTAGTGGAGCCGTGAAAATGGTCTATGGACCGACTTAAAAATGATTAGATTGTAGTGATGATATGTACATCTGTCTGGATGCAAAAAATTCCATCTAATTCCTCTTTCACCCAATGACAGCTGGAGCCTATCCAAGCTGTCATCACACTCTGAACCGGTCACCAGCTGGTGGCAGAGAAACAGACAACCATTCACGCTCACACTCTCACCAAAGGGCAATTTGGAGTCACCAGTCAACTTCATGAGCATGTTTTTGGGCTGTGGGCAGAAGCCGGAGTGCCAGGAGAGAACCCATGCATGCACGGGAAGAAGATGCAAACTTCACACAGAAAGGCCCTGACCTGGGGATCAAACCGGCGACCTGCTTGCTGTGAGGCACGAGCACGACCTGCTGCTCGTATATCGAACATAAAGTGAGCCTTAAAGCAGTATTGTGTAAAAAAGGACAATTATTTATTTGTTGGTATTACTGGTTTGTTGGTATATATCCATCAATGCACAGTAATATTTTTTAAGGCCTGTTTTGTTTTGTTTGAAGGCTTAATATGAATGAAAAACTTTGTTGGGCTTTTTCTGAAAAGCAAAGGCTACTGGAATATTAAAAATGTCATAATATTCAATAAACAATTACTTTTTTTTAAAAACATGTCTAAAAATGTATTCTAAGCTATTAATGCACTATTAGAAAATATAGTGAACTACTTTGCCTCCGCATTGGATATTCGGTATTTGGTATTTGGTATTCAGTATTTGGCCAAGCATTAATAATTTATTCGGCTTCGGCCACAAATTTTCATTTCGGTGCATCCCTAGTGAAAATAGCTCATCTTTAAGTGTTTATGTAGACGAGAATGCTTTTTACTATAAGGGGGGGAAGTCTGTTTAGCGATGCAACATATTTGCATAATAAAGTAATAAAGGCAAAACTTCATTACTGCAATTTTTTGTGTCACTTAAAGATTTTCTGGCTTTTTTTCTTTTGTGAAAAAAAAAATCTGGGATGTTACTTTAACACCCTACCACGGAGTCAGGAAGATGGGAAGCCAAGAGTGTACAAGGACGTCAGTTTGTTTTTCAGTCCTTAACAAACCAAAGGAAACTGAACCTTGTGGCTTGGACATTGACTTTCTTTTTTATCTTGATTCAGATTCACCCTCCCCGTGCCACAGTGGCTGTTTGGGTTTAACTTAAATTTAACTGTATTGGAGTTAACTTCATATGAACAGCAAATATATATATGTGTATATATATATATATGTGTATATATATATATATGTGTATATATATATATATATATATATATATATATATATATATGTATATACAGTCATGGAAAAATTATTAGACCACCCTTGTTTTCTTCAGTTTCTTGTTCATTCTAATATCTGGTACCACTAAACGTATAATACAATGAACACAACAAAAAATGCAGCTGGTCACATAATACTTTATGTCCTATTTGACATTCTTAAGCTTAATTGATTCCCAGGGTATATAAGAGGCCATTTCATGTCACAAGCAGCACTGCACATGCAAAGGCCTAGAGTGGTTTCCTGCTTACATTCAAGCCGTAGCACAACTCAGAAGTTGTCAGCTCTCACATAATGCCTAAAACAAAAGAATTATGTGAAGCCACAAAGGCAGCCATCTTGGCACTGCTGGAAATTGGCATGAGTGAGAGACAGGTAGCGAAAAAACTGAAGATCTCCAAGACAGCCGTTCATTACAACAAAAAAAACAAGCTGAACATGGCACTACCAAATTGCTACCTGGCCGTGGCAGGAAACGCCTTTTCTACCCCACGAGATGACTGCACTCATCCGCTCCTGTGTCAGGAATCGCCGCCAGACCTCCAGGGACCTTAAAAATGAGTGGGCACTGTCGAGAAATGTGACTTGTTCAGCAAGGACAGTTCGAAACCGACTTGTTGAAGCTGGTTTGAAGTCACACAGAGCACGCAAGAAGCCCTTCATCAATGAAAGGCAGAGGAAGGCCCGGTTACTTTTGCTCGAGACCACAAGGATTGGACTGTTGATGATTGGGCTAAGGTTCTCTTCAGTGATGAATCCAATTTTGAATTGATGCCCACTCCAGCCAACTTACTGGTTAGGAGGAAGCCTGGAGAAGCTTACAACCCAGACTGTCTTGCCCCTACAGTAAAACATGGGGGTGGATCAGTCATGATCTGGGGTTGTTTCAGTCTGAGGAACAGGGCAAATGCAATTGTGTGAAGGCCGAATGAACCAGGTCATGTACAGGACTACCCTTGAAAACAGTCTTCTTCCATCAGCTGGAAAACTCTTTCCTGCCTCAATGACTGGATTTTCCAACAAGACAATGCCCCTTGCCACACGGCAAGGTCAGTTAAAGCCTGGATGGAGAACCACAACATTCAAGACCATGCCTTGGCCTGCTCAATCACCAGATCTTAATCCAATTGAAAACCTGTGGAAAATCATCAAACTCAAAATGGAGAACCACAAGCCCAAAAACAAAGAAAATTTGTTTGAATTTGTCCAACAGGAATGGGCTGCTGTGACAGCAGAACAATGTCAGAAGCTGGTGGAGAGCATGCCAAGACGCATGGCTGCAGTCATCAAAAACAATGGTTATGCAATCAAGTATTAACTCTTGTGTGTATCATGTGTTTAAAGCAAACAGAAAAGAAAACATGGAATGCTTAAAAGTAGTGTTTTTGACGGTACAATGCCATAGCTATTGATGTAAGAATTTAAGTAATTTTGGTTATTATCAAGAAAACCATGGAAAATGAATAGTTCTTAGTTCTTAAATTAAACTCTCATGAGCTATTTTTGTTGTTATCATTATAATTGTCCAAACAAATGTACCTTTAGTTGAGCCAGGCATTAAAATTAACAAGAAATTGAAGAAAACAAGGGTGGTCTAATAATTTTTTCCATGACTGTATATATATATATATATTTTTTTTTTTTTTTTTTCAGGGAAATGTTCATCAGCGTTTTTCATATTTTTTCACAATTTTAATTGTTTATTGCTTTTTTTAAAAAAAATTTCAACATATTTAGAGCATTAGAGTCAATTAAAAGCCCATAGCATTGGTCATATGAAATCAATAAATTATTAGATTATCATGACTTTAATTTCCATAAGAATGATAATTTGGATTATGGTTTTGCCATTATTGAGCAGCACTAGTAGGAAACAAACAGATTATTTTAGGAGTGTTAAAGTTACCATGAAGTAAACAAAAGGCTTTAACTATTAATTTCATATAAAAGAAAGCTCTAAACAAACAATTCTGCTTTCCTTAATTATTAATATTTTTAAAACATAAATCAGTAGTTAATGATGGTCATTTATCAGACAGTGTGTGTAATTGTTTTCTCTTACCAAGCTTTTCTTCATCTTCTGGTGATTTAGTCTTTTTACCTACAAAAAAAGTCATCAGTTCATTAAGGGTAACCCTTTTGAAAATCTCCCTTCACATTCGTCCATTTTTCAGTCTTAACACCCCAAAAAAATAAGCATACCCACCTTTCGGCTTCCCCTCATGCTTTGCTTTGCCTTTTGCCTTTCTTGGGGTCGTGGATGACATCTCTAACCTCAGGTTAATTTCACTAATAAGAAGAAGGACATTTGTTTTCAGTTCTACAGCAAATATGGTTTGACAGCTATTCATAAAAACAAATCATGTTGGTACATCTGATGTTCTCAAGTTCTGTTTATGCAAAATGCAGTAAGGCAAAACGCTCAAGCCTCCAGGTCTTTACTAGGCATGTGGTGACATCTGGTGGTGAAATGGGAATTAGCCAGGTTTGCATGACCAGAGCAAAGGCCTTGACATCAGACTAAAACACTTAAATTTCATTTGTGCAAGAATACAGAAAATACTGGCGTGCATTTTTATTGTGAGCTTGATATTTGTAGGTGCTCAGGTTTGAGCACTATTTGAAGATAAAAAGCGAGGTAAGAAAATTCTGGATCTCAAAGCCCAGAGTCCTAAAAACTTCTAAAAATTAAATATTTCTGAGGACCTTTTTGAAAATTAGTCATTTTTGGACTGCAAAACAAACATGCTTTTTTTCTCTTTAAGCAAAAATGCTTCTTTTTTGAGATTATTATTTTACACAAATGTCAGAAGTTATGGTGCCAATTGTTACTGCATAAACCCTGACATGGTTTATGTGTGTTTTCTAAGCAGCTTTTATAACTGAAAAATTGACTTCATACAGTTTAAGTAAATGTCCCAACTTAGATAAAGAGCTTCCATGGTAAAAATGAAGTCTTTATTTTTTTAACTTTTACTTAAAAGTAAAAAAAATAAAAATTAACAAACTTAAGGATCTCAAGAAACCTTGTGGACAGTGTGGCAACACCGTGATCAAGAGCATGTGGGACAAGAAATCAAAATGCTTAAATGATCTCTTTACACTTTAATTTTTTGCTATATACAACTGCAACTGAATATGGACCAAAAAACACATTTCAACACCTGAAAGTGGTTACATGATCATTTTCATCTACGAGAAATTACAAATAATTTATCTGTTCTCAGTTAGATTGTCACAAGGCCAAAAATACACATCATTCTTGCACAAGGTGAATGAAAGAAATTAGATTTAAATCAACTGATTTATCTT
Source organism: Scarus forsteni (assembly GCA_036419115.1). Taxonomy (NCBI): domain Eukaryota; kingdom Metazoa; phylum Chordata; class Actinopteri; order Labriformes; family Labridae; genus Scarus; species Scarus forsteni. The sequence goes on from JAZDUH010000136.1 coordinate 48,100,130, forward strand.
TACTGAGCTTTAGGCCTAGCTCTTTTTTTTCAAATGGACAGTGACTTTTTTTTTTTTTTAACAATTTTGTCATATTTATTTTTTAAAAAATACTGATATCTTAAAAAAATACATGCCCTTGTAAATATGCTGTCATACAGTATGTATTAAAAATGTGGCTAATAAACCATCAAATAATGGGATGTATCCATCTTAGGCATTAAAGATACAACATTTAAAGTTCTATTTGTTGGCCGGCTTGTTGACTGTGTACTTCGGAACTTAAAACAAGTGTATTTTAAATGTTGTTTGATAAATGCTTTACTATCAGAGAAAGACAGTCTTTTTAATAATAGTATTTTAGCTCGTTGGTTTATTTGTTCCCATGGAGTTTGGGGTGAGACAATAATCACAGGTTGGAAAAAAAGACACTATCACCACAGATACTGTGTTGGAAACAGACAAATAATAAACAAACAAACGTCATTAGAAACTCTGACAATACCCTCACGCAGGAGAGAAATTAAGATTGGTCCAGACCAGTTAGATCTTTTCAACATGACTGTTTCTCATTTTTCAGTTAAAAATTCAATGGCTTACGGAGAAAAGAAAACTTTGCTGTTTTTGGTGAACAGAAAAGCACAATGAAGCTGCCTGGAGGGAAACAGTGTAAATGAATATCTCTGGTCACCAATATTCACAATGCTGGTTGCCTTTTTTTAACCTTCTCTGGTAATAAAGTTCATATTTGCAAAAAGAGAAGCCCAACAGTTTTACTAGACCCTAGAGCTGGGCAAAAAATCGATTAATTCGAATTATTTTCTGCAGAAGATTTAAAAAATAAAAAATCAATATTTTTTTTCTAGCCTTAGTCCAATTGTAAGTAGTTGCAATTTTTGAAAAACAAGTACATTTTCATGATGGTCAGCCTTGTAGGGTTTGCACAAGCACTTTTATGGGCTTGTATTTGATATTTAAGTAGATTAAATATTTAATCAGAGAGTTTCATGCTAATACTGTAAAAATACCTCAGCCTTTTAGTGTTTATGTAGACAAACCTGCCTACGTTTATACTACATAATCAACCTTTTATGACCCAGACTTTGACTTTAAGAGGGAAACATTTAGACAACATAAAGGCAAAACTTGACTTGTTTCATTTTTATGTCACTGGGAATTTTGTTTCTTTTAGGGAGGGAAAAATCAATTAAAATCGTAAATTGAGTGTTGCGAAAAAAATCATGGATTTTATTTCTAGGCCATATCGCCCAGCCCTACTAGACCCTGTTACAATAATATAAAAGCAGAATTAAAACATTCTGCTGCTGACATTAAAAGATAAAAGTTTCAAAAAAAGACCAGACTTTTATTAATTAAAGACACTTTGGGGTCTGTTTTGCCAGAAATTTTAATTTCCCCTACCCTTTTGTTATTTTGCTGAAAAATGCTATGACATCTGATGACAGAGCTGCATTTATTACTCAAAAGAGGTTTTGCATTAAACACCAGGATTTAAGCATTTAAGATTAGGACTGACCAGTAAAAATCAAAATACTGTTCCTGTGTAAAACTACTGGTTAGTTTCTCAGACTTTTTTATGGCCAAAATGTCCTTCAGTTCTGAAATGATCCTGCAAACCTTTAATGTAAATAAATGAGTAAAGTAGCCATAGCCTGTTTAGGAATCTAACCCTAGCACACGCTGGAATAACGGTTAAAGCAATAACACTGCTTCAGACGAGTTTTTGTTCGGAATAATGACACATTATTGTTTTGTAAGGAAAGTTTTACACTCCTAAAAAATCCTGTTTGCCTCAGCGGAGCTTGTACTCCACTGTTTCCCAGTCATGTTTCGCAGATGGCTTGTCTGCATTTGTTTGTTAGCATGCTAAAGCTATGTGCTAACATGCTAAACTAGTAAAAGCTGTAATAAAATAAAATAGCTGCGTATGTTAAGCTCATTTAACCTACGTTCTACGGTGTTATTATTCGTAATATTTGCTATAATGATACGAAAAGTACAATTAAATATGCCATTAAGAGTCAGAGCCGAAATAATACACGGATAATAAAGTTTTACCGGTAGTTCTGTCATAGCCGTTGAGAGAAATCCACATCAGTTTGCTTGGTTGCCATTAGTAACGGAAGGCTGAGTGACTCTTGACGGACAGATCACAGAGCCAATCAGATTCCATTTTGAAGATTACGTCACAGAAAGAGGAGGAGAAGTCACCTGTGTGATCCAAAACACAGGTTGACGAACTCCAACACATCTAACAGTGCGGAAGTGTATCTGGAAATTATTTTTAATTTATGACATTAACTGAAAACAGACATTTCGGCTTTTTATGGATTTTAATTAGAGGAAGACACCAGGACGGCGCGAATGACTGACAGCAGGTGCATCTAATTAGAGGTTAATTTTTTTAAAGCGCGTGCATTGGGTGAGTTTTCATTTAGCTTCTTTATGTTTTTCATTCCTGCTCTTTGTTGGCTGTGAAGACAGGACTCCATTTTCCCTGATAGACTTGAATATTTGATAGTTTGAGGTCATGGATAAAGGTAGTCAGGTGTCAGCACGTGAGCTGCCGTGTATTATTCAACAATGCTCAGGTACATGACTTCTTTTACTACCCCTGTTCTTATTTGTTTGTTTGCCTTGTACTTTGTGAGGAAACATTTCAGAGCCTTCCTGTGACCCTAAAGAATTAAGAAGCTTTTTTTTCTGCACATGCTCCCCACTTTTGAAGAGCGAGGACAGTCTGGTGTTTCCAGGAAGTGGTTAAACTCACCGGCCACATTATTAGGCACACCCAAGACTCATGGGCTTGGGCTCTCGGGCTCATGAAGACATCATAAATAAGACCAGGATTTCTATTATTTTATCAGTTGAGCAGCGGAGGGTTATTGTATTTGGCATAACGTTTCTCAAGCACCATAATGTTTGGTGTTCTCAGCCATGTTAACACCATTTTTTTTTGTCAGTTCAGAGGTTTAAAGTTCCCACCATGATTAATTATTTTTCCCAAAATGCACATGTTGATCTCTCTATTGTGTTTTTTTCATGCATATATTATGGGGCTGGGCAGTATGTCGATTAAATAGATTAATTCAAGTTATTTTCTGCACAAGATTTAAAAACTGAAAATCAAGTTTTTTTCTTGACTTACTCAACTGTGAGTTGGTGCAGTGTTGGAACACACAATTAATGAAAATTAACAGTTTTATGATGGGCACAAGCACTTTTCAGAGCTTGTTTTTGTTTTTTTAACAAAACAAAATATTAATCAGACAGTTTCATGTTAATAAACTGTGAAAATACATCAGCTTTCAGTGTTTTAGAAGGCAAACCTAAACCTATGTTGATGCACATAATCAGCATTTTATGGCAAACACTTAAACTCTAAGAGGGAAATTCAGTTTGGTTTGGAAATGTGTTTTGACAGCATAAAGGCAAAACTTGATTCAAGTAATTTTTGGGTCACGAGTAGGGAAAAAATAAAATTGTAAATCTAGTTTATGGGAAAAAATGGAGGATTTTGTTCTTGGGCCATATTGCCCAGCACTTATATATTGTATTCATGGACTTCTGTACAGTACTTGAGTGACAGGACTGGAATACAGTTGAAAGTTGGGAAGAGAGTAATGAATCACATTGGGTAAAGAAACCACAGGCCACATTTACAGCAGGCCAGCCAATTCAAAGATAACAGCCTCAGAGCTGCAAGGCCAGCAGCATTTCCTACATAGACATTTTTACATAATATCCGAGGAAGGCCAATTTTTTAGTCGTTTCAGGGGCCTAGACATTTTCTTGGATGAACCTGCACCTTGTTCATACTTGGTTGTTCCTCCTTTTGTTCAGAACTGACTACATTCTTTGTGGCATAGATTCAGCAGCAGGTCCATCCTGACATGATCACATCACAGCTGCTGTAGATTTGCTGGCTGCAATTCAGCAATTCTTCTTGACCATATCTACATGCCTAACTGCATTACGCTGCTGCCATATGATTGGCTGAACAGGTGTATGTATTGAAGTGGCCGGTGAGCCTACCAGGAGTGATCTTAGGTCACACCCTCTGAATGCTTAGCTCTTTTATAAACACATGCAGGTTTCTTCCAAATGAAGAATATGCTGTTATTATTAATATCATCCAATCATTATTTGTATAGCACCAATTCATAACAAGTGTTATCTCAAGGCACTTTTTAAAAGAGCAGAGTGAAGAGAAACTCTTCAGTTTTTTGAAAGTTTTTTTGGGGACTTTTGTAATGCCTTTAATGAGAGAACAGAGAACAGTGGATAGAGTAGGAAACGGGGTAAGAGCAGGGGAATGACATGCAGTAAACGAGCCTCAGGCAGGATGCAAACCCAGACCACCTGCTCATGAGGTGTGACCTTCACCACTAGGCCATCTGCATCCCAGACTCTTCATTTTATAGATACAAATATAATCAAATATGTATACATACTCATATATGCATATACACAGTTATACATGCATGCATACATCCAGAGATGTAAGAGAATCCAGGCAGAGACAAAGGGACTAAAAATAAGAATTTATGATGGCAACAAACCCATAGATGCCCAGATCATAAATTTTTCTCGTCACATTTTTCTCAGTTGAATATAAATGTATTAAAGGTAAGCGTCTTGGGATGTGGCATCTCATTTTCAAGAGGGTCCTCATGTCTATATGGATTTAAAGATAGTTAATATAGAGGTATAATCAATAACAACCGCAGATAGATCAATCTTATATTAGCATTATTATCTATAATGATTATAAACTGAAGAGGAATGATGTTGATTGATATACCAGCATCTAGCTGAACTGCCATTAAAATGGGTTTAACTGGTCTAAAAGTATGAGTTTGTTAAATGATGTCATTTCTATGGATGGTTGATGCAGGATAGAGCACAGGGAGTTGAGAAGGTCCATGCAGCAAGTCATCCATGATTGGCAGGTTTTATTAAGAAAGTGTCGTATTAGCCAGAGAGCATAATGAATAAAGAATTAAACCAATTTAATCCCAACTTATGCAATTCTGTTAACAGATAAAGCTTTGACCACAGTAAATTGAATTTGGTGACATACAGTGGCTGTTATATTTTCACAAGATGATGTAAGACTTGAAAATTTATTAAATTTGAAGACTTCTACACTGTAAAACTGGTGATATTTCAGGAGTGCTGAGATGTTACAGGCATGTTCACTTCAGGGTCTGAGGACAAGAGGGTCCGTAAACTTCATTGTTCTGAGTTATCAAAGTTTCAACCAGGCCTCTGCTCACTAAGCTGCACAAATGTACCAGCAGCGTTAGAAAAGGGTGTGTAACTAATGAGGAGTGAGGCTCTTTGTTGTGTTAGTAAAGTCAATAAAAGTAGAGCCTCTTAGTAACAAGATTAAGAAATTCATTTTTGAACATTGTTCTTCATATAAAAAAGTAGAACAAACGTCAAAATATTTCCAGGAAGTAGTTAAAATAATAGAGGGAACTGTTTTTAAGCCAGAGTGACACATAATGTAGAGTCATTTTACGCCAGACTCTGGATATTCAGACTGCATTTTGAAGGACGTTCTGTTGGTAAGAAAGTTTTGTTTGTATTCAGATAACTTAGATCATTGATTTCAAGCTTCAAAAAAGGCAGAGTTTATTGTGCAATAGTTGGTTTTAGTTGCATGATTGATTTTCCAGTATTAAAATTCACACATTCACTGCCAAAGCCCGGTGAAGTTAGCAGGATTTTTAGCTTTACTGGTACAAAAAAGTCCTGGATGAAAGAAATTGGATAGACTTTGCAATTGTGGAGTTAAAACATTATACTGTTTAACCCTGAGATCTTAAGTTTTGACTCCAGGTAACAGCATTTATGTTGCCTGTCATTGACATATTTCTTATGAACTGCAGATATGGAGGAGTCCACGGACTTGTATGACACATACGAGACGAATGGCACCCTTCCATGGGGGAACCACCAGCATGAGAGTGCCAATAATAATGATTATGTGGAGTGTCTACGGAGGAAAATCAAGTATTTCTTCATGAACCCTTGTGAGAAATACCACGCCCGAGGAAGAAAACCATGCAAGCTCTTACTGCAGATCATCAAAATTGTCATCATTACCTACCAGGTATTTCACAAACTTGTCTCAAAAGTGTTTTAATAGCAGGGATGCATGATGTTAGCAGAACAGTATGAGTATACTGGCAAATAATAGCCCAAAAAGATAATTGGTTGGCAGATATAAAAATGTTGGCAAATACTTTGGCTGCATAAATTGGCCTTAAGGGCGACACAGTGTCCCATCTGGACGGAGATATAAGGTACTTATGGGTTATAAACTTTCCTTTGTGCCATGCATAATTCTTAAATTGCCAATTAGGTAGGATATTATGACCACACAAATCAACTTTTCTTACAGTCAAGAATTTTAAAACTTTTTGATTTAGTAGAATTGAAAACAGCACAAATAATGTATAAAGCAAGGAATAATGTACTGCCTAGTCACATACAAACATTTTTCTCTGACAGAAAAGGTGAATATAAGTTAAGGGGTCAGTTAAATTTTAAAATCCCAAGCATAAGAACAACAATGAGGAGTTTTTGTTTAACAATACAAGGTGTCAAAATATGAAACAGTCTAGATGATGATCTGAAGCAGAGCTGAAACTTAATTCATTTCAAAAAGTTTAAATCCTTCATATCGGAGAAATACAGGAATTTCAAGGGGGATCAACAAGTCTTATGAGTGTAGTAAACAAAGTGCTTTAATATTTAAAAAAACAAACAAAAAAACAAATCAAAAAAGCTAAACAAAACAAGATGTCCGTGTGTGTGCAAAGGAAAGTATGTATACAGACATGTATGCATACACAATGCATGGATATGTAAATTTATATATGAATTTTAAGATATCTTCATGTATATAGGTGTACATAAAGGTGTGGTGTTTAAGTATATATGGATAGGTGATCAGATAGGTAGAGAGGTATTCTTATGTTACTTATTTGATACCTCTATTCTTACTTTGTTTGGGTTGCTCTTGTCAAGTTTGGTTGTGCTTTACACATCAATGTTGTTTTTTTGTCAATGTTTATTTGTTAGTAGTTTTTGGTTGTGCTGTCACTGCAGACCAAAATTCCCCTGGTGGGACAATAAAGCTCAACTGAACTGAACTTCATGACTCTAAACTGCCCTTTGGTACAAGTGTGACCGGCTGGATGGATGAAAAGAAATTGGCCATTTATATCTTGAATATGAGCTGTAACATTGGCAGAATTACATCAAAATCACTGAAAATCCACTATCATTATTAAGAAGTATAATTTAGTAATGGATAAAATGCTGTTTTTCTTTCTTCACATCTATTTTTAAACACAAATAGACTGTATGTATAATGGGACCAGTCAATATTAGGGTTTATTCACTAAACCAAAGATGCCATTCCCCTCTTCATCTTCAGTTAGTTTCTTTTGGACTGAGCAACCAGATGGTCGTCACATTCAAGGAGGAAAATCTGATGACATTCAAGCACCTCTTTCTGAAGGATTATGTTGATGGGAGCATGGACACGTATGCAGTTTACACACAGCATGACGTCTATGATCACATCGATCACATCATTGACAAGGTAACTAAAAGCTTCATATCCTCTTTTTTAGTTTTCCTGGGATGATCATCTTATCCTCTTTGTTTTGTTTGTGACTACTGACTTTCTCTTTTATTTTGCTACATCTGTAAATGATTGTAGATGTTATAACTCTCTTTAGCTATATGGTAAAACCTTTAACAAGCTCCCATCATGAGATGCAGCCTGTCATGGGGTTGGACTTTGCTCTGTGCCTTTAAATGTGTCGTCCTGTTTTCTGTCCTCTCCCTTAGTCATCCTTTACCGACCAGCACAATCATATTCTAGGGCTGGTGCACGACTTCAGGTGTCAAAGACTGTGGGGGGAATTTTTAGGGAAGAAGTTCATCATTTCAACTCCAATATTTACAAGTTAATCTCTTGGATGCTATCAAATGTGCCCACTCAGGGGCATTCAAAAGGTTGCAATGGTGCACTGCAAAAACACAGATCTTGGCAAGTGTGTTTGTCTATTTTCAGGTCAAAAATATCTCCAACACTTTTTCTAACCCACATTCACTTAACCAGTCGAGATAAATGTCTTACTTTAGGGAATGAAAAACAAAAATAAAGCACTGAATTGCATGTAAAGAGAAAATATCTACCAATGAAACGAGGAAAGTTAGACTCAGTGTCTTATAAACTAAGGTTTAAGATCTGCTCAAGTTAAATCTATCTTGTCTTATTGCCACATCATTTAACTTATTACAAGCAACTCCAGCCTTTTTTTAAGGTTTTATATCTTCAAATAAGATCTTAATCCAGATATGGAAGAAAATTGTGGATTAGAGTAAATGCAGTGATTTTTTTTGTCTTGAAATTGGACAAATACTCACACTTTGGTGTGATTTTTTTTTCAGTGTGGAAAAATTTGTAGCTAATTTGACAAGCTGTTTGGTAATTATATTCCTCAAAATAGTTGATTGTTTCTCCGCTGTAATAACACAAAGTGGCATTGTATTTCAAATTGATAGAAAGCCTGATTTTCACCTTTGCTAGCGTTACAACTTGTACGTATTGTGCTGTCACTGAGTTGCAAAATGCTTTCCTAAACACTCGCCTAGTGTATGATGTTTTCCATTTGATTTTGGAAGTCAGGACTGTCTGAGCCGCAAGTTAAACACATCACCAGGGACATCCCATTTGGTCTGAATTATCTACTAGGGGAAATGACAATCTTCTGGTACCTGACTTTTCCTAACCTTGCAACCCAGCTGGATCCATCCGATTCAATGTTGGCAATCAGGCAGATCCAACTTGCCAAGCTTGAGCTACGAACTAGAGGGCAGCACTGTTAGCATAGATGCTAACAGCTTCAGAAGACTTTTTTTTGATCATGACCACATTCTTTTATTTAATGGAAACAAACACTGTGAATGCATTTCACAATAAAAAGGATATTTTCTCTCCACTTCCAACATGTTTTAGTGAGAGATTGTTTTACTTTATACCACAGCAGTAGTACCCGCCTGCTACATCATCTAAATGGTCTTTAAAGCATGTGATTGATGGAAAACATGTCCAATCTCCTGTTGGATATGCTTTTGATATTTTCTACACATTCCTATGTTCTTTTTCCCTGATGGATGACTAAAATATAGTGAACAGTCCATCTGGTGTGTCAGGTTAAACTTTAATGGATTGTAGCTGTAACAGATTTTACTAGGATGTAATGTAATTCCCTCTTACATCGAAGTTCGGAGGTCAATGAAATGTCCTGCTGCTCTTCAGAGCCATACCAAACAATTTCTGTAGCTGCAGCATGTTTTTTTTTCCTCTATATATATATTCCAAAGGTGCCTACACACCAAACACAACTTGGGTAATGCTAACCCTCCACAATCACTCTCCATGCAAAGTCAGTGAACAGCCGTGATGGGGCGGGGCCAACCCTCTGACCAAGTGTTGGCCAGGTTAAGTGCGATCACTTCGCTCGTTGCGCGTTGCCAGAGTTGAAAAAGTTTATCTTTTCAGGCAATGTCTTGTGTGGCTGTGCAGTTACAGCCAATTAGCGGTGTGTGCGTGTGTTTCAGCACCCGTGACAGACAGTTTTTCTCCTGGGCTACAGAGTAACAATCCATGTCCATGTGGAAACATTAGTCAGTGAGGACATTAGTTCCAACCAGACGGACAGCGGAGAACTCACAGACAATGCTGCCGCAGGGCATCAGCTGCAGTGTTTTGTGGTTGGTAGATGAGTAAAGATGATACAGTTGGAATAATGTTCACTTATACATCCGATTATATGATATGATCGCGGTTAAACTCAAGTGGGCGTGACGTCACCGTGCCACAGTGACAGGCAACAATGACCAAAACGAAGTATTTATGGACACACTGTGACTTCAGTGGGCAATGCGTTGAGCCACGTATCAATGTGAACAAAGCTTGAAAGAAACCTTTGGGGGTGCTGGTTTGACAGAGTGGTCAGCATGATGGTGCAACAGGGCTTCATATAATTACTATGTACAATTAATGTGCAATCCTCAATCCTCTAGCAATGTGCAACTACAGTGTGGAAGTACACCCATGTACAATCACTTATCCCACGTGCAATTACTCAGTAAATGTGTATATAATCTTTATAGGATTTGCTTTTAGTTTTGTTTCAAAGCCCTTTGTATATTTTTATTCTATAATTTTTATCTTATATAGGTAGAGTAATGTACATGCTGCTATTTTTTATACTTAAGTCTATTTTTTATTCTATTAATGCTGTCCACTTTGCTGCTGTAACACTGTAAATTTCCCCGCGTGGGATGAATAAAGGTTTATTCTATTCTATTCTATTCTATACTAGAAAATTTTGCTTGATCACAAGAAAAAGTTAACAGTTTCTCTGTCATGATGTTTTTACCCTGAAGGCTTATGTCGTGACAAGAGTAAAATTAAATTAATTCCCAACCCTAGTAGAACCAGATGTTAAAATATTGTGCAGTATAGCAGCATTTTTGTCCGAAGTAAATCATAGTTTGATAAAAAATACTATCTCAATTGCAATCATGCACAGATGTGCAAACATTTGACTGCTAAACAGAATATTAGGGCCTGGAACTAATTTATTAAAGGGGAAATTTAAACTCTAAGCATGTTAAATCAGTGCTTAATTCAAGTGTTTTTGCTTGTGTGTTTTTAATCTAGTATGGACATCTGCAGAACATCACTGTGGGGAATCATGCACATGAGAAGAAGGATGGTTTGTACACCCCCATGACGCTGTGTCAGGAGTTCTTCCAAAACGGATCCATCTTCCCCAGCAATGACACCCTTGACATAAATACTCAAGTGGTAACAGGTACAGAAAGTTTAAAAAACTGAAAACTGGGGACTTTTCACGTTAGCTGTGAATCTGCTGATTTTAGTTTCTGATCACAGAGTGCATTGAAGTTTATCCGATGTCTCGCCCTACACCGCGGGACAGGTTTTCAGATATGGAGCTCCATTTTAAAAGGTTTGAGCACGAATCATTTTGCTCTCTTTACTTTGTTTGACATGACGGTTAATGTGAATGCTTGTCTTTCAGGATGCTCTCTCTGACGGCCACATTTGTTCTGAAGGCCATAAATCTACAGACGGTGAGACATCGAGAGCTGCCAGACTGCTACGACTTCACCGTCACAGTACGTTACTTCACCTTTATTCTCATCTCAGTAAACACAAACAGAATCCTGGGAAAAAAAATGGGAATGTTATTTCTGCAGATGATTTCCTTCTTTTCTTATACAACTGATATTGTATGTTATGTCCTTGGAAGCCTGATTAGTCACCTGTGTAACAAGGTACAGCTTTTAAGGATGATGTGCCAAAATGACCTCTTCCTGCAAGAAACCTTCAGTTCCTAAGTGAAGTTAGGGTGAGTTGCCCATTTTCATGAGGTGTGGTCTCCCTGGGACGCCCACTTCACGGTCTGTCTGCGAGTTCACCAGTCTTACAGAACTTGGGCCCAGAACACCAGCTTCCAGTTGCAGGAGATTTTGGCAAATTTTACCCCCATCTTCAGTTGTGCTGCTGATTCCACAATGTTTACCTTATTATAAAAGTTACAAATCAGGCTTTTCCAATGATACATAATACGATACCAACTGGTGTTATCAAAGGGGAGAAATAATTGGAAATAATCACCTTTTTGCACTTGTTTTTGTTGTACTGGCTGAGCAATATCCAAAATTTAAGTTTTGATCTTGGATTTTCCAAATGAGCCTGGTGTAACATCTTATTTGGATTTTTTCAAACAATGATCAGAGTAATTTTGAAAGAATTACCTTGAAAAATAAACAGATAACCTCTCCAATTGTCAGTAAAACTGTTTTTGTGTAATTAGAAGAAAAAAAGAGAAACATGAGCAGTACTTTGCATATTGATCCCAAGAAAAATATTTTCCAAAATTCAAGATTTTTTATTCTATTCAAGCTGCTTTTATTTTAATCTATTTTAATTTTTTTTTAAATGTTTTTGGTTAATTCCAAATACTGTCTAAATTGCACAGCTATGCTTGCAACATTTCTAAAAGTCCATGTTCTAATCTGTACCATTTCCATACTGGATGTTGCCAAATTATTTTATCAATATTAACTGGTGCTTTCTCTATTTTAGTTGTGAATATAACATCTTTGAGTTTCTGCCACGTTTTAAATCATTTTCCACAGTGGAATCTGATCATTTATAATGTTATTTAAAGATTAAATAAAAAGTTGGCAGCATTAATATACAGAAATGTCAATGAAATGTCAAATACAGTGTGTAGGGATTTATTAACAAATGTTATTACTTAATAATTTTTAGTGTTTTAGACTCCTTTGTTGTTGTTGGATGTTCTTCATTTATTGCTAGAATACTACCAGAGTTTATGGTACTGGTAGGTCACAACCATTTAAAACATTTTCAGGGAAAAATTTGGTGATATCATCTGTTGCCATTTGGTTGCAAAATATTGAGATGTCGGGTGTTGGTTTTGTGGAGAGTTTAGTAGCCAGATATGAAATTTTTGGTTAAATCATACAAGTCTTTATCATTTAAAATCAATTTTGAATATTTTATCACTTAATAGACAGCAGCGATGACTTGCTTGTGGGATCACACCTTTAAAGAACGTAAAAATTAACTGAATTTTAATAATAATAATAAAATAAATGACACATACATCTCTTTATCGACACTTGAGGTCACCTCTTCTCTGGTCTCCAGCTGGAGCTTTAGTTTAGTGTTTATTCTCCCTATAGAGTTAAATATTACATGCATGAGTAACTTAAAGGCCTCAAAAGCAAACACTTGGTCACATTCTTAAGTTGTTGCCTTTTTAAAATGCTCCTGAAACGCTCCTGTCTGGTTAACAGATCACTTTCGACAACCAAGTTCACAGTGGCAGGATAAAGGTGGACCTGGAGAACGACGTGGACATCAACGAGTGCAAAGACCTGAACGTGACGGGGGCGTGTGAGTTCACCGAGCCGACTCGTCCTGAGTCTTGAGGCTGCTGTCATTAATAGGTCACATTGGAGTTGTTTGTAGACGTCAGCCCTTTTTCTGTGACTGTGATGTTTCTGTTATTTCAGCTGCCAGGAACATAAACCTGACCTTACTGTTCGACTGCATCATCATCATCACATGTCTCGCCTCCCTGGTCCTCTGCACGCGCTCAGTCATCAACGGGATTCAGCTGCAGTTTGTGAGTGAAACTTAAGAAATAATTAAATATTCTGACTGATGTATCAAATATGTGCTGTGATGAACTGAAGCTGCATTTCAGTTTTTTCTCCAATTATACTTCATTGGACTTTGGACAAGATGTGACTTTTTATTATCATTACATTGATTATATTTTGCAAAGTGTTTTGATTAAAGGCTTCACACCAGTTCAGTTTTAATTAAGAGTGTCACATTTCTGTGATGCTTGGATGTTCTCCACATGCCTGTGTGGGTTTTCTTTGCAGAAGAGTATAACGGCTGTGTTGGATGGAGAAAGTAATTTTGGGAAAGTCCAGATTAAAGATGAATTTTCAAGATTAAAGTTGAAATGACGAGAATGAAGTGGAGATACAGGTTTGAAATAAAAGATGAAATGTCGAGAAAAAAATCGAAACCCATTTCATGTCAACTCTTCTTTCTTTTCACAACATTTCAACTTTATGATGGCCATTTTGACTTTAATCCCAACCTGCCGAAAACTGTGTCTCCATCTTAAATGCTCTAATACTCTTACATATTTCTTGGTTCTCAACCAAAATCATGCTTGTTAGGTTAACTGGCGAATGGCTGTCAGTCTTTCTTTCTTGGCCTAATGTCAGCTGGGATAGGATCAAGTCCCCCAACCCTAAGATGGGTAGGCGGTAGGGCTGGACGATTATGGTAAAAATAAGAATCACAATTATTTTAAGTGATATTGGAATCACAATTAATATACACAATTATTCATTTATTTAAAAACTTCAGTATTGATTTAAACACAACTTTAAAGAACCAGCGAGTGGCACATACAGCATTATTGATCCACATAAGTCACACACACTCGCTGTGGCCGCACGTGGAACACAGAAGCGCTATGAAGCGCAGGAACTTGCATACACGGCACTCCACACTGTGCGGCACATTAATCATTTTTCTTCAATTATAATGTTTTTATGATTGTCAGATGGCAAAATTGAAATCACGATCAAAATCCGATTAATTATCCAGCCCTAACAGGCGGTATAGATATTGGATGAATTGATGGATTTTTGAGTTAAGGAATACAATTTATAAACTTCTCCAACTCTTCTTTTTTACAATTTTATTTATTTCAAACAGCTTTTTTGCTGTGTTGAAGTGAAGATGGAAAACTTGTTTTTCAGTCATACTTAAACCACAGACAGTTGTTTGTCCGTGTGCACTTATTTTTATTAGTAGCTGTAAAGTTTTTGAACAAGAATGGTGAAACAATGACGATGATGAAAACAGTCAACAAAATTAAAAAGTGATTTGGTTGATAATTTTTTAAATTTTTTTTATAATATTTACATTCACTCTCCTGATGAAACAGAAAAAAACTTTTTTAGTCAATGCTTCTTTTTCCCTTAAGATTTCCAGTTAAAGTCCTTTTATTTCACACCTGTCGCCTCCTTTATTTTCTCCCCCCATATGTGGTTGATGCTCACTCAGAGCTCTGCACTCATATTACTTTGCTGATTTATCACTGGGTCAAACTTATTTGTGTAGCCACAGCATAGATCAGGGGTGGGCAAGTGGTGGCCCGCCATTCATTCCCAAAAACCAGCAGCTGTAAATATGAAGAAAAACTCAGATATTTAATAGAAATAATTCTATATAATCTTATGTAAGTTATTTAAAACCTTACTTTGCTCTTATAGTGTCTCTAAATCTCTTTCATGAAGCCTTTAACATTAAATCAACTATTAGTCATTATATTTAAAAAATGGCAGCAGCAAAATATTTGAGCTTTAAAAATTTGAAAAACACGTCATTTTATTGATTTGAAAATTGCTTCATTGGCTTTAATCCCATGTATATGAGCTAAATTAGCTTGAATTCTGTATCAAGTTCATTTGATTATGCATAATAACTTGTATTTATGTTGTAATATATGAATATTGGTATGCTAATTTTACGACAAATTTATATTCTCATTTGTTGTTTATCCAGCACTCTCTTTATTATCATGAGTTTCTGAAAATTTGTAACAATGTGGCCCTCAGGCTGGGAAAAATGGTTTTATGTGGCCCTCTTGGTGATTAAAGTTGCCCACCCCTGGCATAGATCAACTTGTTAAGAGTTTCTGAAATTTCCATTCAAAGAGTGGAGGGAAACTCACCATGACTGTTCTCTGCTGTGGGCAGGAGTACTCGCTGTTCTGCAGGAGGAACGGTGGAAAAGAAGTCCCGCTGTCAGACCGGCTGGAGTTCCTAAACGGCTGGTACATCCTGATCATCGCCAGCGACGTGCTGACCATCATCGGCTCCGTTCTCAAGATAGAGATCCAGACCAAGGTAACAAGGAGAGACAGATGACTGAGGGAATATGCACTTTCTAATCCACACTCTCAATAATGACGCTTCTCTTTTAGGTCCTCACGAGCTATGACATCTGCAGTATCTTTCTGGGGACCGGGACCATGTTTGTGTGGATCGGGGTCATTCGCTACATGGGCTTCTTCAGGAAGTACAATGTAAGACGGGACTGTGGGCTCACTCAGAGGTTTTTAATGGTGTCATCAGAATAAGTTAAAACACTACTGTGACCTTTTGAGTCTGAAAACTGTCAGCAAAGGAATTATAGCCAAATAATTGATCATCAGTCACTTTTAAGAATCACTGGTTGAATTAGTCTCCCTGTTACCACCTAGCTCAATTAGGGGGACAGGGAAATGAGATAATTAACCAGATTTTAAATGGTTTAAATTAAAGTTACTTATTTAAAAAAAGAAAATTAAATTACAAAATCAGGCTGTGAAAGGGCAAACTTAAAAAAAACACTAGCAAAACTAAAAGGCTCTCAAACTAAAAGAAAAAAAAACTGTCCATAAACACAAAGATAAACTAAAAAGCACTCAGAAAGTGGAAACCTCCACCAAGGTAGCTCACATATTGCTGTTAAATCTATAAGCAATAGATCCATGATTAATTCCTTCACCCTGAAAACTCACACCTAGCACTCAGAATCATGTTAATATCATTATTAGTTAGACAGTTATTGAGCAAAAACTATTCACTAATGGTGGTTAACTGGATCACCAATAAAATCTGGTAATTTCTAAGTTGGGTCATTACCAACATCTCCCTTAAGATTTCAGTAAAATCTGTACAGTTGTTTTTGAGTAATCTTGCAAACAAACAAACACCAGCTAAAACATGACCTCCCTGGCGGAGGTAACCAGATTTTAAATTAAAGTTATTTATCACTGAAAGATAAGGGAAGTAAATTTAGAAAAATAAGACAGAGAAAAGGCAAACTAAAACCGTGGCAAAACTAAAAGGCTTTCAAACTAAAAATCTACAAACACAGAGATAAGTTCCTCTAAATATAGCCAACCACTGTCAAAACTAGAAAAGCACTGTGAAAGATTTAGTTCTGGATCTCCAGATATATAATAGTACCAGAATCTGGACCAAACTCAGCTCATACATGGAGGTGGTTATCTTGTTTGAACACAACAAGTTTTGGGAACATCACTGAATATTTTGATTTTATTCAAATTATTGAATGTGGGATTTCCCATTATAAAGTTCAATGTTTCTTTGTGACGTCAGATCCAGATGAAATTTACCTTGACGATAGAGACATGGGCCCCATATTATCCTGTTAAAGTGAAGGCAAATACATACAAAATGGCGAGGATGTTTGTATATACTGTGTTTGCCTTGTCATAATGTTCAAAAGGTGTGAAAATTTGAGAAAATATAGTTGTCGGATTTTCATAGATCAAAGATGTTTTTGTATAAATTCAATGTTATATGGAGAATCTTAAATATGGTAGTACTTAAACTTGGACGCTAAAAATTGTTATTTTTCTGAACACATTAAATGTCACTATCACAGGGTGATGCACACATTATATATGTATAGAAATGGTTGTCATCTCTACATAGGTCTCTTAAAAAGGGCAATGAAAGTTGTGATATGATGACAATAAAAAGTATTAACAAAAAAACAAAATGGCGAGGATATGTTTGACATTTTGGGTATTTTGTTTGCACCCCAGTATACATACCACCACCAAAATCTAATCATTTCTGAGTTGGGTCATCATCAACATCTCCTGAAAGTTTCAGGTAAATCTGTCCTGTAGTTTTTGAGTCATTTTGCTGACAAACAGTTAAACAAAGATGAACCTTGGGTAACAACAGAACTAAAGAAGACTTTAACTATCGCCCTTCCCATGGCAGGATCTCTGAAAAATCAGAATAAAGAATTATTTTCCCTCTAACAAAGTTGATGGAGCTCACCTGCAGGCTCTGTTGAAAAGCTCCAGTCTCTTGTGCTTCTTAAAGTGGAGAGCAGCCATCAGCTCGTGGGATGATTTGGCTGCAGGACATCTGCAGCTGCTCCAAATCAGCCTGACGATCTGAGGCCTCCAACACGCCCCAAACAAACACAGAGGAGGGGGCGTGGCAGCGGCCATAACAGTCGTGGGCCCGAATCCCTAAAGATTCTTTTAATCTTCTCACAGAGCTCCTAACTTAACCTAAAAAGTCCTCGCAAGGAGTCTAAGCTGAGGAGTGATTCCAGAACATTCTCAGAGAACTCTTTTTAGGGACAAAAAGAACAAAATGCAAATCTGTCCGCCGGTTCTGAAATCTACTAGAGTGCAGGCGAAGAAGAGAAGAGGACGGCAGTGGATGCATGGAAAGTTGTTACTCTGTCCTAGGGATTCAAACTGTGTGTATAAACACACACACAACATAAACTGTGTGCTGTGTTCACAGTCCCTTTTGGTCTTCACAGTGTTCCGTTGCTCAGCGACGTGACGTTTTAGGCTCATTCTAGAATCTGAACGATAGATGTCACTAAAATGCCAAATTCTACACACTGCACCTTTAAAGGGTTAGAAGTCATCTTCCCTGCTCTGCTCAGATCTCACCTTAGGAGCTCTCTTACGATTCTTGAGGAATAGCTTTTGTCTTTACCAGGATCTACTCTTCACTTTTAGGAGGAATTCTGAAAAAAAATAATCATGATTCTAAGAGTTTTTTTTTAGAATTTGTCCACTAGGAGCAGCTCTTTTTCTTTGCACTAAGAATCTTTAGAAATACGGCCACAGATCTTAAAGACTATGTTCTGCATTTCTCCTCAGATCCTGATCCTGACTCTCCGGGCAGCTTTCCCAAACGTGATCCGCTTTATCTGCTGCGCTGCAATCATCTACATCAGTTACTGTTTCTGTGGCTGGATCGTGCTCGGGCCGTATCACGAGAAGGTGAGGCCTCCTCCACTTTCACATGAACTTTATCAGAAATGTAAAAATACCCAGTGTACCACTTTGACTCCTGGTTTCAGTTCCGGACCCTGAACACGGTGTCGGAGTGTCTGTTCTCGCTCATCAACGGGGACGACATGTACCCCACCTTCAAGAACATGAGGCAGAAGAGCAGCCTGGTGTGGCTCTTCAGCAGAGTTTACCTCTACAGCTTCGTCTCCCTCTTCATCTACATGATCCTCAGCCTCTTCATCACCATCATCACCGACACCTACGACACCATCAAGGTAACCAGGTGGTTCTGAGGCTAAAACTGAGACCTGAATCCTCGAGGGGGTCAGGTCCTCTTTAAGGTGTAGAAGGCATAGAAACTAAAGGAGAGGAGGGGCGGCAGGTTTCCAGAACATTTGTAATAACTGAGGGAGCGACAATTTTTAGCACATCTTCTCAAAAATGAAACCTTATTCCAAAGAAGTTGGGACATTGTATAAAATGTAAATAAGAAACTGTTAGATGTAATAATATTAGTCATTACTTTTAATTAAGTTCACTTTCTCTTTTTATAGATCACCTTTTAGACTTTATTGTTTTATGTCTCTTGTTCTATTTTATTGCTGTTCTTATTATCATCCTTTATATTTGTTCTCCTGCTTTATCGCTTTTTCTTTGGCTGATTTTGTTTTTCGCTTTTATTTTTGCTCCTCATGGTTTCATGTTAGGTTGCAGGGTTCTTGTATCTTCTGTGTTCGATTCATAAATTTCACTTTCTAGTGTCTGTTCTATCCTTTGGTTTTGTATGTAAGGGTTCTTTGATTTAATTTGAGCTTGTGTTTTTATTTCTCTTGGTGCTTAAACTCTTTTGCTTTATTGTCTGTGTGTTCCTGTCTGTCGAAATACTTTGCAAACCTCTGTTTTTGAAAGTGTCACACAAATAAAGTTATTATTAAAAATAGAATAAAATAATTAGTTGATCCTTGGACCTGTAATCATTTTACTACACTACAAAGACAAGATATTTGATCAAACTTTCACTTGTTACATTTCTTTTTATTGCAAATATTCACTCATTTTCAACTTAATGCCTGCAGCATGTTCCAAAAACCTGGGACAGGGGCAACAAAAAATGAGAAAGTTAAGGAATGTTAGAAATAAAACATTTATTTGGAACATTTTAAGAGATTTAAAGGCATTTTGTGCCTTTAAAGGCCTATATGTGTGCATGACAAACTAGTGTTTAGGGATAAAATCCCCAAGATATAATATTTGATGCATATATTTCAGGCTGAAGAAGTTTTGAAAGGCTGACTTGGTTGAAAATGAAAACAATCATCAATAACTGACCCATCTCAGGGCCTAACACAATAATAATAATCATTAAATATTCCTTGAGTATTTTAAATATTTTTTTCCAATAAGAAAATAGTGAAGCTATGTAATCAAACTGACCTTTTAAAGGATTAAAATCTCAAAATATAGCTCATGTTTTGTATGTTCACCTCAGGCTGCAGTAGTTTCTCATTAAAAGTAGAAAAAAAAACATTGATTATATTTTTACAGCAGAATTTGAGAGGCTGATATTTTCTGTCATGAGGGACAAATTAGTGAAGATATTTAAGAAACTCAAACTGTCAGCCTTTCTTGAATGTGGTAAAGCTTTAAAATTCAAAATGAGGGAATATTTGTGAGCTTTGCATATCTTATCTTTGTAGTGTTTTCAATTAAATATAAATTGATGAAAAGGATTTGCAAGTCAGTTTTCTGCTTTTATTTTAATGTTTTACAAAATGTTCAGACTACTTTGGAACCCTGTTTTGGAGTATCTTGTCACACATTTGAACTTGGAAAATTAAAGAAATAAGAAATGTTTGCTTTGCTGTTCTGATGAAGCTCAACACTTTCAATAAACTGCTCCATCTGCTTTGTCTCATGAAGCAGCAGCAGCAGGGTGGGACTCCAACATCTGAGCTGCACAAGTTCCTGTCTGAGTGTAATGATCTGCCAAACTCTGGATTATACAGACTGGACGAGGACAGAGGCTGCTTCTCACACTGCTGCTCCATCTACAGGTGAGTCAGATCAAGACCACGCAGATCAATGATCAAACGGTGACGCTCAGTGTTAATAAAATCTCTCCTGGTAGTCTAATAACGTCAGTGTTTTTACATCCTCTGCTTTTGATCAATGTAGCGTCCTGAACTACAAATAAACACTTTCAATTTCAATGTCATGTTTTACTAATAATAAACACTAAATAAATACAAATAGAACAGTTGACCTACATCACTAGTTAGAGCCCTAACATTTTCACTTGTTCAATAAAAACTACAAAACTGTGACTGTTGTACATATCAGCAAAGTTTGCCAGAGAAACAAATAATTGATGTTTCTATGTATCATGTCCTAGTAGTTTTTTCATAATCTGTAGTAATAATTATTGTAAGAAATTATTAAGAGTAAATGGTAAACATTAGTGTGATATTTGGCCTATCAAGTGCATAATATTTATTTATTTTACTGTAAATTTTCCCAAGTAGGGACCACACCATCGACAGGATGAATCTGACAATTATTTATTACGTGTAGTGGATAATAGGCAACATAGCAGATACGTTAAGCCGATAACTGTTTGGGGAAACTTTTTGGGGAATTCGCCGTTGCTCCCGAGCGCGACGAACCCCCTTTATAAGTCCTTAAGGAAAGAAGGAAGGAATAAAGTTTAAAGAAAAGGGTGGGAAGGAGAGATGCGTCGAGTGAGCCAAACAAAGGGAGGAAATGATTAAGTCAGAATTAATAGGAACACAGGAAGAGGCGTGGTTGAGGTGTGGTCCTGCTCCTGAAATTCTGCTTTAAGCTCCACTTAAGTTTATATAACTGAAGAACATTCGATCAAGCAAGCAGCCTCCAAAATACTCTACATCTTTAGGTTGGCTCTTTAGGTGCAGGAAAGTTTGGGAAGTCATATGTCATCAAGAAGCCGACAACAAGGGAGGTTTGACTGCTGAAATGGAAATCCCTTTTTAATGCTCAAAGTGATTGTATCACAGTTGAGCTACAAAGTGATAGTCTAACCAGGAACTAAATACTTAAAATGATCTCTGATGGGGAAAAATACAACTAAACCAAACAACAGTCAATCAGACAAATGGGAGAAGAGTCAAGTTGAGCCAATACCACATTGTCTGAATGCACTCTTATGAATCTGTGGATGTAAACTTGCGCTCTTAATACATAAATAAGATAAGAACATGCATTAGGATTTTGTTCCTAATATTCCTTCATTTGTTTTCCTTTTTTCAGGTTCAAGCAGCATGACGAGAGTCTGACGTCAGAGGCGTAGCGGACAGTCCGGGTGATACTTCTGTAAAAACTGACACTGAATAAGCACTTTATGATACTCCAGTCTGATTATGACATTGGACAGGTTTGTTTTAAAGATTTTGTTGGTAAGAAAATAAACTCCTGTTGGCCCTTGACAGCCTGACCCCAAACTGATGCACTGAAGTGGAGACAGGGATGGGCGATACAGACTAAATTAATATCTTGACATTTTATAGCTGAATTGTGATATTTGAGACGATATAATCACAGTTAACGATGCTAAAGTAGGATTGTTACAATGAAGAGGGCTGCAGCTCGCCATTTTAAATCAGCATCATACTGCACTTGTAAAATGAAGCATGGTAAAGATTTTTTTTCTCTTATTTGTCGCTTGTTTGGCCATTCTCAGAAATTCCTGACTCATCTGAGATCTTCAAAACAAATCATGGAGCCACTTGTTCATCTTATCATCCCCCTCCCCCTCATCTGTGGTGCTGCTCTCGTCTTTTTTCCTCCATGTTGGCGCAGCTGACTGGAATATTGTTGAAAGGGAGTAGGAGATGGGATGTACTGTTTTTAAATTATGCTAAGAGCCAAACACAGTCTGAACTAGAGCTTTACTCAAAATGGAGGCTTGCTTAACGCTTTCTCACTGCATCAGCAACAGTATTAATATAAATAATTTGTCTAAGGTTGTTTTCAGAGTGTCGTTTGGTGGTGTTGTTCTGATACAAGTGGCCGTTGTATGATTTGTTTTAAAACTTATGAACACAGCGTTCATCTCTGCACAAGCTCGCCTGAAGTAGGTGATCTCGGCTTGCTTCTAATAGACCCCCGGAGTGGTTTGTTTGCAGTGAGTAGTAGTTAAAGTAGCCACAGTAATGACAATAACTGGATCACAGCTGCAGGGCTGATGACAAACTCCTTTGTAAAAATAATGTTTTGATCCCACATAGTCACGTCTCCACAGCAGATCATCACAGAACAACAAGACTGAATTAAAAACTTATTTCACTTCTGAAATTTACTTCATTCAATTCATTCCTAAAGCATCTCTCTACTTTTCCACATTGCTGACACATCTACAGGTGTTATGCTAAAATAAGTTGTCATGCTATCTGGTGTCCGCTGCTGTTGTAGCCCCTCTTATATTGTAGAGCATGTCCCACATTGATAAAAATGCTCATCTGTATAATCTTACATCGGACATTTAATCTCTGGTATCATTAATATACCATCGTACTTGGCTAGCTTAGCCTGCTGGCTTCTTTCCCTGCATGACTCGTCATAGCAACAGTGGCCATGACGTACTGATATAAGGTCAGCTCTGGCATTTTGTATCATTCAGAAAATGATCCAAAGGAAATATATAAATTTGTATTATTGTCACTGAATTGGAGAAAAAGGACCGAGCTGTGGGGCTGAAAACAGACCATTAATATTTTACTTATATCTACCTATATTCCTGCCCTTAAACTATTATTTGATTTTGTTCTGTCTTTCTTGACTGTGGTTTATTTTATATGTTGAAGCACTGGTCTCAGTCATGTATCCCAACAGCTTAACATTTTGTCCAGCACTGTTTAAGGGCACTTTTATAAATGTAAACTGTATTTATACACCTACATACTTGATTAGAATAATCAATGTCACTGTTTATTTTTTTCTATTTGTTTCTGAATTCTTGTAACATTGTACGTCTCTTATTGTGCACTGACGAAAATGAAAGTAAATGAAATAAAAACACTTTTTAAGTCCATCCAGGTGAATTTATTTCTCCCGTCAGGAGAATGAACCAATAAAAAAAGCTACAAATCTAATTCACAACAGTTTTTTGACATCCAAAAGGTTCATGGCAATATTTCCATTGATAAAACATGATCACGGTATTAGAGAGCAGACGTCTCCTCTAGTCCAAGTTCGACGGGCTTTAGCTGGAGGTCTGAGGCGGATTCCCACAAAAAAACTCCTAAAGACTAGACGTGATCTCAAACGTGTAAAAAAGCTTATGTAACGTTATTGTCCGTCATAAAACAATATTTACCTCCCTTTGTCCTGGCTTAAGTCCTTCCAGTAGAGTCTGAACATGGGTCGCTTGAACAGGTCTTGATCCAGACCTCCAGAGCAGGCAGATGCTATGGGTACAGAGATCTTTTAAAAACAGGCAACAGGGGACTTCACAAAAAGAAAATGATCCAAAAACTAATCCAGAGGTCTTAAAATCTCCCATGAATTGATCCACAAAGACCAGCTCTCTAGAGTTCTCGACTTGAGTTCCTTCTTCGTGTCCTTTTGCAGTTTTTCATCTCACAGAGACGTCGTCACAACAGCCCAAAAAGGCAGAGTCCCAGTTTGGGGACTTCATCTGTCATCCTCACTCAGGTTGTTCAGTTTCAATCTGGTTTGGACTGAGCGACACCAGGGGGCGCCAAAACTCTCTGCTCCTCCATCCTGTTGGCCTGGGAGTGCAGGATCAGACTGAAAAAATCCTCGTCCGGGACAGTTGGTCCTTTATTTGCTGAAGGTGGAGCGGCACACCTCTGGTCGTTGAGCCTGGAGCCCTGAAATAACATCAGGAACAGAAAAACTGAATTAGCTGATGATTATCAAGAGTCTGTTTGCATTTGTAGCAGTTATTGGCAATACGATGTGTTTTCTTACCCGGATCTGCTGTGTTTTTTGGCTTACACCTCTTAAGTAGAAATATAAAAACATCCAACAGTCTCTCTGTTGTATTCCTTCACATGTCAGACATTTGTGAAACAAACTAAGCAGCCACTGGAAAAACAAGAACTTCCCTGTATGTGGATTTTCTTTTAATCTTTGGTTGGTAAAAGCAGGATTGAATTTCTTATTTTTTAACTGTAATTTTCACAGTTAGAAATATTAAACAAGGCCCAGACTATTAAAATACACAAATCAACCAGTGTAAAAAGCTCTAAAAAGGTCTGTTAGGTGTTCTGTCATCTCCATGAGAAAAAAAAGGTCATGCTGCTGACTGTGTTGAAATCGTTTCAAATCTCAAAAACTTTCTCAAACTACTCTGCTCCCTCTCCTTTAATGGAGAGACCACATCGTAATGTGCTTTCAAAAATAAGGCAGAGTAGAGAGGAAGAGTGAGCTGTAAAGCCCTCCAATAACAAATTTACAGACAAAAGTGCAGAACTTTTCATGAAGTAAAGTTCTCATACGGTAATCACTTGCACATTTTAAATAAATCCAACTGTGATTGAACAATAGTCTGTCTTGTGTCCCAATTATCAAAGTTTGAATTTCACTTAAAGACTTTAACTTGAAAATGTGTGTACAAGAAATTTCTTAAATATCAGAAAAAAAGGAAATGCAATCTAACAGGAGGAGGAGTAACAGGAGATCTGAAGATGGGAAGGAGCAGTAGCCATATATTAATTATTATTTATATTCTGTTTATATCTATCTTTTTTTATATCTTTTTATCTGCTATGAATGGTGCTACTGAAATCTTAATTCCTCTGAGGGAGTCCTCCAAAGGGATAAATAAAGTTCTATCTAATCTATTTTTTGCTGATATAATGCTGCCAAGGGGCTTTACAGATGTGATCCTTCAAAAAAAGCCCTTAGCCCCAATTTCCACATAATCTGCCGACAGCTTTCGCCCCAGTCTGCAGAGAGTGCCAGCAGAGCAGCTCCGCAATGGTTCGCTGGAAATACGCTACAAGTGTGTTTTCAGCAGGAGCTGCTTCAACTCAGATCTCTGCCGAATAGATCGACCTAATGAAGGAAAACAAGTGGTCAGAGCTTTCAGGTCCTTTTTTAAAATACAGCAAAATTAGTTTGAATAATATCCATACCTTTAGCAAATCAACCTCAGAGACCTTGTTTTTGACTTATTTCTCTTCCTGTTATCTCCTTAACTCACAATCATCTCGTGATCATTAAAATCTCATATTTCAAGCTTCAAGGGTTGTGCTCCGCTGTGCAATGCTTTAAATAAGCCTCCTGTGGGCGAGGAGCAAAGCCACGATGTGGACATGACTCACTGTGGCTTTTCACTGTGGACACTGTGCAGGCGGACTATTTGGAAATTCAAGGCTCGTGTCACCTGGGAAAAACCAAAGTGTGTAACCCTCATGCCTCCCTCAAAACTTTTTTGACAATTTCCAATTCTTAGCCTATCCTGAGCAAAAAGTAGTGTACTTGAAGTTAATTTAATTAAGTATGCTTTAGTATTAGTATAGCAAGAATATTGTGGACCATGTGCTTGTAGTGCACAAGAATTTTTACTAATTTAATACAATGTCAGACTAAATTAGATCATTTTAAAGTTTATAAAAGTACACTTTAAATTTACTTTATAAGGTAATTTTAAGTTTACAAAAGTGCACTGTCAAATATACAAGTACACTTATCAAATTCTATTAGAGGTAGTAGTTAACATTTTAGCTTATTGAAGTATACTTAAAGTATTCCTCAAACCCTTACGAAAGGGACTAGCACTTGATCAACAAATTCATGTCAAATGTTTCTCTGTTGCTGTTTTTACGGCACTCAAAGACAATGCAGTTGAGCACAAATACTATTCACTGTAAACTTTTAAACTCAAGCACTATATGATCTTGAACATGTAAGTTTACAGCAGGGGTAAAACCTCAAGGCAAATGTTTGAAGTGAAAAACATTTTTTTCTGTTCAATTTAATGTAAACACAAGTAAATGACCTTATTGATCTTATTCTGTAGCTGCATCAAGGTATTCTAGGTATTACTACTTTGTGACAGGAGAAGTAAAAAGTATACTTAAGTACAAGTTTTAGCATTAAAGTATAGGTGTAAGTCTTCATATTAATGTACTTAGATTTTTCTTTATACTTTTCAGTACAAGTCAAGTAAACTTCACTATACTATTATTAAGTATAAACTTTGAGTATACTGCCTCAGTTTTAATCTGAAATAAATATACTCGTACATTTGAACAAACTACTTATGCTCAGAGTGGTGTGCATTTTTATTTTCTAAATTTTGAGTTAAGAGGGTGAACCTGGAGAGATTTTGATAAAAACATTCCCTCTGTTTTCATGTACCTCTGCGGTCTCTGGATTTCAAAATTCAATGACTCAAATCATGAGTGAATCATCCAGGTGTCAGTGAAGTAAATCCCTTAACCACAGGGTGACAGTGGATCAGTGGTTACGTCAGTCATCTTTCAAATTGGAAGTTGGGGGTCTGATCCTATTAAGTCACACGGTAAACTGTCCTTTGGCAAGACTACGCCCAAATTTGCTGCATCAGTGTTGCCTTCATGTGTCGGTAACAACACAGATAATTAATGTAGATGAGTACTTCACAAAACAGCCTCAGTGTGTGCATGTGGTGTGAAGGAGAGAAAATGAAGCATATAAGTGGTTTGAACAGTCAAAAGACAAGAAAAGCACAAGTCCATGTCTATTCAGTATTTTTTAGAAATTAATCAGTTCTTGTTTTATTCAGTAAATCGACTCACAGGCTGAAATTTCATCAAATAAAGTGATGAAAAAAATCATTTTGTTTTCATCTGTTTTGTCCTTTAACAATTCCAAAGGAAATCAGTGTTTATCATAATCTGATTAGAACCCTAAAACTGATTAAAAAGGGAAGTACACAGACTAAAGCCAGTTGTTTCCCATGATGCACTGAGGAGCAGCTGTGGCCCCTCTGTGAACCGTCATCGGTTGATCCCATGAGATTAAAACTATCTGTGTCACTGTGGGACAAAGTGAGTCATGTACTACACTGAGGCCCATTCAGCAAAGGTCACGGATATGTGAAGGCAGCCAAATGCTCCGTCACAAAATACCACAGACATCAAGAGATTTCATCATTATTTTAAATGATGTTTTTGAAAAACTTCTGGACTGATATTAGACCTAAAGAGTGGGTTGAGTTTGGATAAGAAGTGAAACAGAGTAATGGGAGTACTGGCATGTTACCATTTAACTTAAATATAGAATAAATAAATAAATCTACAGCTACAAGTTCTCCTAGAGCACAAACCTTCATCAAGACATTTCTGACAGTTGTGCTGAATTATTGTTGAAAATGCTAAAAACTGCCCTGTCTTTTGCCCTACAACAGTCATTTGTATTCGGATCACCACTAAAATCAAAACACTTCTTTCTTGTGCTTTGGCCAATACTCCTTGAAATTTTCATCAAAATCAATTGAGAACTTTTTAAGTTATTAGCTCTGCCAAGGAGGTCATGTTTTTGCCAGTGTTTGTCAAGTCAAGTCTAAGCGTATTTCTAAAGCACGTTTAAAAATAACCTCAGTTGACCAAAGAGTTGACCAAAGTGCTGTTCAGAGCTACAATATAATCAAGCATGCAGTTAATAACAATAAAAACAATAATGGAATAAAAATGAACACAATAATAAAAACAAATATAGAAATCAAATAAGAATAAAAAAAATAAAAGAAGAGTCAAAGAGAAGAAAAGGAATGAAAGATAAAGTATAAAAGCCAAAGTTAACAAGAAGTAAGATGTGTTTTAAGCGGTGTTTCTGTCAGCAACATAAGTCAAACATTCAAGAGCAGGTTTTGGTTACATTTTCTGTGAGTGTTGGTCATGACACAAGGAAGAACTGATACGATGTTGGGGCTGATCCAAGTTCTTCTTAAAGAGTTTGTGAATATTGTGAGACAGTGCAGCTTTCCACATTCTCAATAATAACTCGGCTAACAACATCATAAGCGCAAGACTCCTTGATCTCTGTGCTTCTACTCAGTAAGAATGTTTAACACGATCCTTTCCGCTATCCTCTGCACTGGCTGTCTGTATCTTTTAGAACAGATTTTAAGGTTCTTAGTTTTTAAATCTCTTAACAGTCTTCCTCCTGCCAATTTATCCGATTTGCTTTTACCATATGAACCCCGTAGAGCACTGAAGTCTTCAGGTCGTGGTCTTTTAACTGATCCCAGAGTAAAAACTAAAACATACGGAGAAGCCTCTTTTCATTATTATGGCCCTCGTCTGTGGATCAGTCTACCTGAAGACCTGAGAGCAGCAACTACTGTACATATTTTTAAAAGCAAACTCAAGACCAGCCTTTTTAATCTGCCTTTTAACTGACTGTATTTATAATTATATTATATTATATTTTAACCCTTTTATTCTGTTTTATTTCTACATTTCAGTTCAGATTTTTTATTTGGAATTTTATTCTTTGTTAAATGCTTTTCCTTTTATTATCCTATTTTAGCTGATTTTATTATGCACCTGATGTTACACTTTCTCATTTTACAATATTATTTATCCAACTTTTATTTTATATTGTTATATTATTGTATTTATTTGCATATTTACGCATTTTCTTATCTTACCCTCTCGTATTTTCAAGTATTTTTAACTATTATTTTAGTTTTAGCTCCTGTGTTTCCTCATTTTTTATTCAAGATAGCATTTCCTTCATTTTGCTTTCTGTCAGAATTTCCTTTTCATGTCTGTGAGTGTTTGTATTGAATGTGGTTTGGAGGAGGGGGGGTGCGGGGGTCTTCTGTATTCATTTTATGCAATTATGCAATTTTCTGCTTTTTATTTCACGTATTATTTCATTTGATCTTTTTCCCATGTAAAGCACTTTGTATTACAAAGTCCTGTCTGTAAAGTGCTTTTCTAATAAAGTTTGACTGATTGATTCACGAAGTCTGCTGATTTTAATATTCTGCTGCATTGACAGATGCTTTCGCTCGTTGCTGGTGTTTCTATAATGGCTTCCTATACACTGGACGTTGGGTAGTTGGCCTCATTTTGAGCAAAACAAAGACAGTTTTGAACTTCATCTCCAGTCTTGCATGATCACATCCCAGACTTCCTTATTTGCCTTCCTGCTAAGAGAGCGTGACATCCTCGATTTGTGAGGCATGCAGAGCAAAGTGGAAAGGACTGATAAGAGAACTGTTAGGCAAAAACACTAATAAATCAATTCTTTGTGCTTGAAGTGGTTGATATTTACTTGGAATTGATATGGCATGCACCAATAAAATAAACATAGATCTGCTGGTTTGTACACAGCACAAAAGTCAAATTGTTTGAATGTGAGAAAAATCTGGTTTACAAAGCAAATTATTGTGTTGACTCTCGTTCTGAGAGCATCCTGCTACGGTCACCTCTTTGTTTTTCCCTCCATAAAAGCAGAAATTTGCAGCAACTCGATTTGCAAGAGGCTGATTTTCATGTATAACTGTTTCTGGGAATCAAAAACCAATTCAAGTTGAGAATCGATAACTTCCTCAAGGAATCCATATCATTAGTCTTTTTGCTTCTTAATTCCTTCCACTTTGTTCTACATGCTTTGCACATAATGGATACCTTGCTCTCATTAGAGGCAGTCAGCAGAAACAACAACACTCAATTCAAAAGCTAGAAAGCTCTCAGAGAGCACAAACCTCCGCCAAGGTAGCTCACAAAAAACTGTTCCATCTGTAAGCAATAGTCTCATGATAAAGTTACCATCATATTATGAGTCATGAACATAAAAACCAACGCCTAGCACTCTGAATCATGTTTATGTCATTATTAGTGAGACAGTTATTGAGCAAAAATGATCGTTTGCTAACAGCAATTAGCTGGATCACCACCAAAGTGTAATCATTCTTAGGTTGGGCCATTACCAACATGTTTCAGCTAAATTTCAGCTAGATCTGTCCATTAGTTAAATAGAATAAAATTCAATTAATTGTCATTATACTAAATGTACAACAAGATTTGGGAACTTCTTCTTCAGTGCAAAAACAAAAAGACAAATATCAATAATATAAGGTATAAAATGGAATACAAACAAATACCTAGAAATATGTTGAATTGCACAGGATGATTGAATATTCACAGAATAAATATACCCCACTATATTTGCAGAATCTTGTTAAAAAACAAACAAACGGCCGTCAAACAGGACAGGGCAGAGTAGTCAAAATTGTGTAGTGCGTGCTGCACAATAGTTGTTTACATTATTGCTGTTGAAAACTGTGCAGGCCAACTCTTGCCCACACAGAAAATTAGCAGAAATCAAAACAAGCTGTTAAAGAATTGGATCAATAAAGAGAACTCTTGACGGCACTGCCATCAATAAAAAGTCTTAACAATATCCATCCCTATTCTTCCAACAATCACAGGCCAGTAAAAGATTTTTGTCAGAAAAGAATCCAAATGTTTATCTCTACAACAAGACAGAGGTAGTTCTTCTTCTCTTACCTGGCACTTGACGAGCATGTCGAAGAAGACGTCGTCCCCCTCGGGCTGATCAGCACTGGCCTCGAGGCGGCTGTACAGGGAGGGTGCGTGACTGTCTGGACTGGAGATTTGAGCTGGAAAGACAGAAAACTCTTCAGTTAAACTGTGACGAGTGGTGCTGAAGGAAATGAAAATGGCTCCCTGCCCTGACTTTCATTACCTTGGGGGGTAACCTGGTCTGTGCTGGAGATGGGCGGTGAAAGAGGCGGGCTGGAGGTGCTGAGTCGTAAGCCAGGAAAATGGCTCAAGCTGACTCTTTGGTCGTCCAAACGACGGGCCTGGGAGCTGGCCAGCAGCTCCAGGAAATGACCAGGATCCTGCAATGGTGTTGCGCACTCCAAAATGGCTTTAAAAAAAATAATAAAGACACTCAAACTCTGTGGGAGATTTTCCTGACATATTAAGATGGTGCAATGTTCTTTAGCTGAAAAACTCAAACAAACAAAAAACTCTCCAACCATCAAACACCAAGCAGGTTGTTCTGGCTATTTTGTAGCAAATGGTTACAATTACTCAGCTTAAAATGTAAATTTATTTATTTTGGTGATTTATTTGTCTAATCCATACACCAGTGTTCATATTAGGGCTGTCACTTTGTGCAATATTTAAATATTTCGATTGAACTCAATTAAAACATTCAATTCAAACATGTAAAAAAACAAACATGGGTGGTCACCATTAAAAAAAATGTATGCATATACCAAAACAAAACATTAGAAAAACAAAAAAGGAAAACTGTTGACAATATCCTGCTTATGCAGCAAGTTTACATGCTCAATAAAGAACAGGAAGCAGCATAAACTTACTTAATCCTACCCCTTTTATCACCTTGTACTATCGTGAAAATTTTCATTTCTCCATATTTATACTTCCAGCATTCACCCTAGATTCAGGAATCAATGGTCTTTATAAGATATTGACTAAAATGTCTTTATGTATTGAATGTTAAACCAATATATTGAAACGTTTTAGTCAATATCTCCTTGTCTCAGTAAAGAAAGAGTGAAGTACATTCTGAGAAAATGGAGGACAGAAAGCCACCATGAGTGGACAATAACAACAATATAACATCTGAGGAGTGCTGAGTGGAAGTATTTTGAGTTCTGCACCTGCAATGGAAATTTTGAAACATGGTGTTTATATATTTAGTTCTATGCAGCTGGCTTACTCCTCATGTACAACAAATCTGCAGTCTGGCATTGTTGACATTCCACCCAAGAGCAAGTTTATGCAGCTCATTAGTGTGGCTTCGACGGAGATGTTTTCAGGATTGAATACACAACGAAAAATCATTCTGAGCTGCACCACAATGTCGAGTAAGGCTGAACAATTAATTGCAAATTAGATAAAATCGCATTATGGCTTGCTGTAATTTTCAAATCGCAGACAGTGCAATATTTTTAAACCTAAATGTGTTGAACATTTTGGCATTAGTATTGTATTTCATTTATACCAGACACTCTAACTGCTGCTACAGGGTACAGTTTAACTATTTGCATTGTAGTTTATTTATACTCGTCACTTTAATTTCTGCTTCATGTTAAGGTTAATTACTAGTATTGTAGTTCATTTATGTCAGTTATTCTAACTGCTGCTGCAGTGTTTATGTTAACTATTTATACTTAGTTTATTTTTAGCAGACATTTTAATTTCTGCTACACTGTAAAGGTGAATTATTGTTTTGTAGTTTAGTTATGCTGGACATTTCAACTGCTGCTTGAGTACAGTTCAATAATTTGCACAGTAGTTTATTTATGCTGGAAATCCCCACCGCTGCTCGAGTGTACAGTTTAATTATTTGTATTTTGCTGTATATAACCTGTGTTTTTATCTTTTTTGTTTCTATCTTATCTGCATGTTTTCCTGTACTAAGGTGTTACATGCTGCTGGAATCCGAATTTCCTGAGGGAACCGTCTCAAGGGATTAATAAAGTTCCTATCTATCTAGCTGTCTATTCAAAGGAGGTGCGTGACCAGCTACCTCAGTGTGATGGGTTCTCTCGTCAGCAGGTAATACTGTAAATAAAGAGAGCAGTACTTGATCTGGAGCAAGTGGATAGGCTTGTGTTTCTGGTGAACAATATTAAAGAATGAGATCACATTCTCCTTGTGTTTTGAGCTTGAAGCTTTTGTAATTCTCTTCAGTGTTTCTGGTGATATTTTGTCTGCAGGATGGCATTTTCATTCTAATTCAGAGAAGGCCAAAAATTCATTTGTGATTTTCTACTGTTGGGGACATTTCTAAATGTACAAACTGAAAGGCCTTGTGTCTGCACTGCAGAGCAATTCATTTATGAAAAAAAGCGATACAGCTTGAAGAGAAGAGAGTAATCATATGACTACATGAATCTGTTACTTGGTCCCAGCTATTCAGCCGTATTTAATAAACTAAGGACAGGATAACCAACTATTGGGAGTGATGCCAGGCATGAAGGAAATCCTTATGACAGACACAACACAAAGGAGAATTCACACACATTTTATACAAAGGGCACTCTGTAGACATGCTGCATTCACACCATAAGAATTGGCCACTTCCTGCTGAAAACTGATCAATAAGCGGCAAGTAAGCAGGTGTTTTTTCACACCACATCTTCTTGATTGAAGATAAATAAAATGTTATATGGTGTGAACACAGAGGGGAACACAGGGGCTGACTCACATTTTCTTTCAGCTACAGGTGGGGTGGAGGAGGGAGAGGAAAGGGCGGGGCTCAGATGGCTCTGGCCATCCAGGAGGGAGCACCTTTGGTCGTCCATCCTGCTGCCCTGAAATCGAGACAGCAGGTCGAAGAAGCCATCCTCTCCGATAGTTTCTCGGGATTGGGGCTGAAAGTGATGAAACAGGCAAAAACATTTTGTTAAAAAGCACAATAAAAAAATCAGCACTGCTTATTTTTACATGTTTTTGATTCTTTTTGGTCAATAGGTCAAAATAAAGAGGTCCAGGTTATGAATACAAATCAGAAAACTTTACACACCGTTTTACACAACAATATTTAAATGAAGCCCTGATTATTAAACAAGTGCCCCCCATTTTTCTTTGAGGTTGAACACTTTTGAGAGCAGCAATACCTTAGGAGACGCTGGTGCTTCCAGCTCAGGAGCAGATTCTTCTATGTGGTTTTCATGTTGGTCTTTAGGAGGTGACTTGAAGCTTTTCTGCTTTTTGCTTTTCAACCGATGGAAGAGGAAGAGTTTGGTAGACGCCTTGATTGAGTTTGATTTGGAAGACCCTGCATATGAGTCTTCCTCCAAGTCCTGGACGTGCAAGGACAAAAACACCAATTAAAAAAAACCTTACTAACATAATACATGTGAAAGAAGCATATCTAACTCAACTGCTTCTATTTGAATGACTATCAGTTGCCAAAGAAAAAGGGATCTTTATTTTTGCATACAAGCATTGGGGCTGTCACTCCATACTCAAAATGTGGATATATGTTCAAACTTGGGATTATAAATTCCTGATCCAGCTACATCAATTTTCCGGCCAGCTTTCATGCATTTGAAGGTTGTCCCCAAGAGATGGCAATGCCCTCAAAAGAACACATAGCCTCAACTTTTTCCCTGGTTATTTGAGCAGACCAAACCTTACTTAACAAATTCACACAAACGTGCAGTAAAATTTACAGTTTATGTCCGTCAGGATGGACAGGTCCCACCATGAACCTACCATGGACCAGCCAAGAGCCGGTCTGATAAAGTGGGGAAGTTTGATGTGGCTGGATCTGTAAATATACATCGCTACATCC
Source organism: Scarus forsteni (assembly GCA_036419115.1). Classification (NCBI taxonomy): domain Eukaryota; kingdom Metazoa; phylum Chordata; class Actinopteri; order Labriformes; family Labridae; genus Scarus; species Scarus forsteni. Next base: position 48,134,968 of record JAZDUH010000136.1, read on the forward strand.
CTCATTGATATCCATAATCCCTTTCGATGTCCCAGTTAACAGGGCAAAAGATCGGATACACCCTGAACCAATCACAAAAGACCACATAGAGACAGACAATAAGAGGCACATTAAGAGGCCGTTAACACAACAACAAAAACTGCCAAAAGAAGGGGAGTTCTTGACCGTATTGGCCTTCCATTTATGTAAGAATGGTATCCAAAGTGCCTGAATCAGCAAACTTTTGAAACCAGGGTCCAGAGTAAAAAGATTTGAAAACATTTCATATCCATTTCCATGTAAACAGGAATCGGCGAAATCAGGGAAAACGATGACGTGCAGCACATGCGCAGTCCACTTTCAGATGACGGTTACGTGTGACTAAGAACAACCACAAATCTTTTGTTCCAACCAAACTCCAGTCCAGTTGGTGGCAGCAAAACGCCTCTAAGTTGGTTTGCCAGCTGCCACTAAACAACAAAGAAGAAAAAGAAGCCACCCAGTCTACATTCTCCTGACATTCGGTGGTTTTGTAGTTGAGCGCCACGTTCACTAGGAGCCCAACTTCAGTGTCTATCCAGACGAAGAACTCCTGTATCTCTGTGCGTCAACTCGACTTCACTAGGGCTGAACAATTAATTGCAAATTAGATTAAATCGCAATATGGCTTGTTGCAATTTTCAAATCGCAGACAGTGCAATAATTTTAACCCAAAATGTGTTGAACACTTAGGCATTGTGATGTAGTTTCTTGCAATTTCATGCCTATTTTAACCTTTTTTAACCCAGTTTTTACAACTTCTAGCCTATCTTGCTCCCATTCATTTTTTTTTTTGGCCACTGTCAGACCATGTTTGGAATTTTTACATGGTTTTTGAAATTTAATCACAATTTTGCAGCTATAATCAATTTTCCTTAGTCACTTTTGATTTTTTTGCCTTTTTTTTGCAATTTCATACCTATTTTGCTTCTGTTCTTCACTTCTCCACATTTTCTCAAATCTTTTATCCTTAGATTAATTTAATGCCAGATTGGTTTTACTATAAAACGATCTACTGTTTATGTTTGTTTAAGAATACATAAGATGAGGAACATTAACACAATCGCAGAGTAAATTGCAATTGCAATATTAGGGAAAAATATCGCAATTAGATTATTTTCTCAAATCCTTCAGCCCTAGTCTTCACCTGAAAGCATGAGTGCGCAGACACGTGTTGAAACATCAATGTTCCACTACAAACCTTCATCACCAACTACGGCCTGGTATGCACGCTACAGTGTTTTCAGTCACCCTTGCGGATCTGTGTGAAACTTCAGTTTCTGGTGACAATGTTGTCGTGTAAACGGGCTCTAACCCCCTGTGCCACTGTGCACCGCAGATATACACACAAATAGAAAATATACAGTTCAGCAGCACATTCAGGCCCCAGGAGCAGTGAACTGTCTGATCCAACAGAGGGCGCTCTCAGACATACACTGACCCTGACTGTAGAGAAGAGAAGGCAACTGCTCTGTTTGGGAGCTTGTACTGTACAAACAGAGAATCAGGCAAAAGTGACTGGACCAGTTCAGGATTAAACTATGATATACAGCATTTCTGTGCCCTGACTGTGAAGGGGTGATTGTTTTTTATCCTGCACTTTCTTTATTTTATGAAGATTCCTAGTTTTGGAAACAGGACTGACATGGCTGCACAAACAGCTGACACACATGGCTTCATCCAATCCTTTTATGATGGCAGTCAGGCCAGCGGGAACGAGGGGGTTTGATTATTTTCCAACTGTAGTTGTATGTATTTTAGAAAGCTGTTTGATTTTTGGGAAAGTTACAGCCCTAGCAGGCAGTCCCACAATTTAGACTTCTTTTGTTGTAGATTGATTTATATGTGAAAAATAACTGGAGTTGCTGGAACATATTCCAAACAAACAAAAACAGTAAAAACCTCAGACTGTCACTGTTTTTGAGCTCGTTTTTACACATACTTGCTGTGCTGGTGAGTCTCCAGTGTGATGTTTGTCAGGACTTGACCTCGTCTCAATGTTCTCTGCCGACTTTATAACTGAAACAAAATTACATAATTCAAATTAAAAATACTCTCACACCAGCAGGCCCAAAGGAGCAGAAACAGACATGACAAGAGTTTGTAGACAAGAAAATGTTCACATTCAGTGTAACTCACTGGGTCTATCCTGGGGGTCTTAACTAGCCTGTACTAGCTTGCTATCTTCATTTTCTCTGCCTTGGGTGACATGTAGCTATATATATCTCCCACCTGCGAGTCAGCAGTAGAGTCAGATGCTACAGATAAAACTTTTGAGCATTATGTTCCCCAGTACAGGACAGACACCATTCAAGACTACTCAAGCAAAGAACTTAACAGAGAGGATGACTCTCTTAGATACTTAAAAAAGAATTACAATTTTATATTGGAGATGTTAACACTAAAAAAACCAAGTACAATCCGGGGTTAAAAGTTGAAAATTAAGATCCTGTTTACCAATTAGAACAGTTAAATCTAAATATAACTGTTGCATCAACCAAAGGATTTATTCACTCATTCATTTTAATTAACCGTCCTTTATCAGCACTTACTTATTTACTTATCCATTCTATTCTTTTCTATTGTGCTGGCAAGTCAATTGATGGTCGATTGTTGGGTATTCGTGTGCATGGGGGTTGATTGTTTCTGCATGCACGTTGTATTGTACACACACTGATGCTCTGCACAAATGAAGTTCCTAACAGATAAATAAAGTTCTTTGAATTGAATTGAATTGAATTGAATTTTTGAGAATAGTGAGGAAAGCTGAATCATTCCTGAAGACATTGATTTGCTGCAGTTTACACACTGGACTTTAAACGTGTAAGTGCTATCATCTTAGAAAAATAATACAAAAATTTACTGTCAAGGCATGAAAGCTGACGGACAAACAATACTCCTGATGTGTGTGAGGATTTTTACCAAAATCTGACAGAGTGATTTTTCAAAACTTACGTTGGCTGATACTAATACATAGAAATACTGTAACTGAAAGCAGCTCTTTTTAGATTAGACCTGTGTCATGGGGAAAATGTATGTTTAACAGTAACAATAAAATCAAGCTAATATGCCCAGCTAAAAGGTTGACTTACTTACCTGGTGAAAGCAGTCAAATTTCTAGAGCTCAAATTCTCGGTTCAAGACTAATATGCAATCAGCCACACAATCTTTAAACAAATATATGAGGCTAAAATATGGGCAGATTTTTTATATCTCCTGATAGTTACATCATATTGAAATCTTACATCCCTAAAGTTTACCTGGGAGGTTGGGGTAACTGTGGGGTCCCACTGTCAGGACGGAGCTGTTAGTGTTTGTGTTGCGGAAGACATTTGGGTAAACACTGGAGTTGGACTTCAGGCCTACGACCAGCCGCAGGTCTGACAAGTTCATCCTCGCTGTCACCTCCCCACTTTTATCTCCAGTCTGCAGAATGAAGATCAACACAGTTCATGTAAACAAAGACATGACTCCCCGCCAAACACTGGTAATGTAATTTCTGTACTCATAAACACAGGCTCTACACCACATTGACGTTCATGCAGCACAAAGAGGATCCACGACTCCCTGCTGTTCCCTGTACGACCACTAGAGGCTGCTGTAAGCTGGCAGCAGATGCTGATTTCACTCTGACAGAGTAGGCGAACCTAAACAGTCACCTCTTTGGCAATTTCCAGATGTTTTTCAGCGAAGTGCATGGCTTGCTCATGATTCCCCAGGGCAGTGTGGGCATTTCCTAGACTCCAGTACGCTCTTCCTTCACCGACTCTGCAGGGAGAGAGGAGGGGGAAACAGGCTGAGCAACTCTGGCAAAGATTACGAAAGAGAAGGGAAGGGCTGTCGTCAAACTGTCATTCAGTACAATCACAAAAACATAACATGAACGTGAGCTTGTCCATGCTTCATGACTGAAGCTGAGGCTCAGTTTTTGTACTGATCATGATGCATATAAATTAACCTTAGATTTCACACAATAACATTATAAACTTTAAGAATGGGAAGATCCTTGTGAGAGTATATGACACATTTAGGGTTTTTTTGTATCTTATTTTTTTATGTTTGCTAAACCTAAAGAATTCTGCTGAGACTCTGCAAGCTTATATACATAAAAATAGATGTATTTCTTAATCTAAGAATATAAACGCATGAATATCTGTAGTACCTTATTGACAGAGATTTAGTTAAGAAGAAATGTAAATAAATTATTGCTGAAAAGAAACAAGAAAGGTTTATTGAAATCTTCAGGTTACAGGATGCAGAGCAGACTTTCATAACCGTCATGGCGTCTAAGTTGCTGAGCAGAAAACACATGTAGGTGGAGGCTGTATTGCTCTGACATCTTAACCCCCCCAAAGTTAACAGTGAATTTTCAGGGGAATTTTCTTTAAAGAGGGATAGCTCATTACTCCTGCTCCCCATACCCCTTCCAAAACATCAAAAGCAAAGAAAACATGAGGATTCATCTTTCTGCAACATCTGTAAGCACTGTTACAAAGTCCAACACGCGACAGCAACACGCCTCCTGGTTCATGGACTCACAATTCATGCATCTATACCCCCGGTAACGTGATCTGTCCTGCTCCTCGGTTTCCACAACAGTTTATTCCATCCCTCTTTTTTACTCATGACTCTATCTGCAGAAGTTCTTCATCCGTGTCATAAAAAATCTTGTCCCCATGACTTTTACAGCATTTTTATTCAAGTTTTTGTGGAGTTAATGTTTGTTTCTTCTGACGACATTACTGGCTGATGAGGGAAAAGCAGCACACTGATAGTAGAGAGATGCATAACTCATTTCACCTTGTGTTTAGAACAAAAGCTCCAAACACAGGGTAAATGCTGTAAAGAGTCCAAGTTTTTAGTATAGTTCTAACCTAAAAGTGGGGTAACTATGAAGCTTCCAGTGGCACCATTGGCTGCTATGCATCTTGTTGGTAATTATTTCATAGTAGTGTAAAGCAACCCTGCTTCAAATAACGCAGACTAAGCCTTTAAAATGTAAGTTGCATACTATAGCAAAAATGCTTTGGTCTTCTACTTCCTCTTTAAGCTCTTACAATAATTATCTGTATAACTAACACAGCTCTTCAGGTTGTTTTCTTCCATGCTGATCTCACACCAGGGCTGCTAAAGGCCAGTTGATGGTCCCATCTCTGGAAATTTTGTTTTGAAGGTTACAAGTTAAAAAGTTTTAGCAGCCCATGGCTCAGTAAACTGTACTGGCAGTCACACCATTATATCTGGGCAGGTAATTAGAGCTTGGACCACCCACATTCAGACCCTGCAGGCTCATTATACTTCAAAGGGCAGTTTGGTGCAAAGCTCACAACAAACGGCTTCTTTTACGAGCGTTACCTGTCGTTAAGGTCCTGAGCGATGACCAGATGTTTGAGGTGGTAGTCGATGGCTCTCTCGTAGTCCTGCAGTAGAGTGTACGTGTTGCCTAAACTGTAGCAGGCCTGAGCCTCCACTGCTTTGTCCTTCAGAAGCCGGGCCAGCTGCAGAGTCCTCCTGAGGGCGAGACAGAAAAGAGGAGGAGGAGGACAGTGAAAGAATGTGCAGGGTGGGAGCTGGAGAATGATAGCTATCTGCTCTTTCTGTAGCTATTTTCAGAGGAATGGTGGATCACAGGAGTGTAGGATTACAAACTTTATTAACAACTACTCCCCTAGAAAACTGCAATTGCGTTATTCATTTCGCAACACTTTACCCTGTCTTCATAAATTCAGCATTTCCCAAAAAGCAGAATAACAATGTCAGCTTTAAGTTCTTTGGTTTAGCTCTCAGCGTGCTTAACAATTTGTTAACACTTTTTTAAACCCTTATGGTGATGTCAAACTTAACCTTAGAACTTCATTGCATGCAAAAACAAGACTACCAAATGGTCAACACTTAGTATTGCAATTTAAAATGTTATAATCAAATGATGAAAATGTTCAGAATTTTGCATTTGATACGCATTTTTGAGCTTTATGTTGACAATGTGGAGCAATTCTTTATGTGTCCTGATTTGGAAATCAAAATCATTCAAAGTTCTTTATTATATTAATTTGATTTTGTCATATCATTATAACCTGTGAAACGGATTTTAAGAATTTTCTCTCTTCAGCCGCTCCAGTTTTTTCACTGTTTCTATTCAAGTCATCTTGGTACCTTTGCCAAGTAGGTCATGGTTTTGCCAGAGTTTGTTTTTGTGCAAGATATTTCAAAAAGTGACCAACTGGTTTTGAAGACATTTTCTTGAAATCTTGGTCATAGCTCAACAAGAAGTGGTTACACATTTGCGGTGATCAGAATACAGATCTAGCTTGAGGATGTTCTTAAAGTGTTTGTAAATTAAAGCAGTTCATATTTCTGCTAATAACTTGGCTAATAATATAAGTAATGCTTTAAAAAAAAAGCCTAGATCAGGGGTTCATGTGGATTCAGTTGGACCACTGACTGTAAATGTGTAGGTGGAGGTTTGTTGTAGTCATGGTAAACAATCCAACAATTAATGGTTTTCAAACAGACTGTTCCTGCTTTTATTTTATTATCTTTGGCTTAGAGCATTGCTAGTATCTTTCAGATAAAACCTGTCATTATATTAAAAAAAATTACAAAATCTCTGGTATATAACAGCCTTAAACATAACAGAACAAAAGTGCAATTGTAGCTGAATAAAAAAATCAAAGAAATTAGCAAACAGAAAAACTAGAAAGTCAAATGTCTGATATAACAGCAACGTATTTCAATGTATAAAAAGTTTCTGCTCTTCCTCAGATATGATCTATAAGGTTGTTTTAAATAATTCTAAACTTCATGTCTGTTTATATCTGAGCAAATATCACCAAGAAAACATAGAAACTGTTCTCTAGATATGAAGATTTAGACCACTTTCTCTACATTTTTGTTGCTTGGCCAGTGAGTAAAACGTAACTTTTAAGAGCACAGAGCTGCTCCAAAAGTTGAACCATTTTCATCTGAGTGGGTGACAAAAACAGATGTCGCTATGATCTGAAAGTGTTAGATTTCATATTGGTATTGTAACAAAAAAATGAAAGCTGCAAGTGCAGAAAATAACAGCTATGGACAAAGGTCCTTACTGCTGTTCTAAACCTGGGAAAATAAATATAATTAAGTCAGAATCTGAATCTATGGTAAAAAAAAGATGTCAGACATCTTGTTAGTCGGGTTTAATTACATTTCCTATTATTTGTGGTTATGTATTCATTATAAAAAATTAAACTTTTGTCTAATACTATCCAACAAATCAAGGACACAGAAAGAGTATTATCAGGACTGATGTCAAATCTTGCTAAATTAAAAATAAAAACAGCATATCAGTTTAGTGTGGAGCAGTTACAATAAAGATAACAGACTTCATCAATAACATCACAGCGTTAAAAAAGCCAATAAGAACTGCATGATTACTTACTTGTAATGACCAGCAGCAATTTCAAACTGACTGAGGAATATGTGGGCATTGCCAAGATTACAGTGGGCCCTCCTCTCTGCAGACTTATCCCCAAACTCTTTAGCGATGAGCAGCCGCTGCCAAGCATAAGGGATCACATATGGATTAGGATTAACAGGAGATGTTTTGAGTTAATCAAGACAAACACGGCCTTTGAAATCACACTGTTTCTAAGGCTATACTTGGAAAACTGGAGATGTTTAATGACAAATGATAACTGATAACTTTAATTGCAAAAGAAGCTATTCAGTTGAGCTTGGCTGTGGATGCAGTTTTCCCACTCACCTTTTCATGTGCAGCCACAGCAGTCTCAAAGTCACCAAGCAGGTAGTAAGTGTTGCCAAGGTTACCGTAGGTGCGACCCTGAGCTGCCCGATCGCCTAATTCCTTCACCATGCACAGGTTTGCTCTGTTTACAACAACAAAGACAAAAGTCACATCATAATTTCATGGTGCAAAAAAATGTGTAAACAGACTTTTTTAAGGAGTTTGAGCCTGAACAAAAGTCCAGAACGAACCAAAGATACATGACACTAAACAAAAACTTCTCGTCCTTGTAATGAACTGAATGGGATGTAATTAATTTATATAGTAAAAGGAAATCCTGATTAATGCAATTCCCTGAGATAAATTATACTTGATCCAAGAATTCCCTTTTTAAACTTTATTGTATAATCATTTTGTCTTTACTCTTGTTTTTCATTCATTTTAGTCCTGTTTTTACCATATTTTCCTATTTTAATCTACTCCATCTTTTATCCGTCCCTCAAAACTTTCCATCTTCATGAGTGTGTCATGTGTGTAAGTCGGCAACTATTAATTCTCTTACTGACTTCATATCAAAAAAAAAGAAATGGCCTTCTGATTAATTGTTTGTAATGAGCGATTATTTGACTTACTGTTGCCTTTTCATCACCTCCAACCATTTCACCATTCTCCTCTAACTCCTGCTATCAACATTTGTCTATTTTGGACCATTCCAACAACTATACTACATCACTTAAATCAACTTTTCTCCATTCTGACATTAGGTTTGAACTTCATCAGGTTGACCAGACCATGTCTGCATGCCAATATGCATGGGTTGCTGTCATGTAATTCAAATCAAATCAAATCAAACTTTATTTATATAGGACTTTTCATTAAAAAAAACATGGAGCACAAAGTGCTTTACAAACAGAAAAATGAATTAAATGAAGGATTTATGATCCAAACCCACTCCACCCACCCACACAGCAATCCATACACAGTGTTGATAAAACGCATAATAAATAAAAGGCAATAATAAAGCACACTGATGTACCCAGTATGTACTTTAATTGACTGAATAGCCATATATGCTTACATACAGTTGAACAGGTGCACCTGATAAAGTGGCCATGGCAGAAAAATCGCTATCAGTTGCATAATGCAGCTTAATTGATATTGTGACACCTGTTGCTCTTTAGTAATTGGACTAATTGCACTGTTTAGCTTCTTTTTATGGATACACAACATTATTGGTATATCGGTCTTGGCAGATAATTGCTTCAAAGCTAAATATTTGAATCAGCAGATATTTTCTGTCAACATTATAGCCTTATATAATTACATCAAGATTGTGTATTTCTTGCATATTTTTCTTAAATTGAGAGGTTAAGCTCCCAAATTAGGTCGGGGTTTCTGTCAGCAGGTAGGTAAATAAGTGTTTTAGCTTTTAAAACAGGACGACAAACCTTTATTTTACAATTAATGTCAAAAACAAATTTTATATAAGACAAAGGTACAATACAATCAGAACTACTTTCAGTTATTTCTTTATACTGGTATCAAAATAAGTTTGGAAATATCGGCATAACAGATATCAGCAAAAATGTAACTATAATTGACTTACATACATTTTCACTGGACTAATGATTTATCACATTGTTTTATTCAGTTGCTGTTGTTGGAGGACCCCTGCAGCACTGCTGAATGTGGACGACGTCTTTGTTACTCTATCAGCTCATTCAGCCTCCTTCTTCTACACTCTACACTACAATATCAAAGATGAAGAGGAGGAGGAGGAGAGGGTTACAGACATGCATCTTCATCTGCTGTAGCCTGTAGTTAAACCAGGGAAAGACTCAATCAGGAAACCAACACCCTAGGCTGGATGTCTTCTAAACTGATGATTAGATTTCTTAATGTAAAGTGGGACAACACTGTTTGGACTTCAGCTATAAAGCTACTGCAGGGGATCACTGCAGTCACTCACTAGTTTAAAACATTATTCAGGATCTTCAACAAGAATGTCTTAAAGTAAACATGAAAACATACTCACTCGTAGTACTTTGCAGCTTTCCTCAGGGCAGCCCGGGCCTCCTCAGAAAACTCCCCTGGCTCGGCTCCACTCCAGCAGATGTTCTTGCCCTTGGCGTGGTAAACGTTCCCGAAATTATACAGCGCCCGAGCTTGCCCAACCTACAGCACGCACATTGAACAGACGGAAACCAGAGTGACCAGTGCTGTAATTACATACTTAAAATACACTGACTCCAGACCTGCTTGTTTGGATGCGGCCTGGCAAACTCTTCTCGATGCTGGTACGCAGGCGCTCCTTGGCTGTAGTGCATACCTAAACCGTCCCGTGGCTGCCAAGCATGTCCTGTGGTACGACTGAAAGCTAATTTGGATCCATTTCTTCTAATAAAAGCAGTAAGGCTTTTTAGGCACCAACACAAGCCAAAGCTGGGCAATAAAACAAGTTCTGTCTAGAGCTTTTAGTTCATTTTAAAGAAGATGTGGGGTAAGAAGATGCCAATTGAATGAACAAAATTAATGTTGCTGTTAATTAAAATGATTGGAAGAGGATGGCAGGCCTGATGTTCAATAAATATAAAGAGCTAGTAATAGTAAAGTGCTTCAAGATATTAATCATTACCTTCGCCGAGGAGGTTATGCTTTTGCCAGCACATGTCTGTCTGTCTGTTTGTTGTTAGCAAGATTAGGCAAAAACTACAGGACTGGTTTTGCTGGAATTTTCAGGAGATGTTGGTAATGGTCCATAGGTATTCTCTGGTTGCAAAAAACTCCCAAAATATCAGAAAATCCTATAGGTTAACACTGGGCAGAATTAAAAAATATAAATATATACACTGTATATATTCTGCCATTTTTTTTTTTTACAGATTTGCTTACAATTTTACGGAAAAGTATGGGGTCTATGTCAGTATCATCAAGGTAAATTCCATCTGGATGCGATCCAGAATGACGTCACAAAAAACACTGAACTCTTTAAAGGAAATTCCATTGACAACATTCAATCATTAATACACAATCTAAATACTGGGTGATGTTCCCAAAACTTATTGTATTTATACTGGATAACATCCCGCATGTATGTGCCGAGTTTGGTGTTTATGGTGAAATGTTTAAGCCAATTGGATTTTTCTCCTTTCATTTAGGTAAGTAAAGGTAAGTAAATGTTGCCATTAAGCACATCCAACTACTGATTTGAAGATTTTCTTACAGAGGAAGTTGCCTGTTTGACAAACTCTGGTTTGTTTTCATTTTTGAATGAGAGAAGAAGGAGGAGCAGAATTACAGCTGAAGTAATCATGAAAACACTGGCATTGGTATGGCGTAACAATGCCCTCAGAGACAGCTGATTTTTGTCTCTGCACTCTTGGTTAAAAATATAAACTTCTGAGAGAGCTTGGGCTCATCAGTGTCACTCCTCCCCTACTGACCAATCAGAATAAAGACGGGAGGAGACATCTGCTATTAACTTTGTAAACAACAATAGCCAGGGGGATACGAGATGCCTCATATCTCCTGGTCTACAGCTTTTATCAGTGCTTTCTTGACTCTGTGTTCATTTGTGTGATGTTTTGTATTTTATGAGTCATACCTGTGTAACCATGAGACACAGAAGTAAAATCTTGCTACCTGGCAACATTAAGCACTGATAAGAAGCTGGGAGAGCAACCAATGGGAAATATGCTTCATATGCATCATGAGCTGAAATTGAGCTTCAATGACTCCAACACAGCCCTGCAGTGTTACATCGCAGAAAAAAGACTCACCTTGTCATAAATGGCTCTGGTGATATCCAAATGTCGTTGGCAACAAACAACAGCTTCATCATAACGTCCTAAAAGTTTTAATGTATTCCCAAGATTGCCGCTTGCTTTAGCCTCACCAAGCTCGTCTCCAATTGTTCTGTAATGTCAAATAAGAAAAGAAAGAAAACACATCAGGATATAAATAGACAAGAATATTAGATAACAGAAGTGCATTAGTTTAAAAGACAAGAGGAAAGAAAGAAATAACACAAGCATCAAAACGATACAGATGAGTGTGGAGATTAAATCATGGAGGGGAAATTAATAAAAAGTTTGTCCAAAATACACAGTAGGAGATGAATCGAGTATAACAGTAGAATGCACAGCAGCAGGAGAAGGTAAAGTTGTCTTTATCATACAAACCAATATTTCAAAAAGTTGGGGAACATAAATAAAAACAGAATACAATGATTTGCAAATCATTTCTGACCTATATTCAATTAAAGACAAGATATTAAAAATTCAAAATGCAGAACATCATTGCTTTTGCAAATATTAACTTATTTGAATTTGATGTCTGCAACATGTAGCAAAAAGGCTCAGCCATTCACAAGCAAATATGAGGTGAGGGCCACCAAAGTCAAACAGTTTAAGAAAAACATTTCTCAACATACAATTGAAAGAAACTATCATCTACAGTCCATAATATGATCAAAAGATTCTGAGAACCCAGACAAATCTCTGCACCCAACAGCAAGGCCAAAAACCAACACTGAATGCTGGTGAACTTTGATTTCTCAGGCAGCACTGCATTATAAAGCAGCATCATTAAAGGACAGGATATCAGCAAGTGGGCTCAGGAACACTTCAGAAAACCATCGTCAGTTAACACAGTTCATCTCTACATCTTCAAACTCAAGGTCAAACTCTACTATGCAAAGACAAAGACAAATATCAACAACACCCAGAAACACAGCCGGCTTCTCTGGGCCGAGCTCATCTGAGATGGACTGAGGCAAAGTGGAAAAGTCTGCTGTGGTCTGAGTCCACATTTCAGACTGATTTTGGACATCATGGACGTGGTGTCCTCCAGGCAAAAGAGGAAAAGGCCCATCCAGACTGTTATCAGAGCAAAGGTCAAAAGACAGCATGGTATGGAGGGTGTCATGGTGCGTTCCAGTTGTGGTTGGAGGTCGGAATTTCCAAGTTCCAAGTAGGAAACTGCAACTGGAACACTCCTACTAGGAAATCGGGGGAACCTCACCGACCCTCAGTTGACATACAGGCACATACAGGTTTAGGACTGACATTTGCTGTCATCCATCTTTTTTAGGGACATCCCTCTTTATTTCAGCAAGACAATGAAGACACATTCTGCTCGTGTTTCAACAGCGTGGCTTCAAAGTAAAGAGTGCAGGGACTAGACTGACCTGCTGATAACTCAATGGAGACCCCAGACTGCTGAGCAATTAGAGTCATGATCCAAGCAAGAATTGGAAAAGTTAAATCTTCCAGGCTTCAACAATTAGTGTGTTCAGGTCACAAATGTGTATTCAGTTTTGTTAAAGGACAGGTGATGTAACACTGTGGTGAACATGCCTCTGGCCCAGCTTTTTTTGAACATGTGGCTGTCATCAAATTCAAAATGAGAAAATATTTGCAAAGAAACAAAGTTTATCAGTTTAACCACTGAATATCTTGTCGTATCTTTGCAGTGTATTGAATTGAAAATAGTTTAAAAAGGATAAAAATCATTGTATTCTGTTTTCTGTGCCATGTCTATGGAATCAGATTTGTGCCATTGGAATAAAGCAAAGCTTTCTAGAATAAAGCAAAACTTTCTAAAACTCAAACGAACAAAATGGATTTAATCAAAAATAAAACGTACTCAACCAAAAAAATTCTTGTCAAAAGCAAAAAATATCACTCATTGTGAAAACTGTTTGACTTTTTTTCTGAATTTTTTCCATTGCTTCATTCTTTCTTCTCTCTCTCTTTTGGTTTTGCTTCTTGGTTTTTTGGTTTTGATTCCAGCTTTTTTGGTTTTGCTTCTCGGTTTTTTGGTTTTGATTCCAGCTTTTTTGGTTTTGCTTCTCGGTTTTTTGGTTTCGATTCCAGCTTCTTTGGTTATTCTTCTGACACAAACCTCTCGTGTGGGCGGGTTCTATGAAGGGCGCGTTTCTATTGGCTGATGAGTTTTTGAGTATCACGCCCTGTGAACCGGATGTTATTCAGGGCAGAGCGCAGCGGGGAACAGCAAAGCAAAACAACCAAACATGAGGAGTCGTGTGTCGTCCTGTGTTCGTGTTCTTCAAACATACCTTAGGTAAGTATTTTTCACTGCATGGTATCCAGAAAGGTAAAGCAGTTTTAGTAAAGTAAAGCTAAGTCTTGCTTTGTAGTGAACTATGTGTCCTCTCATCTGTTGTGCTGCGGCATCTGAACACAGAAGCTAATGCAGTCCGAGGTCGGCTGACGGTGCTGTGCTACCTTTCTGGATACCATGCAGTGAACAATACTTACCTAAGGCATGTTTGAAGAACATGAACACAGGACGACACACGACTCCTCACCGTGGATGTATTATTTGAACTGGATGCTGGACGGAAACATGTTCATGTGCTGGGGGGCTCACCCAGCACATACCATAGACATATGTACATAGACGCCTCATTGACTGGCGCTGCCTATTGGAGGTGACAGAGCAACCAGCCGCCATCTTGGAGGGGTCTCACATGCGGCCTGAGTGCGTTTATTATACTGAGAAAGGAGTGTTATGCCCAACTATTATGAGCATAACTCAGCGAATTTTCACCCGATTTTCACACGGATAAGGTTTTTACAAACAACAGAGATGCACTCAAAACAAAGGATGCTGTGACACATTAAAATACTTTTTATTATGCACTTATTCTGTTGCAATGACACAGTACAGTGAGACGAACAGACAAAATGTATGAGCGCCAACATTTTTGTGGTCATATTTTATATATACATATATATAATTTTATATATATATATATATATATATATATATATACATATATATATATATATATATATATATATGTGTGTGTGTGTATATATATATATATGTGTATATATATATATATGTATATATATATGTATATGTATATGTATATATATATATATAAAATGTATATATATGTGTGTATATATAATGTATATATATGTGTATATATATATATATATAAAATGTATATATATGTATATATATGTATATATATATATATATATATATATATACATGTATATATATGTATATATATATATATATATATGTGGTCATATCTACGTACATATAAGAAATTCACAATGCCAACTTCACACATTTGTAATATGATAGTTAATATTTTCTAAAATATCATTATAATTATTTTGATCGTAGTAAAATTAAAAACAATGATGGTATCATTGGCCAAAGTAATAATGAAATTAAAATAAAGTAGAAAAGCACTCTGAGAGGGCAGACCTCCGCCAGCACCACAGTCCTCTCTCATGTTGTGATATTTATCATAAATATTAGTCCTACCTTTACTTCATGTAAATATTTAGATTCCTTGACCATGAAAACGTAGCATGTTCATAATGATATCTATAACCTAGACTGGACCGCACCGTGCGTCGCCGCCATATTGGAGGGGTCTCTTCACTCCGGTCTAGCACCAGAAACAAGTGGAGTGAACGCATTTATGCTCGTATTTTGTGCAGCGTAAAGTGACAGTAAACGGCGCAATATTGAAAGCAGATAACCTTTTTTATGTTTTATTCCAACACAGCAGAGTAAAAACGTATTAAAGTTTAAAATGCATGTCAACATGATTTATATAAGTCTGATTTGTGTGTGTGTTTGTGCGTGTGTGTGTGTGTGTGAGCGCACGTACATGTGCCTGTGCCTGAAATCGTTGCCTTGAATTTTCTCACATCACACGATAACAAAAATATGGAAATAATAATAACAAAATTAATATTACTGTTGTTGTTACTACGATTACCATTACACCAATGACAACCCCTTCCTGCCCCATAACATCACCAATGATATTGTTGTTCCTCCTCTGCTCGTTAATAATCCACCCAAGTTTATTTTCTATTACTCTTTTATAATTTATTTTTATTTTATTTACTATGATATATTTATGTATCACCTGTACTATTTATCATTATACTGCAGCTGCTAGTGATAAATGACTATCCCCCCTTTTAAAATAAATCAATAATATTACTGTTGTTCTACTTGTTATATGCATATTTTTTTTAAATCTTAAATCTTTGTTCATATAAGCATCCATACTACAGTTACCTCCGCCAGGAGGTTGTGTTTTCGGGAGACTCTGTCTGTCTGTGAACAAAATAACTCAAAAAGCTATGGATGGATTTTGATGAAATTTTCAGGAAATGTTCAGCATGGGAAAAGGAAGATGTGATTCAATTTTGGTGTTGATCCAGATCAGCATCTGGATCCGCCATGACGAAAAATGTGATTTTCGTGAATGACTGAACTAAAATAGATATCATTATGAACGTTTTGCTACGTGGTCAAGGAATCTAAATATTTAGATGAAATAAAGGTAGGACTAATATTTATGTTAAAAATCACAACATGAGAGAGGACTGTGGTGCTGGCGGAGGTCTGCCCTCTCAGAGTGCTTTTCTACTTTATTTTAATTTCATTATTACTTTGGCCAATGATGCCATCATTGTTATTAATTTTACTACGATTAAAATAATTATAATGATAATATCTTAGAAAATATTAACTATCATATTACAAATGTGTGAAGTTGGCATTGTGAATTTCTTATATGTACGTAGATATGACCAGATATGTATATATATATATATATATATATATATATATATAGATATAGATATATATATGTAAATAAATAAAAAAAATATATATATATTTATATACATATACATATATACACATATATATGTATATGTATATATATAAACACACATATATATATATCTATCTATCTATCTATCTATCTATCTATCTATCTATATATATATGTATATATATATATATACATATATATATATATATATATGTATAGATATAGATATAGATATATATAGATATATATATAGATATATATATAGATATATATATGACCACAAAAATGTTGGCGCTCATACGTTTTTCACTGTTTGTCTCACTGTACTGTGTCATTGCAACAGAATAAGAGCATAATAAAAAGTATTTTAATGTGTCACAGCATCCTTTGTTTTGAGTGCATCTCTGTTGTTTGTAAAAACCTTATCCGTGTGAAAATCGGGTGAAAATTCGCTGAGTTATGCTCATAATAGTTGGGCATAACACTCCTTTCTCAGTATAATAAACGCACTCAGGCCGCATGTGAGACCCCTCCAAGATGGCGGCCGGTTGCTATGTCAGCTCCAATAGGCAGCGCCAGTCAATGAGGCGTCTATGTACATATGTCTATGGTATGTGCTGGGTGAGCCCCCCAGCACGTGAACATGTTTCCGTCCAGCATCCAGTTCAAATAATACATCCACGGTGAGGAGTCGAGTGTCGTCCTGTGTTCGTGTTCTTCAAACATGCCTTAGGTAAGTATTGTTCACTGCATGGTATCCAGAAAGGTAGCACAGCACCGTCAGCCGACCTCGGACTGCATTAGCTTCTGTGTTCAGATGCCGCAGCACAACAGATGAGAGGACGCATAGTTCACTACAAAGCAAGACTTAGCTTTACTTTACTAAAACTGCTTTACCTTTCTGGATACCATGCAGTGAAAAATACTTACCTAAGGTATGTTTGAAGAACACGAACACAGGACGACACACGACTCCTCATGTTTGGTTGTTTTGCTTTGCTGTTCCCCGCTGCGCTCTGCCCTGAATAACATCCGGTTCACAGGGCGTGACACTCAAAAACTCATCAGCCAATAGAAACGCGCCCCTCATAGAACCCGCCCACACGAGAGGTTTGTGTCAGAAGAATAACCAAAGAAGCTGGAATCAAAACCAAAAAACCGAGAAGCAAAACCAAAAAAGCTGGAATCAAAACCAAAAAAGCTGGAATCAAACAGTTTTCACAATGAGTGATATTTTTTGCTTTTGACAAGAATTTTTTTGGTTGAGTACGTTTTATTTTTGATTAAATCCATTTTGTTCGTTTGAGTTTTAGAAAGTTTTGCTTTATTCTAGAAAGCTTTGCTTTATTCCAGTGGCACAAATCTGATTCCATACATGTCCCAACTTTACTGGAATTGGGCTTATTAAAAAAAAAGAGTTAAAAAACAGGACACAGTTCTAAAGGAAAGGGATTCATGCTGTGAGGTGCTTTACCTGGTAAGTGTGAGGTCATGCCGATGGTACTCCAGGGCTTTGTGATACTCTTGTAGGTGAAAGTAGGCATTGCCAAGCTGGCTGTAGATGGCACTGAGGATTTGGAGGTCCTCTGTTCCGACCTGGATGGCAGACTCAAAGAAGGACACGCCGGCGCGATAGTCACCGGCCTTACAGAGCCGCTCACCCTCCAGAGCCAGGTCAAGACAAGACGACTCCATCCTGCAAAAGAAGTGGGATATACATGAGCGGTGAAACGCACAAATCAGCCAGACAAATCTAACTTAACATAAACACAGAAAGGGTTAATTGAATTAACAGCACTAACCTTTCTCAATTAATCAATTACCTGGTTAGTCTGGGTTAGTCTAATCTATTTATTAACCACCTGCTGATACATTTAGGTGTCCAGATTGATCCTTTTCCTCTTTTGATACTTTAATACTTTGTTGTATACTGTCTCTAGTTATATGTATTTACCATAACGTGTTTTGCTGATCTCTTGGCCAGGTCACCCTTCTGAAAGAGATCATGATCTCAATGTTTGTTTTTTTTACCTGGTTAAATAAAGGTTAAATAAAATAACTTCTAAAATGAAGATTCAGACGTAGTGAAAACAAACTTTAGGATTTTTTTGTAAAGCTTGTTTGGGATTTGTGGCCTGGCTTTTTTATTTTGTATTTCTGGGGTAATATCAGTACAAGCCAGATATAATTCCCTCCCACCATGTGTAATCCCAAACATCTCACATCTGGTGCACAAGCAGCCAGTCACAACACTGAATACGTCACCTGCAGCGACAGTACAACCAACCCAGAATATCTGCAGGTGCCTAGAGTACACTGTCACAAACACTTCAAGCTACGCCCCTCCTTCCCTCTTTCCTCTGCTCGTATAGTATCTCTGTCAGTCTTGTTTAAACTTCCAACCTTACAAACAGACTGGCAAAGTTCATAGCAGGTTAAATGACAGTGTTTGGATAGAGGAGGAGCTCTATTTGGAAAAGGGAGTTCAAGAAGTCTGCCTCAACAGAAACTACTTATTAAAGGCTGATTAAAACATTCACTGAATATCTTTTGTCTATAATGTTGTTTAATAAGTGGGCAATAATAGAGCATGTTAGTCTCATGTAAAAGAAGATAGAGAGAGAAATGCATAAAGGCAGTGATGAGAGCTGAACAATGCAACATCATAGTGAATTCGTTTTCTAATTCAACAAGATGGCTGGCATCTTGTAATGAATAAACAAACAAATGGAAGATCAAGTGATTCACTAAATCATTCTCAATGCAATATTGTACTTATTCAGTCATTTCCGCTTAACTTCTAGCAGTGGCCTACAACTTAAAAACAAAAGATTAACTGTACTTAAGTCTGATAATGTTTGGAGGAACAGTCAGATCCAGTGTGAATACTGTGTGTGAAGTCTCTTTAATCATACATGATGGATGATGTTGAACATTTGATACCACTGGTCTATGTTTAAGCCACTTAACTTGGACTCGTAACTTTCCTCTATGACTGACACTTGACTTGATATTGACTACAACAACTCAAAACTTCATTTAAACAAAGAGTTCAAAACACAAATCACCATGAACTTTCCCACAAACTTGAGACTTGACATGGAATCTCCATTGAAGCCTTAAACACAAGAAATTCTTGTCCAAGTAGACTTGTTGCTTATCTTTGACACACTGATGTCCTAGAGGGCTTGTGACTTGACTTTGACTTGTTCACAAAGTCAAAACTTCCCTTGAATTTGTGGCTGCCAACAGACTTCAGACTTGACCCTGATTTACCCAAAGAGGCCAAAATTTGACCCGAACTTGCCAACAGTTACTTGAGTTAGCTTAAACTTTCCCACATAGACTGAACACTTGATCAACCCTGTCTACAAAGGCTTGTAGCTAGACTTCCACCCACGGCAGCCCACAAAAACTTGACACTTATCTTGTCCACTAGAGCTGGGTATTTCCAGCAACCCCACGATACGATATGTATCACGATACTGAGGCCGCGATACGATATGTATCTCAATACACATAAATTGTGAACATTGACTGTGCTTTTAACAGAATTTCCAGCAACTTTTGTTTTTATTACAGGAAGAAAAAGAACAAGCATGAGCTTTAAATAATTCTTCAACTTAAGAACTTTAATTCAGGTCCCCAAAGATAGTAAACTTAAGTTGAAATTTGGAACATGTGTTTTATCATGTAGTTTGGCTCTTACTTTGAACTGTGCTATTTTTAACAATACCCAAAGTGTATTTACAACAACTGTTCAAACATTGAGGCCGTATCGATTCTGTAGAATCCGTATCGATACACGTATCCCCAAAAAGTGGATGACGATATTTTGCCACATCAATATTTTGAGCACAGGCCTATTGTCCACAGAGACATGTAACTTGACCTGGACACGTGGCTGGCACGGAAATATTGAGGCTTGATTCTGACTTGCCCCAAAATGCTTATGACTTGACTTGACAGATCTTCTACACAAAGATGTGTAACTGAACTTGAAACTGTGGCTTTCCATGAAGACTTGAGACTTGACTTTGACTTGCCAACACATCCTAATGACTTGACTTGAACTCGCTTCCAAAAAATTCTTGAGATTTGACTTGGACTTTCTCAGAACATAACTTAAGATTTTACACAAAGATTCATGACTTGATTGGATAAATCTTGCCCACTTAAAAACGTAACTTGATATACCTCCTGTGATTGCCAATAAACACTTGTGACTTGACCATGACGTGCCCAAACAGACTCAAGACTAATCTTGGGACTTGTGGCTGCCCACAAAGACTTGAAACTCTCCTTAAACCTTCCCACTGAAACTTAATATAACTGACTTGAGACTTGTTTGGACTTTCTGAGTTGACAATTCTTACCCACTCAGACTTGTAACTTGACTTCGACTCATGACGACCCAAAAAAATTCGAGACTCGACTTTGACTAGCCCACTAAAACTTGTGACTTGTCTTAAAATTGTGGCGACCCACAAAGACTTGAGACTTGAACTGTACTTGTCCACGCAGACTTGGACTCATCCCAAAATACTCAAGATTTAACTTGGACTTGCCCATACTGAATTGAAACTCACCCACAAAACATGAGGCTTAACTTAGAGTCACCCCAGAGACTTGAGTCTTGGCATAGATTGGCCCAAAAAATCTTTAAGAGGACTTTTGAATGCCTACAAAGAATGACACTTGACATGGACTTGCAAACAAAGATTCTGGACTTAATTTTGACTAGCACTTAGTGACTTGTGTCCATTGCTGATGTCAAAGCCCATGAACCTCACAGTTTAATAGCTTAAATATATCATTACGCAATCCCCTCCTAAACCTTAATTTGGGAAAACTGAGATTATTCAATAAAACAAAGGGCAGAGAAGCAGCAGGAAGACATCCAGACCATGTGAAACCAGAGAAAAGAGCTATAAATCCAAAATAGGACGGGGCATTTCCTGTCTGTGGGGAGTGTGAAGGCTCAGAAATAACCCTGGAACAAAAAATTATGTGCCTTCCATTTAACCACGAACACAAAGTCAGTCCTGATGTGTCTGTGGTGAAGACGACCATATATAAGGTCCACACCCATCCTACTGAGGGAATCAGCCCCTTCAGTAGCTCGTTTGGGGTCCACTAAAACAAACGGCATCTTCCAGCAGGTTGGTATTAGACAACATGCCATCAGAGGGTTGCGTGAGTTCTCTGTTCTGAGCTGACTTTTCATCCCCAGACTGACCCAGTGTAGCCAGACAGCTCTTCCTCCTGCTCCGTCTGCTGAACCCCAAACACACGAACAACACTTCAGGACACAGATCATCTAAGTTTAGCACTGCGACTGCCAGCAAAAAACCTAAAACAAACCATTTTTTATTAACCACAGAATTATTAGACAATGATCTTGTTCCTGGATTGGTAATTAAGAAATACTGACTTGAGGAATGAACAGTTAAAAAAAAGAAACAAAAAAAACAGCCCATGGGCTACAGCAGGGTGAAGCTATGTTGAAGAAATGTATAATAATGCACATTTTTTTCCAGATAAATGCTATTTTTTGTCCAACAGTTTCAACCCTGGTCTGTATATTTGAAAGCCTGTTTTAAAATACTGTGTTCTTGTGCTGTTCCATGTTTTGTTGTTGTATTGGCTGCAATCTTGACCATTCTAGTTGAACAAAGGTAAAATAAATTTAAAAAAATAATGAAACTTTACTTATTTCTTTTTAATTACCAAATCAGAGAGATTTGATGTTTTCAACACAAGTGAGGAAGTCCACTTTTAGTATATTTTTCTTTCATTTTCCAAAAATTATCCACAAAAAAAAAAAATTGATTTGTCATTTGGTGTATACATCTTATGGAGTGATGCTCTTGTTGACCAGATTTGTCAAATTTAAATTAGCAGTGATCATAAAGACAGATGGAGGAGACTTAGTATCTCTCCTCGACTTGAAATGTTCAGCTGTTCCTATATGAGAATCATGAGCCTCCCATTAGATAAAAAAAAGTTAACTGTAAGCTTGCTTGACAATCATCATTGTGCTCACTAAAGTCCTTGACCAGCAGTTGCTTTGCTGCTGCGTACATATTTTGTTGCCATGTGGGGTTTGCACAACCCACCTCCTCAAGTAACTTCTTGTCTTTAACTGAGGAGTAGTATTTTTTTCTTAATCAAGCCAGCATCAAGTCTGCCAGACAAAATCTTGCAAAATTGCCTCTTTAATTCTTTCCACTTTCTTCTGCATGCCTTGTAATTTAAGATGGTCTACGTCTCATCAGAGGGGATCTGCAAAAATGAATGAATGATATGAATGATAAAATTATGTAATAATGCATAATCACGGCAAACAGCAAAGAGGTGCACCTTTTTAAAAAATGTTCGTAACTGCACAATGTTTGAATAAATGAATGCATGACTTTATTTTGTGCCTCTTCTTCTGCCATATTTATGTACAGATTATTTAAACTCTATATTTACTGTCTTTTATTTATTCCGTCATGAGCTAAGGTTTGTTCTCTTTCTTTAATACCAATCTTGAATCAGACAGCTGATTTATTTTATGGATAAAAGTGCAGCTTCTACACCTGTTACCAAGGCTGGTAGATTCATTGTTTTTGGATTGAAATTGCAATGACCCAGGATCTGTTGTGTCAACAGTTTTAGGCATAATAGTCCACAAATTTGCAGGCAATTTGCATTTAAACATGGCTTGCAAATGAACTGTTTACTCACAACTGCAAATCAGTGTTCTTTATTCTTCTAAAAGAGCTGTTCAAAAGAGTTGATTCCTTCATGAATGTCTTATCAAATAATGAAAACATATTATTCATCATCAATATTAGATGATGAGAATTGTGTTATGTGCTTTTGGTCGTTGATTTTCTTACTGTTGTCTGTTCTGTAAACACAGTGAATATTGCACTGAAGCTTGATTTGAAGAAAACTGTGCATTGAATTGAAATTGAAACATCTGCCAGAAAAATTGCAATTCAATCTTTTCCTGAAATCATTCAGCTCTGCCTGTTACTATGGCATTTCCATCTGCATTGTTTGGCCAGATAAATGGATCAAACCACCAAGGAAGAGAGTACAACCTAAAGACTGTGAGTAAGAGCGAAAGTAATCAGATTCTGCCAAGTCATCCTATGGTTGACAGGAGGCATTAACCTGCAGCTTAAGCTCCCTCCCCTTCATTCACCTGCAGCACTTACAAATCTCAGAGGAGAGTAGTTCATGCTGGCTGGACAGAAGTTCACACACTAAAGAAACTTTTATCAAAATTACAGTGATGAATTTAGACTTCAAACTGTTCCTTAGACATGATAGTAAACTCAGGACGTCTTTGGGATCATTCAAAGCTGAACAAACAGAAATAAATCAACTCCCTGCACAAGTTAGCATGCTAGCAAACACCAACCAGAGCAATGACTGCACTACAGGAGTTAACGCGAAGTGACGCACAAAGCTGCGGCTCACATACCTGCTGCCTCTCCCCATTCTGATGCACTCGAGACAGTCTGACACCACGGACATTTCAAGCTTCTCGATCAGTCTCTGGAGCAAACACAGCTCTCTCAGCACAACACGCATCACCGTTTCTTCCTTGACGTTCATAAACATAATGCAGCCTGCCACACTGTCCCAACTTCATCAGACATAGAGAGAACATGGCTTCCATATGATCTGCTGCTGCTGCCTCTCTGAGCGCCCTGCTAACTTGTGGTAACAGCAAAACAAAGGACTTAATCCGCTCAGCATTCACATTGACCTTAACAATCTGGTCAGGAGGCCTTTAGTTAAGGCGAGGGCAGATTACCGGCCTGTTGTTACCATGCAGAAATGAGCAGAGAGAGTGAGCGTTTGGCAAAGTCCCCATGACTCCCTCATTGCTTTTTTTTATAGCACTTAGCAGTCGCTAACCTGCGTCTCTGAGCGCCTTGACGATGTGTGTCACTTCCAATTAGGTCAGACCTCAGAGGTAATTATAGCCTCTTTAAGTGGCTGCACTGAACCTCGAGGCTGTTTGCACCACACCGCATGAAAACTCATTCAGCGGCAGGCTGCCAGGAGGGGAGGAGCTCTTCTCTTAACTCTTCAAAATTAATTTACCTCTTCAATAATTTTCATTTAAATGTTAGAAACTGTTTGATTTTATTATTCTCAATCAGGTCCCATGGACAAATGTTATGATGCACCAGAATAAAGAAGCAAACATCCACATCATCACTGCACAAACTCTCCTTCAGGAAGTTTCTTGAGCTCAGGTGAGGCTGATCCGGACTAATCCACTTGTCTCAATTAAAAGAAAGTCTAGACTGGAGTTCTCGCATAACCAGAAATTTCAGTTTTGATATGACACATAAAAATAGAGGAACACTGAGCAGACCTTGATTTTCAGTTTTTGTTCTGCTCTGACCTGCCAATGTGGATTTTGACCACTGATAGTCTCTCCGAAAACTTATTTTTGACAACAAAAAATAATTTACTTACAGTTATAGTCTTTTGCATGAAATATATTTACTTTTAGTCATAATTTAGTCATCTGAATTTTTTAAATTTGAATCTAGACTTCGTCAAAATCTACTGTAAATTTAGTCAACTAATTATTAAGTGTAAAGGGTTTACTGTATGCTAGTAAAGTTTGAATGTGTAGATGAACACAAACAAATGTTCCTTTTGTGTGAAATGCTGTCACCTTTATTTAGGCTACCTGGCAGAGCATCTCAGTCACAATACCAGCACTGACAACAAACAGTGAACCTGCTCTACATGAATATGTCAATTCATAAAGAGAGCAGCTCTGATTGGATCGCTCCACAACTTATCCCACCACCACCAAGCTAAGGTAGCTGTGATTGGATGTCCCTCTGAACTCATCCAACCTTTAACACAACCAAAGTAGCTGTGATTGGATAGATTCCTAAATTATCTCCACTTTCTACATGAACAAATTAGGTCTGATTGAATCAAGTCTCTGTCAAACACTTTAGTCATGTTTTTATTTGTTGATGAAAATTTTAGTTTTTTTGTCTATGTGCCCTTGTTTTTATTGGTTACTGTCTAGTTAGGCAAGGGAAAAAAGGTTGTTGATGGAAACTATGATAAAACTTATTAGTCAACAAAATTAACACTGGATTTTATATTTGTTGACTGGTGTTCTTAAATGTTTTATGTATGCCAATATTTTTAATTCATTATCCCAGATACTGATATTTCTGTAGTTAATAAAAATGGACTTGTTTCTTTCAGGGTCACAGAATATTTTCTCGAGGAACAGATGTAAAACACGAAAACAGCATTTGACTTTTGCAAAAATGAAACCCCTTATTTTTTAAATGTACCCATGCAGTAATGAGAAGGTGCATCAATATTGTAAAACTGTGTAATCTGCCGATATTCAGGCCAATATGTGTGTCCGATATATTGGCTGTAAATATCTGCAAAAATTTCAATCGCAGCTGATATCTATTCAGAACTTCTTAGGCTTATATCAGCTGATATCAAACTGACAATATTGTGCAACCCTGTTTTATATGTAGGATAAAACTGTAGAAAATGTATTTGTTTTATTCCTGCATCTTCAAAACAGCACATCAGTGCATGAGCAGCTCTCACTGATGGAGAAACTCATTTCCTCCAGATAATTTTGAGTCTTTAAAAAATGTTTTTTCCTCAATTATTTTTTTTTATTCGTTGGTTGAATATTTTTTTGTATTCATAAAATAAATATGAAATGTATTACATCCTCTTTTAACTAACAGGCTCCTGTCACATTGTTAGAAATGTTCTGCACCTGTCCCAAGATGTATGGATTCTGGTGTTTTTCCAAAATGTGTGGAACAACAGTTGATCTGATCTCCTGACTTCATTGTTTGGTGTTATCCTGGTCAACAGCTCTCTTACCAGGAGTCAACAAAATATGACTGCTTTCTGACGTATTCTTTTGGCTCCAGGGCTACTTCTGCTGAATCAACCATCAATTCTCATAAGTATTCTGATAATGTGTCAGAAATCTGTGTTTTATCTCTTATTCCTTAAATGCCAAGTCTTTTTGTTTCAATGTAGCTTGTAACTTTTAAAGAAAGATCTGCTTGTTTTATAAAGAAGTTAAAGCCGTTAGTTTAAGACAAGATCAGCTTTGGTGTCAATAAACCGCAGACTTGTCAGTCACCTGTTACTGGAAATGAAAAGCAGGACTGAGTGAGCGGGAAGGGTGCCAGCACTGCACTGACTTGATGAGACCTGTTTGCAATACCAAACATTACAATGGGATGAGACAATATGAGCCAACCACAATGACAACAGACCCACAAATACATGCAGGTTCTCACACTTGTTTTGGGTGTGCCTTACAAAATTCACACGGTGCCGTTAAAAACAACCTCCTGTGGTCGGCTCAGCATCCTCCAGTTAACCAATCAGGTGTCAGTTTACTGCTGCAGACAGGCTGCTGCTATTGTCCTCACACAAAGACACACAAATCTACAAACTACTTGTCTTTTTGTTTTTATAAATCAGAGATGAAAGTTACTGATCAAATTTCTGTGTCACTGTTACGGTTGCAAAATTCTGGGAATGTTTAAAATTATGGATGCACGATATTATCAGTTTGATATCAGTATCAGCCGAAATCAGCCCAAAGTTAGGTTTCAGCATCGGCAGAAATTAAAGTTTTTGCAGATATTTACAGCCAATGCACCTACCACACATATCGACCATAAAAAGGCTGAATTTCTGCAAATTACACAAACATTCAAAATAACTACACCTTCTCATCAGTGCATGGGTACATTTAAATATTGAGGTTTTCATTTTTGCAAGAATGAAAAGTTGTTTTTCTTGTTTTACATACTGTAACACTTAAAGAAACAAGTCGATTTTTATTAAGCACAGAGCTTTTGCTCTTGACCTGAATTATCGGTATTGGTATCAAAATAATGAATCAAAACAATATTGACGTATCAGATATGTCAAAAATCTAATATCGTGCATCCTCATCCAAAATTGTAAAGGGAAATAACAGGAGTTCAAGGGAATTTACAGGAATAAACCAGAAATTTTATAAAATTGAAGGTTGTCCCTGAACAGAGTTTTTGAATGTAGTAGGGGAAAATATATTTTACCAAAATCTTGACTAAAACAACCAGATTTCATGCAAGAATAGTTGAGAATATCTCTGCTATTTCTGCAGGGGTATTTGGGCTATTGAGGCCACATTTTAATCCAGCACACAAGACTGTTAAAGACACGCATTTAAGTCTGTGGAATAGACAAAGTATAGTTGAAACTAAAAAAAAAATTGATTACAAATTAATCTGTTGAAATGTAATGTCTTTAATTGTATTATTTTGCATGGCTGTCTGCCTATGGCAAAAACTAATGTTAATATTAATGTTTGGATGATACAGTTCATTTCAATTACGCCCAATTTACAGTAAATTCCCATAATTCCAATGAAAACTTTCCAGTTTGGAATGTGTTTGAATTCCCAGGCATAAATTCTTATGGATTGTTTCTGCAAAGTTTCAGGAAATTTAACAGAATCTTTCTGCCACTGTGCAACTTCTGTCTCAAACAGGAGGTCAGAACAAACTCAGAGGCTCATTTTTAGAGATGATCAATAAAAGTGTGTGACAGCTGTTTTTGTAGAATAAGTCGTTTTACCCTTGAACGCCTTAGACAGAGAGAGAGAGCACTCACCACTTAGTGTTCCTGTTACAGAATAACAGACAGAAAGTGAAACATGATAGTCTTCCTTTTTACCATTTGACTATATTAATATTATCTTTAGGCTATACATTTATTTGAAATTTGAGGAAAATTCATGCTGAAAGTGGGCAATTAACAGCACCCCATGACCAACAGACAACTAATTCACAGTAAATACTCACACAGACGTGTCCCTGAGCTTCATTATAACTAACAGCTACTGTTTGATTTATTCTCTAAGAAACTGAGAAACATTACAGGAGATGATTAGACAACTTTTTTCTTTACCTGATCCATACATTATGGCACATTTGGTGACATTTAATTTCTCTGTTAGAGCGCAGCAATTTCACCTGCAGGAGTCAAGCAGGAAGAGAGGCCGACTCTTGATATTTTAGAAATAAAATGTCTAATTATTACTTAAGCAGGGCAAAACTTAAGGTGAGCAGCTGTAGGCATCAGATGTTGGATTATGGGCCTGTGAAGAGGAGCTATGTCAAGAAGCTGACAAATCCTGAGCACTGAAAAGTTATTGACAATAAATACAAAACTATCCGGCAAACGTTCAGAGTCAAACATAGCATGTAACCTTGATGCTTTCACATTTAGTCATGATTATCATTTCAAAATATTAATTGTGGCTCTATGTAACAACACTTTGCACAAATGAAGAAACAAATGTATTTCCCCCTGCTGACAGCCAAAAAACTCCCACTGGTCTCTTCAGCTTTTATACAAATGAGAACTGATTAATCCCTGAGCCAAAATCTTGAACCATGTCAAAACAGAAACTCTCCCCAGACCACGCCACACGCAATCTGCTCTGCCAACCAGCCGTCTGGTGATCATGTGCCCACTGTGGCTTTTGTTTTGATCTTTCCTCACATACCGCTGCACTGAGCCGTGCTGCACTTGTTTGCCTCAATGAGTCTGTTATCCTGTGAGCTCACTCACTGGCTCGAGTGTTTTCACCCAAAGACGGCCAGCTGACTGCACCATTTTTGGTGGATTGCATCATACTCTGCAAACTCTTGACAGGGTAAAGACTAGAATCCCCAGGGTGCGGCTGTCTCTGATGCAGAGACCACCATGTCTTGCATCAACTGCTCTATGGTCACCGATGTTCTGTATAGCTTATGTTAAATGCTGACACTGTGTTTTGCAGCAGTCTGCCATGTCAGCACTTTTTGTTGAGGAGTTTCATTTTCTCACCATGTGGGTTGTTGCTAAGTTCAGTGCCTGGTTGGCAGATGCTTGGAGTTCCATCTTGTTGTTGCAGGGGTCCCAAACTACTAAGATAAGGCCTGACATGAGTCTGTATCAGGCCATTTTAGTCTCCTATACTGAGACTGATCTGCGGGGTGTTGCATTCATTAAAACAAAAACAAAAAAACTACACAAATCAGTTTGTGCTTCTTGACTGTAAAGACTTGACATGTCTGCAGACTGTCTTTGTCACGGTTGATATGTAAAAAAGTACGGCCTGAGATAAACTTGTTGCTTAACCTTGCATTGGCACGTGTTACTGGAGGTTACCCAAAATCAGGGGTGGAAATTGATAAGACTTACTGATACAGAAGCCATGATCAGACTTCCATGTCTAACTTTTTCTTTCTTGATTGGCTTATCAGTTCTTGTTGAAAAACTGGGTGGGAAAAAAGTAGACCTACTTAGGGTTGCAGTGTCAACAATGTCAAAAACATGCCACTGCTGATGAAGGCCATGCTTCATCAACAGGGGCTGGATGACTTCTGAATGTTGTAAGGTAAATGTGATAAAAGTCAACTGATCTTTGACTAGTCACTAAGTATGTTATTATTAAGACCAAGAAACAGGCAACAATATGGATCTGCAAAACACAATACATGTGCTGCCACAATTTAACATACAAGATGTGTTCCAGAAATGTTGAGACTTTCTTGGGAAGGATAGTTATAACTGTTAGGGCTGGGTTAAAAAAAAACGATTTGATCGATTTAAATCAATTTTCCTTTAACTGGTTCATAATCGATCCATAAAATCCAAAGATCGATCTTTTAACTTGGGTAGTTTTTTCTTCTTTGGATGTGCAGAGAAGCAGCCTGTGGTATCAACCCTGCTAGTCTCGTGTGATAAGTGCTTAGCGTTACTTTCTACCGAACAAGATCTCATGAGATGTTACTGCAAACAAACATGGTGGAAGCTCTATATGGGCACCACTGGCAAGTTTAAAAGCTGATGTTTGGATGGACAGTATTTTAGTTTTAACAAGTACAAAAGAAAATACTGGTTGGACAAAAAACAAGTAATATGCAGAATATGCATTAATGCATATCATTAGAATATGATTAATGTAACTGCTTTGGGTTTAGTTCTTCATGTTAAAACAATTTTCATGATGTACCAGGTCAAAAGGTCACTTTTTAAATTTACAGCACTATTTTAATAAAGATATCCCAGACTGAATAAATATCGAAAACTGAATCGTGAATCGAATAGATTTGAGACCCTGTAGTATCGAATCGAATCAATCCAGAAAATCTGAATCGATACCCAGCCCTAATAACTGTCCTACAGTGATTTCATTTCAACATAGCATGACTGTAGATCTAATAAGCACACATGCCAATTGTTGTTACCCCAGGTTGAAGGAGATAGCTGTGACAGTATCTGACTACACCCTTGTTGACACCAACACTCTCAGCTAACTAGTTTGCAGAATGTAGTTGGAATGTAAAGTTACTATGAAGACTTGCTAATGCAGTCTAACTTTGTGTTAAACTATTCAAAAACGCATCAAAAACTTACAACAAGCTCCAGACTGCTAACTTCGGGAGTGAGAGACAGTGAGAGGTGTGGAAGGGAGAAGATCTGATGGAGAAAGTTCTGATCAGACAGTTAACAAAGATGGAGGAATTTTGGTGAAGCTCAAGAAGAGATTTTAATTTCATCACTAAAGGCCAGCTCTCAAGTCAGGTCAGTGGCAACTGCACCAAGACGATGCACAAGTCCACAGATCCATCCTGGTAACAAACTACTTCCCTACATTCCAGACCTTGCCCCCTGTGACCTTTGGTTGTTCCCAAAGCTGAATGAAAACCTCAAAAGCAGTAATTCAGAAGACAAAAGAGGACAAAAGAGTTTGTGACATGGTCACCTTCCAGAGAGCCTCCAAGAGTCACTGGAGTTCTACAATGAGTGTTAATTTGACCACACTTTGTTATTTAGTTGAAGTGTTCTGCTACTTTGTTTGTGTGGAAAGGCTGGATGAGTTCAGAAGGACGCCCAATCATTAGGAGTGTCCCGATATAACTTTTTCACCTCAGATATGATATCAGCAGGAATAATACATATTTTTATGACTCATTTTGTAGTATGGACTCTAAGAAAACACTCAAGTGAGATTACTCAAACAGAGAACAGCAGTCAGCAATAGTAGGAGTGAGAAAAACAGAACAATTTGTTATCAGCCAACGGGTTCCCTAAATTTTAACCTTAAACATAAGAATATACTACAATAAAATAAAATTAAAAAAAAACAAAAGCATATATTTACTTAAACATAAAGACATTCTACAGCTGAAAAAAAGTAAATAAAAAATAAATTAGAATGGACTGCTTGTATAGGAGGGCTTATATTGGATATTTTCAATGCAGGCCTGATTTGCTGATTGCAGACTCATATCCAAAATCAAAATTGGATCAGGACATCCCTACCTATCACAGCTGCTTTAGCTTCATGGTGGTGGGATAAGTCGGGGAGCGATCCAATCAGAGCTGCTCTCTTTAAGAATTGATATATTCTTGAAGAGCAGGTTCACTGTTTGTTTACTTTACTAGCATTCAATAAAGGGTTATTAGATGTTTCATTTTATCCAAGTTTAAACATGATTTCAGAAATTCAAGGAAACATAAAATATTCCTTAAAAATTACACTTCATATTTTATTTGACTAAATTAACCGTAGGTTTCATCGACTAAAATGTTGTGAAATTTCATCAACTAAGTCTGGACTAAAATTCAAACAACTCAGATGACTAAATTAAAGTTAAAGATATTTTAGGCAAAAGACTAAAACTAAATTACAAAGTGCTGTCAGAATTAACTGCAACACTGATCTTGTTTCTATGTGGTTTTTCAGGGAATCAGACTCGTGGCTTCCTCTGGTCCTGTACTATGGTAAGTTTAATTTACACACTATGTCCATTTGTTAAACTGCCTGGGAGAGTTAGCCATGAAGACTTTACCTTTGCAGTTTTTCAAAGAATAAGCTCGTTAATCTATCTTTAGTTTTCAGGTCTTACATATTGTCTACTCCTTCTTTAAAAAGCTATAATATGGATTTCCAAACCCAAACCACTACGATGTGATTACACCCAACTAAACTCTTCAATTAAGTGAATCCCTCCTGTGATAACCATCATCTCTTTTGAAGGAAGCTTAAGGGAAACCATCTTTCATGACTCAGCCCTAATCCTGCATGTCAAAGGAGGTCACAGGCAAGTTTTAAATGACAAACCATGCTGCAGCATCATCACTGCTGAATATTCTGTCATTATAGTGTATCTGGAAAAGCTTAATCAAGAGGTTTAGCATGCAAAGAATAAAACCTGTCTAACTGCTGAAGAAATGGATGAAACTGTGATATATACAAGTTAAACAAAAGAAGCAGCACCACAGTATAGAGATAAACTTTTGCAAGTGAAGTTCTACGAACAAAACGTAGCATTTTGTTTCCTCTGTGGCTTACCATGAGACGTCAATAAATGAATACTCAACATACACCCATCTAAAATCCTGCCAGGACCTACAGGTGAAAAGTTTAAGGACAAGGCATCAATATTTTTGGTATTTATGCTATCATATAATATACATTGTGATTTGTTATGTCAAAACGACAAATAGGAAATTTAGCCTGAATTGTGGATCTGCTTGAGTTGTAATAAGAATTTGATTTGAACCATACCAAAACTAAAAAATTACAAAATTAAAAGTAAACCCTTGCACCCTGTCCAGCTTGTATATGTGAACAATATTCAGAAGTGGGTGAAACTATAAGGCACTCACTATTTTATAATGTTGCCTAATATTTATGTAACATTGACAGTGTTCTTTTCTGTTTTCAAACCTATGAAAATTTAGGAGAACATGAAACTTAAATTTGCAGAGTTTTTTTGTCAGTTGAGTTTGATTTGATCATTTTTTTAAGTTCAAATGATACTGTGTGTAGGAATATTTTACCATACATTACCACAGATATCTGTTAGGGATGGGAAATTGAATTCCTATGCAGTTTATTCTTCATGCCCTGGTAATGAAGGATGTCCCACAGGGAGAAGAAATTGCAATACAGAGATCAAATGTTATCATGGTAGACAGCAGGCAGATGTAGTAAAAAATATGGATTAATTTTCAGAAAAAAAGACAATTACTGCACTACAAGTGGGAAAAAAAATACCATACCAACCATCAGTCTATTCAGCACAGCATTAAAAATCAGGAGTTATATATGTTCGACATTGTGAACTTTTTGCTCACAGATAATTTGCAGAAATTAATAAAGGAACCAAAATTTCAGATGTCAGTTCTTATAAAACCATATTTTAAATTAATACTGAAATCATACCCATTTCAGTTTTTAAGTTATTGATTTTATACTGTCAGTTAACTAATTTTATTAATGGTATCATATCTTCTACATTATTTTAAAGGTACTCCTCCTTCATAAATTAAAAAAAAAAAGTTATTTTGACGAAGATACGTTTAAAACTTTTAAGCAAAAGCAGGAGCACACTGCCAATTAGGTACTAATAGAAACATTTTTTTTAACATTAAAATTAGCAGAATTTGTAGACATGGTTGATTGCAGGTACTTTAAAGGTAGTTTACTGAATAATTACACTTTAAAGGTATTTCATACTTCTCTTTACAATAATACTGCTCTTTCTCCTAGCCACAGCACCCCCTGCAGGCCTGGAGCACTTCCTTTGTAGAACTTTGTTATGCTGCATTTCTGTCTTTGCAGGTGTTTTCCTCCTAATGCCTTGGATTTCAGATGTTGTGGGCAATATGCTCTCGTCGGCAGGATTATCAATGATATGAACAAAAGATGTAATTTTGTTCTATACTGCCTAACCATACATTTTTTGCCTCTGTGTGAAGGTTTTGGACCCAATGAAAAAGCATTGCGACCCACTTGTGCCCAAACCCTCTGGTCAGTATCATTTGCTTTAACCATATCTTCATATCCAAACTTGAAAATTACTTAAACTGCAAAAGATATACTTAATCTAAAACACAGAAGAGCATTGAAAGTTCTAAGTTCAGAGCAGGTTAACCCCTTGACTAGCATTGTAACCGCTTGGTCGACTGTTCTGTCACCATATTGATATATTTAAAACTTAAGTATATATCTTCAAACGTACAGTGTATATAACACTGATTATATTTACAGAGTGGCACTGCTGTGTATAAGTATCATGGTGTATAAGTATCATGGTCTGACAACTTTGGAAAAAAAAAAAGAATTGACTGGGCGCTGCACAGCTTCTTAGAAAATTCAGAGTAAAAGCGAACACCTAAATAAGAAGAAAATCCTTGCACGTATCATTTCTAGACCCTCTTACAATCACCTCTCTCACCCACAAACACGTGAATTACTCAAAGATAGCGTGATGGGTAAAATGGAGAAAGATATTCTTTGAATAAATTAGGGACGGGCGATATCAGATTTTTGCCAATATCCGACATGGCAATATCTTTTACTTCATTATTTTAATTCATTACTGGTATATGTCTAGTCAAGAGCTGAAGCTTTGTACTTTGTGAAAATGGACTTGTTTTCTTTAGTATTACAGTGCATTTTTGTGAAAAACAGATATAAACCCAAAAAAACCCAGCATTTGACTCTTGCTAAAATGAAACCCTTGATTTTTTAGTGTACC
Organism: Scarus forsteni; assembly: GCA_036419115.1. NCBI lineage: Eukaryota > Metazoa > Chordata > Actinopteri > Labriformes > Labridae > Scarus > Scarus forsteni. Next base: position 48,169,967 of record JAZDUH010000136.1, read on the forward strand.
CGTGCAGTGACGAGGAACATCAATGTTGTACATTTGTGAAATTTTCTGACATTCCAGCTGATATTTGGCATGTTGATATCTGAAAATATTTCAATATCAGCCGATACTGATACTCAACTTTTTAAGCTAATATCGCTGATAGATATCACACTGATAATATTGTGCAAACCTAGAATAAATGAAAGCCTATGTTACTAAATTCTACTCTCTGTGTTGCTTTATTTGAAAAAAAAAAAATACAAAATTCTGTAACAGACTAAATGTAAAGGACAGAAATCCATTCTGCCAAGAATGAGCTTAAATAGTCAGTTTTAAAATCTATACTGAAGATATATACTTAGGATGGCTTTTAAAACCCAGTACTGTGGTTACTTTTACTCTGTTTTACTTTATTTTATTGCTCTTATTGCTTTTATTTATTTAATTGTTTTATTTATTGCTTTTTACTTCCACCTATTGTAAAGCACTTTGGTTCACCAAAAGGGTTGTTGTAAAGGGCTGTTTGAATAAAGAACATTTACAACATTTACATTTAAACAGGCAAGTCAACCATTAGGTTGACCTTCATATTTTCTTACTGATTGAATAATTGGAAAAATAAAAACCTAACATGTTTCACATTTTTTATCAACAAACGTTTATTGCAAATATATTTTATAGTGTGGAAGTCAAATGTTTAATAACTGAAGTTAGGAAAGGTTTAAAAGTCTGTCTTGTGGTCTTAAAGTTCCTGAATTGTAGGAAAAACACGGACACTGTCATTAGTGTTAGTCAGGGTTGAGTGACACAGCCCTTGAGAAGAGGAGTGTTTGGGAAAGACTGAGCCAGAGAAGCTGGAAATGAGTCAGTTTAGGAGGAACATGCCATCACATGCTCTCTGTCTGACTTTGACACATTCAAAGAAGTGACGAAACATTACTGTTCGTCTGTAAACACTGAGACGAAAAATAAAGAGTTTAACCGTTTGACAGAGAGCTGGCGTTAACGGTCAGAAAACTGAGAAAAGCGGCAGTTTTCGTTAAACTTTCAGGTATTTTCTCCACTTACCTCAAACTCAGGAGCGCCAGTGTGTCACAAACAGGATGTAAAGATGAAAAACATGTCCAGCAGCTGAAATATTCCCTAAAATAAACGTTTTATCCCTCCGTTTGTAACTTTTACTTTCATCAGCACGGAGATGTGTCCGCTGTCTCAGGAGGCAGACGTTAAAGCCACTCCTCGTCCTCGCGCACAAAATCTGCCTCCAATTAGGAGTTCGCTGCTGCGTTCAGGGGCCGTAGGAATTGTTTCAATCTCTCATTAAACGCAAATGATCCAACGAGTAGATCTGAGACAATTATAGGTTTTCAAGGTGACGTTTATGGGCGGAGGAAAGTTAAGGGGCAACCTCAAATGAACAGCTGTTTTTTCTCAAACAGCAACAGGCGGGCAGGGATCTCAGAGCTGAAGTTGGAGTCACACTGAAGGTCTCTTCCGCCCCCTGCCGTCGAAGAAGATCTTTGCTACTTCAATATTTGCTGATATTTCAGATTGTAGACATTTTAAGTGTCTCAAAAAAAAATGAAACAGGTTTCAGTATTACTATGTTGAGAAGACAGCTCAGAATATATGGAAGTGAAACAGTTTTTCATAGCACCATGTACTTTTGTCAAACATTGCGGGATTTCAACATAACAGGTGTTGAAATTCCCAACTTTCCCAAAAGCTCCTGAACAGTTCTTGATATCTCACCTATTTTCCTTTTAATGCTTTGCAATGTGTATTTTTTTTATTTCTTTATCGTTTTGGCTTTTAGTCCCCCATTCCCTGATTTGTCTCTTTCAATGGTCTTTTTATTGACATCAGTAGTAACACAATAAAAAGATTGGTTATGAAATGACATTTATTTCACTCATTGTATAACTACACTTATCTCTAAGGAGTAAGCAACAAAGCATAGCTATATACAAGATACCCACCCTCTCTCCCTTCCACAATATCAAAAGTAGTAAGGGGTACAGTAATATAAACAAAATAAATTAATCAATCAATATATTATAAATTATAAACAACTGGTTAAAACTAAAGGAAATGTAATGAAAGGTAATGAATGCACTAAAAGGATAGGAAGATAAAAAAAAAAAGCTCAGAAATGTCCAGTCCCTAATTTCTGCTCCCCTGAAACTTTAAATTTGGTGTTCAATGCTGGTTTGTTTCATGATTTTTTAAATTAGTTTTGTGAAAATTCTTCAATCCCACCATCACGAATATCAACACTTTTTGTTTTGAATGTTGATTTTTCTCCATAGCTTGGGGACTTGTGTTTGAGAGAAGTAAAAGGGAAAAAAAGTTGAAATGCATTTTAGAATATACAATATATGATCAATAACGCACAGGTCTGGACTGCAGCAGGTCAGTCTAGTCTCTGCACGCTTTTACTCCGAAGCCAAGCTGTTGTTACACGAGCAGAATGTGTCTTCATTGCCTTGCTAAAATAAAGAGACATTCGTGAAAAAGACATCTCTTGGATGGTAGCATATGTCCTCTAAAACCCTGGACCTTTCAGCATTAACGAGATCAGCAGGTTCCACCCAAAATGGCGGCCGAAATGGGCTTCCTTCGCAGGGTGGCTGGGCTCTCCCTTAGAGATAGGGTGAGAAGTTCAGTCATTCGGGAGGAGCTTGGAGTAGAGTCAATGCTCCTACGCGTTGAGAGGAGCCAGATGAGGTGGCTCGGGCATCTGGTCAGGATGCCTCCTGGACGCCTCCCTGGTGAGGTGTTCCGGGCACGTCCCACTGGTAGGCGGCCCTGTGGAAGACCCAGGACACGCTGGAGAGACTATGTCTCTCAGGCTGGCCTGGGAACGCCTCGGGATCCCCCGGGTAGGGCTGGACGAGGTGGCCGGGGAGAGGGAAGTCTGGGCTTCCCTGCTTAGGCTGCTGCCCCAGCGACCCGACCACGGATAAGCGGAAGAAGACGAGACGAGAGACGAGCAGGTTACCCATGCCATAGGCACTAACACACTAACAGATGCTGCCTTTTGACCTGCTGGAAAAATCTCTGGTTGTCAGCAGGCCAGGGTAATGTCTATTTATAATAGACAAGTCTTGAGAAAGGCTAAAGCCATTCTGACCTGTCCCAATCATCCACTTGGGAACGAGTTTGAGCTTTTGCCCTCAGGCCGTCGTTTTAGGGCTCCTAGGAGGAGGACTAAAAGACTTCAGGTCTCCTTTATCCCCAGTGCTATTCATTTACTTAATGGCAATTAACCCTAAGGTTGCTCTTAATTCTTGCACTTTGATTGCTCCTTGCACTTCCGCACATTGCACTTTTAGATTACTTGGTAGAAATTTTCCATTTTGGTATGAGCTCTGAACTAAACTTTTAATGTTTTTGTGTATTTTTATGTTCTATAACTTTTATGTTTTTAAACCCTGTTGTTGTTACCTTGTCTTTTGTGTGCCCTGCTGCAAAACTAATTTCCCTCCACGGGACAATAAAGAGATTCTGATTCTGATTCTGATTCTGATTTGCTCTGATAACAGTCTGGATGGTCCTTTTCCTCTTTAGCCTGGAGGACACCACGTCCATGATGTCCAAAAACAGTCTGAAATGTGGACTCAGACCACAGCAGACTTTTCCACTTTGCCTCAGTCCATCTCAGATGAGCTCGGCCCAGAGAAGCCGGCGGTATTTCTGGATGTTGTTGATATTTGTTTTTGCATGGTAGAGTTTGACCTTGACTTTGTAGATGTAGAGATGACTTGAATATAATTTAGCACTTCCCATGGGAGTCAAAGTGATGATGCATGTCCTACTTAGCACACCAAAATTCAATTTAACATAACTTTGCATCGCAATGATTAAAACAACGTTACCAAAGAAAACCAGATATGTTAAATTCTACCCAAAAACATGGTGAACAGAAAGTGTCCTCCTTGTGCTCAAATTCCAGCAAAAAGCAACTATAGGTGCACAGGTAAAGTAAATGAACTGATCACCAAAAACCACACCCACTAATCAGTGCGTGCACCAAAACCCACCTACACCCAAAAGCATCTTACTTACATGTTTGGCTCCAACAAAAGTCGTTCAATTAAATTCAATAAGCCTTCAGTGCTGGTTTTCAGCCTTGTTTGTTTGGCAGAGGTCATTTAAATTCAGGGATATTTATGTTTAAAGAATAAGAACAAATCAAATCATTGTTTGGCTCCATTAACACTTAAGAGCAATTTTGTGTTGAAGACCACACTATCTGAGACCAAGACTTGCCCAAGACCAGAATGCACCGAGACTGAGACAAGCCTAGATCGAGACAAGACCAAGACCATCAAAACCAATTTTAAAAACTATGACAACGTTGAACAGTTAAGAGGGGACAGTCACAACACCAGGAAGGTTGCAGTCATCACAGCGGGAAAAAGCACATGAATTGAAGCTTTTTGCTGTTTTAGCAAGTGTTCCTCCTTATTCACATCAATGAAGTTGAAGAATAGCAGATCTGTGCTGGTCTTGATTGGTCTTGATGGAAAATCCTGAGTCTGGCAAGCCAGGGACCAAGACAAGACCGTGTAAAAAAGCTCTCAAGACAAGACCAAGACCTTCAAAATGTGGTTTCAGGACCAAGACCGGCTCGAGTAATACAACACTACTTCAGAGAACAGAGAAAACCACAAACAAATCAAAAACAGATATTTTGTTGGTGTGGGATCAAAAGGTTTTAGAAGCCAACAGTTGAACATGTGAAGACATCAAAAGGAACAAATATTTAGGACAATACTGTATAAATTAGAAAAGGAAGAAATGTTTGTAAAAAAAAATGTGAAAATAACTTAAATTAGGTGATATTGAGTTCGCAAACACAAAAATTGGTTTTTCATGACTCTATGTGTACATGTATATCATCATATCAGCACATGGTTAAGTATTTAGAATAATAATGATGGTATTGGAGGTAATAATAATCGTAGCTTTTATCTTTTTATATCATAAAACATCAACAGGAACAAACAATGACATGCTTAACACATTTAATATTCCTGAATTTAATGACCTCTGCCAAACAGTTGAGCTGGGAGTTTAAAGGTTAAGTGCAGAGATTTCTCCAGATGCTCTGAAATTTTTTATGATATTTTGGGCTGTAGATGACAAAACCCTTTAATTCATTGGAATTATATTTCAAGATACATTGTTCTTAAACTGTTGGACTGTTGCTCATGCAGTTGTTCACACAATGGAGAACCTCATCCCATCCTTACTCATGATTGGCTGAGCCTTTCAGTCATGCTCTTTCAGATCCAATCCTGACATTGAACTGTTTCCGATTAACTTATACACCTGTACAACTTTTCCAGACTTTGTTAGGATAAGATAAGATAAGATAAACCTTTATTAGTCCCACAGGGGGAAATTCCAGTTTTACAGTAGCAGCAGGATACAAGAGAAATATCAGAAAGAGATTTACAAATGAAACGATAAGTAATTAGAATTAAGAAAAGAAAAATAGCATAAATACAACTAAGTGACAATAAATGAAGAGAACGTGAGCCTTTCATCAATATTCAACTTCCTTATGAAGGAAAAGAAGTAAAAATTAGGTGGAAATAAGACTGACTGATATATACTATATCAGTCAACTATATACACAGTATTAACTTAACCTGTCCCAGCATTTTTGGCACCTGCTGCAGGCATCAAATTCAAACTGAGAGATTATCTGTAAGAAAACAATGAAGTTTATCATTTTAAATACTAAAAAATGTCTTGTTTTAGTTTGTTTCCTATTAAACAGCTTTTTAAAACCTGCCTTAAACTTTCCACCATACAGTGAGATTGAAGTCCTCCTGCTGTCAATGCCTCAGGTATAAAGCAGTGTCAGAGTTTGGAGAGTGAATGGCTCTCTGCTCCCTCCTCCTCCTCGCTGCTCTTGAATGTTTTTTAGCCTTTTAAACTCATCAGTCAAAGCACCTGTCCTCTCTGTCAACAGTGTGCTCCCTGCCGTCCTCAGAGGAGCCTCCACCGTCCTTTAAATGAAGACGGACTGCTGTGTCTGTCTGCACCGGTGGGGTTTGCTCTGCCTTGGCCGAGTCTCACCTGATGAATCACTCTGTGTTTGTCATTGCTCTGTTTGTTTGGAGAGTCTTTTTATAGTGGGTAACTTTCTGTCTATGCTCTGGTTTGACACAGAGATGTGTTTATTAAAGCCTGAGCTTCACAGGGACGACTCCACTCTCTCTCTCTCTCCTACTTTTTAATGGTCCCAGTTTCTGTGTTTACAAAAACCCACTTTGGGTTACTTGTGAGCTTTTAAAGCCTTCATGAGATGTTTGCTCTTGTCTCTCGCCTCAGTGTTGCTTGGCTCGGTGTCTGCTCAGTGGAGAAGGGTCCAAATAAACCACCAGTTTCCTCAGCTTTACTGGACATCTGTGTAAAGCTGTCTCTGGCAGTGTTTGCTTAATAAGCACTTGTTTGTGTTTTCACTTACAATTATTTGTGGTCCCCTCTGAGTAATTTTTGCTTTGAACCACATGCAGAATTGAGTCTTTGTTGGCTTTTGGATTGGTCTGTGTACCCACCAATCAGAGAGCCTCCTCTCAGAGCAGCTGATTCTGTTTCTTCTGGTTTAACACTCTTTCTAAATCTAATCAAATCATCAAATCAAACTTCATTTATATAGCAATTTTCATACAAAAATGTAGCACAGAGTGCTTTACACAGTGTTGATGAAAAGCATCATAAATAAAAGACAATAATAAAGCACACTGATGTACCCAGTACGTACTGAGGAAATGCCATCTTAAAGGTTTAAAAATGAGAAAACACTGGAGGTTAGGTTAAAAGTGTAAAATTAAATATATCATAAAATAAAATTAAAATAAAAGAATAAATAATAAATTAAAAAATAAGATAGAAAAACTAGAAAATAAAATAAGGAAAGATAGCAAAGATATAAAGATAAAAAATAAAATAAGATAAAATAATAAAATAATAAATCTAATCAAATCATCAGAGGGAAAATTAGACCCTAATTTTGTTACTTCAACTGGATGTAAATTAGCAGAATCGTCTGCCCCACTCTTTAAGTGGAGCTTTAAGCAGAATTTCAGGAGCAGGACCACACCTCAACCACACCTCTTCCTGTGTTCCTATAAATTCTAACCAACCATTTCCCTCTTGTTTCGCACACTCGACACACCCCTCCCTCCCTCCCCTTATTTAAAACTTCTTTCTTCCTTCCTTCCTCAGGGCCTTAAAGAGGGGGTTCGTTGTGCTCAGGAGCTACGGTGAATTCCCCATGAAGTTTTCCCAAACCGTTATCCGCTTCACCTACCTACTGTGTTGTTTGTTATCCACTGTACGCAATAAATAATTGTCAAATTCATCCTGTTGATGGTGTGGTCCTTACTCTCTAAAAAACTGAATATTCTCTCAGTTTATGATATAAATACTCATCAGATATGTGTGTTTATTTATAAATACATGTTCTTACCTTCCTCTTTACCATCATCATTTAGAAATCTTTTCAAATTAAATTCACAGATTCGCTCATTTAATACCAGACAGGTTAATCATCTTCACCTTCCCTTTTATAAAACTAAACACAGTCAGTTCAACATCAGGTATCATGGTGTAAAAATATGGAATGATAAAAGACATGTAGCTGAGAGCTCATCATCGTTACATGTTTTTAAAAGGAAAATGTCTTTACATTTAATTCACAAAGTTTGATTTTACTTTGTTTTGTTTTTTTCCCATGTTTTAAAATTGTATTCTGATTTTGTCAACTGTTTTAATGGTCTCTATATTTTTTGTTTCTTTGTTAAATCTGTCTATGTTTGTTTTATTGTTGATTATTGTTATTTGTTTTTGTTTCTTCACATATGGTTGAACACATGTTTGCATTTAGTACTTTGGGTTCTGACTGAAATCTTGACTCTTCTCTGCTTTTCATATAGAAAGGTGAGGTCCTTCTTGACCTCTCCTGAAACATTTCTAGTTTGATCTTATGTATCTTTTATAGTACAAATCTAATAAACAAATAAACAAACAGATGTTTGCAAGAGTGAATCAAGATATCCACATTGTGACCCTCTGCTATTTTGTTGTTGTTAAAAAGCAATGTTCAATTTGTAATTTAGTTTTACGTCTCTTGCCTAAAGTAATTTTTAGTTTTAGTCATAATTAAGTCATCTAAATTGTTTTAATTTTACTCTAGTTTTAGCTGATCACATTTCACAACACTTGACTAAATCTTCTGAAAATTAGTCGACTAAAATATGGAGTGGAGAGTTTAAAGCATTTTTCCTGTTTCCTTAAATTTCTGAAGTCATGTTTTACACTTGGAGAAAATGAAACATCTAGTAACTCTTTATGGAATGTTAGTAAAGTCTGAATGTCTAAATGAACAGAAACAAATGTTCCTTTTGTGTGAAATGCAGTCATCTTTATGTATTCTACCTAGCAGAGCATCTCAGTTACAATACCAGAACTGACAACAAACAGTGAACCTGCTCTACATGAATATATCAATTTATAAAGAGAGCAGCTCTGATTGGATCACTCCACAACTTATCCCAACACCATGAAGCTAAAGCAGCTATTATAGGTAGGGATGTCCCGATCCAATATTGATATCAGATATCAGTCTGCTATCAGCAAAAAACAAATGTTGGATTATATCAGCCTGCATTCAAAATCTTCAATAAAAGTCCTCTGATTCAAGCAGTCTGTTCTTATCTATTTTTTATTTATTTATTTCAGTTGTAGAATATACTTATATTTAAGTTAAGCACTGTGGTTATTTTGCAATTTAAAAATATGTGCTTTTGTTATTATTGGATTTATTGAGTTTACTTTTCAGGGACATCTAATTTATTTTTTTATTCTTTTTAATTGTAGTATGTTCTTATGTTTAAAGTTAAAACATTTTAACCAATTGGTTAATAACAAATGGGTCAGTTTTTCTCTTACCTACTATTGCTGACTACTGTTCTCTGTTTGATTTATTTGATTTACTTGATCAAGCCTTTTCTTACAGTCCATACTACAAAATAAGTAATAAAAGTATGTTTGATTCCTGTTCATATCGTATCGGAGGTGAAAAAGTTGTATCGGGACACCCCTAATTATTGGATGTCCCTCCAAACTCATCCAGCCTTTCCTTTTGGATTCCTAACTTGTCTCTACTTTCTACATGAACAAATTAGGTCTGACTGGATTAAGTCTCTGTCAGACATTTTAGTCTCGTTTTTATTTGTTGATGAAAATGTTAGTTTAGTTTGAGCTTTTTGTCTATGTGCACTTTTTTTTATGAGTTATTGTATAGTTTTTGAAGAAGGTTGATGATGAAACAATGATGATGATTGGATGATTGGATCGTTCCTCCACTATTCCCACCCTATGTTCCACATGATGAAGTTAGGATTAAGTCTCTGTCAAACATTGTAGTCTAGTTTTATTGACTGAGGAATATTTTCAGTTTTTGTCAGGGAAAAAGGTTGTTGAAGAAAACTATGATGAAATAATAATTCAGCAAAATTCATACGGTATTAATGTTGTTGATTGAAAGACAGTGATGTAACCTTAAAGGTGCTATGAGGAGAATCTATTACCGGCGACATTAGGACTCTGCTACCCATGAGCACGGGCGGCGACTGTCGTAATGCTGCGTTCCAGTAACCTTGGACCTGGGAGTGACGTCATCTCCAAGTTATCAGCGTTCCAGTTGAAGTCGGAAAAAAACATGCCAATCTACCGGGCTATTGTTAGCTGTTGTTAGCTCGGGAGTGGCGAGGTTTCACCGAGTTCCCAGGAAATTCCGACTTCGGGTTACGTTCCAGTCGCAGTTTCCTACTCCGAACTTGGAAATTCCTACTTCTGACTACAACTGGAACACACTAAAAGACCCAAGCCAAAGCGTGTGTTTGTTGTGATGCTAATGAATGCAGCTCAGACCTTCCTCAGAACTCTGCATTGCTTTACAACTTCTTTTGTCAACAACTTACAGGATGCAAAGCGACGAGGTAATGTATCTCTTTCTAGGTAATAATATAAATTTGCTCTGGTTTTAATTGTCTTGTTCCCGAAGTTGAGTATCCAGGCCAGTCCAGCCCTGTCCGACCGGACCGGAAGTGCTCAGGAATAGCATTTATAGATGACCAATGTAGATGCTATAAAACTCATCTTAAAGTGTGTATTTCAATCAGGCATATATCTAAAAGTTAGACTTTTTTGTAATTACTTAGAAACTCCTCACAGTCCCTTTAAATTAAATTCAGTTGTAAATCTGTCATAGGAAATACAGTAATAATGCTGTAAAATTAAAATAGACTGTTACTATAAAGACATTTACAGTAACTTACTGGCATGTTGTCGCCAGTAAGTTATCGTAAAATTTACAACCTTCTTACAGTGCACTTAGTAACTGTAATCAATGACGGTGAAGGACCAAGTAGTTAGAAAAGAGCGAGTCTGCATGTTTTGTGTGTCAGGAACAAATTTTGATTAGTTGAAACTCTCGCTCCTGTTGATTTTTACATTTCTTGGAGGATGAAGAGAAAAGAACACTCATCTTCAATCATATCTTAAAGCGTTAAAATCAGAATTTTATTGCTTTAAACCATAAAAATACAGTCATACTGTTGGCATATATGAAGATTTGTCATACTGCTTAAATATCTGAAGCCATTTCCGAACACAGAGTATGATGGTTGGAGCTTTGGCTGCATTGGTAGCAGTATTACAGCGGCAGCAGAGGTAATATCAGGGCCAGTGAAAGGGAAAGCATTCCCCTCATTAGTGGGAATTATTACGAGCCTCCGGCGAGCAGACAGCGGAGCAGTTTATCGGCCCACCCACTCGCTGAATAAATCAAACAGGAGCAGATTGACTCTAAACTGTGGTGTATCGAGAAGGGCCGGGACAGGAGCGGAAAGGAGAGGGCCCGCTGGGGAAATCAGCCAAGAAGATGGGGTTATGGGGGGGTGGCGCCTCAATCAGGGCCTGACGTTTCTTACGGTCGGGTCTCTGGTAGCGGAAGTTTAACGGAGGGCGCAGAGCCACAAGGCCTTCGACTTCCTCAGAAGATGAATCAAAGGGAAGAGCAGGCTGTGGAGGATTCTGCTGGTTAACTAGACCTTCAGAAGACTCACTGGAGGAAGAGTCGAGAGGGTCGGAGGGGTTGACGATGACAGGGTGATCAGAGGGTGCAGGGGGGACGGGTGCAGGGTCAGAAGGAACTGGTTCAATAACTGGAGGCAGAACGGGATCAGAAGGGACAGGGGGAATGAGCACAGGGTCAAACGGCGATGGCTCAACAACAGGAGGCTTTACAGGATCAGAAGGAAAGAGGTCTTGGTTGTTAAATGGGTCATCGATCACAGGCGGGAAGGTCGGGATGGCGGGGTCCAGTGGGAGGTCATGGCCCTGAGGCTGCACCGGTCTGAGGACGTCCACATTCTGCAGACACAGTCACACAAAGTTACATTTACTTCAGTCTAACTGCAAAATAAAGTATCTGTCATGCAGTTTTTCATTCCTGCCAGCAGCCTGTAAAGTGAGAAGACAACATAATTGCAGCACAGAAGCGTACAATTTTAAACACGGACATATATTGAATCACACACAAGCTCAGGCTACGTTTTAACACAGAAGAAATGACAGTTTAATTATACAGCCAGAGGCATTCATTCACAAAGTTAAGTAATCATTTCAAAGGTTTTTGAATCACAAACAAGTCATGCTGTGGGTAACTCTCATTTTGAAGCAGTGGAAGTACCTTTGAGCTGTAGTCTTTCAAATGGCCAGCAGGGGGAGACTCTTTTTGTTTTTATTATGGGGTTTTATATCCAAGAAAGGGTCCCAAACAACACAAAAACACAAAAACCGAACCATCCCAGCCCCCCAAAACCCACCCCTTTTGCATTACAGTATTCCAATTCCTACTGGAGGCATTTAGCCACCAGGTTGTAGTTCTCAATCTCAATAAAATAAATTTTGAGTATATATAACTGCTCTAAGTATGAAAGTATTTGTATGCCATCTGAGTTTGAGTTCGAATATCTTCAGCATTAACATCAGATGTTGCATTTAAAAAACCACTGAATTCCTAGCATGCTTTCCATGTCACATTTACATTTTTAAATGATAAAGTTAATTCATTGCAAAAAAAAAAAAAAAAAAACTGTGTCTCAAAATATTCCGTTTTTAAAATTTCAATATAAAAAGTAAACTTCAAAAAATTCAGCTTAAAGGGACTGTGAGGAGAATCTGTTTCCGGCGACATTAAGACTCTGCTTCCCATGAGCACGCGCGGCGACTGTCGTAATGCTGCGTTCCAGTAGCCTCGGAAATGGGAGTGACATCATCTCCAACTTATCAGCGTTCCAGTTAAAGTCGGAAAAAAACATGCCGATCTACCAGGCTATTGTTAGCTGTTGTTAGCATGCCCTGTGTTGTTGTATGAAGAATTTGATTATCACTATGGCAGCATTTTTGTAAATATAAGTCCAACAATACGATGTATACAGCTGATCTACAGCGACACACCCCAGTCAGAAGAGCAAATAAATGGATTATTACAGGAGCTAAATAACTGTTCACACTGGGGGCATCCATCTTCCATTGTCAACTCGGGGGTGGCGAGGTTTCAGTGGGAAATTCAGACTTCGGGGGACGTTCCAGATGTAGTTTCCTACTCGGAGCCCAGAAATTCCAACTCCCAACTACAACTAGAACGCACCACAAGCCAAAGCGTGTGTTTGTTGACGCTAACAAAAATGCTACTCGGACCTTCCTCTGAACTCTGCATTGCTTTGCAACTTCGTTTTTTCAACAACTTACAGGATGCAAAGCGACGAGGTAATGTATCTCTTTCTAGTTACGCAGCGGTAGTTTTTGATGTGTGACAACAAGAAATTTTTGGAAAACTTAGTATCATAGTTTTGTAGCCGGCTATATAACGCTACTTACAGCCCGGTGCTCTAAGACGTGTAATATAAATAATAAAATAATATAAATTTGCTCTAGTTTTAATTGTCTTGTTCCCGAAGTTGAGTATCCAGGCCAGTCCAGCCTTGTACGACCCGACCGAAAGCTAAGGAATAGCATAAATATATCACCTATTTTGATGCTATAGAACTCATCTTAAAGTGTGTATTTCCATCAGGCATATATCTAAAAGTGAGACTATTTTGTAATTATTTAGAAACTCCTCACAGTCCCTTTAAATTTTTTTTTCAAACCCAAATTCCTGGAGTTGAATTTTGTAAGTTTAAGTTTTTGGGGTTTTACTACTAATACACCAAATTTTTTGATGTTGATTTTTTTTATATTGCATTTTTAAAAGTGTAATTTTTGACGGCATTGAATTTTGTTACACTGAATTTATGTAATATTATGAAAAATAATAACATCAAAAATTTGGTGTACAAACAATTCAACCCCCAAAATGTCAGCATAAAAAATAAACACAAAAATCAGCTTAAAAATCAGTGGTTTTGCACTTGAATTTTTTGATGATGCACTTCTTGATGATGAATTTTTTACACTGACTTTTTTAAGCTGAATTTTTTTAGAGTAGATTTTTTATATTTAAGTTTTAAAAACTGAATGTTTTTTGACACTAAATGTATTTTATCATTGAGAAAAAATAAGTGGCAGAAATAAATATGCATGCTATAAAGTCATGGGTTTTGAAATTCAATTCAAAATCTGATATTGATGCTAACATAATTCAGTCTCAGAAATTTAAATTCAAACTCAGATGGTAAGCGTATGCTTCGATATTCTCATACCTGTATTTTGAACATCTCACAGGACACCTGGACCTCAACATCGACATCCAAGTCTGCACGCACAGATCCTGTACAGAAACCTGCAGTCTGAGCAGAGGGAGACATTTATAGATTTATTTTTAAAAGAGCTGCCAGAGAAAAACAGCAGAATGGACAGGAGGGACTAAAACATACCAGTAAATAACACGATTAAATAGGAAGAGGAGAGGAGGCTTTGTCAGGCTTCTACTCAAGGACCAATTACTGCAGACATCTCACATTTAAAATGAAACTAGCATGTCATCGGTGAAAGCAAACACAACACTATTCAAATCATATTTTATCTTTTTAAATCAGCATTAATTACTGTAATAACAGTGTCAGACTGTCAGTGTGAGACATACTTTCTCATATAATGGAGCAACATGTGACAGATTTTTTTAACACATATACACTCAGCATTTTCTACATCTCATGGGTTAGTTTGCTTCTGTGGATTAAACTGGAAACAGGGCTGGAACATGGCAACATGGACATTAGTCCAATTCCAAAAACTCAGAATTCATCCATTTGACGTTGTCCTTGTTGGCCATTTTATTGTCAATAAATAAGTACACTTTACGAAATTCCCACCCATTACTGCCATTAAAGGGACTATGAGGAGAATCTATTACTGTCGACATAAAGACTCTGCTACCCATTAGCACACGCAGCGACTGTCGTAATGCTGTGTTCCAGTAACCTCGGAACTGGGAGTGACATCATCTCTGACTTATCGGCGTTCCAGTTGAAGTTTGAAAAAAAACATGCCGATCTACCAGGCTATTGTTAGCTGTTGTTAGCACGCTCTGCGTTGTTGTTCACAAATATCTCATGAATAATGTGATTATCTCTATGGCAGCATTTTTGTAAATATAAGTCTAACAATACTATGTATACAGCTGATCTAGAGCGACACACCCCAGTCAGAAGTGCAAATAAATTGATTATTACAGGAGCTACATAACTGTTCACACTGGGAGCATCCATCTTTGACTGTCTACTCGGTGGTGGCGAGGTTTCACAGAGTTCCCAGTAGGATATTCAGACTTTGGGGGACGTTCCAGCTGCAGTTTCCTACTCGGAACCTGGAAATTCCTACTTCTGACTACAACTGGAACTCACCACAACACGTTACCGAAGCCAAAGCGTGTGTTTGTTGTGTTGCAGCTCAGACCTTCCTCAGAACTCTGCATTGCTTTACAACTTCTTTTTTCAACAACTTACAGGATGCAAAGCGACGAGGTAATGTATCTCTTTCTAGTTACGTAGCGGTAGTTTTTGATGTGTGACAACAAGCAAGTTTCGAAAAACTTAGTATAGTAGTTTTGTAGCCGGCTATATAACGCTACTTACAGCCCGGTGCTCTAAGACGTGAATAATATAAATTTGCTCTAGTTTTAATTGACTTGTTCCCGAAGTTGAGTATCCAGGCCAGTAGAGCCCTGTCCGACCCGACCAAGAAGCTAAGGATTAACATTTATAGGTAACCTATTTTGATGCTATAAAACTCATCTTAAAGTGTGTATTTCGATCAGGCATATATCTAAAAGTGAGACTTTTTTGCAATTACTTAGAAACTCCTCACAGTCCCTTTAAGTACTGTCATGTTACTTTTCATATGTTACTGGTCAATATGGTAAATGACACTGAAAGAGTGGCTTTCACTTTTGTCACTACATTCATGAATCAAAGATACAGTATAAGTCGTAATTAGATGATATTGTCAGGATGAACAAAACATTTCAGTTTCACATTTTTTTTTCCCACAAACTTTATCTGCAGTTCCTAACACCCATTGTAAAGTTCCATAAGCTTTTTTGTCCAAAGCTTCTGTCACATAACCTTTGCAGTGCAGCTGGATCCAGCCAAATCAGAGCAGGAAGTAAAGTAAAGTACAATAAGACGACAGCAGGAAGTGACTACTCATACAGAGATTAGCATAGATGCTAACAGCAGCAGTAGCAGTTTTATCAGATCTGGACCACACTTCTTTTTTTAAGAGAACAACAAATGGTAATACTACAAACTTCTCTAAAGAAAGAATTCTTTCACTCCACTTGTGACGGGTTTTGAAGACTTTTTTTTTGTAAAGTGTCTTACGTTCTGTCCTGAAAATGTCAAGGGCGTTCTCAGACACTTACAAAAGTTGAGCTCGACTTACATTTTCTACAGTTCCTGCCGTGCAATTAGGCTCTAGACGCAAGGATTCAGTGTCTATTATCAGGCTGATCCATGTACAGTGTATATATTTGTATGTATAAATTGGATAATGGTTAAGTAAAGTTAAATTATACATATTTTTAATGATAACAATGCTAATTTTATAATTTATTATGATAAAGGTTGTAACTGAAAGTTTGTCAAACTCAATATCATCTATTTTAAGTCATTTTTGTTAATTAATTTACAAACATTTCTGTTTTTTTCTATTTGATGTTGTCCTGAATGTTTCTGCATCTTTTTATCATCACAGTTTTTCGGCACCCTAAAACATTGACATAAACAATCGATGATATACCATGTTTTTTTTTTTTGACCAAATTAGCTATTCCTGAATTTATTGATCTCTGTCAAACAGTTGAGCTGGGAGTTAAAGACTTAATATAATACAACAGCAACAACAAACAACAAGGAAAAAAGAAATAATAATAAAATTAGTAACTAATCATGTAGTAGTAGCAGTGGTAGCAGTACTAGTTTATTTCAAACATGCAAGAAATAAATTACATATATTACATGCATACAAATGTGGCAAAATACCAATACAAAAATAATCGAAGTCTCCTCAGTTGAAAAGTTACGATGATTGATTTCACCCACATGCTCGAAAAGAAGTGGGAAGAAGTACAAACTTATGTAATCCCACCCCCTCTCCATTAAGTATAAAACGTCAATTATTCCATGTCCTGTTTGATATCAATGCAATTACTAAATCTCATACAAAGTAATATATGTATAATTGTATATATGCATACACATAAAACACTTGATAGGATTAAAAAAGAGAGGACTGCCAGCCTATTGTAAAAGCTGATTGGCCATGCTAATACATAAAGTTTACACCGGTAAAGGGGTCAGAAGTCCAGAGTACAATCCAAGATGTCCATGTAGAGGGTCAGAATGGAGTTAGAGAGCGAGCATGGGTTTCATATTATTTGATTTATACGAATAATGAAAACGTCTCTAAACAGAATTAAAGATAAATCTCCCATGTAGACTACCCACTAGCCACTTACACTTTTATTTAGAGGTTAACAGTCACATGAGTGTTAAAGTTCCCACCATACTGTATCACATATCTTTTAAACGTCATAATATTACCCAGCCCTCACTGTGAATCTATATATCTGGACTCTCATTGTTAAGTACCTCTGAGTCAGACCCGGCTGTTGGTTGTTGGCAGGTTCCTCTCTCACTCACTCCCTCCGGACACACTTGGACCGTGTACTCCACAAAGCTGACTTTCACTGGCACCACCTGTAAAAACGAGACAGCCAGAAAGAGCCACGTATAAACACACGACTTCAGGAGGATACAGAGAGGTGTAAAAGTGCTGCAGCGCAACAGCTTTCATCTTGTTTCTGGAGCATAAAAATGTTCTTTTCTAAGGTGAATTATTCACAAAAAAGAGCATTAAACTGAGCTTTTTTCCCAGAGCAGACCTACAATTTCTTGTTTTCTTACCAAACAAAGCGCTGGCTAGACAGTTAAGACTGAAGCGCCCACAGTAATCCTGAGCACTTACATCATCACGGTTATTGTGGAGCACCAGAAAGTCTCACCAAAGGTGGACCATGCTCTCTGCTCATGGACATCCAGGTGGGCTGCTGTTGAATTATCCAATAAATGCACCTTATCGTTAAGTAAGATCAGCTTTGGAGCTTTGTTTAAGTTGGAGATTGCTGGGATGCACAGTGCTGCCATAATAACAGTTTCTCAAGCAGGAGTTCCTTCTTCCAAAGGAACCATTGTGACCGTTTAGTTTTCCTAATTCAGGTCTGCTGCCTGTCCTCAGAGTCAGAACCAAACATGGAAAAGCTGCTTTCAGTGTTTACGCCCCACTGGTCTGAACAATTGATCAGAAAATCTATTTTAAATCGAGGTTAAGACTCATTTACCTTTGATTAGATCAGTGCTTCTCAACTGGCTTCAGGACTCACTATCAAACCTCAGTGACAATTCAACAGATTTTCAACTTCTCAAATATGTTTAATAAAAATTTGCTGCCCTTTGAAAATAATTTTAGTGAGATGCTGCATGTGGACATTCTTGAGAGGGAAGTATACCCTTTAACATTTAATTAGCTGCTCTTTCTTTGACCCCTTTGACTTCCAAAATAAGAATTGCATTTCCACCGAATTATTTGTTGATGTGTTCCTGCCTCATTATTTAGCACCATTTCAGGTTTTATTTTTCAGATTACCCAACTGGGAAGCAGATATGCAGGTCAGCCAGCTGGTTGGCTTGCCTGTTAAGGGTTATTCTAGGAGTGAATGGAGTTATTTATTTCTGCAACAACATTTTTGTTTTTCATATTAAAACATCCCATAGGGCAAAATTTAGATATGTAGCTGTTGACCCAGGTTTCTGAGGAATCATAGGTACACTTGTTGTCGCCAAATTTATTTCCCTTAACTAAATTATGATTGTTAGAGGATCTGAACATATGTGAAAAAAAATTTCCTCCTCCGGTGTGTGCTTTTTCTGATAGATTTCTGAGGAGCTATGCAGCGACGATTAACTTCTGATTTATTCTAGTTTTCACATAATCATATTCATGAACAGTAGTGCCACCCAGTGGATGCATTTTGGTGTTACAAACACTATTCAGAGAGGTGAATAAGGAAAAACAAGCAAAGATGTGCTTTCAGAGTTTAACAGTGGTATGCAGCGAAAAGTCAACCGTACGGTCATGATGCCAGTCAAAGGGTTAAAACCAAGAAGTGCATCTTAGGAACTCGAGGATTCAAGACTAACCAAACTAGAGCTGTGTTAACCCTGCATTAGTGGATGCATACTGAACGTCTTGATTAATAACATTCAATATACAGCAAATAATAAGTCATTGACCACGGGACTGTCTCAACACTAAAGTAACTTCAACCTTTTTAACAGACTCAAAGGTGTTTTTATGCACAAACATGAAATAAAACAGTCCAGCTACTAAGAAGTATTCAAAAATGTAGTTTATAACAAACAGCTCTCTATTATATTGCATGTCAGTTAGCTCAACAGGGAATTATATTATTATGCCTGAAAAATCGTCTTCAAAATAAAGGCACAGCATTTTTTTCCAAACATTTCTTTTTGCCTTTTCTTTAAAAAGGGTCTGTGGCCCATTTTGAATCATGACCCACCAGTTGAGAATCACTGGATTAGATTATACTTTTAAAACTTTTGTCTGACTTTTTTAAAAGCAGCACTGCGCTAATTGATAATATATTTTAGATTCACAACACTGTATTGTACCTTTAAAACATGCCTTAATTAATTTTAATCAAAAATGTATTTCTTCCCTATTTTATCTCCTTTTGTAGCTCAGCTTTTTCTTTTCTTTTCTTTTTTTCTTTATTATTTTTGTTTTTCTGTGTTTTATTCTGATGTTTTTCCCCCTCATCATTGTGTTCTGATGTTTTGTGTGGAGAACTTGGTAACACGATTGGTATGTCAGACTAGTCGACTGCAGAGCCATAAATTCATGCAGCGGCTTGCCCGTCAATTATGACAGACTAGACAAGTGAAATTGACTGCATGAAACAACTGATGTGATGATGGTGGGCGACACTGAAGACTGTAAATAAACACTCTGTATTTTGAGTTCAGTACTTTTGTTAGTGTCTACAAACATGATGTTGAATGGGATGTTAGTTTTTTGTCCCCCTCCATGTTCCCCTGCTCTTTCTCTCCAACATTCCTATTTTACAGTCTGTAATAACTCCTCTTCATCACATCAAAAGGGCAGGGGAGCTTTTTTTCAAAGCTTTGCAGCTTTTCCTGTCTTGTAGCTCTAAAGGCACAAACCTCAGTTTGTTTATATCAGTGATCATTACACAGGCAGAGGTCTCCTTTAACAAAGTATACGTGTGCCATCTGAGTTTAAACTGGAATTTCTAAAGCTGATTTTTTTAGCATCAAAATCAGACTGTGCATGTTTAAAAACTAAATATGCATGCCAGAAATGGCTTTGAAAGTTTGAAAGTCTGATTTTGATGCAAAAAAAATCCTCTTTAGGAATTAAATTTCAAACTCAGATGGCACACATATACTTCCATACTCTGTGCTCTCATTGGTCAATGTCTCTGACATGGAGGAGCAGATTGTTGGGTGCAGGACAAAAATCAAACCTGCTAGAGTTTCGGTCATGGTCTCGTGTGACGTCGCAGACTGATCTGTTGTTGTCGGTCATTATGACAAGCTACACGAGATGGAACAGCCCGATTTTGGTGGCTGACAGGTGTCCTATGACTGTCGGGCTGTGCCATAATCCTGCATAAATCATGCAGTCTGACTTTGGTATTATGGTGCATTCCAGTCAACCTCTGAGGTTGGATTCTTCCTAGTTACAAATGTGATACGTCACTGGGAATGCACCCTTTGCTCGTAATCTCCTACTAGGATGTCTGTCGATTCTTTTAACTGCTCGTAAGTGAAAACACTACTGTCTTCTGCAGTATTAAAAAACATGCGTAAGGGGTGCTGGTTTGGCGGAGTGGTTAGCAACCAGCCACCCCATGTACTTGCTTCTGCCGGTCCAGGTTCGAATCCCACCTGTGACCGGTTTGCAGAGTGTCTTCCCCTACTCTCTCACCTCCTTTCACAAGCCTATCCACTGTCTCTCTCCTATTAATAAAGGCACAAAATGCCCAAGAAATACATTTACAAAAAAAAACAAAAAACATGTGTATATTGATATCTGTATTGGCAACATGTCTTTGAAAATGCAGGTACACTGAACATCAACAGTGCATCGCCGCTGACTGAACATCCAGTCTGACCTGAGCTGAAGCTCTGGTGATCTTCTTCACTACCAGCCCTGCTCCCAGAGTGGACTGTCTCCTGTGCATGGCCAGTGTGAGGTGTGCTGCGTTCAGGGCCTGTGGGCTGTCTACGGGCAGCAGCAGAGGGCAGGTTGGACAGGTCTGCTGGAGCTTCTCTGGAGGATCTACAAGGACAAGGCGAAAAATAGATGGTTAGGCAAGAATTACACTGAACATTTCTCCTATTAAGTGTTGAGTTTAGTGAAGGTTAGGGGCAACTTCAGGTTCAGACCTTTACCCTGCATTCACACCAGAAGCAATGTGAGGGCCCCTGGCATCTAGCAGTCATTCATAGCGAGGCAACAAGGCAACAGTGGCGCAATGCGAGCTGCACAATGGACGAGGAGCGGTGTGATACAGGCTGGCTAGTGATGTGTTGAAGTTGAGAAAGCTTTTTATTTATTTATTTTATTTGTTTATTTCGAACATATAACAACAGAAATATATACAATACAAAAAATAAGAGAAAATAATAAGAAAACAGATAACTAATTTATAATATTCATCAGAAGTTACAATGTACATGCTAGAAAAGGAGTTTGAGAGGGAGGATGAGAAAACAATGAGAAAACTAACATATTAAGTGCAATCCATGGTCAAAGAGGGAACCAAAGTCCTGCGTGCATCAAACACTTTCCAACCCCCCAAATAACCTTCCATAAGAGGGAGGTTAAAGTCATAACAATCAAACAGGCTGCTGTTAAAAGGTCACAAACCTGTGCTTTTGTCTGTTTACTTGTGTAATTTTAGAGCAGTACGTATAAATATACATATATAAGTGCGAAACAAGAATGACAGCGTTGCAGAGCACTTCTGCACCACAGCTTGATAGCCCCGCCCCTATGGTCGCTCACATCGCGTTCTCTGCCTGTCTGCTAACGTGTGTCTTAAACTGACAAGCAGCGTGGTGTGAGCGACCAAAGTGTTGACAAATGATTTTGTCGCTCCTGGTGTGAATGCAGGGTTAGGTGATTTGCTCCAAAAGATATTTAATGTGTAAAACTTCTTGCAAGTGTTTAATTTTTTAGTTAAACTAAAGGGACCAACAAGAAATGTTTTCCTAATAACAGGTCCTGAGTTGGTATTTACCATTTTGCCACCTTTAAAGCTGATAAAATCTGTACTTACTGTATATCATTATAATTTTAAAGGTCCCATGTCCTGCAAAATGCACATTTCTTTGCTTTTAATGCTGTTGGAAAGGGCTTGTGGAGCAGAGGAACATAACACCTTTTCCTAAACTCTAATTTCATGCAGAATGCTCTATGCTTCTCTGAAGAAAATACTCCTTTAATGCTCTGTCTTTACCTCCTGGGGTTTACGATGTCATAGCTATACAGCGGCTGCTGGTCAGTCAAGGAGGGGAAGCTCATTTTTTTCTGGCCCACATCATGAATTTGTTTATTTATTTAAATGTAAATTCTACCCTCCGTTCCTTTTCAAGAAAATGATCTGTGACCCTGTCGTACCAACTAGGTGTCTTTTCCAGGGATTTTTCCAGTGTTTTCTCAATGGCCAGCAGAGCTAGACTGCTTAAACGGCCTTGGCCCATTGTGTTGTGGGTGTAAGACTTGAGCCGCTTTAAACAGGAGAAGCTCCTCTCCAGAACAACTGAATGTAAAACTTAGAAGATGCTCCGGTGGAGGGTTATACTTCAAGATCTCTGATTGGCTCATTTCACTGTCAATCAAAAAGGGATTTGGCCTCAGACAGATCATCCAATCATCATGCAGAAGCCGAGTGTCCAGGCCAGCCCACTGCCTCATAGACCCCCAGAGACGCTGAGCGTCCGATGGGCGGGACAAAGCCCAGCATTTATCCAATGACCGTCCGGTTTCCACAGTGGAACAACCCACTCGACGATTCCTCATCGAAGTCAGAAGACGCTCAGCGTCCAACTGTGTTAAAGCGCTGAGACGCTGCGGGGATGAATGAGAAGGAAGTCGCTCCAGTTACCTGTGATAAGTAGCTGATTCTGAACAAAAGATGAAGGTATTCTAGCACTTATTTAGTCAATGAAATGTACACACAGCAGGACATATCACCACTTTTTTTGGGGACATTTTAGGGGAAGCTGAGCTTTCCTTGCAGTCTTCGAGCAATCACCACTGCTATACAGTCTCCTTAAAACAAAACAAACTACCTTTTGTGTAATTAATCTGTGGCCTCGATAAAAGAGGTCTTAAAGAGGGAGAACAACACCTTGGTGGGGTCAGGTGGGGGCCATAGGTGGCCAGTAATACCCCTAAAAACTGGTTGGCCACCCCAGGTTTTTATTTAATCAAACAAAATGAAAATGTGTAGGTGCTGTGATGATTGACCAGAATGAGTTTAATGTTTTTTTTTTTATTATTCACATCAATCGTTTGAATATTTCGATATTGGTGAGCCTTATGCTGAACAACGCTGGTTGGGGATTTGTGGTTTTGGAAATGTGGCATCACCATTGTTGCCACACATCCCTTAAAAAAAAAACAGTCGTCCTTTATTTGACTATTAAATGTTGGGTCCCATTTTAAATCATTGAGGGGTTTCATTTTACCCGTATTTAGTCTCACCCACTGTTTTCAGCTTCAGACCAATTAAAACTAATTTGGTTCCTTGTTTAATAGTTAATTTTAGGAAGTTTAGTCATTCAGAGGCTCCGTGTTGAAGTTCTCTCTCTGCAGGAGTTTGTCAGCTCTTCAAAACACCTCCCAGCCATGTTGGTAAAAAAGTGAGATTGCACATCCCACATCAGAGAGTTGAGGTGAATGTTTCATATTACCTGGGACTAGAGTGCAGTCGTAGCTGTACAGGTAGGAGTATCCCTCTGGTGTGTGGAGGATGGTGGTGTTACAGTTGCCAGAGATTTGCTGGAAAAGAGAATGAAAAAACAAATAAAGATCTTTGACTTCATTAATTAAGCTTAGTAATAAGAGCAAAACTTCATTTATGTGCATGAACAAATATATGTTATCCCCCTTAGAAGGACAATGACAATTTCCTGCACTTATTTAGCTAAACTTAGACCTGTTGGCCTAAGGCAAGAGGCGCTGAACAGTTGCTGTTTTCCATCTGATTCACATTATTGTGTCTATACTTTCCTCTTTACAATGTCTTTCCCTGCAGGAAACTACGATATGGTACACAAAGATCTAAGGCTATAACCAACTAACTCTTTTGTGAGAAGTAAACTGCAAACATGGCAAATGATAACACTAATCCTAAGAGTAAAACCAACAAAATAAAGAACAATTACATAACATTAGCATTAGATTTATATAACCAACAGTCCTTGACATGATGGTCAAATGAGCGTCTGAAAGTCAACTTGTTAATGGATTTAGTTTTTTAAGCACCAGAGAAAACCAACATGGTTGTGAGGCTTTTTAACCTCATATAAAAAGAAAAATACTGATCAGTAGTATATATTAAAGGAAATACAGCTAAAGAAACAACGGCAACGCAAAAACAGACTCAAACAAAGGTACTTTCACTTTAAAGGTAACAACATACATGTTTATCAGGTTAGACAAGGGATTTATCGACCAAGAATTTTGCAATCCTAACTTCTAAAGAGAGTTTATCCATTATTGGTTTAACTAACAGACCCTTTGGTCAAATAGAGGACATTCAAAGATCACCGTACATTTAAAATGGCTGTCAATGTTTCTCAAATTTGTACCACCAATTCAAATAGAAAACTTGCTCATGTACAAGTCCTTTTCAAATTTTATGAATGAAATTTGCTGATTTATAAGAATTAACGTTATTGCTCAGAATGGCGTAAAAACTTTTGTTTATTATAAAATTAGCAACTGACAACGAATTGATTAAGATTGAAATATGGACAATTGTGGCCTCAACAAATTTTAAAAATTGTCAAATTTTTCTTCTTCCACCACAACTCAATAACTTAATCACCAAAACCTGATAAACTGACTGAAACAAAAATTTGACCACAGTTTTAATAAATTTTAGGATTTTTTAAGAAAAGTCTTTTTTGGAGATTCAGGGTAGTTTTTGTGTGTCATTAAAGAGAAAAATATGAAGAATTTTCTAATATTCATAAGAATTTTTCTGCTTTTATTCCTGCAATGTTTTTCAGGTTTCAATTTAAAAAGAGAAATATTTTTCATTTGCCCTTGGAATTCTGGTCCTTGACCCTGACTGGTCCCATGTTTCACCATCAGAACGACATGAACCAAAAAAAAAAAAAAAAAATTCAGCAGTCACTTACCAAAACCAACCATAGTAACAAACCATTTTCTTTCTGACAAGACTAAAAAAGGTCGAAAGTATTTAATGAAAACTATTTCGTTTAAGTAAATAAATACAGTGGTGGCCTTTCCCCCAGTTATAAAACAAACTTCTCCTCATCCGAGGAAATTATTTTCTGTGAATTCTGCATTAAGTTCAAAGATATTACTTTGGTTTCAGACTTATAAGGCTCAATCAGGTGTAGTCTGGTCCTTGACTCTGATCCCTTTCTTAGAACAAGTGGTCTAAAAAAGTTTTAATCTTTTCAAACAGCCAATTTATCTGCAGGAATTGTTACATCAGAGAGAGTCCACACTGTGCAAGTACAAATAAGAGCATTATTTGCAGATGTGTGTGTTGAGTCCCACCGTTTCCATGAATGGTCTGATGTCACAGCGTTTCCATGGTTTTGGGCTGCCGACGTGACATTTGGTCTCCAGAACGTCCAGGTCCAGGTAATAGACATTTCCTGCTGGGCCCTGACAAGCAAAAGTGAGCACAGGTTATAAGATACAGCAGTTTGAAATGAAGATGCTCAAATATCTTAACTAGAGATTTACAATATTGGAATTCTGCTTACATTCAAAAGGCAACAACTTCAACCTCAACATTTACTGATATCTATATTGATTTATACTCATTTTTATTGTAAAGGACAAAATGAAAAAACTGAACATCACCTCATCTCACCCTTTTCAAAGATTCAGTTATTATGAATTTGATGTCTGCAAGATGTCCCAAAAAACTTGGACAGCTTGGGCAACAAAATACTTGGGATGCTGAGGAATGTAAAAAACATCTGTTTGGAACATCAACAGGTGAACTGGAAACAGGCGAGTGTCATGATTGGGTAACCCCTTAGTCATCATCAAAACAAGGCAGAGAATCTGGAAATTTCTCTACAAACAAACAGCAAGGCTAAGAAGCAACATTGAATGCTAGTGACCTGTAATATCTCAGGCAGCACTGCATTAAAAAGGAGCATCATTCTGTAAAGGTTATCACCACATGAACACTTCAGAAAACCATCATCAGTTAACACAGCTCATCCTTACATCTACAAGATCAAGGTCAAACTTTACCATGCACAGACAAAGAAACTAGAAAAACACTCAGAGAGCGCAGACCTTCACCAGCACCACAGTCCTCACCCATTGGTGATTTTCACCATAAATATTAGTCCTACCTTTATTTAATTAGAGCTGAAACGATTCCTCGAATATTCGCGAGTACTCGATTACAAAATGTCCTCGAATTAAATTTTGTGCCTCGAAGCCTCGTTTAATATATAATTATACATATAAATATATATCTGGACTACTATACAGTGCACGGTGTTTGACACGGACGGTCATTTCTGTGGCACAACGCGCCTGCTACCTCCGCTGCTTGTAAAATCATGAAGGAAGAGAAAAGAGAGGGACAGAAAGGAGAGAGTCCACAGAAGAAACGGCAGAGAGTGTCTCAAGTGTGTGGTCACTACAAGAAGGGATGGAAAGAAAACACAGTGCAGTGTGTCTGATGTCAAACAGAGTGAGCCTAGCACGTAGCTTAGCATGATAGCACGTCGTTAGGGCTGCAACTAATGCTATTACAGCATTTTAAATATGCTCATCACAGACATGCGTCCTCTTTCCATGGTGGAGGACACAGGATTTAAGAACATGATCAAGGATTTCAATCCAAACTACACAATGCCCTCCAGAACACACTTCACAAATATAACTGCAGAATTATATTACTGCTTTGTAAATCAGTATTGTATTGGCTTTGTTTTAAGCCAGTACTGGTTTAAACTTTGAAAGTTGTTAAAATAAAAACCCTTTCTGAGGAATAAACAGCATTTGGTTGCTCAATTTGAAAGCCCTAACATGTTGCATTGTATACAATTGATTTATTTGTTTAAAAACAAAAAAGTATATTTTGTTAGAGTACTCGAGTACTCAGAGAAATAATTGACAGAGTACTCGATACCAAAAATACTCGATAGTTGCAGCTCTATATTTAATCTAAATATTTAGATTCCCTGACCATGAAAACATACCATTGGCAATTGGATTCATCATAATATCTATTTTAGCTGAGAAGTTATTCATGAAAATCACATTTTTCATTATGGCGGATCCAGATGGTGATCCAGATCACTCCCACAATCTAATCATTTGTTCCTCGTCCCAATACAGACATTTCCTGAAAATTTCATCCAAATCCATCCAGAACTTTTTGAATTATGTTGCTAACAGAGAAACAAACAAACATACAAACAAACAGACGCTGGCAATCACATAACCTCCTTGGCGGAGGTAAATATCAACAACACCCATAAACACCGTTGGCTTCTCTAGACCGAGCTCTTCTGAGATGGACTGAGGCAAAGTGGAAAAGTCTGCTGTGGTCTGAGTCCACATTTGAGCCTGTTTTTGGACATCATGGACGTGGTGTCCTCCAGGCTACAGAGGAAAAGGACCATGCAGACTGTTATCAGAGCAAAGGTCAAAGGATCTGAAGGCCTGTTGGTGCCCATGGCATGGGTAACCTGCACATCTGTGAAAGGCTCCATTAATTTCTTATTTCTAAGGGTGTTTTCACACCATATTTAGTGCGCTCAGGGTTTGGTATGTTAGTATCAATGTGAATGCAACCACTACACTTTAGTGCGCACCAAATCAGCCGGTCCGAGACCTCCAAGAAGGGGTGGTCTTGATCAGCTCCATCTCCCTACATTTGGTGCGGTTTCACTGGTGTGAAACAAAGTGGTCCGAACCGATCTACTTTTGATGCATTACTTCCTGTTAACCCTACAGTTGAATCTTTTGCTTACTCAATTTGTCGATTTGTTTATTCTGGTTGAGGTTTAGGATGATTTACGAGGGTCCAGAAGGTCGCTGATGCCGTCTCAAACACGATAAAAAAAAACACGAAGGAAAATGTAGAAGAGAGTGAAACGTAAACATTGGTTGTTTGGTGTAGGAAATGGTAACTATGGTAGTCTCTTCTTCGTTCTCCTCCGTAGCAGGTTTGGTAACCAGTTATGTGCATATCGCCCCCTGCTGTTTCAAACTGAGTAAATACACAAGTGGGCCCGGGCACGGTTTGATGTTGTAAGTGTGAATGCAAGCCAACGGAGGAGGGGGCCGCTGTACGGTTCGAAACAAGTGGGCCTAATGTGAAAACGCCCTAAGACAATGAAGACACATTCTGCTCGTGTTACTACAGCAGGGACTAGACTGACCTGCTGCAGTCCACGCCTGCCTCCACTGAAAATGTCTGGGGCATTATGAAGTACAACATCAGGAAAGAATGGGAAAGAAATCCACCTGCAAAGCTTCAAAAACTAATGCCCTCAGTTCCCCAACACTTATCAAATGTTGTTAAAGGAAAAGGGATGTAATACGGTGGAATACATTTCGTGTCCCAGCTTTTTGCAGGCATCAAATTCAATATGAGTAAATATTTAGAAAGACAATTAAGATTATTAGTTTTCTTTGCAATATTCAAATGAATACTGTGTCTACATTCAAATACTGGTATTGTCAAACCCTAAGTAATCTAACGTACTAAATACCTCTGGCACTACATATGAACCATCTTCTTCACGGATTTTCTTATTTTATCTTCATCTTTAAGGAGCCATTTAGGTGACTTGTGTTACGCTCTGGACTGGACTGATTTAAGTAAGGGCCATGATGACATCTCCCAGCTCTTATCAGGTGTAGCAAAGCCTTCTCAGGTCATAAAGTTGCTCCAAGCCTTTTAAAAGCTAAACCATCCCTCAGTGGAGCTGCAGTAGCCTTCAGCTGACAGCATGAAGCTTATAACGGCTGCTGCGTAGGGGCCGTCCCGCTGGTGCTGGACTGAAATGACCTGAACTTTATGGACAGCTGCTTCGGCCCCAAAGGCTTTTTATCATGAGGGGAGACAAGCGGGAGGACAGCCGCTGATTTAATGACAGGGAAGTTTGTACTGCAGAGTATTTACGACATTATGTTTGCACTTACGGCCATTATTGATAACAAAGGACCAACAACATTTATGCTGTAGTTTTTGTCTTTAGTGGTTTCATGCTGCTGTTTATGCTGTGTGAGATAAGCCTCTTTTTACTCGATCTGAGACACAAGGACTTAGCAAGGTTTTAACGGTATTGATTACAGTAATTTATAGATATAGAGGCTCAGTTGTATGTAAATGTAATTGTAATAATACTAACTATAATCATACACTCTAACTACATGAACAAAAGGCAAAATTAGGCATTAATGTAAGGATAATAAAACATCTGCCAATGAAATAAGCAAGTTTGACCCAGTAAGGGTCTAAAATTCAGAATTCAAGGCTGCTATGGATAAAGAAGTCATAATTTCAAGACATCCTTTAAGACAAATTTGTCTTCCCTCACTGGCAGATTATCTCACTTATTACAAGCGACTCCATTTTTTTGTTTTTATACCTTTAGATAAGATCTTAATCCAGACAAATTAGGAAACTGCGCAATAGAATAATTCTAATGAGGTATTTTTCACATAATATTGGTTTGAGTTTTTGCTGTTTATTATCATTCAGTAACAACATAAAGATTTTCCTGTAACAGTCTAATTTAATGACAGGGTCGTGGGGAGGCTGGAGCCGATCATTGGGTGATAAGAAGGGTTAAATTCATCAACAAGGACCCCAAGAGTTATTGAGTATTTGACTCTGAACTATAATAATTCTGTTTCTATATGAGCAAAACAAAATAAAGTCTTCACTTCTATTCAAAGATAGTCTGTTACATTTAATTACGAGATTTAATGATGACATTGAAATCCTCATTGACAATATTTTGAAGGTGGATAAAGTTTTGTGTGGCATAAATAAATTTGTATCATCAGCAAAATAACTGTATATTGCAGCAGATGAGTAAAATAATTGTCAATAATAAAGAGAAGGTGTTTACTTACTAATTTAGCCTTACAGAATTTATACAGCTGTGATTTTGTAACAAGACTAAACAGAATAAACGTCTCCATATGAAAATATTCAGCTGAAGTTTCTGTTTCATTTTACAGTGCTACTACACCCCTGAGGGAAGAGGGAGAGCATCTAACTATAAACAGAGCAACAGTTAGAGTTGCTATTAACACTTCTTAAGGGTCCATATGGGTCGACATCACAAAACACTGTTAAAAAGTGGACGGGAGTTGCAAATTAGCTCAGGCTATACTGTAAATGCTGTAGTGTGCGGCAACATTCCTTTGTTTCATTCTGTCCCTGTACAAATAAACAATGAAATAAATAAATGGAAAAGCCCACATTGAGTTTGATACGGAGGAGAATAAGGGCCAATTTCGATCGAAAAATAATTTTCTTCAGGTTTAGGTTAACCTCCAAATGACGAGAATAAAGTTGAATTTCACATTTCACAAGCCTATCCACTGTCTCTCTCCTATCAATAAAGGCACAAAATGCCCAAAAATATATATTAAAATAAAAAAAAATCACAATATTCTCATCATTTAAACTTTAATCTCGAAATTTTGACTGTCTTAAAATAATTTTCACCATCTAACATGGCCCTTATACTCTTCAGTAGTTTGATAATGACTGTTGTATTTATAATAACCTCCGCCAGTAGGCTGTTATTGCCGGTGTCTGTTTGAAGTGATTAGATTTTGGGAGTGATCTTGATCACCGTCTGGATCCTCCATGACAAAAATTAGATTTTCGTGAATAACTTCTTTAGTAAAATAGATATTATGAATCCAATTGCTATTGTTGCGTTTTCATGGTCAAGGAATCTAACTATTTGGGTGAAATAAAGGTAGGAATAATATTTATGGTGAAAATCCCAACAAGTGGGTTAGGACCGTGGCGCTGGCGGAGGTCTGGTCTCTCCGAGTGCTCTTTTAGTTCTCTAATACTATCACTTTTCATTCATATCTACAATATTTTAATTTATGGTAGGGCTATTTATATTGTATTTCAGATTTTTTGTATGAATTTGTAATTAGTAGGCTGTCACTTTAGTGCATTAATTAGATTAATTAATTACACACAAATTAATGCGTTATAAAAATTAATCTTAAGATTAATCATAGCACACAAACATTTTGATATTGTCCATCTGGAGGACCCGTACATGGCAGTGGCACGTCACTTCACACATGCGTCTTTAGTCAAACCAAACAAAGCCCAGGTGACAACAGGAATGGCATATTTAAGACTTAGTCTTATTTTATTTTTGAATTTATTTATCTATATTTGTACTACATTCTTTAATAATCCATCAGGCCTAATTGGTTTGCTGGATGTCCTCGACCTTTTTCTTATTTTGAATTTGATTTATGAAACACACTTAAAGTGTAATTTGAGTTGCCTGATTGAGCTTAGAATTTTCTGGGCAAGTTGCCCTGACTTTGGTTTTATTTAGGCACCAATGAAAATGTGGATTTACAAATCTTCACTTCTTAGTGTATTCATGTCATTAGTCCTGCACTACAGTGTTATAATATCCTAGAATTAAAATTCTTTTTTTGGGTACTTTAAAGAGATTAAAATGTGATTAATTAGATTAATTAATTATAAATCTGGTAATTAATTAGATTAATTTGTTTAATCATCTGACAGCACTAGTAATTAGTTAAGCATGTAGGCTAATCTTATAAATTAAAGGCAATGTTAAAAACAATGCCATTTTATTTCTTTTGTAAGGGAATGTAAATCAGTCATGAGGGGCCCAAATAAACTCTTGCCCAGGGCGGTACATTAGGTAGGACCGGCTCTGCCATCAGGCCTACACTCTGATCAATAATCCAAAACTAAAACGCACAAATCTTCATCAGGCTCTCACTGACACAAAAACGCCCTGGTCTTAGTAGCTCAGTCAGTGAGGGACTTTGTTTTGATTTTTCAGCACCAACCAAAGGCAGAACAACCTTTCCACCCCTCTTGTTAAACACGAACAAATCCCCCACCGACTCAGAGTTACCGACACCACAGGCAGCGTCCCCCCCGCCGGCTGTTTGTCTCCGGACTCACCTGGGCGTGCAGGTGGACGTTTGCAATGCGGTTCAGGGCAAACTTGTAGCCGTCGGTGCGATCCTCGTTGATGTAGGTGGCAGCCAGGCGGGAGAGCTTCTCCACGGCTTTGTCGTTGCAGGGGATGGGAGCGAGCTGGATCGGCGTCAGATTATAATCCGTGCTGCTCACAAACACGCCGTGGAGGGACAGGGTGGTAAAGAGCAGCAGTAACCTGCAGACGGGTTTGTCCATTGTGGCAGATTTCAGGCTGCAGCTGGAGCAGGTCTGGTTCGAGGTGAAGTTTGGTCGCTTGTGTTTGCGCTCGGTCCCTGCAGTGACTTTTGGAATCAAAACAGGAGATGTTGAAATGATGCCAAGGACAAAGTTTATTTGATGGCAGCAGGCAGATAGTTGTGAATGAGAGTCCCTGTGATGTATTTGACTTGGAGAGGGCTCAATCCACAGGCAAACAGGGAGAGGGACAGACACTTCATTCATAAGACAGACAGGTTTATATGGGAGCTTAAGTTGGGAAAGACTGTCATCAAACTGCTGCAGGTAGGGCTGTCTGACTCAGACTAAACACAGACTGAAATGTATTTCATGAAAAGAAACAAACATTCATTAAAATATTATCTAAAATATAGAGGGATAAACTTTTATATCCACAAGCCGCAGACGACATTAACGCATTAAAGATAGACAAAAATAGTACAAGATGAAACCACAGGTATTTGGAGAGCACAAACATCAGCCAAATGATTTAAAAATATTATTAAATATTATCCTCATCTTTTATTAAGACTATATTTTTATGTTAGTGCTGTAAAGGATTATACGTGTTGTTATTTAGATTGTTATTTTATTAATATTCGATTAGTCTCAGATTACGGTAATGTAATTGTCCTTATTCTAGTTTTTTTTCCCCCTTTTCATACTGTGCTGCTTACCAACTTATTTTTACATTTATATGGCTGATATTAGGACCTCTTTTCTCATGTAAGTGCAGAGTGAAATGACAAACAAAACTCTGTCTTGCATTGTTAACACATCCTTAGAAAATTCCTGGATATAGACTTTAATCACCACCAAAATCTGACAAATTCTTATTCTATTTATTTTTTACATTTTATTTAATTTGCAAAATTGTGAAATATAACAAAGTGTAACATGACAAATTATATGAGGTGCAGGAAGAGACGAAAAGCCCATTCGAAGTCTCCACCTAAAGTTACGCAATATTATATGCACATATAACATGCAAAATAGAGGAAAAAAAGCAACCTAACAAAAAACAAGGTACTCAGAATTTACGACAAACGGGTAAAAAAAAAAAAAAAATACCACCACGATCAAAAAAGAAGAAAAAATGAAAAGATCAAACAGACAATTTAAGTGCTGTGTGATCATTTGTGACTTTTAAGAGGGATTGTGTTGCCAGTGACTCCAGAGATAAAATGACCACAAATGAAAACAAAAAATAATTTAAAATGTTCACATAGCTGACATGAGAGAGAGAAACTACTTCAAAACAACAATTAAATGGTTCTTTAAACATCTTTTATAACAGTTGGTAAGGAACATTACTTTAGCAGGTGAGAAAAGCTATTCCATAATTTGCTTTACTGGAATGAAAATTGGCCTCCTCCTTGTGCCATGATCAACATTCCCTGAAATCTTTATCAAACTCCAACTTATAAAAGCATGTTCTGAGATTTGAATGAGTCAACAGCCAGGAAGCCATATTAGCTTTTTTTGAATTTCATATACATTTTATGTGCTCAACAATTCCTCTCTGTGTGACAGAGTTCTTCAATGCACAAGACAAAAGTTACCAGCATTAGAACATCGCTCTCTCTGTTTACAGCACCAGTAGCTGCCTGAAATGGTTTGTCTGCCAAAGTAGGTATACTGGAGTAACTTTCCATGTCAGGATGTATGATATTAGTGGTACAGAATCACAGAAAATAGTTTAAGAATAAATTATCGGTAGTTGCAGATATAAGCATTTCTGCTGGTATCATTATGGTTAAAATATCCTGCACAGTATTTGAATGTTTACTTTATTATTCCTGATTATCTACACACAAAAATCACTAACATAATTTAATCCAGAAATTAATGTTGTTGTCACATCTTTTGAAGTGGATCCTGGATACAAACACTGCAGTGCAGATGAATCTGCTTGATCCAATGTCTGCACTCAAGCAGACAGATTATCATAGATGCTAACAGTTTCAGAAGCAGCTTTATCTTAAATTTACAAAACAGTTCACATTCCGTCCTTTACACCACAGCAGTAGTGGCCATCTTGTACTTTATTGGCCTGTAATGAATGTGATTAATGGAATGATCGTCCAATCAGCTGCCTGATATTCTGTTTAAAGGTTCTGCTCATTCCCAAACACTTTGTATTGGTTGTTTCCCAGATAGGCAAGTGGAATATTTTGAGTGGTCCATCTGGTGTGTCAGGTTAACTGTACTTTCAACCATAAAAATGTCATATTGATATTATTAAGTGGAATAAAAGTATCTCTATAGAGAATCAGATGCAGCTCTTTTCTCTTGGAAATCTGAGAGGGCAGGGAAGCTGCAGGAGGCTGGAAAAATGAGCTCTGCACTGATTGGCTTCTCAAAAAATGTCTAAACACAGGCAGGTGGAGGCTGTGTAACTATTAAATCATAAACACCAGGAAGCACAAAACAGGAGTTTTTTAAGGGGCAATTTCTTTAGAGAGGGGTAAAGCATTTCTCTGTGAGCCGAGAGTAAAATTGCTTCATGTTCAATCCCCCCAACACCATTAAAAGCAAAGAAATTGTCGGGAAAGAAATCTTTTTAGGATTATTTTTCTTCATTAGACATTACATTTTAAATTGTACACTGACAAAGATTTATTACCTCCACCTGGAGGTTATGTTATTGCCGGCGTCTGTTTGTTTTTTTCGTTTGTTAGTTAGTTTGTTTGCTTGTATGCTTGTTTGTTTTCTCTGTTAGCAACATAATTTAAACAGCTGTGGACGGATTTTGATGAAATGTTTGGATTGGGACAAGGAAGAAATGATTAGATTTTGAAAGTGATCCGGATCACCGTCTGGATCCACCGTGATGAAAAATGCGGTTTTTGTGAATAACTACTGAACTAAAATAGATATCATTATGAATCAAATTGCTAATGGTATGTTTTCAGGGTCAAGGAATCTAAATGTGTAAATGAAATAAAGGCGGAACAAATATTTATGGTGAAAATCACAATATGGGTGAGAACAGTGGCGCTGGTGGAGGTCTGCGCTCTCCGAGTGCTTTTCTAGTTTTGGGTTAGCTTAATCTAAAATAAAAAAAATCCCCTTTCATGGGAGAAACATGCACTCCTTTTAACAAAACAGAATTTAGCACCCTTGCTTGTTATATTTTGTAAAACAACACATTCACTTACACTAATCAACATTTGGCATCTTAAAGATACAAAACTTTACATAGCACGCCTGTATATATTGCCAAATGTGCAATGCAGAATTTTTTTTTTTTTTATTTGCAGTTCAGTCCTAAAAGGTCCCAAAAAGCCTGTAGGAATTTCCTACTGTAAATAATCTTTTGAGCATTAGGTCAGACATCAGTCCTTCAATGAGCATCAACATGACTAGAACAATATTGTCTTACCCAATAGTTTAGAAAATATCAAGGCCTATATTTAAAAAAAACTAAAAACTAATATATTTCCCAGCCCTAGATCTTGGAGATATTTAACCCTGATCAAAACACTCACGCTGTCCCATTAAGAGGACTTAGGTAATGCACAATTCCTCTTAAATTTGCACATCAGATTTGAACTCTGGTTCGTGTTCAGAGGCTGTAATGTGAGCTCCTCACCACAAGGGGGCACTGTGAGTCTGGTGTGCAGGTCTTGAGGGAGCTCGAGTTGGTCTGGTAGGAGGAACAGGGTTAATGAATATTGTTTTTCAGTCAGGTCCAGACCAAATCTCTCAGTTATGTTGAGCATTTTATTTGCTTTTTTATCTATTTGTCATACAGTTTTGATGAATGTACTTGAAATAACTTTGATTTACAAAACCAAAAAACAGTCAATTCGTTCAACTGTTCATGATTTTTGCTTTTTAACTACACTGCATGAGCAAAAATTAAAATACATGTCTTTAATATATGATTTTCATGCCTGCAGAACAGCCAGGCATTTCTCCTGCTCCATAAATCTTTACTACTCTGACATTTATTATGTCATGGACCTGGTTTTTATTTTTTAATGTGGAGCTGATAAATATTCTTTCACCTTTATGCTCCTGACGCTGGAGACTAACTCTTTTATTGTGTGAGCAGTGTGGCTCCAGGTTAAAAAAAAAAAAAAATCCCTCAGCAGAAGGAGAGGAAGATGCTGAAAAAGCTGTGGCTTAAAAAAAGTTTTTATAAACTTTTTTAAACTTTAAGTGGTTTACTTCTCCCACTGTACGAAGCTGTCTAAACAGCATGTGAAGGAATTCAGTTCACAAATTTAAAAGCTAAAAAAAGATAAACAGCTCAGACTGTTGTTGTTTTGAACCACAAGTGTGGCTGAGGATAGCCTGCGAAATAAAAATATACATTCTTACATGCCTGAAATCCTAGTCAAATGCTCTGTCTATAGTGTAACAAAGCTCTTTGCAACTTGTAGCCACTTGATTAATGTATACTTTGGGTTTTTTATGTAGCAGCATTGCTTGATGTGGATTGGTTTGTGACAAGTCAATCAATCAAACTTTATTTATAAAGTGCTTTTCATGCAATGGATTCAACTCAAAATGCTTTACATAGAAAATAATTTAAAACATTGTCTCAAACCCACCTACCCTACCTACATAAGGCTTCACTCATGCACGCACGCACCAACAGACACACACACACACTTAGGGATGGGAATCAATAAGATTTTATTGATACCAGTGCTGTTAGCGATTCTGCTTACTGATCCAATTCTTTAGTGATTCCCTTTAATGATTGATTTTCAGTTTTGACCAATCCTGCCCGCTGTTTGACATGATTTTTGACTTCTCTGTTGTGATTTCTTCTGATCCATCTGATGAGTTTGTGTCATCTTTGATTTCCAAGGCATGTAGATCAACAAATGGGAAGGAATTGATAAACAAAAAGTCTATTGATATCGATTCCTTGTGGGATTTGTTACTGATTCTCATTTGGAATTGGTTTTCGATTCCCATCCCTACACACACTCATACACACACAGACTAAAATAGTGGCAAGAAAACTAAGAACAAGAACAAAAGGCTGCGTACAGATGAACCAGGTGAGAAAGCATCATCAGAGGAGCCATCTGCACCAGGAGCAGAGTCGACCACAGCCACAGGACACTGGCACAGAACCCAGAAGAGAGATGATGGACCTCAAAACTCCTCCAGGAACCTACAAGACAGAGCCCTGCAGCCATAGCCAACCTCAGCTCCCGGTGCAGAGGAAACACTGGAGATCCTAATGATAAAAAGATAAAATAAGTAAAAACTAAGAAATCAATAAAAACTAAGAACCAGACCATAAAATAGTACAACTAAAACATTAATGGCCCTTTTTCACTAGCACGTCTTGGCCCTACTCTACTCGGCCCTACTCGATTTGCAGCGTGTTTCCACTAGCCTGGTACCTCCTAAAACAAGCTAGTTTTAGCACCTACTCCGCTCTGGTTCCAAGGGAGCTGAGTCGATACTAAAAGATGACATCACCGACTGCCGGCTACTGATTGGTCAGACAATGTTGTTATCCATGAGTCATGAGCGCAATGACCTAGAATACTAGCTACCGTTAGCTTACCCTCATACGTCTTTTCTTTGCAGCTCCATTGCTCTCGTCCTCGGCTTCATTCTGTTGTATAGCTTCCAAAAGTCTCCTGTGCTTCTTAGAGGTATTTCTTCTTGCCTCCCGCAGCCTTCTTCTGCTTTCCTTTTTTACTCGGTTTGCGACAAAAAGCCACAGATTGATGTGTCACGCTCAAAATGACGTCACCGCAGAGATGCTCAGCTGTTTATAGCAACACTGCACCCTGTTGGGCAGGTGACTGGGGCTAATGGAAAAGCAGCACAAGGCGAGTAGAGTAGAGCCGGGTAGAGTCAGGTAGAGTAGAATAGGGCTTATGGAAAAGGGCCATAAGAGTGTGACGAGCTGAATGATCATCCAATCACAAGCTGCTGCTGTTTTTGAAGGTGTGTGGCTGTGGACTCTCAATGGAGGGTCCAAATCACTTTAATTAAGTTCAGATTATTGAGCATTAATTAGGCATAGAGGCCATGCTTATCAGTGCGAACACAGTTTGTTTATACGTTTCAACCAGACCCTTTGTTGTGTGAGGTGTTTGGTTCTACTTGTGGGTAGTTAAAATATTTAACTTCACATTCAGGTGTAATGGGCTCTTTGGAAGTCTTCTGTCTGCCGATAATCATTTAGCCAATTTCAAATATTCAGTGAACCAGGTTGGGCTCTCCACGGAGGCTACAGGAGGGGAGGGAGAGAAACTCACTCAGCAGAACAAATTCTGCTAATATCAGAAAAAAGAGCTGCCTCATATTGTGTGTGTGTCTTTGTGTGCGTGTGTGTTTTCATACAAGAGAATGTGCTCTTGTGCTCATCTGTGTGCACATTTGACCGTGCAGAACCGCGAATGCATGCGTCAGTGTTACCGGCAGCGAGTTGTGTTGTAGCAGAAAAGCAGAGGGAGTCTGTGGGGGAGAGATAAGAACGGCGAGGCTGCTCCAAGGACCCGCTCCACCAGCACACAACGCCAGACCCAAGTTAGACAAACCTCCTTTGATGTGAGCACAGAGTAATCTCCCCTTCTGCTCGCTGTGCAGAGAGATGCCATGCTGTAGTGATGCCCGGGCCCAGATAGGAGCGGGCTGCTGCCACCCGGGCCCCCGCTGTTCGCTTTGTACACTGATGGGCCGAGGGAGGGAGGGAAGGAGGACAGGAGGGTGAGGAATTTTCATAAAGTCTAAATACTGGTTAGAAAGGTTTTCATCAGAGGCATGTGCAGGGTTTTTAACCTGGCTCAGTGCTCGGTGACGTGGACCAAAAAACATGACATTGATTTTATTTTAGCTTACTCACAAACACATAATATTGTATGTGTTAATATTTCTCTTGCAGTTCTTTCCCCTGGTGTCAGTTTTTCTGCTGGCAGAGCCTCCAACCTCTGCTCAACTCAGCTGAGTTTAAACATGCATCAGTGGTTGAAGAGGTGATGGAATAAAATGTTCCTTAACCCTTTGACGAGCATTGTAACCACTTGGTTGACTGTTCTGTCACCATATTGATGTATTGAAAACTCTGAAAATCTGTCTGTGGCTGTTTATCCTATTCACCTCATTGAGTAGTGCAGCCCTATTCAATTAGCGGCCCGAAAGCAAACCTCCAGTGGCCCGAAATCAAAGTGATTGGTACTTAATGCAGGTCTGGCGAGAAAAACAGAAAAAACTTTTACAAACACAGACAAGGTCTTACAGAAATTCCAACATTATTACAGACATTGAATGCAGCACATTCTGAAAGATTGCTGTTAAGAAAGTTACTTTTAAATGTGACCAAAAGATGGTGTTTTTAATCTGCACTTTTTTATGGTCATATGCACCTTAATATGTGCTTGTGTTTACCTGTCAAAACATGTTGAAGTTTATCTGTCTGAAGTGTAAAATTTAAAGAAACAGTATTTCGGCAGAAGTTTAGTTTAGGTACTGCTCTTTAATATGTTAATGCCCTTTTGGATGTGGCAATAAATTGATAAATATCCAGTGTGTTTGTTATCTATTTGTATTTCTTTTACATTGCCCAGCTCATGTCCTAAGTCTGAAAATGTGGTCCGACTTAATTTCTAATTGAATAGCCCTGGAGTAGTGTATGTAACACTGATTATGTTCGCTGAGTGTCAATGTTGTATGTAAATATCATTGTCTGAAAACTTTGGGAAAAACAGAATTGACTCCAGCCTCTTTGACATCTCAGAGTAAAAGCACACATCCATGAAAGAAGAAAATCTTTTCAAATATTATTTCTAGACCCTCTGATAATCATCTCTTTCATAAAACACACAAACACTGCAATTACTCAAAAATAGCTAGACAGGTAAAATAGAGAAATAGATTTGTTAAATAAAAGAAAGGTTATTTTAATAAATTCTGCACTCTGTGTTGTTACATGAAAAACCAAAAATTCTAACAGAATCTAACAGAAATTAAAGAAATCATTCAAGCCAAGAATAACCTGCAAAACTGAAACAGTTGATTTTGTTTTAATTTACCCATGCAGTGATGAGGTGCATCAATATACATCTGTGTAATTTTCTGATATTCCAGCCGATATATGGTGTGGAAATATCCTTAAAAATTTCACTATCAGCGGATACAGATACTTAAAGGATAACTTCGGTTCCTGCAGCTTTTACATTGTTTATAGAATGAAGAACAACAATATACTCACCCAGAAGGCTTTCCTGATGCAAACGGTGCTTCGGGAGATATTTAGATCCAAAATCGAGCAGCGGACACCGATATAATGGTAGCCTGTAGGGCATAGATCGTCGCTCCTAAAAACTGCATTAATTGTCCAAAAACTCATGTTTTTCACCAATATTCCATCATGATTCGCGCCGAATGGACGGCCATTGTAGCCTGTGTCTCTCCACACAGCGCTGTGGCTGAAGTAACCTCTCTGAAC
Source organism: Scarus forsteni (assembly GCA_036419115.1). NCBI lineage: Eukaryota > Metazoa > Chordata > Actinopteri > Labriformes > Labridae > Scarus > Scarus forsteni. The sequence continues at coordinate 48,210,739 of JAZDUH010000136.1, forward strand.
AGACGAGTCTGTTTGCATGCCCTTTCAGCGCATGCGCAGTACTCTCTGGAGCGTTGAGATCGCTTCCTCATTTCTATCAGCTCCTTATCTGTATAATCTGGCTCCAAACTGTAAGGACGTCCATCATATTCAAAGTCCTCCTCCACAACATCTTCATCCCATAGATATTCGTCCATTTTGCACAAAACTGGAAGAACAAAGTCGATTTGTAGCTGCCCTGAAACAATGAGCACTGCGCATGCGCCAAGAGCATGTAAACAAACTCGTTGGTTCAGCCACACAGCGCTGTGTGGAGACACAGGCTGCAATGGCCCATTCGGGCGCGAATCATGATGGAATATTGGTGAAAAACATGAGTTTTTGGACGATTAATGCAGTTTTTAGGAGCGGCGATCTATGCCCTACGGGCTACCATTATATCGGTGTCCGCTGCTCGATTTTGGATCTAAATATCTCCCGAAGCACCGTTTGCATCAGGAAAGCCTTCTGGGTGAGTATATTGTTGTTCTTCATTCTATAAACAATGTAAAAGCTGCAGGAACCGAAGTTATCCTTTAACTTCATATGCTGATATAAAATAAAATATGTTGAATCTCTAAAATAAATGAAATGTTATTTTAATAAATTCTACTCTCTGTGTTGCTTTATATAAAGAAAAAACTAAATATTCTGTAACAGAAATGAAAGAAATCCATTCATGCCAAGAATAACATTAAACAGGCAAGTCAACCAGTGGGTTGACCTTCTTATTTGCATTCTGATTGGGTAAAATGAAACATAAAACCTAAAATGTTGCTAACTACAGAGGCAGAAACACAATTGTAACAACATTTTTTTTGCAAATGTCTTTCTTGTGTTATAAGTCAAAGGGTCAAGGACAGAAACAGGTCTACTCACTGTTAGTTGGTCTGGATTTGGTCTCTTGGTTGTGGGATGATGACCGGCTTCAGCGTTGGGCTGTCAGGTGAGCAGTGAGGAGACCTTTCTTCATTGAGGAAATGATTGTGCTGCTCTTACATCTCCCCTGTTCTTCTTGTTTCACTGCAGCGTGTTGCATCGCTGCCACTTCCAGGTTCTTGATGCTTCATAACTCTAAGATCTGTTTAGATGAGGAGTTTCAAAACCCTTTTTCTGCTCCGTGCACAGTCCCCAATAATCTAAGATGTTTTTGACACTGGCCCTTTTTTCTTATTCTTATTCTTATTCTTATTCTTCTTCTTATTCTTATTCTTATTCTTCTTCTTCTTCTTCATTCCTTTCTTTTGTTTCCTCTGCTTCTTGCTTCTTCTTCTTCTTCTTCTTCTGTCTTGTTAAACCACAGTCCTTCCTCCCTCAGATTTTCATTTGTTGACTTCAATCACTTCTCACAACCTCCTCTTCCAGCATGTCTGCCCTTTCATTTCCTCATTCTTCTTCTTCTTCTTCTTCTTTATTGGATTTTTACAGCAGTTGGCAGCCATCATGTGCATTGCTGACCCCTCTTGGTTTCAATCGACACTCACTTTCTTCTTCCTCTACAGCAGGGGTGGGCAACTATCAATTCCAAAGGGCCACATTAATTTGTCTTAAATGCCTGAGGGCCGCATCGTTACATTGTTGGCACAGTCAACAAAGAAAATATATATACACAAACATAAATTACAAGGATAAAGCTTAACCAAGGATTATACCAACACTTAAATATTCTAACTCAAACATAATTAAAACTTAAAAATGATCAAAATGAGCATGACACATATTTAAAGGTAATTTAAGCTTCTTTTTAATGCAATAAAAAACGAATGTTTACCAGTTTCTAAAGCTTAAATATATTACCATTACCATTGTTTCCAAATACGTTTTTATTACCAATGATGTAAGTTATATTTTAATGCATCATGAAATATTTTTAGAGACACAATCATAGCTAAGTGAGAACTTTAATGACTTGTAAAAAACAAAGCGTGTACCAACAATCTAAGGCTATTAAAAATATATTACCTATCCAAATTTATGCATTACATAGTACTGGTTACTCATGATGGATCATATTTGGTATCTGTTGTTGTATTTTTTCATTTTTCCAGTTTGTTTTGGTTTTTTGTGGAAATGACTGCTGGGCCGCATTGAGCGAGGCGAAGGGCCACATATGGCCCCTGGGCCGCCAGCTGCCCACCCCTACTCTACAGTCTAAAAGCTTTCAGAAAACTGATAGAATGATTTCTTTCATCTGCAGTGATCCCCATTTCTACATTTCTCTTCATCAGTTGCATTTACCTGATTAAAACTGATTTTCTGAGCTCTCTGTACAGCAGCAAAATCACGTGTCCTGTCGCAGGCTGACTGGGAACTAACAAGCCCACAGGGGTGTTTAGTTGAACAAGCAGGGCCAAACCTAAGCCTTCTTGTTAGGGTGGCCAAGCCCCTGAAAAATGTCTGTTTTTTAAATTTTTTTATTTAACCTTTATTTAACCAAGTCACCTCTTTGAGATTAAAAATCTCTTTTACAAGAGTGTCCTGGCCAAGACAGGAGCACGTTCAACAGTTTTACACAAACACATGAAGTCATCAAACACATACAACAAGAATTCAATACATTAAGAAAGAGTAGCCATATTTTCAGACAGCTTCTTTTGCTTGGATTGTCCAAAGGAGAAAGATAAAGTGCATTAGTCAAAACATCTGCAGCCAGATGTATCCGCCTCCAAATTGATCAACATTGTCTTAAAAGTGTCCAGTGACACCAGATCTTTTTTTTTTTTTTGAACATTTTTATTCAGCTTATGATATTCCCACATCTCAAATGTTTAAACACAGATATAACTTTGGGAGAAATATTACAATCCGGCAAACATGTAGTATATAAAAATAAAAAAATATTTTAAAAAAATATTAAAAAATATATAAAAATGTATAAATAAATAAATCAATATCAAAATTCAAAATTCATGACATCTCCACCCATATAAAGAGGAATATATATATAAATATATATATATATATATAAATATATATATATATATATATATATATATATATATATATATATATATATATATATATATATACATATATATATAGATATATATAGATATATATAGATATATATAGATAGATATACATATAAGAGATAAAAAAAAAGACAAGGGGGTGAAAAGTGTTTCTTTACAGTGGACATCAAATGTGTCTTTCTATAAATACATCAAAACACATCCATTATCCTTACAAACATATCTCATTCAATTGGGTATGCCTATTGACACAAACAGTCAACCAACAAAAATACCAATACATTTTTTCCTTTTTTTCCACTTTCTTTTTCTCTCCTCTTTTTTCCTTTCCCTCCTCCTTCTTTCCCTTCTTTCTTTTCTTCCCTTTCCTTCCGACACCACATCTTTTAGGTTTGGTTTAAATGCCCACCTATTGCTCACACTGAATAACCAAATTGCTAAAAAGATAATAAATATAATATATATATAATATAATATCAAAAAAGATAATAATAAAGTAATACTACTAAATCAACAAGAAGTTGCAAACTACTTGGCTGTGCTAATGTTTTTTTGAAAAAAAAAAAAAGTCTTAAAATATCACAACTTTGTAAAACCTGCGATAAAATCAGCATTTTTTTTGCCACAACAATCCAAACAGTGTTCAAAATCCTGGAGTGTCTGGTTTGAATCTGAACCAAAGTAACCAAAACCAAAACCAAAGTAAGTATAAAGTAAGATTCATCTCTAGAAGAGAAGAAACATGTTGTACAATTTTTTTCTGATTATTGAAAGAGTCTTTAATTTATGCCTGTTGATCTTTGCCCTAAATTTTGAATAATTTCTAAGGGTACATTTTAGCACCTGGTGTTAAGGTGCACTGTTGTTCCCAAAGGTAAATAAAGAGGACTGACTTGTACCTCAGTAAAGGGTATGGTCAGTTTAGGGGACCAGCTCAGAGGCTATCTTTTGGACCTTTAACAGTACAAATTCAGCACTTTAGTTTTTGAGTGTTAGCTCCAGTTTCTCGCCTGGTTGTGGGTAGCAGGTGACCGTCGGGGGTACGTCTGAAATTTGGACAAGGAGCAAAAAAAGGAGTGAGCAGAGGAGCAGGAGGTCTGGGATTTTGGAGTACCACACATGGCACTTCAATCACATTCAGTGATTGAGCCGGTCTCTCACACTGTGCATCATCATCCCGGCCCTGGCTTCCCATAAGACACCGACATGCTCATGTTCTTCTGTTCTTTTCTCTGAGACTCACACTGATGCTCCACGCTGATGCCATCTTTTAGCACCAGTAATGACCTGGCAGTACGTCTTTGTCTTGTGATGATTTAGATATGTTTGGTCTCAAACACTTAACACCCAGCCATAGTCTTCATTTATCAAGTTCAATAAAGGTTTAAACATATTTTCTTCCCGTAAGTTACCAGAATATTTGTGTGATAATGACATCCATGTAACGTATTAAAGGTCAAATACCCTGCAAAATAAAACATTTCTCGGCCTTCAGTGTTGTTCAAGGGGTCATGTGGAGCAGAAGAGCAGGAAACCTTTCACTAAACTCTCAGGTCTTTTAGACATTGTCCGAAGAAAATCCCCATATAACACTCTGACTCTTACTTCCTGGGGTTTATTATGTCATAGCTCTACAGGCTCCTCCCACGTATGTGTAGATGCCATGAAAACCCACTCTGCAGCCTGTATGCCCTCCTCCCCCCATCCATCAAACATCAGTAGGGCAGCCAATCAGCGCAGAACTCATTATCATAGCCTCCCATGGCCTCCCCACCCCCTCAGGTCTGAACGTTTCCAAAGTGGAGGGGAAAAGAGCTGCATCTTACCTACACCGAGATGAAACATTTCAGTTCTTTTATTCTACCTAAATTAAATTCTGATTAAGGGACACCCAAGACATGGTGTCAATGATGTAAACACACCAGAACAGTTGACCTGCAGTAGTTATTTGTCAAGAAAGAAAAAAACAAAAAACAAAATGACTTTTAAATTTCACAGAACTTTGTTCAAATCATACATGGATCAGTAACAAGCATTACATCAAAATATGGCTCCCTCAAGATGTAACTATCAGTTGATAAAATAACAATATGCGAACAAACTGGGAAAAAAATCCCATACTTACCCTCTTAATCGTTAGGATTTAGAAATTATACCTTTATTGTTTTTTGTGCCACTCTTGGATACAGTTTCTGTCTGGACCACTTCACAATGGCCTCTCTTTCAGGGGGTGGTCTGGTGGTGTCACCCTGCTAAGGACATTTCCCCCTGACTTGGATTACTTGCAGTTGTACGTGAAAGTCGGGATTTGGAAGTTCTGAGGGGGAAATTTCAACTGGAACGCCCCCTGAGGTCAGAATTTCCTACTGGGAAGTGGGAGGATCATTACCACACCTGAGTTGACAATCAAAGATGGCTGCCTCAGGTGTAGACAGTTATTAAAGGGACTGTGAGGAGTTTCTAAGTAATTACAAAAAAGTCTCACTTTTAGATATATGCCTGATCGAAATACACACTTTAAGATGAGTTTTATAGCATCATAATAGGTTATCCATAAATGCTATTCCTTAGCTTCGCGGTTGGGTCGGACAGGGCTGGACTGGCGTGGATACTCAACTTCAGGAACTAGACAATTCAAACTAGAGCAAATTTATATTATTCGGACATGTCTTAGAGCACCGGGCTGTAAGTAGCGATATATAGCCGGCTACAAAACTACAATACTCAGTTTTCAAAAACATCAAAAACTACCGCTACGTAACTAGAAAGAGATACATTACCTTGTCGCTTTGCATCCTGTGAGTTGCTGAAAAAAGAAGTTGTAAAACAATGCAGAGTTCTGAGGAAGGTGCAAGCTGCATTTATCACAACAAACACGCTTTAGTTCTGGTCAAGTCTTTTGGTGCATTCCAGTTGTAGTCAAAAGTAGGAATTTCTGAGTTCCGAGTAGGAAACTGCAACTGGAACGTTCCCCGAAGTTGGAATTCCCTACTGGGAACTTGGTGAAACCTCGCCACCCCTGAGTTGACAATGGAAGATGGATGCCCCCAGTGTGAACAGTTATTTAGCTCCTGTAATAATCAATTTATTTGCACTTCTGACTGGGGTGTGTCGCTCTAGATCAGCTGTATACATAGTATTGTTAGACTTATATTTACAAAAATGCTGCCATAGTAATAATCACATTCTTCATGAGATATTTGTGAACAACAACACAGGGCATGCTAACAACAGCTAACAACAGCCTGGTAGATCTGCAAGTTTTTTCGACTTTGTAACTAGACCCGCCTCTATGCTGCCCCCTGGTGTCAAAAATAGCACTGTTACCTCTTCCATCTTTCTATCCCTGACTTCATCTGCAAACGTTCCTCCTCTGTGTGCGCCGCTTGATAAGGATTAATGACATGTTATTGTGCCATAGACCTCAAGCAAACCTACTTTAAAACTATCCCTTTGAACCTCACGTTAGCATTGTCATGTTGTATTTGTTTCCTAATTTAAGATCCATGTCACTTAATCTACAAAGTCCAACAGCTCAGAGGCGCCAAACTGAGAGAATATTCTTCTTTCTCTTCTCAGGAATCCTCTGATGTCTGTAGTCATAATAGGAAGACATTTTTTCTCACATTAAATCCAACATTTCTGAAGCTGCGGTGAGACAAGGCGAATACATGACAGGGAAATTAAGAGTCTGAGGCTGACTTCTTTATCCAACTAAAATGACAGGGATTTGAGACCTGTGCTGCAGAGAATACCAATCAGCTGTGAAAGCTTTGCTAACATGAGCTCGTAGCTTGACCAATTACAGTGAAATTTAATGACTTTAGCATCTATGTCCATGTTTAGGCCATAACAGAGCAGGGGACACGTCTTCGAGGGGAGGAAGAGTTTGAAACCAATTAAGCGAGAGGGGAATTATCCTTTTCCTGCTCTCTTTCTCTCAGTGTCTCCCTCTTTCTGTGCAGACTGTGACCAATGAGATAAGAACGAAATCCCAGCAGCATCGTTTGCAAAAGAAGAAGAGACAGTGAGCTGAGAGTGATAGAAAGACAAAAGCAAAGATAGTGTGTGCATGTGAATGAAAGCAAGTGAGATGGAGATAAAGACGATGATTTGTTGGAGATAAAGGCTTCACTGCCTTCCTGCAGTCGCTCTATTCATTTGCACATATCTGTAAGAGATGATGATAAAAGTGCAAATGCAAACAGAGGCTCACAAACTCAGATAGAGGGTGGTTAGAAAAGGAAAGAGGAGCAATAGCAATGGCCTTATTATGTTCTTTAAAATGCTGTGCAGCAAAGAAACCAATTCTGCTGCTCTCCTGCTGGCAGTGATATGACACAGGAGGAGATTTCTGACAGTATTTTTCCTTTAAAATGGTGTTGTAGGCAAGGCGGAGCAGTCTGTGAAACATTAAGACCATGTCTGCCTGAAGTTCTCTGCTGAGAACAGTTCATTTCCCTCTATGCAAGAGCCATGCTGCTCAACATACTGAGCTGTAATCAATAGATCTATATTCAATCAAGATGCTGGGATAACAGTACTACTATGCATTTAATTGAAATAACATTATGTGTGCACTTTGATTTCATTTGGCCATGGGTGTTGAATTAACCAATTTGAAAGAAAGAATGAGTCGATTAATAAAAAGATTTGTTTCTCGTACAGAAAACTGATTTTAATGTGCTTAATAGCCACAAACCATCTATTTAAGTAATCCTGTCTAAATATGCTATCATTATTTTTTTATTATATATCCTATTAAAGCTTGGGTTAGTAATCTGATTTAGATACACTTTTTGTAATACTGGTTAAAATGGTCTTTATAACTGATGGCAATCAATTCATAATGTGTTCTTAAAATAGAGCGAAAAATATCCGCTACCTACAGCAGGAGTAAAACAGGGAAAACACCAACCAATAAAACCTTGGGAATCCACCTTTTTAAACCAATCAAATCCTGTCGCCGTTCTGCCCGCCTCCTGCGCGTACATTTTGCCGGCATGCACAGACTCTGATTCAGTGCATGTAGCCGAGCTGAGAGGGATCCAAGTCTGCTGGAGAATGCTTACCTGTCAATTTTTGTCTTTGAAAATAAGGGAAGCCCGCTACGAGCCGTCCCACAACCCCAACCAAGCTCCAGTATCCCTCACATTTTAAGACAGGTGTATACGAAATCTAAAATACGGTGGTTGACATCCATCATTTTGGATCATTACCGCCCCCTTCAGGCTAGAGACAGAGTTCAGTTTGGAGAGGCAGAGGAATGTTTTTATTATTATATCATCACACAGGAGATTTACTGGAGAATACTGATACAGGAGGACGTCGGGAAAGAGGATAAAATACGTAAAATACAGTAGTTTCATGGCCAAAATGGGAAACTTGACAGCTATGTGGAGAATGGCAGAGGAACTACCTATACCCCGATCAACATTGGGCTGTGAGCACTAACTAACTTTACATGTTTGTTTTTTAACTTAACAATGATAATGTTTTGGTGTTTTCTTACTGCTGACTGAGACATGAGTTGGTGTAGTGTAAAACAAAAACGTTGTGCTGCTACACTCAAATTCATACTAGTTTTCCAAAATTACCGACCCCAGCTTTAAGAAGTGTTTTTATACCACTAATAAGTTAATATTAATGCCTAGTCAACAAGAATGAGGCCCTTAACATCCTGTATTTGATGATTTACCGTTCCAATAAAGTTTTTTTATTTCTTTTTTTTATTGCACATATAAGATGAAACACATTATTATAGTTTAGTTTTAAACTGAGAAAATAGTGCAGCTTTTAGTGTTTGGAAGGCAAGCCTGCCTATGACCAAACAACAAAGTAAACATTCGATGACAAAATTACAGCCTGTACTTAAAGTATGCAAAATAAACTCAGCACAGTTTTGAAATATGCTGATAACATTGGGGCAAAACATTTTATGCAGTTTCATATCACCATGAGGTATTTTTCTTTGCAAGGAAAAAAACCTTTTAAAAATCATAAATTGTGTGGGACACAGTTGAGGATTGTATTGTTTTATTTCACCAGCAGAGACAATACACCTCCAGTGTTTGAGGATACCTGCTGTGGGTCGGAGCAAAACCTTCACGTGATGCTCGGCTGGCAAACTGAAAAATCATCGACAAAAACTCACCCAGCAATGTTGGGAACAGCTCAGAGGAGATTTGTGCTCTACACTTGTAGTTTTTTTAAAGAATCTTTTACTTTTATTTTTAATTTTATTTGTCAGCGACCATGTGCAGAAAAACATTAAACTCATCAGAGCAGAGGCTCATCACCAGATTATAGCTTTGTAACATTTCCTTCTGCTGTCCCTGTGGCAGGCAAGAGAGAAGATTAGGGATAAATTTGAAGTGCATTTACAGTACAAAAAGGGGAAAAAAGCATAGAAAAACACATTTTTGTTAATAGAAATTGCATTAATTTAATTATAGAGCTACTCACTTACACTCAGGGACAAATAGTCACTAAGTAGATTTATTTGGGTACTGTACTTAAGTATATTTGAAAGTATCTGTACTTTGAGTATTGCTTCTCTTTTTTTTTTCAGAAACTATTGATATTTACTCCAATACATCTGAAAGATAAATACTATACTTTCAACTCTGTTACATTTCTATGAAGAGTCTCATTTCTTTTAAAAATGGCTCTGAAGTCAGCAGATGAAATCTATTTTCTGTTCTAAAATGTGATCTGTAATTAAAGTGGTGAAGCCGTACTTGCAGCTCGTGCATTTGCTACTCAGATGGGGCAGGTAACCACTGAGCTAGCTTTAAAGAAACAATGGAAAACAGCCATGGTTCTCCTTCTGTAGATTTAATCGTGTTTCAGCAGCATTTCTTTAGGCTTCATAACATATTTTACAAGCTTTTCATTCTTCATTCTTCTATAAGCAGGACCGTACATGCAATGGGTTGTTTCAGTCATTAGGCTCTATAAATTCATTGTGGCAACAAATATAAGAACATGTTGACATAAAAACAAGAATGTACTTTAAAAATTAAATATTTTCAAAAGAAGGAACTCCAGTGCTAAAATTAACATTTGGCTGAATAACTGTCCGTCAGGTATAGACCTTATTGGTTTATTCAACAGGTCAGTCGTTATGAGCGGGACAAAGCAAACTGGAAAAAGGCGCAAACTTTAAAATTTGAATGTAGTCTGATTACATGAATTAAAGGAAGCAAATAATGGACTTAAGACATGCAGTATGTATATATATATATATATATATATATATATATATATATATATATATATATATATATATATATATATATATATATATATATATATATATATAGATAGATAGATAGATAGATAGATAGATAGATAGAGAGATAGATAGATAGATAGATAGATAGATAGATAGATCACATATTATGTAAAAAAAAGTTATTATGAAAGAAACTTGTTAAATTACCTTTAAAAAGCCAGAATAACACTGATGCAATATGTTATGGTTAATTTCTTGTCATTTTAAAGGTTAGTCTTTTGATTAACACTGGTATCTGTCAATTTACAGGTATTGCATTGTCTTATGGAAAACGGTAATAAACCTGTACAAAATACAGAAAATGGTATGTAAAATTACAATTAAAGATGTCATAAAACATTAAGCTGTCATAAAAAAACACAATATTAATGTAAATCAAAATTACGGGAAATTAACTGTAATTTTAAACATGAAACCTGAAATCACAGAGAATTACTGTAAATCTACTAGCATTTCATTGTTTTATTGAAATACAGGAAAAATCTGTTAAAAATTACAGAACATCACCTGTAAATTTATATATTTTTTTACAGTGTATAGTGCAGCTTTAAGAGGTGGAGGTGCAGCTCCATGAATAACTTTCCATTATAGTAGGGTGGACAGAATAAAGCTACATGAAAAAGTTCTTAATAATATCAAAACAAGAAACACACAATCAAAGAAAATAATAACCCCTGAATTAGCACAGCTCATGGTTTAAAAGCACAACTCTGCATATTGATGAACTCCATTTTGTGTGTGCGACTGTGTTCAGGGGTTAGAAAGAAGTCACCGAGTCAATACTCGACCTTGTCTAACCGTCTGGGTATCAAACTCATGACAAGTAAAACTTCTTCAGCCCCAAAGCCTATTTATGCAGCCATACAGCCTCTTTGAAGTCGACACTTAAAAGCACCACTAACTCACCCTGGAGGAAGAGCCCGGCACACTGAGTATGCTCTGGATGTCTCAGCCCGAGTGTGTGTGCACGCTCGCCGGCCTCGGCTCAGTTTTATGATGACTTACCATTTTTAACTCTCATTTTTTCAGACTTTACACCTCTCATCCCTTTAATGTCCATCTGCTCCAGCATCTGGGCTGCAGTCTTTGTTTTGGGCAAGATGTTTTAAGGAGTGCTCACTCATTTCATTCTTCTTATTTAATCTGTGAAATAATTGCTCTTCGTCCACACCTGTCCGCTCATTTATCAGATTGTTGAGTTGATATATCGTACCTGAGTCTGCTCTGTCAACACGGCGCTGATCCGCTGGCCTACATAGTATCTTGGACTGCTTTATATACAAGAGACTGGGGACGTCCTTGGCTGCATGCCATTTCAATTATCTTTCTCTTTCACTTTCTCTGGAGTAATCTCTGAATCTTACTGCTCTCCACCTCGGTCTCAGCTCGCTCTTTGAAAATCACTTAGCTTTTTTTCTCTCTTTAATGTCCATCAAATATTGAACCTATTTTGCAGTTTTCATTCAGGGTGCGTGTTCTGCCACGGTGCAAATTCCTGCAGCGGCTCTGCTCTGACATTAGGGTTTGTAAAGCTATTATTTTCATGTTTTTTATTTTTGATGTTACAACAGAAGTGTCAGGTCAAAGTTCGATCAGAAACACTCATGCTTCTTCTCCACTAAGTGCTTTTCTGAGGGTATTTTCCTGAAATTCTATCAAAGAATCGACATTGAAGGTGCTTTTATAGAGAAGGCTACTTTATTAACCACAGGGCTAGATGTCAGTGTTGAAAAGATCTCTAACTCCAGTGAAGTCGGGACATGATGTAAAATGTCAATTAAAACAAAAAACTCTGATCTATACAATTTAATATTCAATCAAGACGGGATATTAAATGTTCAAAGTGATACACTTCATTGTTTGTTTGCAAATAGTCCCTCATTTATAATTTAACACCTGCAACACATTCCAAAAGAGCTCGGACAGGTGCATGTTTACTTCTGTTACATCAATGGCCCTTTTCCACTAGCACGACTTGGCCCTACTCTACTCGGCCCTACTCAATTTGCAGCGTGTTTCCACTAGCCTGGTACCCCACTAAAACAAGCTAGTTTTAGTACCTACTCCGCTCTGGTTCCAAGCGAGCTGAGTCGACACTAAAAGATGACGTCACCGACTGCTACCATAAGCTTACCCTCATACGTCTTTTCTTTGCAGCTCGATTGCTCTCGCCCTCGGCTTCATTCTGTTGTATAGCTTCCAAAACTCTCCTGTGCTTCTCAGGGGGTATTTCTTCTTGCCACCTGCAGCCTTCTTCTGCTTTCCTTTTTTACTCGGTTTGTGACAAAAAGCCAGATTGTTGTGACGTCACTGCAGAGCCGCTCAGCGACACTGCACCTCGTTTGGGCAGACGACTGGGGCTAATGGAAAAGCAGCACAAGGCGAGTAGAGTAGAGCTGGGTAGAGTTGAGTAGAGTAGAGTAGGGCTAATGGAAAAGGGCCATAATTGATGAAGCTTGTAGGAGGAATTCTTTCCTTTCTTGCTTGATGAACGACTTCAGTTGATCATCAGTCCAGGGTCTCACTTGTCCTATTTTGTACTTCATAATGCTCCTCACATTTTCAATGGGATAGAGGTCTGGACTTCAGCAGGTCAGTCTAGTCCCTGAACTCTTTTACTCTTACTCTTTTACGCTGTTGTAACACAAGTAGAATGTGTCTTCATTGTTTCTGAAATAAGCAGAGATTTCCCTATGACACAGCTTGCAGACTTTTCCACTTTGCCTCAGTCCATCTCAGATGAGCTCGCCCAGAGAAGCCGGCAGCATTTCTGGGTGTTGTTGATATTTGTCTTTGTCTTTGCATGGTAGAATTTTACCTTGACCTTGTAGATGTAGAGATGAACTGCGTAAACTGATGATGGTTTTCTGAAGTGTTCCTGAGCCCACGTGCTGATGTCCTTTACACAATGATGCTGCTTTATAATGCAGTGCTGCCTAAGGGATCAGAGGTCATGGGCTTTCAGTGTTGATTTTTGGCCTTGCTGCTTACATGCAGAACAGCTGCCTTTTATACCCAGTCATGACTCTCACCTGTGGATTGTTACCAGTTTTAGTTGCCCCTTTCCCGGCATTTTTGGAATATGTTGCCGGCATCAAATTCAGATTGAGTGAAGATTTGACATAAAATAATAAAGTTTGTCAGTAAGAACATTATATATCTTCTCTTCGTGGTGTATTCTGTTAGCTTTGCAGAGCAGACAGACTTGCCTGATTCTGAAGTCCTGCAGGTCCGTCTTGCCAGCCTCCGTTGTCCAACCAATTCACTCGGCTGAATTCTTAATGGCCCAATTAGGGAAGAGAGGTGGGAGCTGCAGAATGCGGACGTGACGACAACCAGAAGTTGAGAATCAGAAGTGGAGAATGGACATGCCGATTAGCCTATTGTCCTCACGGCTACTCAGTGAAACTTGGCGAAATCAGCCCTCCTCAGAAGTTTACTTGTAGGGATTGTCTTTGACGAGGTTCATGTCACATATAAGTGTTAAATGAATCATCTGTGTGGTACAATTTAGTGTAAGACGATAGTATAAGTATGAGTTTCCTTCACAGGGTGGCTGGGCTCTCCCTTAGAGATAGGGTGAGAAGTTCGGTCATTCGGGAGGGGCTCAGAGTAGAGCCGCTGCTTCTCCGCGTTGAGAGGAGCCAGTTGAGGTGGCTAGGGCATCTGATCCGGATGCCTCCTGGACGTCTCCTTGGTGAGGTGTTCCGAGCACATCCCACCGGTAGGCGACCTCGGGGAAGACCCAGGACACGCTGGAGAGACAATGTCTCCCAGCTGGCCTGGGAACGCCTCGGGATCCCCCGGAAAGAGCTAGACAAGAGAGCAGGGGAGAGGGAAGTCTGGGCTTCCCTGCTTAGGCTGCTGCCCCCGCGACCCGACCACGGATAAGAGGGAGAAGACGACAACGACAACGATAGTATAAGGCCGTTAGCTGCTAGCAGCTAAGTTAGCGGCTAACAGCTAATGGTCATTAACTGTTGTTAACTGTTAGCGGCTAAGTTAGCCGCTATGGCTAACATCCATGAACTGCTGTGAACTGTTGTTAGCCATTAGCCGCTAAAATAGCCGCTATGTATGCTACATTATAGGAGGCAACCCTGCTTGATGTGGATAGTGATGAATGTGACAAGCCAAACGATTGTCCAATCACAAGCTTGTGGTTTTTTTTAACGTTCTGCCCCTGAGAACAAATTCAAAGGGCTCCTACCCAGATGGACTAGTGAAATATTTTTGTGGCAGATATATTGAGATGTCCATCTGGCTTGTCAGGTTACTTTTCTGTAGGATATATGTGGAAATGGATTTGTAAATAATTGTATTCTGTTTTTCCCAACTTCATTGGAATTAGGGTTAGTATTTTGAGTTAAGATGAGCAAATTTATCATGTTTTTTTGGCATCAGTAAATTTTTTTTCAGGGTGAGTAATCATGTCAGTCATAATTCTAAACGACAGGAGGAACACGGTGCGTCACCAGAATTCTTCCTTAAACTTCACCCTCCCCACGACTCCTTGACATGGACCGATCCCAGTTTGATGTTTGAATGAAGACGACTGAAATAAAAATGCAGAACCTGACACCACTCCCACACAGTCTGTCTCCGTCTGACTAGCACTCTCTGCTTGGCTGCTTCTGACCAACTATCTGCCTGATTGCACTTTCTCTCCCCCTCCCCTCGCTCTCTCTCGCCCATCAGATCAGTGCTGCTCAGAGCCGGTGAGAGAGGAGGTGTGAAAAGCTCATGCAGAGAGAGCAACCCCAGGAAATGGCAGCCAAGGAGTGAGACAGAGAAAGTGTGTCAGTGTGAATGTGTGTGTGCCTCTGTCTCTCTCTTTTACTTTTCTACCTGTCTGATTCTCTTCACCTCAACGACTCCCAGCCTGACGTGTTTATAATGCATGGCTGGAACTATGGAATACTGAAATCTTGTTGTTTTAGTCAAAATGGGACTCCTATAAATACGCTGCAGCTTCTATTAAAGCACTGAACCTCACATGCAGGCCTAATATGAAACACATTTACATTTAAGTGTAACAGGTGCGTGAAGCCAAACATGAAATCCATTTTAGGACCTATGTGCTCCTCTGGCATGAAATCCCCAAAGCGCACGTCCACATCAGCATGCATGCAGAGAACAAGAGCATGTTCTCATTTCAACACTTTAATCATGGATGTTTCAACACTTTAAAGCTGCAGGAGAAGAAATGGAGAGCTGTGTCCTCTGAATGATATTAATAATAAGAAAACACTCCTCACACCGCACGCGTGCACACGCAGAGACACTCCAGCGGCTCCTGAGAGGAACGACTCTGCAGCTTTATCAACCCTGAAATGGGAAGTGGTTTGTGGTATTAAAAAGGAATACGTGACTACTGTGGCAAGCAAGGGTGTGGGTCATGAGGATGAGGGAGAGGAGAGGAAGTCGTGCAAACAGGGGCTCCATAATCCTGATTAAACCCCCCCACTCAAATAACACGACTCTGCTGCAGAGACACAGTAAAGCCATTTTCAAAAATCCTCACCTGTGCACTCGCTCGTGTTTCCATGCACAGTGGCACTTAATACAACAGTGACGGTTTAACAAAGAGACTGAAGTGGACTTAGTGAAGTTGGCTGAAGGGGTCAGGGGGGCCTTTGCTAACACAGGAGGTAGGGCTTTTAAGTAATAAGACTGTTAATGTGGTCACACCATGCACGGCTGTTACCTTATATTAATCAATCAATCTTTATTTGAATAACACCAATTTATAACAATTGTTATCTCAAGACAATTTACAATAGATCAGAATGAAGACAAACCCTTCAATTTAAGGATACACAAACCAGTGTTAGCTTTGACAACACTTTTTCATTTAGTTTTACAGTCTTTTGCCTAATATATATTTTAGTTCTAGCTATAATTTAGTCATCCAACTTGTTTGAATTTCTGTGTAGTTTAAGTCGATGAAACCTGCTGTAAATTTAGTCGACTGAAATATGTAGTGTAAAGGGTAAGGCATTTTTTCTGTTTTCTAGAATTTCTGAAGTCATGTTTTACACTTGGATAAAATGAAACATGTAATAACCCTTTACTGAATACTAGTAAAGTTTGAATATGTAAATGAACAGAAACAAATTGAACTACAACACCAGAATTGACAACAAACAGTGAACCTGCTCTACATGAATATATCAATTCATAAAGAGAGCAGCTCTGATTGGATCGCTCCACAACTTATCCCACCACCACCAAGCTAAGGCAGCTGTGATTGGATGTAGGGCTGACAGCTATATCGTTATCGGATCTATATCGAGATATGAACATTCAAGGTATTAATATTGAAAAAGCAACGATATATACAATATGGATTTCCACGAGCTCGCCCTGCATATACAGCTCTGGAAGTCACAACAAATGTAATTGTTATGATTCCCCTTGAATGCACCGCTTGGTTTTCACCAAACCAGTAGTCATATCGTATCGATATTGAGATATTAGGCATAAATACCGAGATATGAAATTTTGTCCATATCGTTCAGCCCTAATTGGATGTCCATCTTCAAGGGACTGTGAGGAGAATCTATTACCGGCGACATTAAGACTCTGCTACCCATGAGCTTGGCAGCGACTGTCATAATGCTGCGCACCAGTAACCTTGGAAATGGGAGTGGCATCATGTCCGACTTATCGGCGTTCCAGTTGAAGTCAGAAAAAAACATTCCATCTACCAGGCTATTGTTAGCTGTTGTTAGCACGCCCTGCATTGTTGTTCTCGTTATCACATGAAGAATGTGATTATCACTATGACAGCATTTTTGTAAATATAAGTCCAACATTATTATGTATACAGCTGATCTAAAGTGACACACCCCAGTCAGAAGTGCAAATAAATTGATTATTACAGGAGCTAAATAACTGTTCACACTGGGGGCATCCATCTTTGATAGTCAACTCGGGGGTGGCGAGGTTTCACCGAGTTCCCAGTAGGAAATTCTGACTTCGGGGAATGTTCCAGTTGCAGTTTCCTACTCGGAACTCGGAAATTCCTACTTCTGACAACAACTGGTACACACCAAAAGACGTGACCCAAGCCAAAGCGTGTGTTTGTTGTATTGCTAATGAATGCAGCTCGGACCTTCCTCAGAACTCTGCATTGCTTTACAACTTCTTTTTTCAACAACTTACAGGATGCAAAGCGACGAGGTAATGTATCTCTTTCTTGTTATGTAGCGGTAGTTTTTGATGTGTGACAACAAGCAATTTTTGGAAAACTTAGTATCGTAGTTTTGTAGCCGGCTATATATCACTACTTACAGCCCGGTGCTCTAAGACGTGTCCGAATAATATAAATTTGCTCTAGTTTTAATTGTCTTGTTCCCAAAGTTGAGTATCCAGGCCAGTCCAGCCCTGTCCGACCCGACCGCCAAGCTAAGGAATAGCATTTATAGATAACCTATTTTGATGCTATAAAACTCATCTTAAAGTGTGTATTTCGATGAGGCATATATCTAAAAGTGAGACTTTTTTGTAATTACTTTGAAACTCCTCACAGTTCCTCTTAACTCATCCAACCTTTCCACATAACCAAAGTCGCTGTGACTGGATATATTCCTGACTTGTCCCTACTTTCTACCTGACCAAATTAGGTCTGATTGGATTGAGTCTCTGTCAAACATTTTAGTCTTGTTTTTATTGTTGATGAAAATGCCAGTTAATTTATTTTTTGTCCATGTGCTCTTGTTTTTCTCAGTTTCCGTCAGGGGAAAAAGGCTGTTGATAAAAACTATGATAATAATAATTTGTCAATAAATTAGCAGTGCTCCCTGCCATGATTGTATCTTTGACTTCTTTGTTGTTGGTGCTGACTGATGAGAGCGTGACACCCTTTCCAGCACCTTCTTAAATCTATGCCACAAGTTATTGAGGCAGTTTTGAGGGCTAAAGGGACTTACCTGATAATAACAGCCCTGACCCTATTTCTTTTTTGAAACCATGTCATTATAAGTTAAAAAATTAGATCTGTTCCCCAGACAAGCTATGTATAAAATGTGAATATCTGGCATTTGGAGTCTCAGCAGTCCCTGTAATATGGAGAAGTTGCAAGACCAAAGCACTAATCCGAGCTTCTGGAAACTCAGTTGTTAAGAAAATGTCTGCACAAAGATAATTGAAAGAGCCTGTGGTATATGAAACTTTCATTAAAGCATTGGCTTTTCCTCATCTCATGCCTATATAACACAACGGGCAAACAAAAGAAAGTTATTCTCCAAACTTAAAGGTCTGTCTCTCCCTAAGCGAGATGGAGAATATTGTTTTAACAGACAGATCCATTCTGCTCAAACAGTACAAGAACTCATAATCGACTGCCTCTGTCTGTCTTTTCTTTTAATTTCCTTGAGAAAGTTTTCAGACGTATAGGAGGACTGTGGGGCTGTGCATCTGAAGTGAAGGTCGATGAATACAAGACTTTATAAAATTATTTTTCAGTTATACAGAATGATTGTCTTAAAAACTGGTGCACAGACAGTGTGTCTATATCCATCAAGATTTTATTGATGTTGACAACTTAGAGACATTGGACATCCCTGCTCGTCCTAGCCCTGATTTAAGCCTTTTTAAAGGAACAAAGACTTTAACCAATCAGGGCTCAGTTCACGGAGTGTTCTAGTTGATGCTCTATTAGGATGTACATGCTTCTTGTTACCTCTGCCAAGGAAGTTATCTTTTTGCGGGCATATGTTTAGATTACACAAACACTACTCGACGAAAATTTTCAGGAGATATTGGTAATGGCCCAGATAACCACCATAAGCGAATTATCAATTTTGCTCAAGAACTGTGGAACTAATAATGATATCAACATGATTCTGAGTGCTAGATGTGGGTTTTCAGGGTCATTAATCATATTATGACGGTAACTTTATCATGGAACTATTGTTTACAGATTTAACAGCAATATTAGAGCTAACTTGGTGGAGGTTTGTGCTCTCCAAGTGCTATCTCGTGTCTATCTAAATGAGCTCTGATTGTTTGAAAGACAAAAGGAAAGGAGTGCCTCATGGACTCAAAAAGAGGATTCACAACATCACTGAGGCAAAAAGAAAAGACTCCAAGGCTCTCTTTTTATACTATTAAACTGCCTTAAAATATTGAGCCTTCATCAGGAAGTCATACAACAGAGCTTTGGTTGTTGACCGGATTATACAAGGAATGTTAATTTATGAATGGCCGTGAATTTTGGAGCCCTATTGACACAAATTTTTCACATAGTTTGACTGTAAAGCGTTCTGTACACAGGAGCATAATGCTCCTAGTCTCATCTATCAGTTGGTTTCCACAGTCTCAGTCTTGGTCTGTCACTGGTGTGTGTCAGCAGGGAAGCTCCGCACTGGTTCGCTGGAAATACGAGTCTGTTTCCAGTTGAGCCCTTCAACCATGTCACTTCTCATCAAGCATAATGACCAAAACAGGAGAACAAGTGCTCAGAGTTTTCAGAAATTTCAAGATACAGCTGAATGGTACTGATGCCAACAGCAAATAAACATCAGGCCAATAAATAACCTGTTGCTTACTTGTTCTTCCTGTTTTCTCGTGATCTCACAATTACAGCATGAAGTTGTGGTTCTTCTGTGACCCTAATAGTCTTGATCTTCAAGCTAATCCTGGGTACTGCTGCACAGTGCTTTAAATATGCTTCCAGCTGGTCTGAACAAAGCCGCAGACAGACTTAAGATGTGGCTGCAAATTCTTGACAAAACGCTAACAGTTGCTCCCCCTGCAGCTCCATCCAAGTTTAATATCCAAGCGTAAAACTATACTGCAGGAAAAAGGAGAATTTTTCAACTCTTGTCACAACATTTTCAGCCATTTAAATAAAATTACACAAACAAACAAGTTCCACGCAGTTCATCAGTTTAGGTATAAACAAGAGTTTAAAGAATACAATCTCTACTTTCCAATGCTTAAATAATGCAATGGAGGTGCAGTAATTGGTAAAATGGACCCTTTTTCTGATGTGAGCTGACTTGAAGTCCAGCAGGATGTAATGTCTCTAATCTAAGGTCAGGAATCATTTGGGATTTAGTCTTGCAGCTGAAATAACTCTGCTCTTCAATCCAAAAAGAGGTACCAGCAGAGATGATGAGTTTTGCTTTAGGCAAGTCCAACCTTGGAGCAACGGTGACAATCCTAGTCAGAGGATTAGGGTCAATTTTAAGGTGGTGGTTCCTGATAGAGTTTGAAAATTAAGCTCAAAACTCACCTGAGGACGAACAAAACCAGGACATTTAGAGAAGAGAGCCTGTGGGGTAAGGTGAGACTGCAAGAACCAGAAACCTGAATTTGTGATATTTCAAGTAAATTGTAATGCACATTGTAAATATATATTTTACAGGTAGAAATGCCCACACCATACCAAGATTTTAAATGTTTACATGATTATTGTAAGACTTCAGGAATGGAAGAAAAGTAAGTCTGGGACACCCTATATGAAGCTTTCAAATGACATTAAATGCTCTGTGAACAGCAACAAAAGCCTCTCTCCCCTTCACACAGAAGGGGAGAAGTTAAAGTTAAAGAAGTTGAAAATCTTCTTGCTCTCGTGTTGCAACGATGGGGAATTCTTCACAGCCAGAATTTTGGGTCCAAACACAATGAAAATACATAAAATGCTTATTTATCTGTAGATTTTTATACAGGCAGTGGTGTAAGGGGAAAGATTCTTAGTATAGCTGCCTAGAATGGGCTGACCCACTAGCATAGCAGATAGCATAATCCCTTAATTACGTCACCCATACTATGATCTTTGTTAGAAAATGTGAGAAGAGATTGAACATGGTTAGGAGAAATGTTATGGTTATGGAGATTACTCAAAATGTAGATTATGAGTTTAGGAAAAGATCTAGATGTGATTTTTCTGGCAGAAATTGTGATTTAAATTCAATTCACGATTTTCCAAATCAAGTTTCAGTGCAATATTCACTATGTTTACAGTATAGACAACAGCAAGGAAATCAGTGATCACTGATCTTAGCTCAGTGATCCGAGCTCTTGAAAATACTGCAGCTACACTTTGCTGTGTTTTTGGAGTTTTCCTCATGGAGCGAGCTTTGTTGCTTGTAAGGTGACACTTCACAAATTGCTCCCACTCTGCCGGGTGATTCTGCTTGAGGTGCTGAAAGAGATTTGTAGTGCTACTTCCCTTCACTTCCACCATCTTTTTACAAACTTTGCACAACACATCAGTCTGTTCCGTGTTCGACCTCGCATATCCAAACCAAGCCCATGCCACTGAAGTCATGGTACCCTTTTTTCGGATAATATTGTCCTCAATGTCTTCTTTTTCCACCTCATTCTCTCTTGCGTATCCCTGTTGTATCTGTTTGTGTGTTCTTCATCTATTCGTCATTTGCAAGCGAATGTTGACTGCAGTCTGTGATACAGTGCCAGTCCTCCTGGTATGGTGACAATGTGTATTACATATGTCGGGTGAAAATAGCGGAGGGACAGGAAACATTAAACTCGATGTTGAGATTAAATTTTTTTCATAGTGATTGAAAAAACAAAATTTAATAAATGGAATTAATTCGACTTATTGCCCGGCTCTAAAGTGAACTATGCAAATTTATGTCAGCCGGAAACATCAAATCAAACAGGTAGCCCTCTGTAATACTCCTCATCGTTGGGTAGAGACCCCTGCCTTAAAACATTCAAAAATTTTTCAACACATCATAAAAACACTGTATTTTCCAGCCCTTAGAGCCAGCTGCAAATTTCCTCTCGTGTAGGGTCAACATCAGGTCACATTTCATGTAATCCTGTTTGAATATGTGATCAGAGGCATTTTAAAACAAACACTCTCTGAAACAGGGACTCAAAGTGTTGCCTGTATTTTTGGACCATCAAAGTGTGTCCACAGGTGAAGACACGAGGCCGCTGCAGCCTTCACCGCATTGTAATGAGCCGCAGCCATTATGTCTCTGCGTGCTTAATTATGATGTGTGAATAATGGGGCTGAACTGTGAGGCGACCTCCCACTGTGGGTCCCCGCGTCGCCACGTCCCCTGAGCTCTCGCATCTGGCCAGAGCTTTGAAGTGGCAGGTGCGCCATCAACATGCAACGCTCACAAACAAAAACAGTGCCACCATGTTTTTGAATGAGGGCGAGACGCTGCTCTTTGTTGCTACGTACAAAGAAAATACACGTTGTTGTTTTGGTGTCGAGGGACCGTTTTTGATTCAGAATAATCAGATTCAAACATCTTAGGTTAGCGAGGCTTTCATGTGCAAAAAGGTAAAAAAAAAAGGTTCAAACCCACGCGTTGTCAGGCGTAAGTCATCCGGGATGAGCGTCGACTTGACATGAGTGTCTCTGCTCGTGTGTGGAGGGCCTGATCTGACGCGACACCCCCTCCCACTGCCACCATGGAAAAGTATTTCACATGAAAAGGGCCGGGTTTACACATGTGCACAAACACACATGCAAAGAGCCTTGAAATGATGTGCAGGTTTGGGGAAACCGCAGTGAAAGAGTTACAGAGAAGTCATTCAGGTGTCACTATTCCACACAGGCTCACCTACATCTGCATGCACGGCTCATTTTTGAGGCTGCAAGAGACGAGAAGTTTGACTAAACTACACAGCTGAACGGAAATGTTCTTTTTCTTTGGGGACTCAGAAATGAAGTCCTTGAAAAAGCATTTCTAAGCTAAAATGTAGACGTTATTTTTTTGAATATAAAAGCAGGTGTCCTGTTTTTATCCCCAGTTCATCGAGCTTTGCAAGGACAGAGACGACAAAAATAAATCTGCAAACCAGATTTTAAAAAAGAACATATATTATTCACAAATTCCTTCTTTTCACCAGGAAAAATGCCTCTTCAGGTGCACCATGTGTACATTTTTTTTCCAAAAATCCTGATATGGATATGAGGACACTGAAATGGGCTAAAAATTTTACGAAACATTCTTGTACAAACTTTTTTTTTAACATTAATTAAAACAGGTTCCTTAACATTAGGCCTAATACAGCATCCCAAAAATTCAGATGATGTTTTTTTTCAGCCAAAAGACATACATAAAGTCGATGAGAACAAAAATATAATTATCTTGATGGAAGTATACAGGGAGAGGAGAAAGAGAAGAGGAATCCATCGTCATTTCAAAACACCAAAAATACAAGTTTTATAGCATCAAAATAGGTTATCTATAAATGCTACTACTGAGCTATACGGTTGGGTCGGACAGGGCTGGACTGGCCTGGATACTCAACTGTTGGAACAAGACAATTAAAACTAGAGCAAATTTATATTATTCAGACACGTCCTTGAGCACCGGGCTGTAAGTAGCGATATATAGCCGGCTACAAAAATACAATAATAAGTTTTCCAAAAATGGCTTGTTGTCACACATCAAAAACTACCGCCACATGACTACGTCGCTTTGCATCCTGTAAGTTGTTGAAAAAAGAAGTTGTAAAGCAATGCAGAGTTCTGAGGAAGGTCCGAGCTGCATTTATTAGCATCACAACAACAAACACACGCTTTGGCTTGGGTCACGTCTTTACGACAGTGGCCGCACATGCTCTTGGGTAGCAGAGTCTTATGATTCTCCTCATAGCACCTTTAAATAACTTATAAATGATTTCCTTTTTCTTTCACTTTTCCGCAAAATGGCTGTAATTTTTTGGGCAGTTAGGCTGTATCGGGTTTATAACAATGGCTAGTGAAGTGTCTTTAGCTTAGACAACTGGCAAGGAAGTGCCAAAAGTTGTAGTACCTTGAGTGTCCACTTGAGGCTGGCTGCAGCAACCTGACACTTTAGGGAAAATATGTTTTTAGGGTACTTCTTCACATCCTCATTAAAAATAATGGCTTTGGTATAAAAACATAATACATCAATGCACTCTCGCTGTCAGGAGTTAATTTTCTTATACCATGTCTGTTTTTCTTTTATTGAGGGTTTATCAACTAATTCTGGATTTGACACATGGCCTCACAATTGGCCCGAAGGCCACAAGTTCTGCCTCAACACTGCTTTTCTATCTGTGAGTGGATGGAATTTGGTTTAGTTGATTTGCAGTATGGCAGCATCCATTAGAGGGTATAAACAAGTTTCAAAAGACTCCTATAATAATCATACAATGTTGGATGGGTTCATCCAACTCTTCTACAGTCTGTGGTAAAGACAAATAAAACCATGTTGGGTTGAAGGCAAAATCAGGTGAAAAACTTCAGAGCTCTTTATTTTCCCTTCCAGAAAGTCTCTCTGTTACCTCCATCAAGGAGGTTATGTTTTCCAGAGAGTTTGTCTGTGAACAAAATAACTAAAAAAGTTATAGATGAATTTTGATGAAATTTTCAGGAAGTGTTCAGCATGAGAAAAAGAAAAAGTGATTCAATTTTTGTGTTGATCCAGATCAGCGTCTGGATCCAGGAATTGTTAAAGTATTCTTTATCATTGGGAGATAGGGAACTGTGCTGCTTGGTGGAGGTCTGCGCTCTCCGAGTGCTTTTCTAGTTTGGTACTATTTCTCAAGAGGCAAATGGCTGTGCACACGGATTTCGCTGATCTGCTGGGTGTTGGCAATATATGACTTTGCAGAGTTTTAACTTGCACTTGTTTGAAGTGACGAACTTTCTTATTTGAAAATGTTTATTTAATGTAGAGAGGGATTGAAAGTCAAGGTAGGTCAAGCACGGAAGCACATTCTGGGTTGGCACTTCTGCACTACCAGCAAGGTTAATCCCACTTCATTTACAGATTTGATGAATTTTAAAGGTGAAGGGGTGAAAACTACGCTAGCCTGGGGCAGTGGCGGAGGTCAACTGGCTCCTCCTTAGGTACCAAACCAATCGCAGACATGGTTCAATAAGGAATCAAACTGACCACCAACGGTCCCTAGGTAAAGTCTTTTAAGACTGAGCTACACGGTTGAAGGTCATGGGCATTCAATGTTGTTTTTTAGTTGCAGCTTGTTTCAGAGATTTCTACTAATTCTTTGAATCTTCTGATGATAACAAGGACTGCAGATGATGAATCCCCTAATTTCTTTCAATATTGTGTTAAGAAATATTCTTAAACTGTTGGACTTTTTGCTCACCCAGTTATTTACAAAGTGGTGAACCTCCACACATTGTTGCTTGTGAATGACTGGGCCTTTTGGAGATGCTCCTTTTATGCCCCTAACCTGTTTCAGATTAACCTGTTCACCTGTGGAATGTTCCAAAAAGGTGATTTTTGAGCATTCCTTAACTTTCCCAGTCTTTTGTTGCCCCTTTCCTAAGTTTTCGTGGAATGTGCTACAAGCATCATCTTCAAAATGAGTGAATATTTAAAAAAAGAAAAAGCACGAACAATGAAGTTTATCAGTTTAAACATTAAGTACCTTCTCTTTTTAGTGCTTTTGATCGAATATAGGTCAAAAAGGATTTGCAAGTTGGGATATAGGGGCGTGCCTGTCTTTGTTCAACCAATTTTACTTCTCAAGGTTCAATAAAAACATACCATGACACAAAAAAATAGAATTTGCAAAGCATTATGTTCTTTTGTTTTTTAAAATTTGAGTTTTATCTCAATAGTTATCAATGGTATGCTGCTGCTAGTTGCTCATAATAAATGTGACAACTTTTAATTGAGCAGGGCTAAATGTGATTGCTGATGATGGTTACTGCTCTCATGGTTGTGATTTCCCGTCCTTCAATTATGAGATGAAGCCAACCATTTTTGATATAAAATTAGGTTAAGATAGAGCCTCTTTATACCAGCTTTTCATCTGTTTGTGATCCAGCATCACAACAAAAGCATGACTTGCACATAACCTGATCTAACAGTTATATAATGTTATAAAGCCGCCTAAAAATACAGAGAAGACAACCAGAAAAGGCAGAAGTGGTTTAAAATAACTGCAGTCTAATGAGTTTCCTGTTGTGTGTGTAGGTATGTGTGTGTGGGTGTGTATTCGAGGGCAGGATGAAGCCGAAGCGACAGAGTAATTAAAATAAAAAGTCTTTGATCTTAATGAGGTTTCTCCACCCTCATCAGTGAGTGCGTGGCTGTGTATGTATGTTGGAGCGTGTTTGTCTTCATACTTTCTATAAAAATGATAAAAGCCGCCCAAAAATAAAACCCGTCAGAAATGAAAAGCAAACTCCAATTTAGTGCCAAACAGTAGGGGGTGAGTTTTTATCTCTGCCCGCTCGGTTGGCTCCCAGCTTTTTGGTCACACTACATGACTATTCTTTGAAATAGCAGATTTAGGTCAATGTTGGGGGAAAAAAAAGCCATTTCCTCCATCCGGTTCCACTCTCAACTTTGTGACTAATTGACTGGGAGATAATTTGAATAGTGAGCGGTGGCAGCGGGAGTCCACTCCATTCAGCGGTGAGATTGATGCATCTAAACAACACCAACAAACATGGCCTGCAATCACTCCAGAGGGGGTACTCCAGCGAGAACATCATTACCGGCTTCGCGTTGTCTGCTAAATCAAAGTTGCTCCTCCGGCTTTGATAAAGGAGACGAGTGTCGACAGTGGAGGCAGTTCGCTGCTGGGTTAGTTAGATCCATATTCACGCTGATAAAGCAAAGGTGGTTTGACTCAAATTAACTAAGAAAGTAACATCCGTTGAAGTTATGAGGAAGGGATCATCCGTCGGTCTTCACTGCTGGCTTCAAGCAAAACGAAATCAAACAGAATACAATAAAATTTAAAGATAAACTGCAAAATACTATCAAACAGAATGATATATAAGTACAGTGTGGCTCAAGAGAATATTAAGTCCAAGTTCAGTCTCAATTATTTATACATCCCGATATAACAACTGTCTCTAAAGATGTTTTTGAAGAAAGAAAGAAGCTACATTTGTACAGCTGCCTGATCAATAATCAATCACCACAGCCAATGAGAACAACAGGGGGTTAAGACAACACCACAGACTTAACAAAAGAAATGGATCCAGCTATTGCAACAACACCAGCTGGTTATATGGGCAGTGCTGCTGTGGACAATTTTTAAGGTCGGTTCATTCATTCCTTCGACCTTCACCTGAAGCCAAGGAGGAAATCCGAACCCTCTGTCCTTAAACCATTAGAATTGA
This sequence comes from Scarus forsteni, assembly GCA_036419115.1. Classification (NCBI taxonomy): domain Eukaryota; kingdom Metazoa; phylum Chordata; class Actinopteri; order Labriformes; family Labridae; genus Scarus; species Scarus forsteni. The sequence goes on from JAZDUH010000136.1 coordinate 48,238,103, forward strand.
ATAAGTTCATCCTTATAATTAAGCGGGCATTGGAGCAGAGGTGCATTAAAATCTATGCAAGTGTACAACCTGTAACCAAGACAGGTTGACCAACCAGTGCAGGAATGAGTCCAAAAACCCAGAAGTGAGAAAGAATTTGGGCCTTTCCCCAAGCCTGAAATTATATGGAATTTAGAGTACTGGTTTCAGATACATTATTGAAACTAGAAAAGCACTTGGAGAGCGCAGACCTCCGCCAGCACCACAGTTCTCAGTCATATTATGATTTTCACCATAAATATTAGTCCTACCTTTATTTCATCAAAATGTTTAGATTCCTTGACCATGAAAACATACCATTAGCAACTAGATTCATCATGATATCTATTTTAGTTCAGTAATTATTCACGAAAACCACATTTTTCGTCATGGCGGATCCAGACGGTGATCTGGATCAACACCAAAATCGAATCACTTCTTCCTTTTCCCATGCTGAACATTTCCTGCAGATTTCATCAAAATCCATCCATAACTTTTTGAGTTATTTTGTTCACAGACGGACGGACAGACAGACAAACAAACTCTCCCAAAAACATAACCTCCTTGGCGGAGGTAATAATGTTCAAGATGAACCCACGATCACTAGATTTTGAAGTTTGTTTGACATCATTGGTCACAGGATGATAGAACAGTGGTATTTTATAAAGGTATTCAAATATGAAGGAGGTGAGAAAAGTTTCTTGGCCATGGGTAGTTGAGCAAATGGTGAATTTTCAAGACAAAAATTGTTGAAAAAAAGTGTTTTACTTTAAGCTGGAACCATTTTGAGGGTCCCTTAACTCCTAAATAAAGACTTCTGCAGAGTCGGGCTGCCCTTTTCTCAAATTGAAGGAATCCCACATCAGTAGCCTGTTGTAAATGACTGTAGGCTGACACCGGCCCCTGCGAACGGATTTTTCCATTTTTGCACATAAAATATTCACAGCTTTGGAGACCAATAACTAAAAAAATAGAAAAGATAGACCTTTTCTGATGACAGAATCTGAAAGCCTGTACCCAGATTACACAGGAAAGCAGATTTCAGGTAGAAATCTTTGCTTTTTTCAGAGATATTGGCATCAAAAAGTGGCTACACAGGAACTTATGCAAGTGTAAAAATATGTGAAAAACGCTTTTAATGGGATTTTAGGATGAGTCTGGCCCCCTGAGAATGGATTCTTTCATTTTGCATTAGAAATATTCAGGTTGGAAGCTGATAACTGGAAAAATAAAAGAGATAGACCTTTTCTGATGACATAATCTGATAGTCTAAAGAGGGACAAAAGTACAAAGTAAAAAAAAAACATGTCAACGTCTTCCATGCTCCTATTGTTTACATGGCCGTGTTTCGTCACACTGATGAGGTCATCAGCATGATGACATCAGCTTGCTGCGCTAGAGGAAAAAAAAAAACAGCCACGCAGCCCATCCAATTAGGCCAGGTCTGCTGTTGGTAGGAAAAGAGTCACTTGCCGATTGCTAGTGGATTAACCCGTGTTGGAAAAACAGGGCTAACCCGCTAATTTTAGTGCAAAAGCGGTATAAGTTGGCAAAGAAGCCACAAAACTCCCGGTTAACTCCAAAAGACAGGACAGAGCAGTTTACCTTTTTATCTGTCAGGGGACTGTTGACTGGACCCGTAAAGATATGTTTGAGGACCACATGAAGAGTGAGTGATTATATTTACTTTATACAGTGGTTAAACATGTGTAAAGTACAAAAAACTGAATTCTAAAGAAATTAAAACAGGAAAAAATGGAATATGGGAAAAACTAACACAGAATTGGGAAAAATAACACAGGATTTATAGGGTCCTACCTTAAGATTTTCCACCTAAGATTTTGTCTATGTTCAAGATGTCGAGGTACAAGCACTTTTTTTTTTTGCCAAATCTGAGCCAGAGACCGTGGGACCTCCGGTTGAGTTTCTGGAATCACCCGATGGAAGATCAATCAATCAATCAAACTTTATTTATATAGCAGTTTTCCTACAACATATGTAACTCAAAGTGCAGATGAGCAAAGTCTACATTAACAGGTCATAGAAGCTAAACAGCTGTGATATTTGGAGATGCATGCACACAGTTAAATGTTCATAAACTTGTTAAAGACAAAAACACGCTGTGATTCAGCCCTGTCACCCTGTAAGCGAACACAGTCCCCACCTCTGTTTCCTGTTTGCAGGACACTCAGCAGAGGTGTCTTAATCAAACTGGAGCATTTGGACCGAGCCTCTTCTGACAGCTTCAGTGTCTCATTACTGAGCTGGCATTTAGCATTTAGTCATTTTAACATTCAGTCCAGCTCCTGTCAGCTGAGTCAGAGCACAGCCTGTACTCCAAAACACACACCCAAACACAGTCCACAATGGGACCCTAACAAGGTTTGAAAAGCCTAAACAGAATGGTTAACGGTGATAATTAGGCTGATTAGAAGTGTTACAGAGAAGAACACGGTGATATAAAGAGGCAGTGACGAAGGGACACGTGTCTTTGGATAGGTTTGTTCAGCATGTTGGTAGTACCTTAAATTTTAGTATTCAAACATGCACTCATATAGTTTGTACCCATTACTGTTGTGAGAATAATATAACATCCTTTGCATTCCCAATGACAGTATCATCATCAAGTCTTTCTTAAACAGTTTCAACTTCTTCACTTTTCTCCGTATCTATATCTCTGTAATTTTGTTTCAGGAACAATAGTGGCTGAATAATGAAAAAAAAGATGATTACAAGCTTCTAAAGCCTCTCAGATCTCGACCTCTTAAATTAGAAAGGCTATAAGAGGCTTCACTGAAATGGCAGTGACAATCACAGAGGTTAGCGTGAAAGAACAACTCAAGCAAGATTGAGATTTGGTTTATCCATCGGCTTTCTACCACGGTCTGGTCTCACTGCAATTCAATAATAAAGTTTTTTCTTCCTTCGATTTAGTTTTTTAGGTACATATTCAGATATAAACATTTTAACCTTGATTATTATTAACTCCGCCAAGGAAAAGGAAGAACTGATTCTTTTTTGGTGTTGATCCTGATCAGCATCTGGCCGCCATGACAAAAAATGTGATTTTTGTGATTAACTACTGAACTAAAATGGATATCATTATGAATTCAGTTGCTAATGGTACATTGTATGTTTTCATGGTCAAAGAATCTAAATATTTTGATGAAATAAAGGTAGGATTAATATTTATGTTCAAAACCACAGTATGTCTAAGGACTATGGCGCTGGCGGAGGTCTGCGCTTTCCGAGTGCTTTTCTAGTTTTATAATGAGATCCTTCCAAATATCTTGAGCTTACATCTCTTTGAAAGTCGCCAGAAACAAACCCAAAGAATTCTCTCAGAAAAACCCAGAATGAAACGGCCCCTCTGCTCTTTAATACAGCCATGCACATTCATCTGGAATAGAGGTGTAAGACAGTGGCCTCAGAAATGATGGATTTTCCCTCCAGCTCTTCCCTGCAGCAGCTAATTTCTCCTCCGGCTGACCAGCTGCGATGAAACCCTGCACAGAAATAACCTGTCCAGCTCGCTGCTCTGATCTGCCTCTGCTTCTTAACCTCATGGTGGCTCACTGAGGGGAGCACATATCTCTTGTTGCACCGTTGTTGGTAACCCCTGCCTCTCTTAGGTGCAATAATTTGGAAAAATCCCTCTGCTCGGAGGCTGTCTGCTCACCAGGTAATGGGACTTTAAAATGACTAGCACATGCTACCTGTGCTGCACAACCTGCCGCTCCACAACACAGTATCAGGAGATTATCCCCTGGCGTACAGTGAATCCTTATCTTTACGCTGCAGTTGGGATTACTCCGCTGCAGTTTGAGAGAAGACTTGGTGATGTAATAAAACACAACACTTAAATTAATCCTAAAACTCTCGGGGCAGTCTTTGTAACTGTTTATGCTTTTGGGCATTTAATGACTGTGAGAAGTGGAAGCAATTTAACTGAGGGGCTCGAATGTCTAATAAAAGTGTTTATTTTTGGCACATTGTCATATACAGAGTTCAATCTCTCTCTAGTATGACTGTAAAAATAATAATAGCAACAGTTTAGTTTAAATGCCTTGTTTTGTGTCTCTTTGTTGTTAAATTTTAGCTAAAACTGTTCGCTTTAGCACTGAGCTGAGACCATATTAAGGTGGGCAGAGTGACAGCTGCCCTAAAGTGATGCTAAAACATTAAAGTGGGTTTGTCAACGGCCTTATGACGTTGGCCAGCAGAGGCTATTACTACAAGCTATACTGTGCTTTACGAGTCAAAAGTCAGCAGGCTAATCACAGTACATAATAAAACAGTGATTAACAATAATTAAATGTCTTAGATAAGGTTATATAGATGAGCATATTTATCAATGCGTGCACCTTATAAGTGTAAATTAACTACACAGGCAAAGAGTTTTTAACTCTCTATGGTGTCTACAGGGTAGTGGTGTGTGTCTGTGTGGGCACAGAGACTTTGACGCGCACCCGACTGACCAATCGTAGCACATTACGCGCAGTGCATGGTGGGATCTCCTGTTTGGTTATGTAGCATGAAGCCATGGAGGAAAGAGAAAAGGAGATAAAAGCTTGAAGATGTCTGAACAAAAATCTGCTCTAAAGCAGCTGTATTATTCACTCAGGTTATAGACATTGCTGTTAGATAACATTTGTTCGAAATTGTTGCTCTTTAAAGAGATAGCCAGTTACTTAAGTTTGCATTTATATTTGACCCTTTTCAATAAGCTATTTGGTGTGTTTAGTTTTTATGTTAAAAAGTGCCCTTGATTGTTGTTCGTTACCTTTTATGTTTATATTTATTGCACATTTTATAAAAACTGCACTATTTAAAGAGACTGTGAGGAGTGTGTGGAAAGGTTGGATGAGTTAAAGGGACTGTGAGGAGTTTCTAAAGTAATTACAAAAAATTCTCACTTTTAGATATATGCCTGATAGAAATACACAATTTAAGATGAGTTTTATAGCATCAAAATAGGTTATCTATAAATGCTATTCCTTAGCCTTCTGGTTGGGTCAGACAGGGCTGGACTGACCTGGATACTCAACTTCAGGAACAAAACAATTAAAACTAGAGCAAATTTATACTATTTTATGATTTATATTACACGTCTTAGAGCACCGGGCTGTAAGTAGCGATATATAGCCGGCTACAAAACTACGATAGCCTACTAAGTTTTCCAAAAAATTGCTTGTTGTCACACATCAAAAACTACCAAGATACATTACCTCGTCGCTTTGCATCCTGTAAGTTGTTAAAAAAGAAGTTGTAAAGCAATGCAGAGTTCTGAGGAAGGTCCGAGCTGCATAACAACAAACAAACACACGCTTTGGCTTCAGTCACGTCTTTTGGTGCGTTCCAGTTGTAGTCAGAAGTAGGAATTTTGAGTTCCAAGTAGGAAACTTAACTAGAGCGTCCCCGAAGTCGGAATTTCCTACTGGGAACTCGGTGAAACCTCACCACCCCCGAGTTGACAATGGAAGATGGATGCCCCCAGTGTGAACAGTTATTTAGCTCCTGTAATAATCAATTTATTTGCACTTCTGACTGGGGTGTGTCACTTTAGATCAGCTGTATACATAGTATTGTTAGACTTATATTTACAAAAATGCTGCCATAGTGATAATCACATTCTTCATACAACAAAGCAGGGCGTGCTAACAACAGCTAACAATAGCCTGGTAGATCGGCATGTTTTTTTTCTGACTTCAACTGAAACGCTGATAAGTCTGAGATGATGTCACTCCCATTTCCGAGGTTACTGTAACGCAGCATTACAACAGTCGCCGCGCGTGCTCATGGGTAGCAGAGTCTTTATTTCGCCGGTAATAGATTCTCCTCACAGCACCTTTAAATTAAACCTGTTCAGAAAGTTTCTAGGGCTTAAATATATATACATATATATATATATATATATATATATATATATATATATATATATATATATATATATATATATATATATATATATATATATATATATATATATATATATATGGCTTCAGCCTGCCCTGTTGTAAAGTACCTTAAGCTAACACCTGTTATGAACTGGCGCTATACAAATAAAGATTAATTAACTGATTGATTATAAATATATAGATGTGGTGATTTCAGACTTCCCCACTTTTCCTGATGGAGGTTTGGCTGCCCACAGTGATGGCTGTAGATTTTGAACTCAAGGTCATATTTTGGTGAATTTGTCATGTCAAGTTTTCTCCCGGTTTATTTGGCAGCTGATTTACTAGCCAAAGGAAATGAAGAGGAGACATCTCATGAAGAAAACCTTATCTCATGGAGACACCTTACAAATGTTTGAATGGGCATTTATTATTTGTATCTGTATATATGTATTTCTATAAAATGAAGAGTGTGTCTTCAGTCTGCTTGGTTGTAAAGGGCCTTGAGAAAACACTTGTTATGAACTGGTGCTATACAAATTCAGACTGATTCATTGACTGAAAAGAAAAAAAGTTATTGGGGTGGCATGAAGAGATATCAATCTTGGTGCGACAGAAAGTAATTGAGAACCACCGGGTTCCTCAATATCCCTTCCAGTGCACAGAAGTTTGCTGAAAAAAGCAGTGCTATTTCTTTCATGGTTTTGTGCATGACTCAGCAACTGGCCAAACAAACCCACCGAGAGCCAAGTGCTCGCCTGCCAAGTCAGCCCATCAGCCTCTACAGGTGACACCCAAACGTCTTGTAAATTTCCACAGCAGGGACACTTCAATAACAAGCAAACAGCCTCCTGAATTAAGCCTGATATGCATTTCTGTAGCCGAGCACTGGTGTATTTACTGACTCCTGTGCGCACGTGTGCATCCTTCTGTGTATTTCAGAGCGAGCTGCTCCGAGGGATGCTTGACTCCCAATAGATGTCATTATTTTCCACTGGCAGCCTCTCATCCCAGCGTGACTGCAGAGGTATTTTTATTATTCTATCTGTGTGTGAGTGTGTGCCACTGTGAGTGAGGGAAGGGAGGGCGAGTCGTGCACATTTCTGTGAGCGCTCGTGTGGTTTTGAACCTCTCAGAAAGTTCTCAGACACTTTCTCCTGCTTTCTGGGAAATTTCTGGTTTCCTAGTCAAAGTTCTGCCACCGTGAAGTCGCTGTGGTGTATCAAGTGTCAGAGTGTCAGGGGAACTGGTTCAAGTCAGTGGCACAAATACAATCTTTCATCGGGTTCAGGAGGAGCTTTTGAATTAACTCTGTGTGTGGTGCGACTGTCAAGCAGGCGTAAGGAGGGAGTGATGGCTGGATGGGTTTCTATCCATGAGGGAAAACATGACACGATCAATTACATCAGAAAAAGGCTGCAGAAGGTGTTAAGAAGTGCTTTGTGAGCGCAGCACCTGGATAAAGTCAGTCGAGTGTTGCTGGGTTTCTGTCAGAGCCTGATCAGCACCGCGGACAGCTCCCTGCTCGCTGCGCCGTGACTCCATTTCTCAGCCCAAAGATTCATCTCATTTCTGACCAATTAGTCCAAGGAGATAGATCATGGAGGGGTTTAATGGCTTTGAAATCATCCCAGGCAAACTAACTACCACGCTGGATCCAGTCTGCAGCAAAGTGTCAGCTTAAGTGATATAAATTGGAGCTTGGTTGCTCAGGTGGTCATCAGATCCAAACTTAAACCTCCCCTGATGGGGCTGTAATAATAACACAGCTGGATGATGGTTGTTTAGTAGAATTGGTCTAATGCAGAAGTCAAACTGCACAATCTTTTCCAATGCCAAGAGGGCTATGTTTTTGCCAGCACATGTGTTTCACTTTGTTAGTTAGCAAGATCACGCAAAAACTACAGGACAGACTTTGCTAAAATTTTCAGGATGTGTTGGTAATGGCCTAATTTAGCAATAATAAGATTTTGGTTGTGATACATTTGTTTGTCTGGTGGCAAAATAATCCCAATTTTCACAAAATGCGCAGGTAAACTTTGGGCGGAATTAAAAAAAATCATATCTTGGCCTTTTTTTTAACAGACTCACTTCAAAATTTACAGGATAACGTGGGGCTTATGTCTCTATCATCAGGATAAATTTCATCTGGATTAAAACCAGACTGACCTCTCAAAAAACACTGAACTTTAGAATGTGAAATCCCACTGATGACATTCAATAATTCATTTTAAATCCAAACACTGAGTGATGTTCCCAAAACTTGTTGTGTTCATGCTGTTCTGTTCTGGATCTGTTCTGGAACAGGGTTGTGAAAAAAGCTATTGCCAGAGCTGAGCTGCTTGGTGGAGGTTTGTGCTGTCTGAGTGCTTTTCTAGTTGTAATGACATTCACTTCATCAGATCAGGCTACCAAAAAGTCACACATCACTGCAGAGACAAACATGACAAACTACATGACTGAAACCAACTGCATCTAACTGATGTGAGAGCTGTAGGAGGGTGAGGATCAACGTCAAAGACTGCAAACAAACAGACTGTATGAAGTAGTTTGTATCTACAAACATGTTGAGTGTGCTGATAATATTTATTATAGTCATCATAGATATAAATTATGATATTAGATTGGTCTCTCTATCCATGATTGTATTGATTATACATCCATAGTAACAATCTTACAACCACATATACCGCTTTCACACTAAAATTAGCAGGTCAACGCAGGTTTTTTCAATGGGGGTTAAAGGATAAGTTCGGTTTCTACAGCTTTCACATTGTTTATAGAATGAAGTAGAACAATATACTCACCCAAAAGGCTTTCCTGATCCAAACAGTGCTTCTGGAGATATTTAGATCCAAAATCGAGCGGCGGACATCCGTATAATGGTAGCACATAGGGCATACAGCGCTGCTCCTAAAACTGCATTAATCGTCCAAAAACTCAGTAGTTTCACCAATATTCCATCATGGTACGCTCACACTACTCCTCCAAGATGAGCTCGATGAGCTCCTCATCTGTAAACTCCGGCTCAAAACTGTAAGGACACCTATCATATTCAAAGTTCTCATCCACAACATCTTCATCGGATAGATATTCGTCCATTATTTTGAGTAGCTGGCAGTCGCCCCTGAAACAATGAGCTGTACTGCGCATGCTCGGCAGCCGTAAAGAAAGTTTTCAGTTCAGAGGTCAGCACAGTCACAAAACATGGGTGGAGCGACCCTGGACTGTCTTGGAGGAGTAGCGTGAGCGGACCATGATGGAATATTGGTGAAACTAATGAGTTTTTGGACAATTAATGCAGTTTTAGGAGCGGCGCTATACATGCCCCATGTGCTACCATTATACGGATGTCCGCTGCTCGATTTTGGATCTAAATATCTCCTGAAGCACTGTTTGGATCAGGAAAGCCTTCTGGGTGAGCATATTGTTCTACTTCATTCTATAAACAATGTGAAAGCTGTAGAAACCGAACTTATCCTTTAACCTGCTAACAATCTGCAAGTGACTCCTTCCTCACTGCCAGCAGACCCGGGTTTAATCGGCAGCAGACCAGCTGCATGGCTTTTTTTTCTCCCTCTGGTGCGTCATCATCACACTGATGACATCATCTGCACGCCAAAACACGTACATGTAAGCTATGCAAAGGAGCATGGAAGAGGTGGAAACCTTGATCAGCTGTTTTCTCGGACTCTGAGGACCTCAGGGGCCGGCCTTCTACTGGTGCCCAGAATCAGGACTAAACATGGGGAATCAGGGTTCCAGTTTTATGCAGCTAAAATCTGGAACAGTCTTTCTGAAGATGTGAGACAGGCCTCTACTCTGGCAATGTTCAAATCTAGGCTTAAAACAGCTCTGTTTAACTGTGCATATGACTGAAAGGATCTTATCTGCTCTCTTCTCTTTAAATGTATTTTATAATCATTGTTTTTTTATTTTGTATTGTGATTTTAATGCATTTTTCTTGTTCTGTAAAGCACTTTCAATTGCTTTGTGTATGAATTGTGCTCTACAAATAAACTTGCCTGCCTTGCCTTGCCTTTTCTGTACTTTTGTCCCTCCTTAAAAACATACAAAATCAGCACTGATGATACAAAGGGGGAGGAAATCCATTGCTGAGATATCAAAGAGTGAAGTTACAGATGCAGGGTCGGGCGTAATGTTATGCCATAGGCACGTTACGCCAACATCATGACGGAAATTAGCGGATTGGGGCAGGTGTGATGTTTCCACTGAAGCCGATCAGAGGTGAGCTGATGAAAACCCATGTCTCTTGCAGGGTCAGTCAACCCGGGTCTATATGCTGATTAAATCCTTTAAAACTGCTGACTGGAACTGATTGTTTCCAGTTTTAAACAGGTTTTTTGGCCAGTCTGAAAGAAGTATCAGACATCAGGACCCTATTTAAAGGTGCTATGAGGAGAATTTATTTCGGCAACATAAAGACTCTGCTACCCATGAGCACGTGCAGCGACTGTCATAATGCTGCGTTCCAGTAACCTCAGAAATGGGAGTGACATCATCTCCGACTTATCGGCGTTCCAGTTGAAGTCAGAAAAAAAAACATGCCGATCTACCAGGCTATTGTTAGCTGTTGTTAGCACGCCCTGCGTTGTTGTTCACAAATACCACATAAAGAATGTGATTATCACTATGGCAGCATTTTTGTAAATACAAGTCTAACAATACTATGTATACAGCTGATCTAGAGCGACACACCCCAGTCAGAAGTGGAAATAAATTGATTATTACAGGAGCTAAATAACTGTTCACACTGGGGGCATCCATCTTTGATTGTCAACTTGGGGGTGGAGAGGTTTCACTGAGTTCCCAGGAACTCGGAAATTCCTACTTCTGACTACAACTGGAATGCACCAAAGACGTGACCCAAGCCAAAGTGTGTGTTTGTTGTGATAAATGCAGGTCGGACCTTCCTTAGAACTCTGCATTGCTTTGCAACTTCTTTTTTCAACAACCTACAGGATGCAAAGCGACGAGGTAATGTATCTCTTTCTAGTTACGTAGTGGTAGTTTTTGATGCGTGACAACAAGCAATTTTTGGAAAAGTTATTATCGTAGTTGTAGCCAGCTAAATATCGCTACTTACAGCTCGGTGCTCTAAGACGTGTAATATAAATAATAAAATAATATAAATTTGCTCTAGTTTTAATTGTCTTGTTCCTGAAGTTGAGTATCCAGGCCAGTCCAGCTCTGTCCGACCCGACCTGAAGGCTAAGGAATAGCATTTATAGATAATCTATTTTGATGCCATAAAACTCATCTTAAAGTGTGTATTTCGATCAGGCATATATCTAAAAGTGAGACTTTTTGTAATTACTTAGAAACTCCTCACAGTCTCTTTAAAATGAGATGCCACATCTCAAGGGGCTTATCTTTAATACATGTATGTTCAACAAAAACAAATATGGTGCCATACAAATAAAGACTGATTGATCTAATCCATATTCAGCTCTTCATATGCATACTCTCTGTTGGCTTTCCGATTTTTACACACCTCATTCTGTTAGTCTATATTGTGTTAAAACCATTTCTGTAGGGGAGGACACAGACATCTCATATTTTTGAAGTTAGCAAAACACAAACTTTTGAAATCATCTTCCTGCAGGTTCCCTCTTTGTGCTGCTCTCCCTGGAGATGTCCTTTCAGTTGCCTTGGTCAGATATTTGCAGGTCAGATATTCCAGGCTCAGAAATTCAATAATCAATAATCGGCTCTGATTCTTCTGTCTCCTCTGGTGGGATGAGTCTGCACTTTCTCCTCTTCGCCGTCTCCCCTCAGAACTCGGCATGTTTGCTCTGTGCTTCTGTTTCTGTAACTCAGAAAGCTGTTTTCTCCTTTTATTGGTCTAATAAGACTTTTTCAATGTGGCATCAACTCTGATTCTTCAGTCTTCAGTCTGGTAGTGCGGAGAATCATTCCCCTCGCTCTGCCACACTAATGAAATGAAATAAAGTGTCTGCTTTCATTTCAGATAAAGCTGAATAAAATTAAAATTCATTATGTTCAGCTTCTATTCACTGCTTTCATAATGTTTATGAGGGGGGCAGAAGATGAGCCGCTTCCATTAAAACACATCCATGAGTCCATAACTTCTTTTATATGGTATGCTTCTCCACCTTTTGCAGTATTTCACCAGGCTGCAATTTGTCGTTGTTATTAGATCACAGAAAGTTTAAAGAGAATAACAGGAGGGAGTCCCGACACACATAAATGAGTTTCTCTGTCCAGACTTGAACAAAAGTCGGCAGAGGATGCTGGCAGAGTTGACTTTTCTTTCATGTATAAAACAGAATATATGCCATTAACTCAAGTCTTATGTTCAGCTGCTTAAAGGGATATTTCAATATTTTTAAAGTTGGGTTGAATCAGGTATTGAACAGTCGTCAGGTGGCTGAAAAGCAGATCTGCAGCTGTCAGGAGAAGAAGCAAAGACTGCCAATGAGGTGCACAGCTGTTGGCAGGTGGGAGTTTTTTTTATGTGATTGTGAGTTTTACATGAAAACAAACCACAAATGTATGATTGGGTGAACATTTTCATAGCCGTTCATTTGTGTGTTCCTTTAATTTATTTGTTGAAGAGTGCAAAATTTGCAGATATGTACATTTAACCTTCTCGACATTGTGAAATATATTAATGATCCAACAAAGCAAAAAAAGATAGAAAGAAAGAATATTGGTATTTCCAATCCTTACTGTTTTTTAAATTTATTTTCCCTGTCCACACCCCCCATGAACCATGTAGGAGCCACTTTTCCACAAAGAAATAATAATTTAACATAAATAAGATAAAATAAAACTAAACAAATAAGTAAAAAGGAAAAGGAGAATAAAAAATGGAGGAGGAGTAATTAAAAGGGCTTGCTTATATTAAGTCTGTTGATGAAGTCTGTAGGGAGTTGAGGAAAGTGATACTTGCATTGCTCACATGAAAATTTGCAACAATTGTCTGATAATTCTCTCACAAATTTTTGCTCGACGGATCTTTTACGCAGACAACACAATTTTCACATCCTCCCATTCACTTTAAATGTATCTACATCATGCAACAAACTCATATAAATGAATAAATAAATAAAAGTCACGTTTTAGAGGTGAAGTTTGGCGGCGTGATTAGCAACCAGGCATGACCCATAAATGCAAGACAGTCCAGCTGCAGACCTCCACTCTCAGCCCGACCCCAAGCACCCGGACTCCTCAAGTCCATCGTGGAAGGAAGTGGCCATGATGCCTCCAATGTGAGAAGGAAATGGTGTCAGTAAGCTGTCCCTACGCCGGGTAACTTGATTCCCCTGGGGTCGGTTACATTAAAAAACTATCTTAAAAAAAAGAAAAAATGGCATTTGGTGTGAGCACACCTTAAAGATAATGACAACATCACATGAGAGCAAGTTTGTAAAAATGAGTTCTTATAAGTGAATTAGAGGAAGTGGCTGTTTTTTTTTAACGTAGCTGCAGGGACAAAGAGCAGCATCAATTCAAGGTTTATTAGTTAAGACCCTTCACACCCCGTCGCATCAACATCTCCAACCTTGAACAGACAAAGCCCTTGCCAATGATCTGAGGCTGCAAATTGGCACATAATTAATCAATTAATATTTATTTGTATAGCACCAGTTCATAACAAGGGTCATCTTAAGGCACTTTACAATAGAGCAGGCTTAAGACAAACTCTTCATTTTATAAACATACATGTATGCATATATACATATAAAAATGTATATTTTTGTATTTTTTTCCAGAAATGGATCCATCCAGGCAGAGACAAAAGGACTAAAACTAAGATTTTATGATAGTGACTCATGGACTCTAACATCATCAATCTGTCCTCAGTTCATTTGTCTCTGCTGATTATTGATTCACTCAATCAACATAAGAAGATACCAACTCTGAAATATAGCAGGAGACTGGACCCGTATGTGAATGGCATTGGCTTCAATAAACTTTGTTGGTATAATTTTAGTAGATTTTATAATACTCATCCCTAAGCATCTCTCTTTACTTATTTTATTCTCCTTGTAAGTGGCTACCAGAGCCACAGAGGTTGAGTTGACCTATTCATGTTCCTGGTTTAGCAGCCTGACCAGAACTGGATTAAAAGAGCAGATGCTTCCTCACACACCGGGTTTGCCTCAACGTGATCAGGCTTTCCTCATGTTTGGAGAGCAGAGCAACACAGTACGTAGAAATAATGTATTTTCGGTAACACTTTCTATGAAGCCCACATTTATAATGCATTATAACAGCATCCATAGTGTTATGGATGTAGTGTTCATGAGTATTCATGAGCCTCCATGGAACAAGTCATTATAATTCATCACAAATGACATTATAATGTTTTATGACCGTTGATACAAAGAATCATGAAGCATTATGTCTGCTTATAAGTGTAGTTATGAGCATTATGGATGCCATTATAATGCATTATAAATGTGGGCTTCATAGAAAGTGTTACCATATTTTCCAAGAAAGTTTGTGATTGTTTTGTAAGGCAGCGCTCTAAAATTCACTTTTATTTTATTGTGAAGCAGCATGTAATGTCTGGATGAGATGGTTTGGGGTTCGTGACGTGTTGGTCACTTGTCAAAGTTTGTACCCTTGGCAGGCGAAGCGAGGTACGTCGCTCTCAAGTGTTTGTGTTTGGCAATATTTGTATCTCGGGGTGGTGCAATTTAATTGTCAGTGTTTTGTGTGCCTGCCTTTCCTAACTGATATTATATTTGTAAGTAGATAAGGAGAGCACAGACCACCGCCAGCTCCACAGTCCTCACCCATATTGTGATTTTCAGTACAAATATTAGTCCTACCTTTATTTCATGTAAATATTTAGATTCCTTGACCATGAAAACATACCATTAGCAATTGAATTCATAATTATATCTATTTTAATCAGTAGTTATTCACAAAATAATCACATTTTTAGTCATAGCTGTTTTAAGCTAATCCGAATCGCTCCCAAAACTCAATCATTTGTTCCTTATCCCAATTCGGACATTTCCTGAAAATTTCATTGAAATCCGTCCTTAACTTTTAGTGTTATGTTGCTAACAGAGAGAAAAAAAAAACAGAGGTCATGAACATGTATTGTTAAATGAAAAGCTGCACATGCTTATTCTTTTTAATGTGTTTTATAGTTTCACAGTGCTTGAAAGGAATAAATAAAGAAGAACATGCACCAGTCGAACTCTCTCAGATGTGCATTGTTGCTAACCACTCCATCAAACTAGCACCCCGTGCTTATTCTTTTTAATGTGTTCTATAGTTTCACAGTGCTTGAAATGAATAAATAAAGTAGAACATGCACCAGTCGAACTCTCTGCGTTCTTATTGATGCCAAGGGCCACTACACTCCCTTTACTTTTTATTTTTATTTTTCCTTCATTAGGAAGTTGATCTGGCTTAGAGATTCTGCAAACTGCTGACTTATTTTTTATGCTCTTATCTATTTTAATGTCTTGAATTGTCTTTGATATTCCTACAGCTATACTATGTATAAGAGGAACTGAAATAATCAAATTACCCTTTAGGAAAATCAAACTATTTCTACTTCGGAGAACTATAGCCTGACAGAACAAACTCCATTGAGTATGATCCCTCTGCTTTGTCCAGTTCTTCAAAATCCTATATGGTCATATCGCACACCCCTACCTCAAACATCTAACACACTACATTTCTGTGCTGCCCTTTTAGCCCCTGCCCTCACTCTGCACTCCTCCTCTATAAAAACTGTGTCTAATTTGCTGCCGAGTAACTCCCTGCAGTCCAGACAGAGAGGGAGGCAGAGTGAGGGCAGGGAGACGGAGCGAGGCAGGCAGCAGAGAGACGGATAGAGAGTGAGACAAAAGAGAGGGAGAGATGGATAATGAGGACAGACAGAGCCGAATATTTCTCCCCTGGAATATTTCACACTTCACATAATATTTCATTCTCCCCGTCAGATTCCTGCTCTGAGATCGGACCCGGAGCAGACAGATTGACAGACGATTTTTCATCAGCCCTGCTTTCTTCCCCCTCCCCTGCTCCTGCAAGTGTAAACCTCTCCCTAAATGACTGCCATAAATCCTGCACAAATCCACATGTATTTCTGCCATATTTCTGCTGACAGCTGATTACTTCTGCAGCCCTTAATGCGTGTGTTCACAACTTCAGCGTATTAATCTGAGTAACATAATCAAATCGACAGAGCCATCATCACTCAGCGGGGGTGTAATGATTCATTGTTGTAATGAATGAGGGGTCATTTAGGAATCAGAGCAAGTTTTCTGACCTGGAAAAACTCAATAATTACTTTTTAAAGCCCCTTGTGATTTATGGGAGCAGATATTTAAAAGAACTTTTCATAATTATGTGGGTCAGGCTGATTTTATCATTCACAGCAGGCGGCTAGTGATGTGACAATTAAGGAGCAGACTGCAGGGACGAGAGCAGCTGATCAGGTAGGATGAAAACAAAAAGGATGATCATTTTCAGCCACTTAATGTCACTTTTAAAATTTATTCTTTTAATATTCATGTATGACCGCAGTAAACAAAAGTCCAGACCGTGACAAATACAAGATCAGTGCATGCTCATAACAAAATAAATGTTAACCCTTTCATGCACGGTGTCCACTACAAAATAAATGTTATATCCTTTAGGTTTCAGTGCCATGTCCAACTACCAGGTGATAAATTCCCCAACCCTTGTCTTAAGTTTTATGAGAATATTTCTTTTGGATGCTTTTCCCATATTGAGACATTGCATCATAAATTCAAAATATCCAAAAAACAGCCAACTGAGTATTATGTCTGAATTCAGATTTCACATTATTTTGTATTTTTAATTTTACATTTTGGTGTAATTCACATGTGAACACTTCGATTAAACAGCAATAATACATATACTTCAGATTTTACTTTTCCTTTTATTTACTCTCAATAAATGTTTGTCAAAGACAGAGTTTGTTGATCTTTATAAAATTTCACTGCATTCATATTTATATCATTGATGCATGGTGCCCACTGAACTGAACAGATGCATAACTTCTTCAAATTATAACATTGAAAAAAATTATGATTTTGAAAAAAAAAAAAACCTTCATTGTGATTCAATAATTCATGCATGAAAGGGTTAAGTTCATTGTGAAAAGGTTCAAATTGTCCTATACAGAGGTAGAACAAGACAAAAAGAGACATATTTCTCACATGGACCAGATGTAACTGTCAGTCAAATCAAATATAATCAATATAGGCAACAATGATCTGTTATTACCTCCTCCAAGGAGGTAATGTTTTCGCCAGGGTCTGTCTTTGTGTTTGTTTGTCTGTCTGTTAGTAAGATTACACAAAAACTACTGGATGGATTCACATCAAAATTTTACCAGAGATGTGGTTTGGTCCAAAGAAAAAAACGTTACATTTTGATTGTGATCTGCATAAATGTCTGGATGCAAAAAATTCCCAAAATGTGCGAGAAATCTCATAAGCTTACAAGGGGCCAAATAAAAAAAAAAACATATATAGTCCAGGCCAAAATTTTGGACACACCTTCTCATTTAATGTGTTTTCTTTATTTTCATCAGTATTTACATTGTGGATTCTCATTGAAGGTATCAAAACTATGATTGAACACATGTAGAATTATGTACTTAACAAAAAAGTGTGAAATAACTGAAAACATGTCTTATATTCTTGTTTCTTCAAAGTATCCACCCTTTGCTCTGATTACTGCTTTGCAGACTCTTTATGAGCTTCAACAGGTAGTCACCTGAAATGGTTTTCTCTTCTCAGGTGTGCCTTTCCAGGGTTAATTAATGGAATTTCTTGCCTTATTAATGAGGTTGGGACCATTATTTGTGTTGTTCAGAAGTCAGGCTGATGCACAGCCGACAGCCCTATTAGACAACTGTTAGAATTAATATTATGGCAAGAACCAATCAGCTAAGTTAAGAGAAACAAGTGGTCATCATTACCTCAGTGAGAATCTACAATGGAATTAGTGATGAAAACAAAGAAAACACATTGAATGAGAAGGTGTGTCCAAACTTTTGACCTGTACTGTATCTGGCGGATTCTGTACGGTCTCTCTCTCAATTCAATGCTGAATTAGAGCACCAGCAGTAAGTCTAAACATCTTCACACTACAACTCTGAAGACTGAAGTGTTGTCCACAGGTTTAATAATGTTGGAAGTTGTGAAACTACAAATAAAACATATGAAATTACATTAAATAATGTGTACACAGAACTAAACTAGCATAAACAGTTTACATCTTCTCAGGAATCTGTAACATATTCTCAACCATAAAGTTAGCAGAAACCCAATAAATGTATGCATATATCAAAACACCTCAGCCATATAAACATATACATACGGACAATACCTCGAAAGATGGACGTTGAAGGTAGATGCAGGTGGATTGTGAAGAGTGCCTCTTTCCATCAGCTTTCAATGAAGATGAGACTACTTCCTGTCATGTGATAAAGAGAACCCTAACTCAAACTAGCCACTAGGGGTCAGAATACTAAGTTAAAATAGGAACAGGACAGATTCACTTCAAAATTTGCATGATAATATCAAAAAACCCATTGAAGTTTATAATAGCAAATCCCATTCATTTCTCCTCGGCTGCTGTGAGGGTTCAGCCCCCTTTACATCATTATGGAAACTACAGTTTGTCTGCAAACTGACGTCAATGTTTTTCAAGCTTTTATCTCTCCATTACCCAGCTTCCCTTGTAATGCCAGTGGAGGAGTTCTCCACATGGACAAACATGGGTGGAGACTTTACTTGTACTTGTTATTGTGAGTCATTGATCATTTTCAGCCATTTTTTAGCAATATATAATGATCATGATTTGCCAAGGATGTGACATTCATTGTTTTTGTACATCTCAGTAAATGCACCAAGAGATTCAGTTGCTGTTTTATTCTAACGTTGCAGTACAGCTGGATCTGCCTGATTCGATGTCTGTAAGCTCCAAACTACAACTGTTGTAAAATACGGAGCTCAGAACCAGGACAAATGCGAGACACAGAGTAGTAAAAAGGCTTTAAATAGTTTAATCGGTTACCAGAAAAAAGGCTGAGCAGTCAGATCAGACAAAAGAATGACAGAAGAATGCTGGAATGAGACATGGAGGTACTACAAACTGGCACAGGATAAAGAAAAACAAGGTTAAAAACATGAAGTAATGGGGTTAATGAGACACAGCTAGGGAAGCATAATCAGGGTTTAGACGTGACAGGGCCAGACAGGAAGCAACAACCTACAAAGACAAACAAGAGCAGGCGAATTCTTAATATTACAGGAAACACAAGACAAACATGAAACAGGGAAACATAAAAGGGAAGTTACGTAAATGCAGGATCATGACGACGGTTGAAAAAGCGGGACGGCCCGGTCAGAGTCCTTTAGAGCAGAAAGAAGTGTGAGCTACAAGTGAGACGACAGCAGGAAGTGACTGCTCATATGGAGATTAGCATAGATGCTAACAGCTTTAGAATAGTAGGTACACACTCAAGAGCCCAACGGCAAAGTGGAAGACAAAGATTCTTGATCTCATTTATGTTTTTGTGGAAGAGGGCTATGCCAGACAGACTGGCTAAAAATTACTTAACTTCTACCCTAGGATAATGCAGCTCCATTATTGGATACTGCCTGTGGCATTTGACATGAACCACAGTAGAAGATTCTGGGATCATAATGAGTGGATAACTTCATGACAAGTCTCGGTCAACCTTGAACAAATCCATACCAATGATGATTCTACTTGCTGAAATTTCATTCTTATTTTATGCATATAAGATTTAGTTTTGGCTTGTAGTTTTTATATCCTCAGTTTAGCTAATGATCAGTATCAGTATCAGTAGCACTGTTATCAGTTCTTGGCCACATATCTTTATCAAATGGAAAAATAAATAACAATACTGTAAAACTAACGGCTATTTTCGCTCCGCTTCCAACATGTTTTGGTGAGAGTTTGTGTTACAAAGTGGCTCATGTTCTGTAGCACAGTAGCCTCACCTACGACATTTCCAATCACCTGCTGGATATGCTTTGGAAAGGTTCTGCCCATTCCCGAACACTTTCTGTGGGCTGTTGCTGTTTAAAGCTAATCATTTTCTGATTCTTTGGTAAATCATGCACTTCAGTCAGTAGCTAGCAGTGAAGTAAAGATGTCACATACACACGTGGAAAAAATTGTTGGTACCGTTCCATTAAAGAAAGAAAAACTCACATGGTCACTGAAATACCTTAAAACAGACAAAAGAAATAATAGATAAAATTTACTGAAAATCAGTTAATGAAAATCAGACATTGGTTTGGAATTGTGGTGTAACAGACTTATTTTAAAAAACAAACTAGACAAAAATGATTTAACCCTTAACTCAGTGTTTTGTTGCACAACATCTTGAGGCTATTACTGCCATCAGGCAATTTCTGTAACTCTAAATGAGACTTCAGCACTTGTCGACAGGTATTTTGGTCCTCTCCTCTTGAGCAAACTGCTCTAGTTGTCTCAGGTTTGAAGTGTGTCTTCTCCAGACTGCATGTTTCAGCTCTTTACACAAATAGGATTTAGATCAGGGCTCATAGTTGGTACCCTTTCTTTAACAGAAGGGTACCAACAATTTTTTCCACCTTTGTATTGGACATATTGCTCAGTGTCAGCAACACTGGAAGGGATAAGTGGATTAGATGATGGATGGATGGAAAAATAACCATCAAGTCCTTCTGGAAGCCGCATGCAGACTTAAAACTCAGTTTAGTAACCAGTCATTTCTCATCTGTATCACCTCCTTTCCCCTCTCTGATGCTCGGTTTGAACATCAGTGGGTTTTCTGTGGGTCTGAATGCATTGAGTTTCTGCCATATGATTGACTAAATTACTGGAAAAGCAAGAAGTTAAACTGTTGTTCCTGGGAGTGGCTGGTGAGTGTGGATTGATCTCATATCACGATTCATCAGCGTCTGCCGCCTACAGGGCCGGTGAAGAAGAGAAACACGTGTCAAATCCTCAGAAATGATTTCCAGAAATTGGGAAGAGCAAAGTGAGATGATTATAATAATGTGCTGGCTGTCTTGTCTGACCTTTTGACCTCCTCTCTACTCTTGAGGCCATAATATCCCCAGAGTCTTCATTATACTGAGCTGGAAGAGAAGAATTAATAATCGAGTTTCCTAAACTGCGTTTCATCCCGAAGCCTCAATCTCATGCTGAGGAGAGTGGAGCACACTTGAAAATCTCGGCTCTGTTTAATCATCAGTCATCGCCAAACTATTTGTGATGCCCTCGTATAATCAGTGTAAACACATGACACCACGGTCGGGATGATTGGTAACGTGAGCCTCGCACCGCGGATGCTGCCACTGCTAATGTTTCTGTAAATTTAGTCTGAGTTTACTACAAACCAACAAACTTTGAATCCTTTTAACAGGAGCAACACTTCCTCTCTGTGTTTCCTCTTCAAGTAAATATTTCTCCTCTGTTTTCCTGAAGAGGAAGTGATTTTCCATCTGTCTCTCCCTCCTTCTACCATCTGCCTTTGTTAGAGGCTCTCTCGCATTTTTGACAGGACTGGAGGAACATTAATCTCTTCCTGGTTTGTGTCAAAGCACATCTCCTGTAAAATCTGACCCAGCGTGTGATGGAGGCTGCCAGTCGTCCTCAACATGTTCTCATCCATTTATAGTTAATATCCCAAGAAGCCGGCCAGGCCCGGACCAGTAGCGGCTGAATGTTGGTGAGCTCTTCTCAGTTCTGGCATGGGAGGACCAAATGTTAGCCAGCCCTGGCCCCAGGCTGAGCCAGATTTGGCTAAGATGTCGGGGTGCAGAGTTTGGCAGGGAAACAGCTTCGGTTAGCAGCACTCAAGCTGGTGTCAACACCTGGAAGAGGACCAAGAGAACCTGAGAGGATTCTCAGATCAAATATTTCTTCATTTTGGCAAAAAAAACAGCAGGAAAAAGGTGCATGTGTCACAGCTGATCTGTTGAAGATGTCGTGTGTTACCTACCAAACAAGGTGTGGAATATTTTGATGTTTATTTCACAGGGAAAAAAAACATGTTTTTTTTTTCTCAAACAGTCAGAAAACTTGTAAGAGGCAGTGATGGTATGAATATTGTGTAGCCTGCAATGATGCCATGTTTGCTACCTCTCTCTAAAGTTTAGCTTCAACTCAGTGAAGCTGATTTTTTTTTCAAAAGTAACTTTTAACTCTGCTCACAGTATTTTTACAGGTACCTTGCCTACAGCTGCCGGACTCAAGCTATCACCGAAGCAGAGTTTAAAAATTGGATGCCCTTTAGGGATTTTTGAAGCAGGGTTGAATGAGCCTAGCCTTGCAGAGCAGACGTACCTGCCTGATTCTGAAATCCTGCAGGTCCGTCTTGTCAGCCTCCGTTGTCCAACGAATTCACTCAGCTGAATTCTTAACAGCCCAATCAGGGAAGAGAGGCGGGAGCTGCAGAATGCGGATGTGACAACAACCGGAAGTTGAGAACGGACATGCCGATTAGCCTATTGTCTTTGACGAGGTTCATGTCACATATAAGTGTTAAATGAATCATCTGTGTAGTACAATTTAGTGTAAGACGACAGTAAAAGGCCGTTAGCTGTTAGCAGCTAAGTTAGCGGCTAATGGCTAACGGTCATCAACTGTTGTTTGCTGTTGTTAGCCATTGGCTGCTACATTAGCTGCTATGTATGATACATTATAGGAGGCAACCCTGCTTGATGTGGATTGGTCTGTGATGAATGTGACGAGCCAAACGATTGTCCAATCACAAGCTTGTGTTTTCTTTTTAATGTTCTGCCCCTGAAAACAAATTCAAAGGGCTCCTACCCAGATGGACTGGTGAAATATTTCTGTGGCAGATATAAAGGGCTGTCCATCTGGTTTGTCAGGTTAGAATGAGCCCTTATGGCCACTAAGTACATTAGATGCAGTAGAAAGTTCTCTCCTCTCCCTCAGTAAGTCACAGTCTGGAAGAGTCTGTTACACAGAACTAGCTGCAAACAGGAAAGTATTGTACCAGGAACAAAGGGTATTGTCTCTGCTTACAAGAACTCCCATCAAAAAGTAACACCACAGTTTAAGAGTATGCTACATATGCATGTTTTTAAGAGCATTAACTTTTCGAAACTACAGAGTTTACCCCAACCTAACTTGCATACGTAGCTACTCTTAAACTGTGGCATTACTGTTTGATTGGAGTTCGTGTAAGTGGAGAAAATACCCTTTATTCCTGGACAGATTCTTTTGCGTTTGCAGCTAGTTCCGTGTAACAAACTCTTACAAACTGTGGCTTACTGAACTATCCCTTTAACCTGAGCAAGGCTGGACACTTACTGCTGAAATATTCCATTTCCATTTTTACGAGTCTATATGTTTCTCTGCATGTGAAACTCACTTGACAAAGAAGCCTGTCAAATGTCACATCACCCTCAAGGTCACACCCAGCCTCTCTAAATCTACAGTGATGGCCATGTTTCTCTGTCCTGTCTCATCTTCTTTGTAAATGAAAACATGACTCCAGCAGCTAAATTTATAAGTGTTTGTCATATTGCATGGCAAGACAGTGTTGTGCAAAGCTGAGAAACAAAACCGAACAACAGGGAAGTGTCTCTCCAACAATCCGAAGGTCTCCGGTGGGGCCCTGGGCTGAGCTGGTTAGTATGGAGATTCAGTGCTGGAGGTTAAATGAGGAGAAGGTTTTCCTTTTGGGGGAGAGGCAGGCGGGTGCTCTGGCTTCTAACCACGTGAAATATTAACAAGGCGGGGGACTGAATGGAGGCTGCACAGCCCTGGCCTCTGCATAACGTTAAGACACAAAGACGAAATAAAAAGAGACTTTGAGGATGAAAAAAGGGGGGGAGCTGCAGAACAACAGATACTTTCTTTAACGGCACAGACTGCAAAATCCAGCCCAAATTCAGAGAAGGAGATCTGCTGTTTGATGACTCACGGCTGAACCCAGTCATCCAACACCTCTGACGAAGTGTTAAGCAGGTAATTAATCAGTCATTTGAAAGAGATTATAATTTAAAGCAACCTTCAGAGCAATGTGCTGTAAGTGAGTCAGACTGATCTCAGCGCCTAAACCAACCATATGATGCAACAGTCCTGCAACTGAGACACACCGAGGGAAACATGCAGAATACCCCCTTTAAATATGCATCTCCTGTATTTTTAATAATTCTCTGAATTTATATGTCGGTTGTGTAAGACTTATTTTGGAGCTAAAGTAAACCAGAGACAGGCATGGACTCTTTTCTGCTTCATCGCCCCCTTTGAGAAGTAGAAATGGTGCTTGAATCAGCGAAACTGTACGCTTTGTCAACCGCTGCAGCATCAGGCATGAATTTAGATTTGTAATGCCACAAAGGAACTTTGTTTAATATCTGGAATCAAGTAGATTCATCTTTCCAAGCTACAATCTGCAGGATTGTGCTCACCATAAAGCGGGACAACCCAGTGTCCTTTAGAGCAGGAGGAGGTGGGAGCTTCAAGCAAAACAACAGCAGGAAGTGACCGCTCATACAGAGATTAGCATAGATGCTAACAGCTGTAGCAGCAGTTACATCAGATTTGGACCAAACAACATGATATTTTCACTCCACTTACGACATATTATGTTGAAATTTTATCCTACAAAGTAGCTCATGTCTTGAATTTTACTCCACAGTAGTAGGCCCCCTGCGATATTAAATTATGAATGGCCCACCTTTTGTGACAGGTTGAAGAGAAAGAGATCAGAAATATTAAATCATTTTTGGTATTTTAAGCCCTAAATCTCTCATTAATCTGAATTTGAAGCTCCAAGGCTCTTCATGCTGTAGTCTCATCACTGCCCTGGCCTCCCAACTTCACCAGAGTGTGCCTTTACCATTTGAAGGGAACTAGGGAAATAGTAAAGCTGTGAGTTTTTACTATTTACATTTTTTAAGTCTACTAGTAGGCTACTACTAGTGCACCAAAACCTTTACTAGTAGAACAAATTTTGTTTACTAGTACTACAAGTAAACTCAAATTATCTAACTAGTAGTACTAGTAGAATGTTTTTTGTTGAGTAGTAATACTAGTAAAGCCAAAATATTTAAATAGGAGGGGTTATAAACAAATTCAGCTCCCTGATTGTTGTAATATTTTTGAAAGGCAATGGGAAGCTTGTATTTGCTTTCCCCCACCCCCTTATTAGCATATAAGGCTTGCTAGTAGTACTAGTGAATAATTTTTAAGTCTACTAGTAGAACTAAATGACCAACAGTCACACAGTAGTCCTAGTGACACTTGTTTAACTAGTAAAGCCTAACTGTGCACTAGTTGGCAAAAAATGAATACATGTACTCCAAATTTTAGTACTAGTAGAGCTGAACTGTAGTTGATATCACAAATACCAATTTAATGTCAGAACAGCTTTTCATAAAGTACTTTCTCAGCTTCCTATCTCTGGACTGAGGTTTCTTTCCCCAAAGTGTCAAACTAAGCAGCACAATTTCAGTTTCTTTCTGCTGCTGCTGTAACTGAACTGAAATATGAAGTGATATTTGCACAGACACTTTTCTCTTATTTTATGGCTTTAATTTGGGTTGGTACAGTATGTTTTATATGTCTCTATCTCTATGGCTGCCAAACAAGTTCACCCACAAGTACAAATAAAGTAACCTGAACCTGGTTCAGAGTTGGATATTTAGTTTGATATAAACATGCTGTAAGCTCTGATTCATAAATGTGCATAAAAATATGATAAATGTAGCCTGATGTTGCATGAAAACCTTCAATTCTGTGGGTTTTTTCTTTTCATTCTGGGAGTATTATGTGTGCCAGAGCGCACTAGATCACAAAGGAGCACTGAAGGCCAGGATCTTCTAACCTCTGTTCCATCAAAACCTTCAACACAATTTCAAAAAATGCCGTAATATTTTAACCTTAGAGGTGTGCTGCTGTAACCTGACAAGCCAGATGGACAGCTCAATATATCTGCCACAGAAATATTTCAATAGTCCATCTGGGTAGGAGCCCTTTGAATTTGTTTTCAGGGGCAGAACGTTAAAAAAACACAAGCTTGTGATTGGACAATTGTTTGGTTCATCACAGACCAATCCGCATCAAGCAGGGTTGCCTCCTATAATGTAGCATACATAGCAGCTAATGTAGCGGCTAATGGCTAACAACAGTTAACAACAGTTCATGGATGTTAGCCATAGCGGCTAACTTAGCTGCTAACAGCTAACAACAGTTAAAGGCCGTAAGCTGCAAACTTAGCTGCTAACAGCTAACAGCCTTATACTATCGTGTTACACTAAATTGTACCACACAGATGATTCATTTAACTCTTATATGTGACATGAACCTCGTCAAAGACAATCCCTACAAGTAAACTTCTGAGGAGGGCAGATTTCGCCAAGTTTCACTAGGTAGCCATGAGGACAATAGGCTGTCGTCGTCGTCACGTCCACATTCTGCAGCTCCCGCCTCTCTCCCCTGATTGGGCCATTAAGAATTCAGCCGAGTGAATTTGTTGGACAACGGAGGCTGGCAAGACAGACCTGCAGGATTTCAGAATCAGGCAGGTCTGTCTGCTCTGCAAGGCTAGTGCTGCTGTGCACCCCATGTGAGAGAGACAAGCTCAGAAAGTGTGTCTTTTGTCATGCAGATGTGTCAGTCTCTACCATGTCATCAAAATAGCAGAAACACCCTGAGTCACTAACTTTAGACTTTAGACAAGTGTCAAGAGGGTTTTAACTTTAAGTTAGGAACCTACAGGCTTTGCTCTTCCCTGCCACTGCATAAACCAGGAGCACAGTCATTTGATTTTTGAACAGAGTGAGAACACCGTATAAAAATGACACCTGGGCTAAACTTCATGCTCAAACTCTTTGCATTGAGCATTTGATAGGGTCTGATGTGTTTGACAAAGCTTCGACCCATGATCACAAAGTCAAAGATCAAAATATGAACAAGAATGATCCCACAGACTATTAAAAAATAAAATGCCTCAACCCCAGCTGTCATCTAAAACTATGCAGATAAGATGGTTAAGAGAAGAGATAAATATGAAATTCAATTAGCCATATTTCATGCCCAACCTTCCGTGGTTTCTTTGCCTCATGACTCTTCCGCCACCGAGCCTGAACAAAGCATCTAACCACTTAAATATGTAATTTTCCCTCAGACGTTAGCCGAGAGCAGACTGTTACTCCTGAGCAGGAGAATTTTCCAGTAAACCAGGAGACAGCAGCAAAATGAGGGAAGCTGATTGCTATTCTGAATCGCAGTGTTGTGCAGAAAGAGAGACAAGGCCGGAGCGCGGAGAGAATCTGTACGCCAACAAAAGAGGAAGACGTGAGGTGTGAGAGAGACGGAGGCCACAATTACAGCAGAGACTCATTCTCACGCTCATACGTCTTATTTCTCTCTCTGTGCTTGTCACGCACAAAGACACTGTCATCGAGCCGTCTCAGCTTTTCTAAGATGATTTAAAAAGAGATTAAAAGAGGGGAGCAGATTTCTCTACGCTCCCCGGTTGCTATGGGGATGGTAAATTGGATCTCTCTCCTTCTTTTGGTCAAATCATCAAATCAACATGTAGATGCAGTCCTGAACAAAGAAGAGAGTAACTGCAGGGCAGACAGTGTGGATGTGTGCGTGATATACTTTAGTTTTCTCGTCTTGTTTGGCCGCCTTGCTTTTGTTTTTGTTGTTGAGGCAATAAAGGAGCCTGAATGATTCAGAGAAGCGTGATCTCATCTCAGGGACTTCCTCATGCCAATGCCGCCTTTAAAGAGCTTGCATTCAAAGACCTTTGGGTGTTAAGTGAATAATACATGTTTGTTATTTTGCAAACATTAGGTAGTGCTTTTAATCATCTTAAGCCAAGGCTCTGTAACGCACAAGCTTCATTGAACTAAATCTTGATTTTCAGTCATTTATAACAAAACAAACATCATCTTTAAAAAGATTTAAAGGGATATGGCAACATTTTTTGTTTTCATGACTTACCTTACTCAAAAGTCCATGAAAAACATTTTATTTATTTTTATTTAACCTTTATTTAACCAGATAAAAGACCCATTGGGATCAAGATCTCTTGCCAAGAGGTCAGCAGCACACATCATAACCAAATAAAAAAAATGTTCATAATATACAGTACGTTAGAATACACATATTCTTCTGAATTCAAGATTTTGCGATAAAGTGTGGTAAACTTTGACATAAATATAATTCAGAAACACAGTCACTATTCAGTGGTCTCACGCTGTTTATCCATCAGCATGGACCGAAAGGCTCCAAGTGAAATCAGTCCTGAGAGCTTCAGAGTTCACGCTGTGGGGACAGCAAAGCTAAACACTTTCTTCCCCAGTTAAGTTCTGACGTGAGGAACAGAAAGACGGAGAATGATCTCGAGACGCTTGTTTTCTCGAGATCTCGACATAAATAAGTCATTATCACGGGATAACGACATAAATAAGTCGAGATCTCGAGAAAACAAGCTTCGTTATCCCGAGATAACGACATAAATAACTTGAGATCTCGGGAAAACAACTGAAATTAAGTCGTTACCACGAGAAAACGGTGCATGGAAAAATCATGGCCTTTTAGGGCTTCTGTATTTAACAAAGTCTTTGGCAAAGGATGCATGATATTGGTTATTTGCTAATATTCAATATTCCTGTTATCCCTAAAACCAAAACTGATTCAATACTGATACATCCAGTTTTCTGATTTATTTATTTGTCACTCATGTCTGCAAAAACAACACTTGATTGACTTATTGATATGAAGGAGACTCTCACTTGGGTCCATTCAGACTCAGCTCTGCATCTTTAAAGACCAGTCAGATCTTTATTGAGTTTATTGATGCTGCTGTTGAGTCTCACGGTCCTCTGATGTCACCTCACCAACTACTGGCACAGACATTCATCAGGTCTAGCTGTGAGAACACAAAAAGTCAAAGTAAATCAACATTGTGCATTAAATGATATATACATATAAAAAAAATCAAAAGAACAGGAAATGAGCATCAACATAGCAGCTAAAAAATTCTACAACAAATAAAGTCACTTTTTTCTGAGACACTAATTACAGCCAATTTAACAGTTAAAGAAGATTTAGAAAGCAATTTGAAGGCACTCTGTTTGCTGATGCAGGAGAATATTGTGATAAGATAACATACAAATGGACCAAAAGCAACCAAACAAGCAGTAAATTATACTTAATCATGATCTTTATTTCTTTTAATTTCCCTATGACTATGTTTAATAAGTCTGGATGTTGTTCATGCTTGTTTAGCTCCTTTCTCTCTGACAGTTTTAACGTGTTTGGACAAAGTTGAGCTCATGTCTATAAAATAGCCCTTACTTTTTTACCGTTTGCTTATGAATCTTTTTTGTGAATCTATTAATTTTGTTACAACAATAGTCAAACTTAACAACAATTAAAAGGGAAAAAGATGAACAAACAAAAAAAGACAACAGAAATAAAAATCAAAATAAATAAAAAGGGGCTTACACTGTAAGACAGTAGTTGGTATCTGAAGACCAAGGTTTAAAGAGTAAGGTAAGCTTTCTACAACTAAGAACATCCAAAATTGGTAACCAAATATTCATAAAATTGTTTAGCTTGTCTGTCATCCTAGACTCAACCTTGGGTATGCTGAATTTTTCTGTTTTGTCTCACGCCCAAGTTCATGACAAGCATGGCAAATGCTTGTCCCTGGTGGTTTGCCTTTGCACCCTGCTGTTTAGTTTCATATGTATTGCTTTAAAAAATACACAAAGTTCTTATGGTAGTCTAAAAAAATAAATACAGTAACATAACGGAGTGAAAAAATCGCGAGTAACAACAAGCACCCAGCCATTTAGAGTAACTGAAAGTTTATCTGATGACTGTAGGCAGAGGCTGGCTAACGCTTCCTATTGAATGTGAATGTTTGAGCTAAGCTAATTTGTGGCGGGCGAGTTCTGCCTGTTTCTTATGCTACAGCCACACACGTGTATCTAAAAGCGCGTAGTGGCTGTGACGCGCCGTGTGTAACACCCGAGGCTGAACGCTGGACCATTTTGACAAGCTGAGGGGCGACATACGTCACTGCACAGGCGGAGTAAAGAGCCGGGCCAGTCGGACTCAGTGATGACTCGTACAGGCAAATCCAGCTGGAAACGAATATTTACATACCTTACCTTCAAAACCTGTCTCCTCAGAGACTTTCACCCAAGCCTGCTCCATTTTGTTCTTTTTGTCTCTGTAGAGTACACACGTCGAATCCTATAGCTCCAGATGATCAACCTCTCCTCCATCTTTCGGCGGGGTTTGAGCTGGAGCAGGTGGCCAGAGCGTCACACGTCATCAAATCAATGACGTCAGATGGGAATGTCATTGCTGATTGACTGCCGTGGCACAGCGTCACGCGAATTTGCGTCGAAAGTTCAATATTTTCAACTCGAGCGTGGAGGCGTTTGACGACAAAAAAATGCGCCTGACGCTCCGTACGCGCCGCGCCAAACTTGTCCAACAAGCTGCCCGGGGCGAATCTGCGTCCAAACAGGTCTTTGCATTGACTTTGTATGTAATCTCAACACGTGTCTTTGCGAATTCGCGTCCGGTGTGGCCGTAGCATTATACGTCTAAATCAAGACCATAATTTAGACAGAAAAGAAATCAATATACTGCACTATAAAATCTGTTACTGTCCAGGAACTCTCTCATATTGATCAATATGATCCAAAAATGGCTGCCAAATGTTAAGATCATTGTTTTGCGTGTCTGTCATCCTATACTGAATCTTTTTCATTAGCAGTACAGAAGAGAGTTTGGTTAGCTAGGCCTTACACTGAAGCACAGTGTCTGATTCACAAAGTTTTAATGTCATTCTCTTAGCATTTAACATCCATACATTAGAGATATATGACTTTGTAAGAGTGGAGAGTATCCAAATGATGCTGTTGCAGGGTCAGATATGAACTGTTCAATCTTGGACAAGTCCAAAACTGGTGGGACAAAGAGCTCTCAGCAGATTTACAACGATCACAGATGCTTCGATAAACAGATTTTGCTCAGCTGTCTTTGATTTCAGTACCAACCTGGTCAGAGATTTGCATCTGTGGGGCCCTGCAGGGTTGTGTTGTGCCTTGGAACAGCAGCTCTGATTCCCAAAGAAGCATAAACAATGAAGTTTGGCATCAGCTGAGAGCTTCATTCTAGCTCGAAGTGCCTGAGGCTGCTGTTTTTAAGTCAATGCAAATCAGGCTTGAGATTGACCCCGTAAATGGGAGTGTTGTACTGAATGGCTGTGGAAAAATCTCAGGAGGAAGCAGAGCACAAGGCAAAACTTTTAATCTTCCATCAAGTCTGCTTCCACGCCAAAGTCTGAAGATTATGGTTGGGCTCATATTCAGATAAAATGTGAGGAGCTCCAACATCCAGAGGGAGCTTTGAGATGTGCCGCAGCTCCTCTGAATGAAAAAGCAGCCCCCTTTAAAGCTTCAGGCAGCTGATCAGGACTCCTCCCGGGCTCATGCAGCTGGAAGGAGACTTCAGGGTATACCGAGAACATGCTGCAGAGATTTTATATCTGAAATAGCTTGGGAACAAATTTCATCCCTGAGGAGAAGCTGAAAAACCGTTTGTTGAGATACCTCACTCAGCCTCGTGCCATGATAATCAGGAGGCAGATAAGGAGCCCAAGATGGGAAGGAGAAAATTGATGGATGAATCATCTCCACCCTGAGGAGTTTGGATAGTTACTATGGTAACATTGAGGGGCAATATGACATCAACCATAGTCCGATCCCTTTGTCCATTTAAACTAGCAGGTCGAGCAACATGAATAGTTTGGGTATCATAAAAAGAACAATCAATATTTTTTGGTTTCAGGCTACTTTCATACCAAGTTTATTTGGGAGAGTTGTTCC
The DNA here is from genome assembly GCA_036419115.1 of Scarus forsteni. Classification (NCBI taxonomy): domain Eukaryota; kingdom Metazoa; phylum Chordata; class Actinopteri; order Labriformes; family Labridae; genus Scarus; species Scarus forsteni. The sequence continues at coordinate 48,269,934 of JAZDUH010000136.1, forward strand.
CAGATAAGTGAGCAGTCGGAAGTATGCTGTCTATCAGTGTCAAGGAATAAAACCCAAAAGATGGATGCCACTCATGCAACAAAACATACATTGGAGAGATGGGCAGAAGTTTCTACGTAAGGAAAAAACACCAAAAAGAATGTGAAAAGGAAACAGGAAAAAGACACACCATTCCACTCCTAGCACTTTACATACTTTCTTATTCTATTTTGCACCTTACCTTTATTATTTTATTTTATATATTTATCTTATTTTATTTCTATTTCTTATCTTAATTTACTTCTCTTATGTTTGCACCGTACTTTATCGTATTTGTCTCACGCTGTTTTGCACTGACTGAAGGGCTTTTGCAATTTCATTGTACTTGTTGCAAAGACAAATAAAGTTCTATTCTATTCTAGAAGAAACAAAAGACAGATTTACAAGAAAACCAAAAAAACAGCCATCACAGATCACTGCGAGGGAAAATCACATCATGGACCGGAATAATGCCAAAATCGTCAGAACAGAGAGCAATAAACACCAGCCTCGGATCAGGGAAGCAACGGAGAGGGCAGACCTCCACCAGCTCCACAGTTCTCACTCATAGTGTGATTTCCACCATAAATATTAGTCCTACCTTTATTTCATCTAAACATTTAGATTCCTTGACCATGAAAACATACCATTAGCAATTGGATTCATAATGATATCTATTTTAGTTCAGCAGTTATTCACGAAAATCGCAGTTTCCGTCATGGCGGATCCAGACTGTGATCCAGATCACTCCTGAAATCGAATCATTTGTTCCATGTCCCAATCTGGACATTTCCTGAAAATTTCTTCAAAAGGATGATCATGCCTCCATAAGATCAGCTGAAAAGGACACGTCACACTACCATCAGATGACACTTCTTATGAAGGCAGAAGAGCTCCGTTGAAACATGTAAAGTTTGAGTTTAAAAAAAAACTTTTGTTAAAAGAGAAAGTATAAGCATAAAACCCCAAAGAAACTAAATAAAAACAAAGTGCAGGACCTAATGGCAGAAGTAACAAAAAGACTTTTAAACTAAAAAGGAATTTCAGTCCAAAAAGTCAAAAACCAGTCCACAACAAAAGCTCCAAAAATACAAAACAAATTGTCAGTTTAAGGTAACTCAGGCTTTAACGAAGAAAAACTACACAGTCACAAAAGGTTTCCTAAAACGGGTGAATATATACAAAGTTGGTGGTGATGGCGGTGGCGGGAGCTCATGGAGACCTAGGAGACAAAGAAAGAGATGTGAGTCTTCAGGGAAATGAGCAACGGCACAAAAACCATCCAAAAAGGAAAAAACAATGAGCTCCGAGTAGCAGAGACTGAAAGCTTAAGGCCAGCACTGAGAGTACTTGAGGCTGAGACGAACCACAAATGAAGTGCAACCAGCCGGCGATCAGCAGGTGAAGCTTCCGACTTTAAATAGGAAAGGTGATCAGGAAGACAGGAGACAGGTGAGGATCCACAGCAGGTCTGCTCCAGGCCATGCCCCTGCTGCAGCAGCCAGGAGAGAGGAGAGCCCGAGAGGGGAGGGGGGAAGGAGCAGAGGAAAACTGGAGAGGGGGGTGAATCCTCAAAGTTACAACAAAAAGACAACTAAAAACAGAAACTACCTTAAACTTGAGGAGAAAACACTGGGAAACACAGGAGAATGAGCCAACAAAGAGAACAGGGAAAACAGAGACTAAGGCTGCGGTCGAATAGTCACCTCCTAAGCCCTTTCCTATCTACTTTTCCTTAGCCCTGATGGAAAACGTCATGAAGTTAAGGAAAGGAGAATTCAGAAGGACTTAGGAAAGGAAAACTGCCGTGCAGATGTTTGTGACGACGGATGTTGCTGCTGCGGTGAAACTACAATTTTCCGAAGGTGGATTACAAAAGACGCATCATGTATCATGACAATGTTCCTTTCAGAAAAGACTAAACATAGTAACCTGGTAAAAAATTACATCTGCATAACCAATGCTGGAAGTGATTTAAATAAATCTGTCCTCATTATCAACATGAACACCAATCAGTGCATGAAAATAAATGGGAACTGAATGAAAGTAAGGCAGAAACTGTTAAGACCACAATCTAATGGTGTACACATTATTATTGAACCACATTTAATCAAATGTCTCATATCCTGCTCTTCAGAGGATCAGACTACTGGAAAGTTAAGGCAGGTTTTGGTAAACTTTAGAAAGGATGAACAGCATGGTAACTCACATGGTCTGTGTGATTTATAAACAGCTGTTTATAAAAGCTGTTGCCCCGGAGAATTGTGGGACAGAATATTCTCCTCCTCTTTTGTAAAGGATGATCCGGTGTATCCTATGCTAAAGGAGATAATAAAGGAAGCATTGAGCCACCTTTCCTATGCATTTAAACTGTTTGAACAGCTCTAATCACGAACTACTTCCGGGTCATTTCACTCCGTTAGGAACCTTCCTAAGCAAAAATGACTTTTCGACCGCAGCCTAAGGGAAACAATCAAGCACAGGTGAAACAATCACACAGGTGTAAGGAATCATCATCAGGGAGACATAGAAGGGAGGGCAGGAAAACACCACAAGGAACACAGGGATTTCAAAATAAAACAGGAAACAAGACAGACGGGGTAACAGGACACAAAAGGGGTAACTTAACTAGGCTAAGAAACAGGGACATGACTGTAAAACAGGGAACAACAGGAGGTCTAAAAGAGGAACATAGTACAAAATAACAGAATTAGTCATATCCGGACATATCTGCTTGTCATGGACTTGGGACTGAAGCAAGACATGACAAGAAAAAAAGGTGTTTGCACATCCCTTAAAAATGAAATCATATTTAGAGAATACAAGGACGACAAAATGCTGTTTGTTTAATACCTAAAAATATTGAAGTAACCCTAAAAAAAAACTTTCAAACAGCATAAAAAAAAGAAATCCTGCACCTCTTTGCACATTTGTGTGGGGTTGTTGATGTGTCTCTGACTTTTTCTGGACAAAGTGGTTGAAAACACAATATGATCACCCAAAACAGCTCTGTCTCTCTTACACGCATCCCTCTGCTGAAACTTGGAGGTATTACTTATGATTTTTCTCTCATAACTTGGGTGGCCTACTTTTCAGTATGTCCAAAGAAGGAATTCTGGATTTATTCTGTCAAATAAGGGGTTCTGAGAAGTATTGAACATTTAAAATTTTAATCAACTTTCCTCATGATGGACAAACTATCAGCTTGTACTCAAACTGAAGTTATTGATTTAATGTAAGCCCTCAGACATTCTGATCCTCTATCAGTCCACAGCTCTGATTTCACCGTGAGATTTTGTTCTGGCCTGTTCATACTTTTAGAACAAATTCCAGCTGAAGACTGTGAGCGTAAAAAATAAGATTAGACTGAACTACTTCCTGCAAACACAGAGGGCATCCTCTGAAAGCAAAGCAACTACTGATCCCGACAGAAAGAATCGCCGGCTAAATTTAAACTTCAGACGCTGCAGGGCTGAACTGAACAATAGGATGCAGGAAACAGAGGGAGGAGAGGAAGGTAAAGTAAAGAGGGGAGGAGGAAGAGAAGAAGGTCAAAAAGGAAGAGAGAAGTGTGAAAAGTCATGGAGAGCAAAGGTTGACCCTGATCTAAAGACTCAAAGTTGTCCATGGATACTATAATGTATCTTAATTCCAATGAAGTTTGGGTATAGTGTTAAACATAAATAAAAACAAAACACAATAGTTTGAAAGTCTTTTTCAACCCTTATTCAGTTGAATGCACAACCAAGACAAGATGTTTAAAGTTCAAGATGATGAACTTTATCCTTTTTTCTTGTAAATATCTTGTCTTGGAGGAGTAGCGTGAGCGGACCATGATGAAATATTGGTGAAACTAATGAGTTTTTGGACGATTAATGCAGTTTTAGGAGCGGCGCTATACATGCCCCGTGTGCTACCATTATACGGATGTCCGCCGCTCGATTTTGGATCTAAATATCTCCTGAAGCACTGTTTGGATCAGGAAAGCCTTCTGGGTGAGTATATTGTTCTACTTCATTCTATAAACAATGTGAAAGCTGTAGAAACCGAACTTATCCTTTGACACACCTCAGACCACAGTATAATCTTATAGGAGAATCTTAAAAGACAGAAGATCATCTGGTGTTTACCGTCCTCGGTCAGTAAGGGGGAAAGTCAGGACAATAACAGCTCAATAATCTTTATGTGTGCACCCTGCTTAACTTGACCTCAGGAGTCAGTAAGACTGATAATGAGTTAATGACGAGCTGAAAGAGAAGAGCTTCAAAGTTATTTTTGACCCAACGTCCTCAAATTGAACTTCTTCAGAGCTCCTCTCTGCAAAAGTATTAATTTCGTTTGGGTTTTGTACAAAGCTGAAATCTAAATGCAAGACAATACTTCCTGAATTCATTAAAAGTCGACTGCAGAGCAACTTTCTCTGCAGATCTTCTTAAAACGACTTCTCTGCTCTCTGAATGTTAATTCTTTAAACCAAGGCTGAGTTTGCCTCACTGAGAAAAAGGCACAAAGCTCCCTTTGGACCTCCAGAAAACAATTTACTTTCTTCAGTGGAACAGTTTGTGTCCCATTATTGTCCAAAAAACTATTTCTGAGCCTTTATTCCACTTTGACAAGAATGCACTGTGCTGCTGGAGAATAACAGCCGAGCTAAGACAGAAAGTCTCTGAACTTCAGGAGAACTTCTTAAAGAAGTCCTGAGTAACGCTCTGTTAGCCTGCAGGCTGTTAGCATGTGTCTGTGACCGGCGGAGGGCAAAGGTATGTGAAGTTACACATTAACTCACACGTCTTTAAAAAGGTGTTTACTCCCTGCTGCTGCGGAGCGTGGAGACGACTACAAATTTACAGCTCTGTTGTTTTTTTGTCTTCTGGTATTTCCTGGCCTGCTTTCTTGTTTCCACATCCTGTGCATGTAGGTCCATAATAGAGGTGAGACAACACCTAACCTACAAGGGGAAACACATCATTTTGTTTGTTTTAAGAATGAATCAAGATGAGATTTTACACCTTCCTCTAGACATTTTTTTTGATAAACTTTTGATCATTTTCAGACACGTGACTAACATGATGTCACTCAATTCAGTGGACAGCAGAGGTACCGCTGTAGTCAATAGACTGTAGTACATTTTAGTTGATAAGTACAGTGGAGATGCTTTTTTCAGCCACTACGTTAAACAAGTATCATTAATGCAGAGCAGAAATGTCTAAATGTTGGTGATATGAATCTGGTCACATTCAGCAGACTAACAAACAGAAAAACAAGCACTGACCAGACTGAAATAGTAGCTGCACAGCAAACTAACCTTTTTTAAAAATTGTATGATAAACTGTTATCTTCAAAAAAATGGGAGCATTATTTTAGTTGATTATTTCTCCCTTTAAATAATACAAATCGGTATTGTATTTTATATTGCTGGATTGCCTGATTAACAGACAATTGGACTCAAGTCGACTTGAGCCACTAATGAGACGACTTGCAACTCGACTAGGACTCAGGAGGTAAAAAACTCGAGACTCGACTCGGACTCGGACTCGCGAGAAAGTGTCTCCAGACTCGACCTGACTTGAGACAACATGATTCAGAAAATTGCACGTGCACGCTTTATATGAAGAGCCAGACAGGAGATATACGCCGCTCTTTCCTTTTAAGTTCACTTTATTGATGCTCCATTCACAGTACACTTGTCCGTCACCTATTATTGTCCCGCACACGACACAGTACTACACACATACGTTCCTACCACACACCTGCTTCTGCTACAGTTAGGGATGGGTACCGAACTAGGTACTTTAAGAGGTACCGACCGAATTCTGTAGGTACTACCAAGTACCGATTCAGGTAAAATCAAAAGGTGCCATGTTTAGGTACTTAAACGCATCCTTGTGACTGTGAGGGAGTGGACGAAGCAGGCATACTACTGGGTAGAGTAGGTGAATTTACATACCAGATTTGAACACAGCACAGCAATAGCGTAATGACGTCAGCAGCCGCGGGCTCAGTCAGCAAGCATGGCTGAGAGAAATTGCTCTAAAGTATTGCTCTAAAATTTTGAGATCTTAATATTAAACAAATTAATATTTATTACCCCATAAACACACGCAAAAGTTCCGAAAATTGGTACGTTGAGTACTGATACCGATTCCCAGGTACCGGGCATCGGTATGGTATCGGTTCAAATGTGAAAGGTACCCATCCCTAGCTACAGTGATGATCAGTGGGCAGGGTTGTGGGTTCTAAATTGACAACCGCTATGTCTTCTGTGCCCAAAGTTATTTTCTTTGCATATAAAGAATTTCAATCAGATGGAAAACAAAGACACGCCAAGTGCATGACCTGCAACGCTTCAATAAGTGACAAAGAGGGCACAACATCGAACTTTATCCACCACATGAGGACACATGAGGCCAAGTAAGTGAAACCTGCAAATGTTAGCCAGGCAGCTAACGATCCTGCCATGGGTCAATATGGCTTTAAATACAGGCCGTGCTGCGAGTATGCTTGTCTCCTTGTGTTTTGTTGCTGTCTGTGTTGTTGTCTGAATGTGTACAGTGCTGTGAAAATGAATTTCCCCTTGGGGACAATAAAATCTAATCTACTAATTTACTTAAGTGTCTCATGGATGTTTAGATAAAAATACAAAGCGCAAACAGTCTGTGACTAAAAGAGAAACAGGTGAATCTTTTGGGGTTTGCAGCCTCAGACTGAATTCCTGTCCTGTGGCTGTGTTAAAGATAAACCATAAAAGATGTCTCAGTCAGTTATTGTGTTGAAGATGAAAACATGCCCTTGGAAGGTACGTGAGCAGAGATTTGTATGCAGCTTTTTTCATGCCTTTTGTCCTCTACTGTAGTGCTGCACCTGTCATGTGCAAAAGCACACAACCGCCCGTCTGCACATCACATGGATGGTACAGAAACTTGCAGGGGCCACCGCAAGAGAGGTTACAAATCATCTGATATTTTTGATGAGGGAAAATATGTATATAGACAGGTCCATGTGTGTTATGGATAAGTGAAAAGGTCTATATCAAGTATGTTAAGACCAAGGCCAACATTTTTAAAGATCAAGATCTACAGGTTGGTGATTCTTGTGTATAATTTATGTCCTTGCACATTCTATTTATTGTATTCTTGTAATTGTGTTGCATATATTTTCCAAGTTTCATATTTTTTATGTTCATAAGTGTTACACTACTGTGTGAAGGGATTATTTTTCTGTATTTCCTGTACATATGGACAGTAATTGACAATAAAAGTAACTTATATGTATACATTATTGCAGCAGATCTGTACATTTTTATTCCATGGTTAAAAACAACCAGTACTAGGAGGCACTTGGTGAGCGCAAACCTTCGCCAAGGTAGCTCACATATTGTGTTGTACTGCTGTTACATTTATAAGCAACTGTACCATGAAAAAGTTACCATCATATTATGATTCCTTAACCCTGAAAACCCACACCTAGCACTCTGAATCATGTTGACATCATTATTAGTTTGACAGTTAAAGAGCAAAATCTAATTAGTTTTAAGTTGGGTTATTTCCAACATCTCTGGAAAATTAAAGCAAAATCAATAAAGTACTTTTTGCAAAATTTTGCAAACAAACATAATTATCAAACAATCTCCCTTGGCAAAAGCATAACCTCCTTGATGGAGGTAAAAACACTGCTTACTGCTCTAAGTGGTTGTTGTCCACACTCATTAAACCCAAAGTCCAAACTGTGAGCCTGATTTTCTCCAAACCCTCTTTACTCCCTGCATCCACTGCAAATTGAAGTAATTAGCTTAATGGAGTGCAATAATTAAAGGTCAAAATCTTTGCCTCCAACTCAAGACACCAGCAGCCTGCCTCACACAGATTACACATATGAGCACAATGAGGGCCGTGGCTCTGAAAGGTCAAAAGTTAAACCTTTAGAGGATCCAACAGCCTCAGCTAGAAATACTCTGGTACTTGTAAAGTACAGTCTAGTAAATGTGATCATATCACTTCAGCAGGAGTTCAGTCATAGTTGCAGGGTCTGCTTATTATAAGTGACTTTGAGCTTCTTTTTCTGAAAAGGTGCTTGTAAATATCTTGTAAATATTTGCAGTTGCTGGTTGCATTTTTTTGGGCTTGTTCCAAAAGTGCAGTTGCTTATTTAGGCCTGGACCACACGTATATGGATATTTTTTTGACCGGATGTCTTTGCCCTCGTTTAAAAAAAAAATCTCTGTCCACACCACAGAAATATCTCTGTCCATATGAAGAGGCAAAACCGAAAACGATCGCTTCTGAAGCCTGCAATGCCACGCCTGGCCAAAAAGTGGCAGGTGAGCAAATTGTGAAAACCATAGAAGAAGAACGTTATGAGCATGCGCAGTCAAAAACAGGAAGAAGGATAATACTGTGTGCTGCAGACGCCGACATTGCACAGTAGTGGAGTGCCTTCGATGCAACAACATTACATTCACTTGTAGAGCTGCAAAAAGTGCAAAGAACACAGAGAGCGCGGTAAATGTCGGATATCGTTCTTGTTGTTGGCAACCGTTGCAACAGTGACTTGTTGCTAGGCGCTTGACGTCATCGCATCAACAACAGCTCTGTTTAACACCGCTACATGGATCCACTCAACTGGATATTTTTTTATTTCTTCACTTTTTTATCCGTTTTAAAAAATCTACGTTTATGTGGGTGAAATCACCGTGTTCGTGTGGTTGAGAGGCCCAATTGGACAGAAAAATGTGCATTTAGGAATATATCCATATTCGTGTGGTCCAGGCCTTAGGCTTGTTGTGCCCCCAAACCCAGGAAGGAACTGATGCTCACTCTACTGCCAAAATAAACTCAATTCAGAAGTTAAACATTTTTTCCCTCAGTCTGAACACAAATTTAAATTTTACTGTATAAAGAAAGGCAAAATATGTTTCCACCAAAAAGAAATCCTATAGTCTGAGCCAAATGAATGTCTAACGTATCTGTTACTGTTTCAACCATGACAAAGGAATAGAGGATCAAAACTTAGATAAAAGCCTGACTATTTCTGTTTGGTTACAAAAATCAAGTAAAGACAGACTGTTCAGTGATAATAGAGTTATAAATAACAGTAGCCCCTCCTTTCCCATTTGAAAAAAGAAAAGGATGTTTCACTTCAAAACAAGAAGTAAATAAAGAGCCAAAATAAAAAAAAAAATGTAAAATTGAAATGTAATGTACACACAACACTTAAAGGTGCTATGAGGAGAATCTATTACCGGTGACATAAAGACTCTGCTACCCATGAGCACGCCCGGCGACTGTCGCAATGCTGCATTCCAGTAACCTCGGAACTGGGAGTGACATCATCTCGGACTTATCGGCATTCCAGTTGAAGTCGGAAAAAAAAATGCCGATCTACCAGGCTATTGTTAGCTGTTGTTAGCACGCCCTGCGTTGTTGTATGAAGAATGTGATTATCACTATGGCAGCATTTTTGTAAATATAAGTCTAACAATACTATGTATACAGCTGATCTAGAGCGACACACCCCAGTCAGAAGTGCAAATAAATTGATTATTACAGGAGCTAAATAACTGTTCACACTGGGGGCATCCATCTTCGATTGTCAACTCGGGGGTGGCGAGGTTTCACCGAGTTCCCAGTAGGAAATTCCGACTTCGGGGGGCGTTCCAGTTGCAGTTTCCTACTTGGAACTTGGAAAATTCCTATTTCTGACTACAACTGGAATGCACCAAATGATGTGACCCAAGGTACTTAGCGGTAGTTTTGATGTGTGACAACAAGCAATTTTTGGAAAACTTATTATCATAGTTTTGTAGCCGGCTATATATCGCTACTTACAGCCCGGTGCTCTAAGACGTGTCCGAATAATGTAAATTTGCTCTACTTTTAATTGTCTTGTTCCGAAGTTGAGTATCCAGGCCAGTCCAGCCCTGTCCGACCCGACCACTTAGCTAAGGAGTGGCATTTATAGATAACCTATTTTGATGCTATAAAACTCATCTTAAAGTGTGTATTTCGATCAGGCATACATCTAAAAGGGAGACTTTTTTGTAATTACTTTAGAAACTCCTCATAGCATCTTTAATGCAGAGGTCCTCTAAAAAAACAATATTACACATTAGAAATAGACTTAGAATTGCAGGAGGTTGCTTGTTTTTATCGACCTGGTTGCTTATTTCAGTATAAAAATCCATCAACAGCCTTAGCTCTTTATCAGGGACGTGAAGCGTCTATGTAGAAGTCCCTCCCAATCCATTAAAAGCTTGGTGCAAGTTTTTCAAAACTTTAATTCCATTGAACAAACTTTGATGGTGAAAAACTATGTTACTCCATTTTACCAAAAGTCTAAAAAGTGAACTTTGAACACAGTGACTGAGTCCAAGAAAGTTTGCTCCAAACAAACACAGCATCAGATCACTCTCCTCGTCCTGAGAGTTCATCCAGATCAAACTGGAGCTCCTTCCAGCTCCAGCTTCTGGTTCCCACTGAGGTGGCATTCAATGTCCAACACCCTCAAATGCCAGGTCCCACCACGTCTTCGTCCATCTCTGATCCTGTCCCGTGCTGAGCACAGATGGCAGCTCTACGAGGTAGAGATGCCCCCTGCTTCAACCTGCATGCAACACAACCTGACTTGGCACCTTGGCCTTTGTGTTCTTGTCACGGAGAAGGCCGTCAGCACCCCAAAGCTGAAGGTTTATTTATCTCCACCATGGAGGGTTTGTCTGTTAGCTAGTAAGCTCAGAAAGTTATGAAAAGGTTTTGATGAAATTTTCAGGGAATGTCTGCCATGGCACAAGGAAGATATGAGAGAAACTTGGGGGTGATCTTAGGCCCCATCCACACGAAGACAAACCGAGGTCTAAACGCATACGTTTTTTGCCAAATCTGCGTATCATCCATACGAAGACGGCGTTTTGGGGGTCTGTAAACAATCATTTTTGAAACCAGGTTCCAGAGTGGAAAGATTTTGAAATGCCGTATACGCAGCTCCGTGATTACTGGCTCTCCACAACTTTTCAGATACGCTTACGTCATAGTTTCATATCTTCATTGACATGCATGCACCACACGCGGCAACGACAACAACAATGGCGGCATATGTGTAGCATATGTGCTGATGAATCCAGTGACCCTACTATCCCTGTTTCAGCAAAATCTTCTTCTTCTCAATCACCACGAGTTGAACAAACAATTATCGAGGACACATTACGGTGGTCTCTGTTTACAATCTCTGTTTGCAACTTTTGCCGTAAGTGCACAAGCCCACAGTTTTTTTGTCTGTTTCCGCTTGTTTCCATCATATCGTTACAGCACCCCTAGAGGTCTGGCATGTGTTTACAGAGTTTTCATGCGTATCAAGTGCATTCATGTAGATGCACACATTTTCTGAGACGCCTTCATCTTTATGACGATCGTTTTGGAAACTGTTAGGCGTTTTGTCTTCATGTGGATGGGGCCTGAGTCTGCATTTGGATGCTGAAGTTATTAAAAGGATTTGTCATAGTGTAAGATTAAGCATTTTGCCATGTTTTTGCTAATAACTCAGTTAGTTCTCAATATATTTTGATGACATTTTTCAGGAATGTTGGCCATGAGACAAGGCAAGAATGATTTGATTTTGGTGGTGATCCAAACCCGGATGTGAATCCAGGTGTTCTTCAAGGTAGGGCAGTTTTCCATATTTCTCAATAACTTGCCCAACAGGGTTGGAAATGCCTTGACATACAACAGCTTTGTGTTCTCAGAGGCTGAAGCATGCTGTATTATCTATTAAAAAGAATCAGAAATTATAGCTCTGGGTCACGATGTATTAAGCCACAGCCATTCTCATGTCATCTTATTCAAGCTGTAACTTTAAAGGAGTGTGAGTTTTTTGTCAAACTTGAAGCTGGGGTTGGTCATTTTGGAAAACTAGCATGACTTTGAATGTAGTATCTCCTCAGGGCTACGCCTAGCCCCTCAAACCCCTCCTCAAAAACGGCTCACATGCACACACACGGCTGATATATCCAGAAGACTGATTCAACTCCAAACTCTTAGCGCAATGTGTTTCTGTTTTACACTACGCTAAGTCATGTCTCAGTCAGCGGTAAGAAAAGACAAAAACATTATCATAGTAAAGTTAAAAAACAATCATGGAAAGTTAGTTAGTGCTCACAGCCCGATGTTGATCGGGGTATAAGTAGTTCCTCTGCCATTCTCTCCATGTAGCTGTCAAGTCTCCCGTTTTGGCCATGAAACTACCGTATTTTACGTATTTTATCCTCTTTCCCGCCGTCCTCCTGTATCAGTATTCTCCTGTAAATCTCCCGTGTGATAATGTAATAATAAAAACATTCCTCTGCCTCTCCAAACTGAACTCTGTCTCTAGCCTGAATGGGGCGGTAATGCTCCAAAATGATGGATGCCATCCGCTGTAAAATCGAAGAAGAAGAAAAAGCCTTGTGAGAACGTCCACCTGCAGTAGCCTGGGTGGCAGCTATCGCGAGATTAGAGCAGCAGAACAAACTTAGAAAAACAAAGAGTTTATTTTAGATTTCTTGTACACCTGTCTTAAAATGTGAGGGATACTGGAGCTTGGTTGGGGTTGTGGGACGGCTCGTAGCGGGCTTACCTTATATTCAAAGCCAAAACTTGACAGGTAAGCATTCTCCAGCGGGTTCTGATCCTTCGGCTACACGCACTGAGTCTGTGCACGCCAGTGAAATATACGCACAGGAGGCGGGCAGAACGGCAACGGAATTTGATTGAGTTAAGAATTGGTGATCTGACATTTTTATTGGTTGGTGTTTTCCCTGTTTTACTCCTTCTGTAGATAGCAGATATACTTCACTCTATTTTAAGAACACATTATGAATTGATTGCCATCCGGTTATAAAGGTCATTTTAACCAGTATTACAAAAAGTGTATCTAAATCAGATTACCAAACCCAGCTTTAAAAAAAATGTGAACTCTGACTTTGGGATGACATTAGATTTTCTTGGTCAAAGTGATAGAGTCTCGTATTCAATCCTTGCTTGTGCACATAATATCTCTTGAAATCTGTCAAGAATTTTCTTCAAACATAACACCCATGAAATATCTGACTTAACATCGCTGGGACCTTCTGACTATAGACATACAGTGGTTTGGCTCTTAGTCTTTAAAGGAGACATATCATGCTTGTTTCTCCTTTTCACTATGCCAGACTAGGATGCCTGTAAAGCATTTCTGCCCTCAGTACAAGTCATTTAGTTCCTTCATTGCCCCACAATTGCGTTCTCAAAATCCTCATTTTAGGCCATTATCAAGCTCTCATTGAAAAGCTCAGATCTCAGGATGACCTACAGTAACCTCGCAACATCACAGCCCTTTGTGCTCTGATTGGTCAGTTCTGTCAGAGCTGCCGAGGGGGTAGAGCCAGCCTGTCCTTCTTCTTCTACTGTATTTTCCGGCAGGCTCAAAGCAGCGACCGCGTATTGAGTTCCCCTACAGGCCAGAGCTGGTAATGAGTGAGTGTGAGCTAGGGAGCTATATACTGCTGCTGGTGGATGTGTTCCTCAGTGACGGTTTTGTGGCTAACGGACATCACAGAGGAGGAAGTGTTTTATCAGATTACTCCAATAAAAAGAAAGGTACCTCGTGTTGTCACAACGATTTAAATCTTGCGGACATCTCGCAATGACCTATTTACAGAGGCATCAAATCTGGTTCTAGGATATCAGAAAAAATACAATATCTCATTTTTTTTAAATTAAGGGGGTGTCAGGTCTTGTTTTCAAATTTATTATATTATATGTAAGTATTAAATCATGCATCAGCATGATATGTCTCCTTTAATCAGCAAAGGTTGGGCTCCTGTTCTTGGAGTTTTAGTGTTGCTGTCTGCATAGTGGGCACATAGCTGGCACAGTTAGGACTTTAAGTGACTGATATTCATCCACTAACAGTCAGATATATTTCAGAGGAGAAACGGCTGAGCTGCAGGGACAGAAATGACTTCAGATTTAGACTGACAGTTTTCATTGCCCATATCTTTGAAAAAATAGTTAGTTTTTCTCTATAATCATAACAGAAACTCAGACTTTTAGTCATCCAAAATCCAGGCTCAGGTTGATTTTGAATAATAAACAAGGACGTTTGACACAGGAGTAAATAAACTAAAGCTGACAGCATTAACACTGCAGGGGGAAGAGGGCTGGAGAGCTACAGCAAAGAGGTGACAGATAATCAGAGCAGGAGTGAATGTTCACTGGAGGGTTTATATACCAAAGTAATTGACTAATAAGAGGCAGGCAGGCGTGCTGGAACTAATCAGGGGAGTGAAGGCTGGAAACTTGTTGAGAGCAATCGCTGGACAAGGGAATAACAGGCTCTAAAGCAGCCACAGGAGGGAGGTTAAAATAAGACCAGACCAAGTGAAACACTTAAAGGACTTTAAAGCCTCCGGAAATTTGGACTTTAGTTTCCATTTTGTGTCAGAGGTCCCCAACCTCTGAGACATGGACCGGTACCAGGCCGAAGATCATTAATGTTACTGAGCTGTAGAGACCTAAAAATAACTACAAAGCACTATGCCAAGGTAGCTCACACATTGCTGTTGCATCTTAATAGTTCCAAGAAAAAATTATCATATGATCCATGACCCTGAAAACTGACACCCAGAACTCAGAATCATGTTGACATCATTATCAGACAGTTATTGACCAAAACTATCATTACCCCCAAAGTTGTTGGCCATTACCAACATTTCCTGAAAATTCCAGCAAAGTCTATCTAGTAGTTTTTGCGTATTCCTGCAAACAAACAATAAATATAACCTTGGTAGCGGGAATTCATTTCATGACCCCCTTTAAGAGTATAAGAGACAGAAGGCAGGTTTATTTGGCTCAAACAACCACATAAGTTTTAATCAAATATAGGCATAGGTTTTGATTGTTTTAATCAACAATATGTCAGGGTTTGGATCCCAAGAAACAACAAAGAAAAAACATGATAAAAGACCCAAATGCAAATGGAAAGAAAAGGCTTTAAGAAGAACAAAAGGGCTCAAAGTCCAAAATGCAATCCTTCTCGAAAAGTGCAAAATACAAAACCAAAATCGTGACAAAAGTACTAAACTAAACAACTAAAACCACTGAAGGAAAAACTCAAAATGTAATCCAAAGAACATGGGAGAGCACTGGAGATTAAACTGGAGGCCAAACACATGGAGTGACCCTGACGAATGACCTAACACTGAGAACAGGTAACACAGAGACTAAATACACCGGGGGAACATCAAGCACAGGTGAGGAGATCACACAGGTGGAGGGAATCATGAATTAGAGGCACACAGATGAGTAGGGCACGACAAGGGATTTCAAAAATAAAACAGGAAACAAGAGACAAGACAAAACATGAACACAAAATGGGAAACTTAACAAAAACCAAGGACAGGGTCAAGACAAGAGAAAGAAGTCTAAACAATGGACACAATAAAATAAAACAGAACAAGCCATGGACAAGACCACAAATGGCAAGAATACGCTACAGCAATAATAGAGGCCAGTTAAAAAAGTCAAACATTTCTATCTAAAGGTGCTATGAGGAGAATCTATAACCGACGATATTACGACTCTGCTACCCATGAGCACGCGCGGCGACTGTCGTAATGCTGCGTTCCAGTAACCTCGGTAACTGGGTATCATCTCCTACTTATGAGCGTTCCCTTTGAAGTCGGAAAAAACATGCCGATCTACCAGGCTATTGTTGGCTGTTGTTAGCTCAGGGGTGCCGAGATTTCACCGAGTTCCCAGTAGGAAATTCCGACTTCGGGGGACGTTCCAGTTGCAGTTTCCTACTCGGATCTGGGAAATTCCTACTTCTGACTACAACTGGAACGCACCACAAGACCCAAGCCAAAGCATGCCTTTGTTGTGATGCTAATAAAGCATGCATTGCTTTACAACTTCTTTTTTCAACAACTTACAGGATGCAAAGCGACGAGGTAATGTATCTCTTTCTAGTTACGTAGCGGTAGTTTTTGATGTGTGACAACAAGAAATTTTTGGAAAACTTAGTATCGTAGTCCAGGCCAGTCCAGCCCTGTCCAACCCGACCGGAAGGCTAAGGAATAGCATTTATAGATAACCTATTTTGATGCTATAAAACTCATCTTAAAGTGGGTATTTCGATCAGGCATATATCTAAAAGGGAGACTTTTTTGTAGTTACTTCGAAACTCCTCACAGTCCCTTTAAATGGTCAGTCATAATGATTATTTTCAATGATGCAAAAAATACTAACTTAGTAAGCAGACATCAGTTCGAACACACTTCAAAAGACAATAGTGCAACAACCAAGAAGTAGATTTCATAATAATAAAAAAAGGTTTTAAAATAAAAAAGGAGCCCAGATATACTGTTTATGTTTGTGCTTACATACAAATGGTTGTGATTTAAATTGGCAGCCATCATAATAGCCTTTTATCATTTTCAAAACTAATTGTGATTATTAAGACAAAAACAATGAAAATAACAATAGCTACAATTACAATGATAGTTATATTATTATGTTATAAAATTCTTGTAAAACTCTTCTTTTTGTCCTATGATTAGCTATCAATAATTATCATCATATAATAAAAATTGTCATGTTGCAGTGACATGCTGCTGACATTGGTATTTTTCATGACTTACTTATCTCACCACATTTCATGACGAGCTTGCCCATCATCAATAATACATTTAACTATCCTGCAGGAGAGTTTTACCAACAGTGAGTAAGCAGACATTTTTACTGCTCCTATTGTTATGTTTTTGCAAACTATCAGAAAAGGAAGAATTCTTTATTTACAGCTTGGGCTCCTGTTTTCGGCTTCTGCTCTGCAGCTAAATGTGTAACTCTGCATGCTCGGAGCTCCACAGGTCTCAGTTCAGATCTGAGCAAATCTCTCCAGGGCTGTGTCATATTTATTTTAGCAGCCAAAGTAGATAGAGATAGCTGCTGCCGAATGCTGCTCAATAATAGATAAGTAAAAAAAAAAAGTTCACTATTCATCGTTTCCTGCAGAGACTTCTGTGAGGGGGGGAAACAGGCGAATGCAAGAGAAAGAAGAATGCCGGAGAGGAAAAGAAAGACTCATCATCATCATCATCATCGACTCATCTCCATGTCCGGAGAGCAAAACAGCACCGACCAGAGGACCGGAGCTGGAGAAGGAGAGTCAATTATTTATCTGTGGGCTGTTTGGGGAGGAGGGGGAGACAGATTTGTGTTGGTGAGGTTGTCTGAAGATGACTCACTGTATGTGACACACAGCAGCATTCATAGCTCTTCATTTTTCCTTCCTTCTTCTCCCTCCCTTTAACCTCCTTCTGTCACTCATTCATTTCCAGCAGTAATGAAGTCATGCCACCACGCCTGGTGTGATCCTCCTGCAAACACGCCTGGCCGGGCTTCGCTGTGTGACTTCTGAAAACCATTAACCCTTACCACAGAGGGTCCGGCGATAGGAAAGTTACTATGAATAAGAAATGAGCTCCATTTACCTCCTTTGTTCCTCTGAAGGAATGAGACCTGTGAGGTTCCTTTGAAGGGATATACTAACTTGTTTTCTCTTTCCGTGTCTTACCTCACTCCTGAGTCCATGACAAGCAGGTAGACTCCATTCATTTGATATTGCGGGCAGAGCTCATCCACCGCTAATTAGCTTAGCTCAAGCACCGAGATTAGATGGGAAGTGTTAGCCTGCCTCTGCCTACAGTCATCAGATAAACTCTTCAACAACTCTGAACAGTCCTTGTTGTGACTTGTGTCTTGAAGCGTTACGTTACACTGAATGTAGTCAAACTACCAACTTTACCCTTTTTTTAGTGACATCACTGCCCATCACATGCAGACAACCTTGGTGCGTCACATTATGCTGCGTTCACACCGCACGCTACTTGTACTACCTCGACGATCACTCTCCATGCAAAGTCAATGTACAGCCGCGATAGGGCGGGGCTAACCCTTCTGCGATGCGACAGCCGCTTGTCACACTACCACATAGCTTGTCGCGCGATGTCAAAGTAAAAAAAAGTTAATCTTTTCAGACGATGTCGTGTGTGGCTATGCGGCAACAGCCAATCAGCGGTGTGTGCGTGTGTGACGGTGCCCGTGACAGACAGTTTTTCATCCGGACTACAGAGGAACAATTTATGTCCATGTGGGAAACATTAGTCAGTGAGGACATTAGTTCCGCCTAGAAGGACCGCAGTAAACTCACAGATGATGCTGCTGCAGGGCATCAGCTGCAGTGTTTTGTGGTTGATAAGTGAGTGAAAAGGATACAGCTGGATAATATCCACTTATACATCCTATTATATGATATATCATATGATCGCGGTGAAACTTGAGCGGAGGTGATGTCACTGAGCAACGGCCGTCGGCAACGGTGACCAAAATGAGGTATTTATGGACGTGCAACACTACGTCAGTGGGGGACGTGATTTTGGTAGCTGGGTCGCTTGCGGTATGAACGCAGCATTAGGGTTGGTTAGACGCTGTTTTCTCTTGGGAGAACTTTGAAACTACTGATTTTTGTACAAACAACTATTTTACTGTAATATCTACAGCTACCTACTGTAAAAAGCAGACAATTGGACTCGAGTCATGGGGACTCGGACTCGAGTTGGCTTGAGCCGCTAATGAGACGACTTGCAACTCAACTCGGACTCGGGAGAAAATGTCTCCAGACTCGACCTGATTTGAGACAACATGATTCAGAAAATTGCACAAAGAATTTCAATCAGATGGAAAACGAAGATGCGCCAAGTGCATGACCTGCAACGCTTCGATAAGTGAAAAAGAGGGCACAACATCGAACTTTATCCGCCATCTGAGGACACATGAGGCCAAGTAAGTGAAACCTGCAAACGTGAGCCAGGTAGCTAATGTTCCTGCCATAGGTCAATATGGCAGGAACGTTAGCCCGACCTGTGTTTTTCTCTCTTCAAGATAAAAATCGGAGTGCTTTTTGGGTGGACTGGGCAACAGTGGTGTGGGACTCAACCTGTTATAACCTGTGACTTGACTCGACTTGACTTTACAAAACCAGTGACTTGACTCGACTTGACTTGCCCACAACAGAAAAAAGTTGGGTCGAGCTTGAGACTTGGATCAAATGACTCGAGACTTGCTTGGGACTCGGATCGGGGGGACTTGGGCAATTGTCTGGTAAAAAGGTTTCTACAGTAAATACAGTGAAAGGCAATGTAATGTGGAAAAGCATACTGACTTCCGTAAACGTAAAAGTATTTTACTGTAATAGTTACAGTTACTTGCCGTAAAATATTCAAACTGTAAACAACTGGAAAGGGCAAAGGATCAACATGGCTTCAGTCTGCTTCATTGAGATTATATTAGTTGATTGAAATGGAGCAAAATTCCATTTTCCCCTGGAAAGAAAGATTTATTTTCATAATTCATTTGCATTTTTGAAAAAAGGCTTGAGAAAAGTATTTGTTTCAAAAATGAATGTATGCGATTTTTTTCTTTACAAACTATTTATTGCTATAAATGATCATTTAAATAACTGACTACAATTATAATACAGTAAATTCACTGTAATTTAAAATGCAGAAAATAAATTTTTAGATAATAAACAATAATACAGTGAATCAAAATACAGTAAGGATGCTGTTATTGAAAAGCCAGTAATTATGTTAATTAAAAAAAGTAATGCTACTGTTAAGACATTTACAGAAACCTACCGCCATCTTGTTGCCAGTAAGTAACTGTAAACTTTATAGCAACTTCACAATGTATTTTAGTGTAAAGAAATAAAGCATTTCTGCTTTAATATGTTGTTTTGTGTTGTTTGTTTCAGTAAGCTTCTGATGTTAGGTATGTTCTCCTCACGCAAATGGATTTGGATTTAATCACCTGTTACTGCTACGGTTGGCAGAACAACTGTTTTACTTCACTGACCAGTCAGAAACATATGGAAGCCCATTTCCGCCAGGCAAAAAAAAAAAAAAGACAAAAAAGTCATAATTATGAGATACTAAAGACATAATTATGAGATAAAAAGTCAAAATAATGAGATAAAAAGTCATAATTATGAGATAATAAAGTCATAATACAATGCACACTTCAATGTAGCCTGTGTGCTACTAGCCTATATGCTACGTAGCGTATAGGCTAAAATGAAACTTGAATCAACACCAGTGCTACGTAAATATGTATGTAATGTGTTTACTTCCTGTGATACCAGATTAAAAGACACAACAATAAATCATGCTAATTTTCATCTATCTATTCATTGGAAAAAATAAGTTAACTTGTTTAGGGTTGCACAACATGTTCACACGGCTGGGCGAGGGAGGAGATGTGAGGTGATGCAGAGACCATAAAGCAAGCAGGAGCACCAGAAACTAATAATTTCGACTTTTTATCTCATAATTTTGACTTTTTATCTCATAATTATGGCTTTAGTATCTCATAATTATAACTTTCTTTTCTTTTTTTTTTTTTTTACCTGTCGGAAATGGGCTTCCATAGAAACAGTATCTGTTCATCCCCCTGGTCTGAATATCCTGTGGGAGCAGGTTGGCTGCAGAGTTGTTTCACCTGAATTGTGAATTCTTGTGAAATATACAGAACGGAGAATCGATGTATTAATTTCAAACCTTAATGTAACTCATTCCCCATCAGGATTTACCAGCTTCATGTCAATTACACGGCTAACATGTATTCATGGCTCTCATTAAGAATCTGCTTCAGCGTCTGTGCTGTTAATCTCCTTCATACAAACTGATGGAGCTCCGACTGCTCGTAATAAACCACAGCAGACTCCGCAGACTCTACAGGTAATGAGTTTTCTTTATTGTAAATCTGGCTCCAAATGTGATCCAATAAAGTCCAGCATATGGGTTTTCAGCCCAGCTTTAGAAAGACTTTAAATCTTAGAGGAACAAAACGGCTTCATTCACGGCGTTCTTTAAGGGTATAAACTTTACCATTCATCAACAATGACTTTCAGTTTAAAACACACACTGAAACACTGACTCTGACTCCCAGGAGTGATTAATTTGGTCTGCTGGTGTAAAAGCCGAGCTCATTAAGGACTTTTATTACCTTTTTATTATTACTTTTCAGAATGCAGTTGCCTTCTGTAATCAACTAAAGAATTTATCACAGCCTGTAACAGGTGAGAAAAGGTTCCATGCTGTCTCCATCAATTATCATCAGGCTGAACATGTTGATCTTTAATATTAGGATTATTAATTCCAGTCACATTTCTGAACAGTTCTCTCTCCTGTGCAGTTTATAGGTAAAATATAGATTGAAATCTTTGCCTGTTTCTAATGTCATCCCTCAGCATTTTTGTTAAAGGGGTTTTCATGTCTTCCAATTCTTCAAACTGTGTGTGCAGTGACAAGGAAGAGACAGGCATAGATGACCCAATGTTAATTAGCTTAGCTCAAACACTGGGAGCCAATGGGAAGCATTAGCCTGCCTCTGCCTAGATAAACTCTTCATCAACTCTGAACAGTCCTGTGTGCATTTTGTGACTAATTTTTTTCTGTTTTCAATGTCACGTTATCTATTTTTCTACTAAGAATAGCACTTTATGTAATTTTCTAAAGAAACACAAACACTGTGTGACGGGATGAATAAGTCGTGATGACCCAGGCCACCCTGCCACTAAATTATCAAAACCATGTTTGAACTGCAAATAATCTTAACATTGACTGTATACACATTTTTTTGGTTCACATAGACCAAATTATTTTCACTCAGAGCTCTCAATGCAACGTGAGTGTAGTAAATTGCGCTGATGAAATTTGGTTAACCCTTAGTGGAGCTTAAAGCAGAATTTCAGGAGCAGGAGCACACCTCAACCACAAGCACGCCTCTTCCTGTGTTCCTATAAATTCTAACCGACCATTTTCCTGCTTCTTCTCTCAGGACCTTGAAAAGGGGGTTCGTCAGGCCAAGGAGCTACGGCAAAATCCCCATGAAGTTTTCCCAAACTGTTATCCACTTCACGTACTTGCTATGTTGCTTGTTATTCGCTGTACGCAATAAATAATTGTTAAATTCATCCTGTTGATGGTGTGGTCCTTACTTGTGAAACAGCTGCAATTGATGTAATGTTGACCTGTGCAAGGAACCCTGATGTATTAACTGGTCATGTTTCTAATGCCATCCTAAACAGCTGAGGGATGACTGCGATATGCCAGACCTAAGAACAGAATTTAACTCTTTTAATTCATATACAAAAGGGGCTTTAGAAAGAAAATGTAACATTGAATATTATTAATCATGTCAAACAAATACCTGTGGGCTAATTCCTGTTGGCAAAAACGAGTCGACAGAAACCCCAGAGTGGTCAGCACCTGTATATGCATTGGGGCGGTGCAGTTCAGGTGCGTTGGTTTTGTCTAACACTGGGCCCATAGATCCAAGAGCACTGCTCTGGGAAATCTAAATAAGTGTATCCGCCAGTTTACAAGTAAGGACCACACCACCAACAGGATGAATTTAACAATTAGTTATTACGTATAATGGATAAGCAACATAGCAGATGCGTGAGGACAATAACGGTTTAGGGAAACTTCCTGGGAAATCCGCCAAAGCTCCTGGGCATGAGGAACCCCCTTTATAAGGCCCTAAGGGAAGAAGGGAGGAAGAAAGTTCAAAGAAAGGGGTGGGAAGGAGGGGTTCATCGAGTGAGTGAAAAAAAGGGAGGAAATGGTCAGGTTAGGATTTATAGGAACACAGGGAGAGGCGTGGTTGAGGTGTGCTCCTGCTCCTGAAATTCTGCTTTAAGCTCTATTCATCATCATGGGCCAGGAAATCTTTGTGGTCCCCAAAGACTCTCTCCATCCTGATCTACCATCTGTGTGGTCTTTTACTATTAGCACTATCTATATGCTAACTCAGCAATTAGACTAATTGTTACACACCTTGACACAACTAAAACTAATCAATCAGTTCTATCCACCGCTCTATATCATTTGAAGATGAAGTATGATATATGAACACTACTTACAGTAGTATGCCTTATGGTTCACTAAAGGAACACACTTATAACACTACAGACTTGTGTTTATAATTATGTGGGTCTATAAGTGTGATCAGTGACGACAATAAATGTTTGAGATGAATGTGGCTTCAGTTCACTACCTCACCATCTGCACCGCCAGTTTCCCCCGTCTACAAAATGTTTGTGCACCAGGATCAAAGTTTCGGTGCATACATTCTTCTGCCAAGTTTATTTTTATAAATCACAACATTTGCTTGGGAAGTGGTATGTGCCACTTTCAAGCATGAAGCCCCAGATGTGCTGCTGCATTCTGGATCATCTATGTAAGATTAGACAGTGTCTTTTTTTAATGTTTGACATGACATATGATGAATGAGTAAACAAATTCTGTGCCAATAGAAAAGAGGCTATTGATGCAGACCAAAGGGGACCTCAGATAGCATGGTAACTTACTTCAACACAACACCTATAGATCTGCAGCTTGCTAGAGAATTCGTCAATGATGTGAAAAGAAGAGAGCAGCTTCTACAGATTTAAACTCTCCCTTCTGAACAAGGCAGATTATTACACAGATTATTATATTAACCTGTTCATGTTTTCATGGTACTTAGTGCCTGAGCACAAAAACTAACTGTGGCAAAAACGTAATTAAGTATTTCTGTGTTATCAGTATAATTGCCTTGTACTGTAGAGCAATCAAAGATCACATGTCCCACTCTGTCCTTTTTGTTTCTTATAAGCAAGGATTTAATTTGAGGTCAATGAAAAGTAAAAAATGTCCCCACAGAGGATCGGTAGCACCCCTCTGGAGATGTTAGTATCTGAGGAGACTGGGAGGCTACAGGATGCTATAATACTATGTGCTGATTGGTTGTCCAAACTTTTTCTAATGGGAGGAGGGGTTACAAGCTGCTAAGTGCACGTTCAGTCACTTGGCAGCTTTGACAAGCAGAAACACATGTGGGTGGAGGCTGTACAGCTATGACATCATACATCCCAGGAAGTAAAGAAGTGAGTGTTTTAAGAGGCATTTTCTTAAAGAGTGACAGAGCTTTACTCCATGAATGAAAAGTTAGCAAAGAGTCATATTCTTCGGCTCTTCAAGCTCCTTATGACAACATGAAAAAGCAAATGAAACTGATTTTGCAGGACATATGGGACCTTTAAGATCACAAAGTGCTGCTTGGTTGATTTATGTCCTCACTGCAGGGGGTTTGAGACTACCTTTCTCTGGTGAGCTTGGCGTGGTTGCTTGTTCAAACGAACTCTGCCAAAAACAAGGAAACCCACTTGTATAAATAACTACCAACCTAATGAAATAGTCTTTTTTTTTAAATTAAATCACCAGATGGGCTCACTTTGATTGATTTGTCCTCTTTATTGACAAACAGTGCATTGTAAATGTGAGACTCAGAAAGTTAACAGCTACAAACTCACACACACAATATACAAACATTATACTGTACACTGAACAGCACACACACATTATATTACACACACACTCAAACCCGCAGGCGTCCTCTATATTACAGTCTTATGATACAGAACAGTGAGACGCTCCGGTACACGAGCAGGAACACCAGGAACAGTTTGTAGGTAAACAGAGAAAGGCAGACGACAGCCGAGTACTGAGCTGTTTTTCTTTTTTTAAATAAACTGTATACATTAAATACATACTGAAAACAATGTCAGGCAATAGGAAAATAAATAAATAAAAGAGAAGAAAGAAGATAGCCTTTTTTATGCATGTACAGAGAGGGTTTGCAAAAGGGCTGGACAATATGGACAATGTACAAAAGTGTTTTTGATCACTTTTTTGTTTTTCATCTCCTGCAATCTCCTGTGATGGAGCCCAAGAAAAAAGTCTAAAGCATTAGGACTTCTCTCTCTCCCCTGTTTACAGTGTTAGTAGCTGCCTGTAATGGCTGATTCTCTACCCCTCCCAAATAGTCCTTCTATTGTGATGTCAAACCATTGTTTTATTGGTTGTTTATGCTTACTAAAAAATGTAGTAACTAACATTTTTGACCCATGTTGCCCAGCCCACAATTACAGTCTCCATTAAGTAGGTTAAATGTGATTTAGAGTAGAAATCTTTGACTTTTCTATCACACTGCTGAGTTCTAACCCAAAAACGCATAAAATAAGGAAGCATTTTTGTGCTAGTGATCTACATAATTTAGCTATGCAGGATAAAATGTAAGTGAAAAGGAGCATTTTAGAGTAAAACAAGCTCTCGCCTGGCTTGCCTTCAAACGACTGGTCAATGAAAGTGCAGCTTGAAGACAGATACTTCATACACAGAGGATTTGGAAAAGGGCTGGAAAGTAGGACAATATACAAAGTGGTTTTAAAAAGTTATAATTTTTTAGATTTTTATGACCCTGGCCTAGTTTTAAACCTTTTTGGACATGAAAAAGGTGTGCATTATAAAGACTTCTCTCTCTCCTACTGTGTTATAAGCTGCCTGTAATGGCTGATTCCCTGCCCCCTCCCAATAAACCTACCACTGTGATGTCATACTGTTGTTTTATTGGTTGTATCAGCCAACAAACAACTATGATAGCTTTATTTTCTGATCCATGTTGCCCAGCCTGCAATTACAGTCTCCATTGAGTAGGTTTAAATGTGATTCAGGGAAGAAATCTTTGACTTTTCTATCACACTGCTGAGTTCTAACCCAAAAACCCATAAAATAAGGAAGCATTTTTGTGCTAGAGTGATTTACATAATTTAGCAATGCAGGATAAAATGTAGGTGAAGATGGAGCATTTGAGAGTAAAACAAGCTCTCGCCTGGCTTGCCTTCAAACCACTGGTCAGTGAAAGTGCAGCTTGAAGGCAGAGTGTTAGGGTTTTGGGCTTTAAGGGGAAGAAAGAGGACAGCCAAGAAGAGCAGAGACAGAGAGAGACAAAAAAGAGAAAGAGTAATCTCTCCACACCCGGCCTCATTTTTATTCAAACATGGAGTCGAGCTCTGCCTCTCGCTTCTCTCCAACCCCTCCTCTCTCCCTCTCTGTTATCCTTCCTCTCACTCTGTTGCCCCCTCTATTACCTATTCCCTTTCACTTGATTTTTTTTTCCAACACTCGCCTACTCTCATTTCCAGTCTCCACACCTTCAGTATCTGTTACAGCGGAGCAACAGGAGACACGCCAAGTCGATCCAGCTTTCAGAAAATCATTGCAATTAAAAGATAAATCCACCCGGAGGAGCTTCCAGAGACACGCCTCTGCAGCTATGGGCCTGTTCGGAGTTACAGGTTCACCAGTACATAGCATTTTAGCATCTGAGTGTCTAAAATAATTGGTTTGAAAACAACCTCAAATATTTTTAACAGTTTTCGAAGCCGCAGAAATCCTTCATTTTTATTGTTGTAGCAGAGCTTTTCTCATTATGGAGGCTGTCAAATTTTGTTCACTATTTCCCATGACAATACTGAACATTATATCAAATTCTGCTACAGAATGAGGCAGAAACTGTTACAGGAAGCTGCTGTTCTGTTCCTGCGCTGCCTTTTTGTGAAGATTATTATATAACATCGGCTGAATGTCCCCCAAAACAAGAACCTCCATCATCCCAACCCTTCAATCACCTGACCTTCATAACAGTGAAGACCAAATAGAAATTTAAAGTTAAGGAGACATTGACCTGTAGTGAATATTAGAAAAAGCCTAAGTCATGCCATCCTCTGTGTTTGTCACATAGGATGGA
The DNA here is from genome assembly GCA_036419115.1 of Scarus forsteni. Classification (NCBI taxonomy): domain Eukaryota; kingdom Metazoa; phylum Chordata; class Actinopteri; order Labriformes; family Labridae; genus Scarus; species Scarus forsteni. The sequence continues at coordinate 48,296,651 of JAZDUH010000136.1, forward strand.
ACAGCCAATCAGAGAGCTAGCTGGCTGCAGCAGGATAAACAGAGTCAAGGAGACGAGAATAAACGCAAAACATTTTGCTAGACTGATGTCAGAAGCTTGAATTGTGGCTCCGCCTGATTCAATGTCTGTGAAGAACGATTTGACCTTTGTACATATTGTATATAATCTTTTCATGTATTTGAATGTCTCACTGTCTTAATCTTGTTTAATTGTTCTTGTATTTGAATATCTCTTTGTAATCACTTTGTAATAATCACTGTTTAGCTTTTGCATTCTTCTGACACACACACACACACACACACACACACACACACTACATGGCCTCGTGTAGGCTCCTTCTTATCAAACACCATGACCGTGCTGGGGGCATCTTCAACCCGAGACGGAGAGGAGCCTGTGCGGAGGTCACTCCACCCCACATGTCACATACACACATGTTCTTATATAAAAGAGAGAAGACATTGTATTAGCTTCAGTTCAACTCTCAGACTGTTCAACTCTGTATGTTGCAACTCCTTGTTAACAAGTAAATTCGCCTTGATTGCATCCAGCTGCTTTCTCGTCATCTTTATTCTGAATTATGTCAGGTGTTTTACAAACTGGTTTCTGAGCAATCTTAGGACTGTAAGGGGAAAAATCCTGACAGTGTCTGTAATCAGTCAGATCCATTTGGCAAAATTAAAGCCAGAAAAACTGAGCTCCATGCGCAGAGGTACGGTCCAATCAGTGTCCTTCAAAGCAGGAAGAGAAGGAGGCGATAAGCGGGACAACAGAAAGAAGAAAATGCTCGTACAGAGATTAACGTGAGTGCTAACAGCTTTAGTAGCAGTCTTCGCTAACGAAAAATAAATACTTAATTTCTAGTGAGATATTTGATCCATTTGTGACTTGTTTTGTTTAGAGTTTGTTGTACAAGTTTGCTCAAATTCTCTAGGGAAATGGCCTATAGAGTTCACCTGCTGGCCTATAATGATTGTGATTGACAGAATGATCATCCAATCACCTTTTGGAAAGGTTGGTAAAAGGGTTACACCAACATTTTTTCCCTCTGTGTTTTTTGTGTCACTCTTGAGTCCATGACAAGCAGATACAAACCATTCTTTTGGCTGTGGGTCCAGTAACAAGGAAGAGACAGAAGAGCAAGTCCACCGCTAATCAGCTTAGCTCAAACACTGAGAATCAATGGGTAGTGATAGCCTGCTTCTGCCTACAGTCATCTCAAACTCCAGCAACTCTAAAACATCCTATGTTTTTTGATTTGTTGACCTACTTAAAAACACTCCCGTGTTGGTTTGTGCATTTTCCCTGCAGTTTAGTTACGTTTGTATTTCTTTCAAAATTACATAAATACTAATCTTCATCTAGAAAAGATAACATAACAGAACACCATAAAAAAGAGTCGTAACAAGCACACAGGAAGAAAAAAAATGTTCATGTATCCCTTTAAAAGGCGCTCCTGAACACTTCCTATGGGCTGATACCCAGACACATCCTGAATAGTATATGTGAACATATCAGGCGACCTTTAGCTTGCATGTATTGCTTTGCGTCAGAGGGTTAATTAGACCAATCAGTGAGCAGCCCTGATTTATTTCCAGCACAGCTTCTGCCTGTTTGGAGTTTTGTATCAGAAACATCTGCAGTAAATGTCAGGTTTCAGTGTCAGCTCCTCTGAGTCACAGAGTGAGCTCTTTTGTCTGCAGCTGCCATTTGCACCGCGGAGAAAGTCATCACATTGTCTCTGCTGGCGGTAATCTCAACGGACCAGAATGCACCTCAGCGGTGAAGTGTTAAAAGTGAGGACACTGTGCTCACAGATGTTCACAAACGAGAAAAACAGCACAAACAAAACCTTGTGACCTTTAAGAGCAGCATGGTACAACAACTGTGCGGACAAAATCGTGACGAGTAAACAGTGTGTCTCATATTGATATGAAATGTTATCGGCTCTGTGAGATGTTCAGCCGCTCAGTGCTCCTCCCTGACGCTGTAGACAGTCACCGCTCACACTTGGTCACCATTCAATGCTTTCTGGAGAGCAATCAGATTTTTGAAGATGGCTGTGAATGTGTCCAAGAAGATCTGAGTCTGACTGAAATATGCTTGCATCAGAAATGACATGTTTCTTTGCCAGAATAAACGTGTAAAAGCTTTCAGTCCTTCCCTCCATCCTTCTGACTCCGGCTCAGTGTCACTGTCACTTTGTAGACATTAGAAACTCCAGTGCTGTCAGATGGGCATCTTTGATCTGTCTGCTCTGCCCGGGTGGTGCGCCACCTTGTCAAAATTCTCTGTTTATTCTCACGGCAAAATGGGTTTACTCTTGTCAGTCACTTTATAACATATACCTGTCAGGTGCTTGTTCATGCAATATCTTATCAGCCAATCACACAGCCACAATTCAGTGCATTCAGGCCAAGGAATGGTTGATCTGCTTAAGTTCAAACTGAGCATGAGAAATGGATAAAAGGGGCAATTTGGTGGCTATGAGACTTTCTCCTTGGTTATAACTGCTGACCTGCTGGGATTTTCAACAAGCAATAGGCATCAACAGAGAATGGTTAGAAGAAGAGAAAATAAACAGAAGTGACAGCTCTCTAGGGAGAAACAGCTACGTATGTTCTGAATCTAAACTAAGCTTTTTGTCAGGTGGAAGAACACAGCCATTTGCTGCATTGTAAAATAGTGCCAAACACAGAGACTTCCTAAAGGAAAAGTGGATATCTGAGATCTTAAATTTTCACCCAGTCATACATCGACCCAATATGCCTAATTTTGATGTAAAACTCACACCATTACGCAGAACAGCCTGATCCTCTTATCCTTTCTCTCATTTCACACTGGAAGTATCGTATTCGTATGCAAGTGCTGTTTGGTCATTTCCTACGAGTGCCACCACAGCTTTCACACGTCTGGCCAATATAAGTGAAACACAATAACATCATGGCGGCATCTTTTCTGGGACTGCTGTTGACACACTGAACACCTGGATTAAGCTAAATATCACTCTTTGTTTGTAATTATCTGTCTGTTTTGGCAAGAAATGTGTATGGTTTTTGTAGGGCTGGGTATCAAATCAGATTTTCTGGATTGATTTGATTCACAATTCGATTAGATATTCATTCAGTCTGGGATATCTCACTTAAAATAATGCTGTAAATCCATAAAGTGACCTTTTGGCATGGTTATTAAAAGCTGTTTTCACATTAACAACTAAACCCAAAGCAGTTACATTAATCATATATTAATGATATACATCAATTCATATTCTGCATATTACTTGTTTTTTGTCTACCTCGTCTTTTCCTTCGCTGTTAAATCCGACATACGTCCAAACTTCAGCTTTTAAACTCACTGCTGATGCCCCTATAGTGCCACTTGCTTCAGCCATCTTGTTCAGTGGAAAGCAGCGCTAAACGCTGATCACGCCAGACTAGCAGGGTTGATACCACAGGCTGCTTCTCTGCACATCTAATGAAGAAAAACTACCAAAGGTAAAAGATCGATCTTTGGATTATATGGAGCTATTACAAACCATTTAAAGGGACATCGATTAAAATCCATTAAACGGATTTCTTACACCCAGCCCTAGGCTGCTGGATTACTTCATTAACTGTTAGGGCCCTTTTCCATTAGCCCTACTCTACTCTACTCAACTCGACTCTACCCGGCTCTACTCTACTTGCCTTGTGCTGCTTTTCCATTAGCCCCAGTCACCTGCCAAACGGGGCGCAGTGTCGCTGTAAACAGCTGAGCAGCACTGCGGTGACGTCATTTTGAGCACGACACAACAATCTGTGGCTTTTTGTCACAAACCGAGTAAAAAGGAAAGCAGGAGAAGGCTGCAGGTGGCAAGAAGAAATACCCCTTGAGAAGCACAGGAGAGTTTTGGAAGCTATCCAACAGAATGAAGCCGAGGACGAGAGCAATCCAGCTGCAAAGAAAAGACGTATGGGGGTAAGCTACTGGTAGCTACCACTAGCATGCTAGGTCGTCGCGCTCATGACTCATCGATGACAGTAGCCAGCAGTTAGTGACGTCATCTTTTAGTATCAACTCAGCTCGCTTGGAACCAGAGCGGAGTAGGTACTAAAACTAGCTTGTTTTAGTACCTACTCCTACAAACCAACCTCAAAATAACTGAAGCATCACTTTAACATTTAATTCTGCAGGTGAAGAATCAGCACTGTTGATTTCCTGTGGGAATAGACTCGGTAACCCTAAAGAAAAACTTTGAGTTGAAAAGGTTTTCATAAAAAAAAAAAACTCACACTCAAAGTGTTTTCTCAGAGGATTTTGAAACATTTTCTTCTCTGTTAGTATCTGGATTTAACTTTTAATAAGCTCTTCAGAAAAACCAACATCAAAAAACAGATTTCTCCTTGAACTCTTGCAGCTCTTCACTTTGGATTTAACTTTAATACAGTGCATTATTTTAACCAATAAATGCTTCAAGTTGTGTTCAGCAGCATGAACTAAACCCTGTCTTTAACAAACACTCCGATTCAAATGAAGTTGGGACGATTGATAGAGTAAACTATGAAGACATGACATTTAATGTTTTAGTTTTTTGCAGATATTCACTCAATTTCATTTCCAAAAGAGCTGGGACAGGGACATGATTACCACTGTGTTACCTTTTCACAACCCTTAAAAAGCATTTAAGAACTGAGGACACTAATTATCGAAGCTTTAAAGGTGGATGTCTTTTACATTCTTGCTTGATGTTTGACTTCAGTTGCTCAACACTCTGGGGTCTCAGTTGTTTTCATTTGTCCTTTATAATATACATTTTTAAAGTGAAATATTTGTGGAGCCAGTCTAGTACCCGCACTCTTCTAATCTGAAGCCACGCTGTTGTAACATGAGCAGAATGTGTCTTCACTGAAATAAGCAGTGACAATCCCTGAAAATAAGGCAGCATATGTTGCTCCAAAACCTTTATGTACTGTTCAGCATTAAGGATGCCTTCACTGATGTGCAAGTTACCCATGCCATGGGCACTAACACCCCCCATACCATCACAGATGCTGCCTTTTGACCATTGCTCTGATTACAGTCTGGATGTTGCTCCAAAACCCGTATGTACTGTTCAGCATTAAGGATGCCTTCACTGATTTGCAAGTTACCCATGCCATGGGCACTAACACCCCCCCATACCATCACAGATGCTGCCTTTTAATCATTGCTCTGATAACAGTCTGGATGTTGCTCCAAAACCTTTATGTACTGTTCAGCATTAAGGATGCCTTCACTGATGTGCAAGTTACCCATGCCATTGGTACTAACACCCCCCATACCATCACAGATGCTGCCTTTTAATCATTGCTCTGATAACAGTCTGGATGTTGCTCCAAAACCTATATGTACTGTTCAGAATTAAGGATGCCTTCACTGACGTGCAAGTTACCCATGCCATGGGTACTAACACCCCCCATACCATCACAGATGCTGCCTTTTGACCATTGCTCTGATGACAGTCTGGATGTTGCTCCAAAACCTTTATGTACTGTTCAGGATTAAGGATGCCTTCACTGATGTGCAAGTTACCCATGCCATGGGCACGTACATCCCCCATGCCATCACAGATGCTGTCTTTCGACCATTGCTCTAAAACAGTCTGGATGGTTCTTTTTCTCTTGAGCTTGGGTACAGAGAAGCTGGCAGTGTTTCTGGAAATTTCTGATGTATAGTTTTGTCTTTGCATGGTAGAGTTTGACCTTGCCGTGTAGAACTGTGTTAACAAACATGATATAATGATGATATAATGTCTGTAGTTGATGAAATCTATAAACTAATTGCAGTTGTACATTGAGATATGTTCTTAAACTGTTGGACTATTTGCACAAAGTTGTTCACAAAGTGTTGAACTCCGCCCCAACCTTGCTTGTGACTGACTGAGCCTTGCAGAATTGCTCTTTTAACATCCAATCGTGACACTCACGACTTAACTTCCCCGTCTTTTGTTGCTTTTCGGAAATTGCTTCAGGCATCAAATTCAGAATGTGCGAATATCTGCACCACAAAGGAGGTTTTATTAGCTTTTCTTTGTATTGTATTCATTAGATGTGTTGAAAAGGATCATCATTGTTTCCTGTTTTATTCACCCTTTATACAACGTCCCAACTTCACTGGAATTGGATTTTTTTGTACAATTGTGCTTAAAATGAGACGTATCCGAGTTTCAACAGGAGATGTTCTGAGGCTCATTGTCTTTGCACAAACAGAAACGTGTGAAACGCCTCTGAAAGCTAACCCTGTTACTGAGACAGAAGAGAGCCTGCAGCAGAGGACGGACACTTCACACTTAGCCGGGGATGTTACATAATTTAAAAGAAGCTTTGCTGTGTTGATAGCTTTCATTCCAGCGCCCCTTTTTTTTTTCTTTTTATCGCTGCCTTTCAATTTGGGCTTTTAGGCAGACTCATCCTCTCACAAACCGGCCTCTATTTACAACAAATAATTCCTCTGAAGCACTCCCACCCTCCCAGTTGATCTCAATACTTCCAGATAAAACCAACAATGAGTCGTCCGTGCCAGGCAGCTAATGCACCCCTGTGAGCGAAGGTGGAAAAACAGAGAGGTTTAAAAATGGACCTTTCAGTGTCACAAAAAAATCATAAATAAACCAGTTTGGGTCGGCCTCTGCGTCGGGGGGCAGCGGTGCGAGACGAACACAAACACAGCGCTCTGTTCTGTAGAGTCATGCAGCAATGAAACAAAAGCAAACAAATAAGTCACTTCTGTCGGCGCGAGCAGTCGCACTCAAATCTGGTAATCCTCGGGATGCGGGTGCACACGCATGACCGCAGGATTTTTTGATTTTAGGGGGCGATGCTGCTGTTGTTTCACAGCTCTATAATCTGCTCAGCGCTCAGATAAAAGAAGATCTCCCCTCTGAGCCCCACATCACGATCAGGCCTTCTTGATATCTCACTCTGTGGAGACTGCTGCGTCATGTTTGTGATCTGAAAGATGATGAATACAGTGGCAATTTCCTCCCTGATCCCTCTCTGTCTCTCCACATTTTGTGTTTCACTATCTCTTTCTCTGATCTGTCTCTGACATGTTTTTGAGGCTGGAAAATTAACATGCAGAAAGGACACTAACTGAAAAGGTTGCCGTGTGGAGATGACAATGTGGATAAGTGATTTAATGTCATTCATCTGCAGTCTGACTCTGCAGGATTAATCAGGTTAGTGATTTGACAAAGCAGAATGACAACGTCAGGCCTCATTCACCGATTGTTCTTAAAAAACCCTCTCATGTATCAATCTCCAGAGATTTTTTATTATATATCAGGGATTTGTTATGTGGTAAGGACAAAGTCTGTACTCAAAAACATCTCAACGCTGGTATGCAACTTTTTGATTATTGCCTTTTTGCTTCCTCGTATATACCCAAAAGCTAATTTTTGTCCTTAATGAGGGGGCATGAATGTTCATTTTAACTTTTCATATATCAGATATCAGGACAACACCTGTTGTGTCACAAAGAGAACATCCTAAACTTCTGAATTGGACTTGATGGGCTCACTTAGGCAGAAAGAGAGGTCAGAAACGATTCATTGTTTTTGGATCAATATTGTGATTTCAGACAACGCAACCTTCTGATCGCCAAAGCTGCAATTGTTGCAGCTCTCCTGACTGACCCAGGATCTGTTGTGTCGAATATTTTACATATACAGTTTTACAAATTTGAAAGTAATTTACATTTATGAATGGCTCGCATATGACCTGCTGATTCACAACTGTGAATTGGTTCTCATTGATATATATATATTGAAAAAGTCGACTCATGTTTTAAAGTTGTTCTACAAGTAAAAGCCTTGGTTCCCAACTTGGGGTCTCAAAGTGGGGACCAGAAGGTGACAGGTGAGTTCCCATCAGCTTTGACGTGGTACAAATCTGGATCACATACTTTGACTAAAACTAACAAAACAGGGATACTTTTTGAAGAGGTATTTTGCACAAACTGTATGCAAGCCCATTTCTTCTTGATTTTATTCATGAATATCAAATTTGTGATTCATTTGCACAGCAATGTGTAATTGTGTTTTTCTTTTGTGTAGCTCCGTGGGGCGACTCGACTTTTCTTAGGGAAGCCCTGAGGAAATAGAGTTGGGAACCACTGAGTAAGAGGTCTCTCAGTAGAGAGCATGAGGTCCATCCTTCTCTACCTGCACATAATACTATTCAAGTTTGGCAGTGAGGTCTTGCAAGACTAGAGTGCTGCCATAGTTCACATTCTGCCTATGTTACGGCCCATGAATTGGACATGTAGAGTCAATATGGTCTATCTATCCATTATTGATATAGCTCACCCCTTTGGGGTTGTGGGGGGGCTGGAGCCTATCCCAGCTGACATTGGGCACAATGTTGCCCCAACCAAAATAATCCCATTGTAAACATAATGTACTTAGTGGCCATAAGGGCTCATTCTAACCTGACAAGCCAGATGGACAGCTCCATATATCTGAGTATCTGAGTTTCACTGAGTAGACATGAGGACAATAGGCTAATCGACATGTCTGTTCTCAACTTCCGGTTGTCGTCACGTCCGCATTCTGCAGCTCCCGCCTCTCTTCCCTTATTGGACCATTAAGAATTCAGCCGAGTGAATTCATTAGACAACGGAGGCTGGCAAGACAGACCTGCAGGATTTCAGAATCAGGCAAGTCTGTCTGCTCTGCAAGGCTAGCCGGAGCCTATCCCAGCATACATTGGGCACAATGTTGTCTCAACCAAAATAGTCCCATTGTAAACATAAATATTTTCTAATGGTATAGTAGCATTTGTTGGTGATACAATACAAGTCATGCTATTTAAAAACACAACATTTGACAGTTCTATCTACTGAAAGGTTACACCCCGAAGAAAAGTCTGTCAGGTCACAAGTGGTGACACCTACCACCCATTACCACTCTTGAATTACTGGTTGAGCATAAAGAAACCTGTAGACAGGCAGGATATGGACATATAAGGAACAATGGCATAAAAACCATTGTTATTGTTTAATATCACCATTTCAAACAGCTTGAACCAAATTTGTGGCAGATAGGTGGCGCTGTGTGTGTGTGTGGGTGGGAGGAAGGGGATATGTGGTAGGGGGTCTATACCCCAGTAGAGCTTTATGCTTTGCATTCATGGTACACCCTGAATTGGCTGCCAGCCAATCACAGGGTGACATAGTGAGACAGGCAACCATTCATACTCTTAGCTAGGGGAAATTTGGAGTCACAAGCATATTTTTGGCCTGTCCAGATAAAACCCATGCATGCACGGGAAGAACACGCAAGCTCAGCACAGAAAGGCCCTGACCAACAAGGGACTGAACTGGCAACCCTCTTGTTGTGAGGCACATGCACTACCGCCTGCGCCACCGTTCCGCCCTGTACGGCCTACGTGGTTGCAAAATTCCAGGAATTTCCAAAGACGTCTAGCATTGTAGGAGGAAAACTGGATCTAAAACCCAAAAGACCTTTAATCAGATCTGCCAAAGAACAAATGACAGAGATATTGGTGAATGAGGCTCGATGATGTCCCTGCTGCAGAATAAAGACTCAAATCCAGCTCTGTTGCTCAGCAGTGATGTTACCATGAAGACATTAAGCCACAGAGCTCTGACAGAAATCTGCTTTGTTTCATGGGAGCGTGCTACATGAACATCGGATTCCTGTGTGCTCATGCGTTGTTTTGATGCCTCGCTGCCTCTCAGCTGTACCATTTGCAGCCAAATCACAAGAACATTGGATCAGAGTACCCTCCCGTCTTTGGAGACTTGCTCACAACAGGTGCGTATCTGCAGACGGTAATGACTGAATCCCCACAGCCGCACCGGATGGATTGTCTTCCCCTGTCAGGCTGCTTCCTTCTCATTTTCAGAAAACACACATATAGATTAATATTTCTGTATCTGGCTTTGTTTTTCTGCTCTGTAATTGGATTTACTCAGAGGGCATGTGTGCGGACTGTAAAACATGCTCCATTATTAGCTCCGACTGAATTCATTATTTTAAGTAGGCCAGGCGACGCTTTCTCTGCATTGAAGAGCTTGTTTTTCATGGTTGTATGAGAAGTGCAAACTATAAAAACCCTTTTGTCGATTTTTTCTTTGTCTGCAGAGTAAAAGTTTGTTCCAGGGATGAGTCCAGCAGAAGAAGAGAATAATAAATAATAGAGAAAGATCACAAATACTCCAGTGACATTAAATTGTCCGACGCTGTCAGCTAAAAGTGAAAGGAAAAAGAGAAAATAGGAATAAAACTTCCCTTCTCGTATGTACAGGCTCTCCAATATGAAGATAGATCCACTTGAGTCCCATTAAGATGAAGTTTGAGACGATTTCCACAAAAACACTTTGAAAGTTGCAGCAAAATCCAAAGAAATACAAGAGTTAGTTTTCTTTTGTGCTGTTTCTGTCCCTTTAAATAAAGTTTGCTCCTGTTTCCAGTGATGGGTTTGTTTGATTCATCATTGAATGGACAGCTGATGAAGAATGAAACAGTCAAGCTGGTAAAAAAACAAAGAATCTGATGCTGGAAGTCTTGTAGGTGGAGCAGATTGAGGGTTTTTGATTGTCTGTTCTCAGGTGTGTTTCCACAGAGCAGTTAGATATGGTAAAGTCTGACTTTAGCTGCAGTTCCACAGCCAATCACAGGCACCATTACAGCAGATTCTCAAAAGCATGGCAAGCTTAATTTATGTCACTACAACTGAAAATTATACAGTCAATTGTGCTTGTGTTCTTAAATTGAACCCTCAGTTTTAAACTCTGTCTTATTTTTTGATCAACAAAAGTTTAGCACATACACGGAAATAAAACCTACACCAAAGACGTTGTGTTTTGCACGTGTTTGTTAGTTTCTTTGTTTGTTAGTTTTTTAACGGAATAACTTAAAAACTATTAAATAGATTTGGAATAAATTTTAAGAGACTGTTGGCCCACAGCACAAGAAATAACTTAGATAATTTTGGTGGCGGTCCAAACCTGAATGTGAATACAGGAATATTTAAATGTTTGAAAACACTGTGAAATAGGGCAGTTCTCCACATTTTCACAAATAACTCAATAAGCTCTAAACAGATTTTCATGACATTTTCAGGGAATGTTAATCATGGCAGAAAGAAGATGTGAGATCCAAACACTGATCTAGACCCACACCTTTTTCAAGTATTTGATAAAGGTGCTATGAGGAGAATCTGTTACCGGCGACATTAGGACTCTGCTACCCATGAGCACGTGCGGCGACTGTCGTATGCTGCGTTCCAGTAACCTCAGAACTGGGCTTGACATCATCTCTGAGTTATCAGCGTTCCAGTTGAAGTCGGAAAAAAACATGCCAGTCTACCAGGCTATGGCTAGCTGTTGTTAGCACGGGAGTGGCGAGGTTTCACCGAGTCCCCAGTAGGAAATTCTGACTCGGGGGACGTTCCAGTTGCAGTTTCTGACTCGGAACTTGGAAATTCCTACTTCTGACTACAACTGGAACGCACCAAAAGACCCAAGCCAAAGCGTGCGTTTGTTGTGATGCTAATACAGCATGCAGCTCTGACCTTCCTCAGAACTCTGCATTGCTTTACAACTTCTTTTTTCAACAACTTACAGGATGCAAAGCGACGAGGTAATGTATCTCTTTCTAGTTACGTAGCTGTAGTTTTTGATGTGTGACAACAAGCAGTTTTTGGAAAACTTAGCATTGTAGTTTTGTAGCCGCCTATAGATCGCTACTTAACAGCTTGGTGCTCTAAGACGTGTCCGAATAATATACATTTGCTCTAGTTTTAATTGTCTTGTTCCCGAAGTTGAGTATCCAGGCCAGTCCAGCCCTGTCCGACCCGACCACGAAGCTAAGGAATAGCATTTATAGATAACCTATTTTGATGCTATAAAACTCATCTTAAAGTGCGTATTTCGATCAGGCATATATCTAAAAGTGAGACTTTTTTGTAATTACTTAGAAACTCCTCATAGCATCTTTAACAATGCAGGATAGGGTAGTTTTTAACACTTCTGCTAGTAAGTTCTTGACAAACTATTTAGCTATGTAACAAAATTTGTTGGTCAAACTCTGTCTTTATGTCAAGCTAACAGATCTATTTAGAACTGAGCTAATTTTCCTCACATTATTAGAATTTCACCTGAAGTTTATTTAAATCTTTGATAATCTATATTGTCCTCATCTTGATGACAGTAATTCTCTTTATTTTGGCGCTATCTTAGCCACCTCAAACTGTTCGCAAACATCTTTAAGCTGGGAAACACAAACACAAGCACATTTTTCCAGTTGGCTTCCCTGCTCTGGGTCCTCTGTGTGGTTTAGGAGGAACTATGAGATTCCAGTATTGACGTGCAAGTCAATAAACAGACAGAATCCTCCATCAATTTCTGACCTTTTCAAACCAGACTCTTGATGTGATCAGTTGCTTCTCTCAGTCTTTTGGTCACAGCTTAGGTGTGGTCGAGCAATTTCAACAGTAGCTTCTAAAGTGGGGTACACACGTAAGGATTTTCTAAATCTGAAAAGATGTTTTATCTGTTTAAAAGAAGACTTATGAAGATTAAACCAGGCAGTTGCAAGGCGCAACAGGAAAAGTATATAACAGAAGGGGGAATGATTGTGTCCTTGGTTCTATTTTTGATGGAAAATTCTGAACAAAAAATGTTTCCGGTCGGCCATGCTTGTTTTTATTTACGCCTGCTTCTTGATTGGCTACTTTTACGTCACAGTTCGCTGAGTCATGACTTGGGAGTTGTCAGCTTTCCCCACACACAAAGATTTTTGGACGTAGATATTGAACAAGTTTAACCCTTTAAGGCCCAAGACCATAGATGATAGCCAGAAAATTCTAATTTTTTGGAACTGAAATGTTTGTTTCACTTTCTGTTAAAATCCTAAAAATATTAAAATGTCCATAAAATTCAACATATAGATTTTTCATATCTAATTTGATACATTTGGTGCTTTTGGCAACTGATAATCCATTTGAGGACATTTTTATCATTTATCTGATTGTATTCAGATGTTTTTTTGTAATTTGTTGATCAAATTGAGTAGATAGAGGTATTATAAAAGTATGTATCAAATATGATACAATTGGCTTTATAGGGTTCACATTTACAATTGCTGGCCCTGACTTGTTTCAGAGCCGATTATTAGGACAAATTCACTCTGCAAACACCTCAGACCACAGGATAATCTTCAAGGATAATCTTTTAGGCCTAAGATAATCTGGCGTTTTCTGGCGTTTTGGTTGGAAAGGGGAAAGTCGGGACAAAAACAGCCCAATAATCTTTATGTGTGTATCCCACTTAAGCTCTTAAAAGATCTGCTTTTTGATGTCTACCTTTGCACACTAATACTTCATGAAGAACACAGTATTCACATGTGTGGATGCATGAATATCCTAAATTTTAAATGTATATTTTTGGGCATTTTGTGCCTTTATTGATAGGAGAGAGACAGTGGATAGGCTTGTGAAAGGGGGAGAGAGAGTAGGGGAAGACACTCTGCAAACTGGTCACAGGTGGGATTCGAACCTGGACTGGCAGAAGCATGTACATGGGATGCTAACCACTACGCCAAACCAGCACCCCGAATATCCTAAATTTGAAGGAAGGGGCACTACAGAAAGTAACTGAGAATCACTGCTTTGGGTGGGGCCACGTGACGTCTTTCTTTTTGTACCCTGTTAGACTCTTGAAAGTGGAAATGCAAAGAATCCTGGACCATACCCATCTGAAGTGAACTGCTTAGTGGGAACACACCGTCATGGAGTCAGGAAGAACTCCAAATACAAGTTATTTTCTTTTCTTTACTGCCGTTGTCCATTCTGTACTAAACCTGCATGTCCTGTGAGTTGACATGAGGCTTTAAATCATGTACGTGAAGAAGAGACCTTGTAACAGCCACGGGTACTGTAAAAAAAAATCCTAAAATGCTTTGGATCCTCACATGAATAAGAATAAAATCACAGCCTTCTGCTTCAGACTGTGTCAGATATTTCACACCACAGCTCCTCTCCGTGTGGTTAAACAGATTCAGTCGGCGATTGGTCATCGGCGTGGTGCCTCATCGTCTGAACACTGGTCAGGATTTTCTTCTGGTGTCCAGCCAGAGACACGCCGATCCTCTGCAGATCTCTGAAAAAGGAGGAGACATCAGCTTTATTATGAAACATGCCACACAGTATTAATGGAGCTAATCTCAGACGTGTAGGTTTTTAACACCAGTGAATTATTAGCACAGGAACTGGAAGAAAAAAGATGGCATGATTTAAAGTAGCACAGTGTAGGTACAATAAGAGTATGGTTATTTTCACCCTTATTATTTAATAGGGAATGAATTAGAGGGCTATAATTAACTAATCATATTCAGGAAGAAGTATAAATATATATAACCCTTTCTGCCTTCTAACCTAAAACATGCAAATGTGCTCATTTTAGTGAATAAACTTGTCTATGGGTGACTTATTAGGAGGAATTTAATGTAGGAAATTGTTAGATTTAAGTATTGGTGTGAAATTCATAACAATATATCATGATAAATTGGCTACTATTGGCTGTTGGCAGTGTTGTAGATTTAATAGCACTTTTGGCAAGAATCACAGGCCTGCACTGAAGAAACATGAAGAATTAGAGCCCTTACACTCCGGACAAACTTTTTAGGAAAGAATAATTTGCACAATAAAATCATTTTTCATAGGCAATCACTCTCAGCTTACACACCTGCAACTGTTTGTAAAGTCCACAAGAGACACAGCGAATCTGCAGTTTGCCAAAAACATTCTCATGTTTTTTCTATTTGGCTGCCATTCTTTTTCTGTATGTTCTGTCTATAGTCTGTCCATATAGATTTATATTATTATGCTGGATTTCAAAACCTGAAGATATTTTTGGATTCAATTCTTTGGTCTTAGATAGTATCTGCACTCCTCTGTTTCGTCATATACTGCACTGTCCATACATTTTGTACATCTTTAATTGAATACTCTGACTGTTATAATTCTAGACAGTCCATCTGAATATGTAGTGTGCATGAATATGTATATTTATATTTATGTATCCAATTTCCCATCTGGATGATTACATGTGGATAAAGAGCAGTGGTGATTGCTCTAAGACTGCAAGGAAAGCTCAGCTTCCCCTAAAATGTCCCCAAAAAAGTGGTGATATGTCCTGTTGTGTGTACATTTCATTGACTAAATATGCTCTAGAATACCTTCATCTTTTGTTCAGAATCAGCTACTTATCACAGGTAACTGGAGCGACTTCCTTCTCATTCATCCCCGCAGCGTCTCAGCGCTTTAACACAGTCGGACGCTGAGCGTCTTCTGACTTCGATGGGGAAGCGTAGAGTGGGTTGTTCCACTGTGGAAACTGGACGGTCATTGGATAAACGCTGAGCTTTGTCCCGCCCATCGGACGCTCAGCGTCTCTGGGGGTCTATGAGGCAGTGGGCTGGCCTGGACGCTCGGCTTCCACATGATGATTGGATGATCTGTCTGATGCCGAATCCCTTTTTGACTGACAGTGAAATGAGCCAATCAGCGAACTTGAAGCGATACATTCAGTTGTTCTGGAGAGGAGCTTCTCCTGTTTAAAGCGGCTCAAGTCTTACACCCACAACACAATGGGCCAAGGCCGTTTAAGCAGTCTAGCTCTGCTGGCCATTGAGAGAACACTGGTAAAATCCCTTGAAAAGACACCTAGTTGGTACGACAGGGTCACCGATTATTTTCTTGAAAAAGAACGGAGGGTAGAATTTACATTTAAATAAATAAACAAATTTATGATGTAGGCTAGAAAAAAATGAGCTTCCCCTCCTTGACTGACCAGCAGCCGCCACTGATAAAGAGTCATCTCTGTGGATAAGGGATGATAGGGTGCACATCACTGAACTTAACTGAGGAGATTTTTGCTGTTTATTTGCACTTTTCTTTGTTGTCTGAGATCTCAGCTACGTTTTGTTCCTTTCCGTCTTAAATGAAAAAACTGATTTCCTGTGTAATAAGACCTCCAGTTACCTTAGAAACACCAAACCTGGGACAAGACAATTACTCTTTTCCAATTAAATGGGGAAATATATTTTTTCCAGTTTGATCAACCATGAAATCTTGTGTCAGGGTTTCATTTAATTCTTTTTTTGTTTGTTTTTCGTACATCAGACAGGACAGAGGTTTGTTTTATTTTGGGACTTGAAACTCCACCTTTTCATGCCTGGTGTCCACTACAGTAGACTGATATTTGGAATCAATTTTTTACCCTTTAGGTTGCAGCACCATGTCCAACTACCCATTGATGAACGCCCAAACCCTTGTCTTAAGTTTTATATAGATAATATCTTTTATCTTTGCACTTTTTTTTATCATATCAGGACCAATTTGGACGCAGTAGTTTGATTTCACAAAATTTTGTATTTCTTATTTCAAATATTGGTGTAATTCACAAGTGAATAGTTTGACTAAACAGCAGTAACACATACACTTCAGTGTGCTTATGCTTTCTTTTTTTAACAGACAAGCAAAGTTTTTAGTTTATACCTTTACTTTACTTTCTTGTCTGTTAAATATGAAAGTATAAGCATATTGTCTACTTACACAGATTTAACTTCTTGTCAGACATGAAAAATAGAGACATATACTTCAGATTTTGCTTTTCCTTTATCTACTCTTCATAAATGCTTGTCAAAGACGTGAGTTTGAAGATCTTTATTAAGTTCCACAAAATAAAAACTATTTATATCGTGGATTCACATGGACAAATGTAAAACTGCCTCAAAATATAACATTGAAAAAAAATGACCTTGACTTTTAACTTGTTTGAAAGTAAGCGAAGCATTGAAACATTATTTCTTTGTGATATAACAATTCATGAATGAAAGGCTTAAGACAGTCTGGAACAAAAGAACCTCTTAAAAATACACTTTGTTTTCCAATCATACATCAGTGTTGTGTGTTTGTGTGGAGGGAGAGATTGTTTTTACAGAGCTTGCTGCCACCAATTTCCTCAACAACCTCTTATTAAGAAAAGAACCTGTAAGCAAATTTACCTCCCTAATTTCACAAGTTTTGCATATTTTGATAATCTGAAGATACTAAGATATTGAAACGCAGAATAACTTCTGTAATAATCCATAAACCTTTGGTTAGAGGAGCTGTTACACCATCAACAAATCCATCTTCAAGTTGAAGATTTTCTGTTTTTCCTTTGGTTCTCCTTTGGTTGTACAACATCCACCAACCAAGGTTATAATAGTTAACTAAAATGAAACTAAAAATGAAAACTAAAATTTAAGATACATTGCAGTTAACTCAAACTAATAAAAACTAGAAAAGAAAACAAAAACAATAAGTAAACTAAAACTGTATCTTGTGTTCACAAAACTAACTGAAACTAACCAAAATATAGACAAAATGTCCTCGTTTTCGTTTTTGACAACATTTATTAGCCTTTAGGATTTAAGTTAATCCGACACATTTTTCCAACCAACTTTACGACAGTTTTCGGCAGTTGTCAGCACCTTACGGCCCCATCATAGGGACGTACTGGGACATGCTTGTTTACTGCACTGACTGGCTGTGCTCTGTGCCGCCACGAAACCTGTTGTTGGAACAACTTGGAAGAAATGGCTAAAGTTGGGAGGAGGCAGCAGTGTCCCATTTGGGATTTTCTTGAGTATGATAGTGAGACAAACAAATACAAGTGCCTGGGAAATTAAAACTGGTGAGATATGTGGAGCGCTTCTTAAGGGGAAAAATCCCACAAACTTAAAAGCCCATTTGAGGAGCACCCATAAGGAGGCTTATACAGCCTATGAAAACAAGGAAGCCGAGAGTTTATATTGATGTTTATATTTTTTATATTAAGTTTATATTATTTTCTTGTGTTTAAGGCAGCAGCCAACAGTACAGTATCAGCATTGACTGAGCAGTGAGCACTATGTTGGACTTGAAAATAAACAGTATTACAAAATACTTACTCTGACCTTTTTGAATCCTGCACCTGGCAATTAAGGTATGAAAAAAATAAAACTAAACTGAAACTAAACTAAAACTGAGCCTTGGTGCAAAAATTAAAAGTAAATAAAAACTAGAATGCCCGCTCTAAAAATAATTAAAACTAAACTGTAATGGAAAAAGAAATGTTAAAAGTAACTAATACTAAACTATAATCAGAAAGACAATGTCAAAACTAACTAAAACTAAACTATAATGACAAAGCCAAAGCTATTATAACCTTGCCAACAACAAAAAAACACATGTTAGACCCAGTGTTTGGAGCGACTGTGTCGACTGGTATTAGATACTGGCTGGCTGTTGTTGGAAATGCCTGAATGACAATCTTCATCTAGTCCATGTGGATTTGACTGAAGCTTGACTTTGTTTTTGTTGCTCCTTTGTGTGGGAAAAACCTAGAAATATGTGTGAAGATTCAGTTTTTGGTCTACATCCCAGAGCAATACTTCATACTGATGGAGCTAACTTTGATTCTCATAGACAAGAGGGTTGAATTTTGATTTTTGCAGAAGCCCAGAGCTTCTTCTGACAGACACAGAGTTGGAAACAGGAACAGGACTGTATTACACCATATACCACTGCAGGATGGACAAAGGTGCCGCTCAGAAAATGTGGATTTCTCTCAAATAGTCAGACTTACTCTGCTGTGATCTGTGTGACGAGCGGCAGAGACGTAAAGCCCGAGCCCAGGAAGGAGTCTCTGTACTGGGTCATCTTCAGTGCAGCCAGCCAGTCCTCCACAGAGCTCACCCTGCTCAGGTCTGGAGCTCCTCGGTCTAACAGGGGATGATGGGTAGGGCTGCAGACAGGAGATACAGCAGCAGAGGATCACTGGAGACGCTCACAGATACAGAGCATGAGTGTTTATGTAAATGAGTCTGTATCTCTCCTCACCCAGGGGGGACGTTGTTGATGCCGGCTTTGAGGGATGCAGGGTTGCGTATCATTTTGTCCAACATGCTGACGATATCGGGGAACTTTGGCCGGGCGTTTCTGTCTTTCTGCCAGCAGTCGAGCATCAGCTGGTGGAGAACTACAGGACAGTCCATGGGAGCCGGCAGCCTGAAGTCCTGCTCGATGGCGTTAATCACCTGAAACACACACACAGATATTTAAGATGATTCATTTTAGATACCAGATCTGCTTATGATGACGAATTGTGAATATGACGCCAATGCCGACCTGGCAAGCATTCCTCTGTGTCCAGTTAAAGTAATGAAATGTGAGACAGGTTTAATATTTTGAAGGAGTTTGATTGCTGGAGAGTGGTCATGATTTAGTGAGTAAGAAGCCACTGGCTGACTCCTGCAGTTAGAAACTTGGTTCAGTATGACAGGAGTGTTTTCTCCACCCACACCTCCAACACCCACAATGCTTCCAGACGAGGCAGAAAGGAGGAAGATGTGGATTTGAGGTGCATCTTGACAGCTATGGATATATTCATACAATCTGTGCATACTGATATCTCACCTCTGGCAGGTGCGGGTGTAGTGAATAGTTTGGACCACAAGTTATTTGAATCAAATCAAATCAAACTTTATTTATGAAGCACTTTTCATGCATCCACAAAGTACTATACATGCTTAAAACAGTCCCCACCCCCCACCAACCCCTCCACATTCAAACTCCACCCAAACACAAACACATACACCCAGATAATATGATTTAAAATGTCTGATTTTAAAAGCGTGGTTAGATGTGGTCAGAACTTGTATAATTCTATGTATATGATCTGATTTGAACTTCAAAACATCCAGCTGCAAAATGATATTGTATAAACCCCAAAAATCTGGAACAAGAGCATGTTTTTACATAAAATAATAACTTCACATGCTCAGCAGTGTGGAGTCTACGCTGCACTTCATAATGTGCTACACATTTTCAAAAGGAGACAGGTCAGGCAGCTCAGTCCGGTACCTGCACTCTTTAACTAGCTGGCATTGTCTTGTCAAAATAAACAAGGATGACGATGAGTAAAGGGGACGCTCTAAAACCTGTATGTACCATTCAGCATTGCTCTGATAACAGTCTGGTTGGTCCTTTCCCTCTTTAGCCTGGAGGACACCACGTCCATTATGTCCAAAAACAGTCTAAAATGTGGACTCAGACCACAGCAGACTTTTCCACTTTGCCTCAGTCCATCTCAGATGAGCTCGGCCCAGAGAAATCTGCGATGTTTCTGGGTGTTGTTGATGTTTGTCTTTGTCTTTGCATGGTAGAGTTTGACCTTGACCTTGTAGATAATAGTAATAATAATGATAATAAATTTTATTTAAAAGCGCCTTTCAAAACACCCAAGGAGACTGTACAGGATAAAACAACAATAAAATCAAAAAAACAATACAACTATAAAATCAGCAAAATACAACAGACAGTGATGGATAAGTGGATGAGAGTGGGATATTCATGGTAAGGAGTATGCAGTTCGGAACAGGTGAGTTTTGAGTCTTGATTTAAAAAGAGACAGGGAGGTAAGATTTCTGAGGTCCGGTGGGAGAGAGTTCCAGAGCTGGGGAGCAGAGCGACTGAAGGCCCTGCTCCCCATGGTGCTGAGGCGGGCAGAGGGCACAGTGAGGTGGGTGGAGGAGGAGGATCTGAGGGAGCGGGCAGGAGTGGCGATGTGGAGGAGGTGAGACAGATATGGAGGGGCGAGGTTGTGGATGGCCTAAAAGGTGTACAGGAGCAGTTTGAATTCTATCCTGTGCTTGACCGGGAGCCAGTGGAGCTGCTGCAGGATGGGGGTGATGTGATGGTGGGAGGGGGTTCTGGTGATGATGCAGGCAGCTGAATTCTGGACCAGTTGGAGTTTATGGAGGGACTTTTGTGGAAGGCCAAAAAGAAGTGAATTACAGAAATCTAGGCGGGAGGTGACAAGGCTATGAACAAGAATGGAGGTGCTGTCAGGAGTGAGGGAGGGGCGGAGGCGGCTGATACTTCGGAGGTGGAAGTAAGCGGACCAGGTGATGTTATTGATGTAGAGATGATTTGTGTTAACTGACGAGGGTTTTCTGAAGTGTTCCTGAGCTCACGTGCTGATATCCTTTACAGGATGATGCTGCTTTAAAATGCAGAGCTGCCAGAGGTAATAAAGGTCACGGGCATTCAATGATGGTTTGTTGGCCTTTTAGCTAATGTGCAGAGATTTCTCTGGATTCTCTGAATCTTTTGAAGATATCATAGCTTGAAGATGATGACATCCCTAAATTCCTTGCAACTGTACACTTAGACACACTGTTTTGTTCTCATAGTTGTTCCCAAAGGTGTGAACCTCGCCCCAAGCTTTCTTGTGAACAACTGAGCCTTTCAGTAAGCTTTCGGTAATTAACATATTCACCTGTGGAATGTTCAAACAGGTGTTCTTTGATAATTCCTAAACCTTTTCTGTCTGTTGTTGCCCCTGTCCCAGCTTTTTTGGAAAATATTGCAGGCATCAAATTCAAATGAGTGAATATTTGCAAGAAAAAAATCAAGCTATAATCAAGTTTATAAGTTTGAACGCAAAATATCTTGTCTTTGTAGCATATTCAATCAAATATAGGTTGAAAAAGATTTGCAAGTCATTGTATTATGTTTTTATTTTGATTTAAAAAAATGTCTAAGCTTCACTGGAATTGGGTTTGTAGAGAAAAACAAAACGATAAATTGCACATGTTTACTGTAATGTTATTATTATAGAGAAGAGAAGAAAGAAGGTGAAGCCTTTCTCCCAGCTCTACTTGACCCCCATTGGCATCATTTATTTTTATCAAAATCCATCGACTGAATCAAACATCTCTCTGATCATCTTTAACAAACTGTCCCATCTCTTCCTGTGCTGACTAATTTAAAGATATCAGAAAATGCACATTGTCTCCTCATATGTTTGACATTAAAACACACAGGACAGCTTTTAAACAGAAAAATGGGGTGAGAAAAGGGCACATGAATCTATGAGGTTTTTCTGCTTGAGGGAACTAGAGATGAAGACGACAGAGAGAACCTGACACGAGAGAGAAATGCATCAGTGATGTGACGTCAGTAAATTGCTCTCAGCATGGTGCTGCTCTGTGATGCTCTGGACATCAAATGGAGGAAATAGACGCAATAATCTAAGGTTGTGTCCAGCTCTCTTATTTTTGTTTAAGGCTATGTTATAGTTCACTTTGAGTCCTGATTGTAGGCAAGAATGTCTTTAAACAGATATTATGTCTTTGTGCTTTTGTTTAATAAGACTGATATACTTTCATGTAAGACTCTCACCTTTTCCTATTAAACCCATCAGAAGAGATGAATCCTGATCACTTAAGAGGATCCAGCTCCATTTGAGACCTTGATCCTGCACAGCATGCCGTCACACAGTGGATCAGAATTTTCATCAGTAACCAGCACCGAGGCAGGCTGCAGTCTCTCATGTCAGGGCACTTTGACAAGAGTGGTTTCATTATGCCGGGGCAGGTATCAGAAATGATCGGGATCTTTGAGGTTCTCTTTGAAACCGTCAGAGCAGAACGGCTCATTCAGCAGAGAGCTGGTTCAAAATCTGCCTGCATACCTTTGGGTGCTGGATGTAATTATTCTGAAAATCACAGAGATTTAAGCTCCTTTTGAATAAAAGAAACTCAACCAGCACCATCCAAAATATAATCAAAGAAAAGACGAATCAGGTGCACTGATCATTAAGTCCACTTATTCTCCGCCTTGTTCCCGAGATCAGAGATTCATCGTCTTTAATGCCTCCTTTCTCTCATTATGATGCTTTTAATCCTGTTATGTAACATCATAAACAAGAAGTGCCTCTTACAACATGTTCTGCATTTGCAGTCTTCTGATCATTATTATCTTACAGCTTTTTATTTTTTAAACATGCAGTTATAATTATCTTTGAAGAATTATCCAAAAGAGTTTAGGGACATCGCTGTTACTGCACGAAGGAACATTATGTGGAGCTGCACAACTTGTCCCTAAGCGGGGTACACACATAGACTTTTGAACTGTTTTCATCCCAACTTTCCCCCTCCTCCACCAAGGATGGCAAACTCCAGATTATCTTCTGTTCCATAACATTATTCCATAAGACTATCCTGTGGACTGAGGTGTGTTAAGAGTGAAGTTGTCCCGATGATCAGCTTTGACATGGGTCGGCCAGCAATTGTAAATATTAATCTTGCTAAATATTATGATCAAAACATTCATGCGCGTAGGGAAAGCCAATGACTCCCAAGTCATGACTCTGTGAATTGTGACGTGGAACAGAATCTAGCCAATCAAGAAGCGAGCTGACAAGAAAGAGGAACAACGAAGCAGGTGGAATAAAAACAAGCACAGCCGATCTGTAACATGAAGTTTAGTGGACCTCAGAAATGGAGGATTAGGTTTTATCACACAAAATTTCTGCGGACTAGATTTTGATCGGTGGTGGGACCAAATGGTAATGTGTGTGGTGTGCTGTGTTGAATTATTGGAGCACATCACACACAGTACGATCAAAACTGTTTAATGCCTGATTTTCTATCTTCATTTTTGGGGTCTCTAACAGATAAAAAATCTTCTTTGGATTTAGAATATCCTCATGTCGACCCTGCTTTAAAGGTGCTATGAGGAGGATCTATTACCAGCGACATAAAGACTCTGCTACCCATGATCACGCGCGGCGACTGTCGTAATGCTGCGTTCCAGTAACCTCAGAAATGGGAGTGACATAATCTCCGACTTATCGGCGTTCCAGTTGAAGTCAGAAAAAAACATGCTGATCTACCAGGCTATTGTTAGCTGTTGTTAGCACACCCTGCGTTGTTGTATAAAGAATGTGATTATCACTATGGCAGCATTTTTGTAAATATAAGTCTAACAATACTATGTATACAGCTGATCTAGAGCGACACACCCCAGTCAGAAGTGCAAATAAATTGATTATTACAGGAGCTAAATAACTGTTCACACTGGGGGCATCCATCTTCCATTGTCAACTTGTGGGTGGCGAAGTTTCACCGAGTTCCCAGTAGGAAATTCTACTTCGGGGGACGTTCCAGTTGCAGTTTCCTACTCGGAACTCAGAAATTGGAACGCACCAAAAAGACGTGACAATTCTTGGAAAACTTAGTATCGTAGTTTTGTAGCTGGCTACATATCTCTACTTACAGCCCGGTGCTCTAAGATGTGTCTGAATAATATAAATTTGCTCTAGTTTTAATTGTCTTGTTCCCAAAGTTGAGTTTCCAGGCCAGTCCAGCCCTGTCCGACCCAACCACGAAGCTAAGGAATAGCATTTATAGATAACCTATTTTGATGCTATAAAACTCTTAAAGTGTGTATTTCGATCAGGCATATATCTAAAAGTGAGACTCTTTCTCTTTGTAATTACTTAGAAACTTCTCATAGCATCTTTAAAGTGACTCATGTTTCCATCTACAAACGTAGGAAACAGAGGGATCATTTTGACCGTCTGCTTTTGGGACCCTTCCAATTTCTCAGGACAATATGGGGTCCATGTCTCTGTCATCAGGTTAAGTTTGATCTGAATATGATCCAGATTGATGTCACAAAAATACATTGAACTTCATCATGGGAAATCCCATTGATGACATTCAATAATTCATATAAAATCAAAATATGAAGCGATGTTCTCAAAACTTGTTGTGTTCATTCGGGATAACAACCTCCATGTTTGTGCTGAGTTTGGTCTGGACCCTGGCTCTATTCTAGATATGGTGATCAAGAATTTTTCCTTTTACAGCAGTTCGGGAAAAGCCACTGTCGGAACTGAGCTGCTTGGTGGAGGTCTGCGCTCTCTGATGGCTTTTCTTGGTAAATAAAGAAAATGGAAGCAAACCTGAAGGATCAGATCATGTGTCTGCACAGGATCTTCTAATCTTTAATCCCAGGATCTTTTCTTACTGTCTGTTCCAAACGGAAGAACAGAACTGGAAAAAAAGATATTCAGGTTTACGTCTCCACTTACTTGGAAAGAACTACAAAAAGACCTGAAACTTAAAGATCTGGTTTCACTGTTGAGACAATGTTGGGCTACTTGGAGGTGGACACATCTGGCTGCAGATGTTTTAACTGATGCACTTTATCTTTCTCACATGGGCAATTTAAGCACATGGGCGATCTAAAATCATTACTTTTCTTTCTTGCTTTTTCGTCTCCTCTGATAAAACATTCATTTTCTTCTGTTTTGCTGCTTCTGCCATTATAACAACTCGACATTTAACTTTCTTCTTCTTCTTCTTGCTTAATGGTAGATGGCATCCAACGCCAGAGGAGCATTACTACCACCTACTGTGCAGGAGTGTGAGCTAGAGGTCCCTATTTCCATTGTGGATAAAAGAGCATATTTACTTTTAATTAAATTCTGTTTACAAAAAATGTTTTAAAATTCAAAATCTGTATATTCTTCTTTTCCCAATGTTTGGCTTTCGCCTTGAGGGGGATGTGACGTATGCTGTAAAGCAGTCAAAGCAGTAAAAATGTGTAGTTTTTAGTGAGGAAGTGTTCCTACCATCCACACTGAAGCTACATAGTGCCTGTGAAGTTGATACAGACCTCCTCAGACCATGATAGAGGTGTCATTCAACCTGTTGTAAGGTGATGTATCATCATAATGACTATAGAAATATATTAGGATAGTAAAAGCTGTTCTGTGTTGGCTTAATGTACTGAAGTCTTGTTTATTGTGTTAATGACTGTGTGTGTTTGTCTAAAACTGTTGAATGTGCTGCTGTCTTGGACACTCTTGAGGTTTTTCCTGGTAAAAAAAGGTCAGTAACTACATAAATAATGTTCTCCATGGCACGTTATTACATGTTATGGTTGAATGCTGTTTTGTTTCCATTGGTCAACAATTGGTTTTTGTTTTTCATGAGCTTTAAATCTCTGCTGGTCACTGTCTCTGCTGTTCATACCAACACTCCAGCTCCATTTTCCCTTGTGTCCTCCTCCTGTTCTCCACCACCTGACCTCACATCCACCTGCACACCTGCTCCTCCCTGCCTCATTACCTTCTCTTGTTTACCTGATCTGCAGCCTCACCGCTCTGACACATTCTCTGTTGTGTGTTTTGTCCTTTTTTTGTGGTGCTGCTTTATTTTTATGACCCCTGCTTGTTTTACCTGCCAGCTCTCTCCCAGCTGGACTTTCCCTCCTCTCTCTGTTTTGATTACTGGAGACGTCCTGACCTTTTTTACAGCTCTTAAACTGCGTCTTCACTTCTGGTGCTGCTGCAGCATTTCTTCACAATTTAATGATCTTTTGCCAAAGTGGAGATGCTGGAAAATTCCTTGAAATAAAACTTTTAACTTTTATTCAGCACATTTGAAGAAACAAGCTCTGTGTCAGTTCACTTGTAAGCCCATCTTAATGGAAGCTGAGGCAACGGCGTGTTTCTACGACTGTACATCTCAGTGCTGGGGATTTGTCTACTCGCCTGGTGAACTCTACTTGACCCCGGCACACTTCTCAGGCTTTGTGCCGCATAAATTCTCTCTTAAGCGCCGCTGTCAATCAAAACAGCAGCGAGTGTAGTAAAACATCACAGGTTTCTTTCATGATTAATTCATGCCGATCACAGCACCTGTGGTGGCTCCGCTGACAATTTCAGCGGCGCTCTTTGAAATGTGGTGCATGCTCGTGTGCATGCCTTTAAGTGTGCTGCTAGCATGTGTGCGTGTTGTATGTGGAGGCTGAAGGTGTGGGGTTCATGCATAGTTAAAGCCCCTGCAGACCCTCGTTAGCTGAACTGGTAACATTCACTTTCCCCATCATTATGCACTGTATGTGCCATTAAAAAACTATCACGGCTATCAGACTGACTCCATGTCATTATTGCAGCATAGGAAGCTTATATTGCAAACGGGAAGCGACGGGTGAAGCTGAGGTGAGGGAGTGGAGAGGCTACGAGTTAGAGGAGAGGGTGATAGAGATGTAGAAGCTTGTTATAGAGAAGTCCAGACCAGACGACAGAAAAACCTTGTATGTTGCTGAACACACTTCCTGTGAGAGAGGCATGTGAAGCAGAACATGGTATATTAGTACTACACTAAACGAAGTTAACAATCCAACAATGTGGAGCAGCAGGTAGTGTACATGCCTCACAGCGAGAAAAAATATGAATCAGGGCCTTTCTGTGTGGTTTTCATGTGCTTCCTGTGCATGTGTAGGGTCTCTCCAGGCACTCCAGCTTCCTCCACACACCAAAAACATGCTCAATATCTCTGCAAAGGAGGTTGTTTTTGCCGGCCTATATTTGTTTGTTTGTTAGCAAGATTACACAAAGACTTTCACTGAAATTTTCAGGAGATGTTGGAAACGACCCAACTTTTGAGATGACCACCATAAGTGAAGGATCATTTTTGCAAAATAACTGTCTAACTAATAATGATATTAAGGAATCATTTAGAATTTAGAAGCTTTATTGTCATTACATTAAATACAGTGTATTAACACAACGGAATTTATAGGATAAGTTCGGTTTCTACAGCTTTCACATTGTTTATAGAATGAAGTAGAACAATATACTCACCCAGAAGGCTTTCCTGATCCTAACAGTGCTTTGGGAGATATTTAGATCCAAAATCAAGCGGCGGACATCCGTATAATGGTAGCACACGGGGCATGTATAGCTCCACTCCTAAAACTGCATTAATCGTCCAAAAACTCATTAGTTTTGGATGATTAATGAAGAAGAAGAACGTTTGCCTCCGCGCATGTGCAGTACTCTCTGGAGCGCTGCCTCCGCATCCTCCTTTCGATGAGCTCCTCATCTGTAAACTCTGGCTCGAAACTGTAAGGAAACCCATCATATTCAAGTTCTCCTCCACAACATCTTCATCTGATAGATATTCGTCCATTTTGCACAAAACTGGAAGAAGAAAGTCGTTGTGTAGCCGGGGATCTTCCCCTGATACAATGAGCCGTACTGTGCATGCGCGGAGGCAAACGTTCTTCTTCTTCAGTTCAGAGGTCAGCACAGTCTCGAAAACATGTCTGGAGTGACATAGACTGTAATGGAGGAGTAGTGTGAGCGGACCATGATGAAATATTGGTGAAACTGATGAGTTTTTGGACGATTAATGCAGTTTTAGGAGCAGCACTATACATGCCCCGTGTGCTACCATTATATGGATGTCCGCCGCTCGATTTTGGATCTAAATATCTCCTGAAGCACTGTTTGGATCAGGAAAGCCTTCTGGGTGAGTATATTGTTCTACTTCATTCTATAAACAATGTGAAAGCTGTAGAAACCAAAATTATCCTTTACGGTGCTATTCCAGACAGTGATTAAAGGAGAAGTACTAAAATCATAAATAGGCCTGTCACGATAACAAAATTTTGCTGGACGATAATTGTCCCAAGAATTATTGCTGATAACCGATATTATTGTCAGTGTTATTTTGAAACATCATTTTTTTCCATTAATGTAATTATATGTCATAATAAAGTGAGTACACCATATCAAAAGCAATAAACTTTAATTTCTTAAGAGTATTTAACTGCAATTGGAAGGTCAAGTGCTTTTTATCTAAAATAAGCAATATAATAATTAAAACAAACAAAAAAAGAGGAAAAAAATAAAGAAAATGAAATGGACTCACCCACTCAACTGCATGTAAATAAATCATTATAATTATCAAAAACAAAAAACAGAGCCTGTCTCTGTATAAAAAAACTGATAAAAACACACACCACAATAAAAATAAATAAAATGTGGGGTGCTGGTTTGGCGTAGTGGTTAGCACCCCATGTACATGCTTCTGCCGGTCCAGGTTTGAATCCCGCCTGTGACCAGTTTGCAGAGTGTCTCCCCCTTTCAAAAGCCTATCCACTGTCTCTCTCTCCTATCAATAAAGGCGCAAAATGCCCAAAAAACATACATTTAAAAATAAATAAATAAATAAAATGTAGTTTATACAGTTCCTGAATTGTTTGTGTTAAGTTCTCTCTCCAAGACAATTCGTCAAACGTTTGTAGCATTGCTGGCTTTTCAACTGTATTGAAGGGTTGCATTTCTTTTGCAATGTAGCGAATGACACTGTCTGTGAGTGCGCACCATTTTGCGCTGTTTAATTTATATTTATTTTGCTGACCAAATGCCTCAGTAAGTCCTGACTGTCAGGACGAAGGCTCTGCTGCACCTCCCCTTCTTCGATGCCACTACTTTAAAACAAATTCAACATCTCGGCTCGTTGGTGTTAATGGGCTCACACCTTGCTCATTCTGTTTAAAACCAAAAATATTCCCACACTGGGGCTGTGGCATTTAGCTTGGGAACCGCAGCTTTGTGCCATCATTCATATTAGTGTTCGTTTCTTTGTTACTCCTCAGGATGCTCACTTCAGCTCTGTGTGTGTATGCGAGAGCGGCCCCGCCTCACCCACAAAGATTGAATGAATGACAAATGCTCACTCCACTATAAATCCGCTAAATCAGCTATAGAACCAATGCACCCAGGTGTTGGGAAAGTTGCGTGGAGTGACCCATCTTCTCATCCTGCCTGTTTGGTAGAAAGAGAGGAGGAAAACAAACATGCATGCACGTGTCAATTTATCGAGGCCGGCAAACCTACAGAGAATCTTTATTTATTGTTGGGTTAATTGATTTATTGATTATCATGACAGGCCTAATCATAAATAAATAAGACAATAAATAAGCAGGAAACATATTATGATGGTAACCTTAGGTATGAGCGTCAGCTGAGGTGAGCTCTAGCCCCACCCCCCTCTGTGACCCTATAGGGATAAGCGGTATAGATAATGGATGGACAGATCTAACAATGTCACTTTAATGGTGGAATCTCTTTATGTTAAACTCTGATGGGTTTTTCATCTCTCATTGTGCTCTGTTGTTTGTGAAGCACTTTGGATCACCATGTTGTTGACAGCTGCCAAAGAAATAAACTTCCCTTGCCTTTTACTGTTGCCTCACAGCAAGAAGGTTGTTTTTTGACTTCCCAGTTGATCGGGACTTTTCCACTTGCATGTTCTCTTCTGCAAGCATTTAAGTTTCTTCCCACCCACCAAAAACATTCTTATTAGGCTAACTTAATCAAGCTTAGGTGTGAAAGCAAGAGTGAAAGGTTTTGTTGTGTCTGCCCTGTGATTGGCTGTACTCGGCTCCAGCCACCCATGACCCCAAAAGGAGTAAACAGCAGAGATGATGGATAATAGATGGATGAATTAAAGTTGATTTTCTGGAGCTAGCCTTTTCTGTTAAATGAGACAAATTAGACAAACAGCTCTAACCATTCCCCAATGGAAAGTTATTTTCCAGATGATAAACCCAAACACAGACTGTCAGCAATGTTTAGGGAGATAAACTCAAGAGAAAGCGGAGGCCTGTGAAATTCCCTGGCTCCTCTTTGTCAAAGCAGTTTAGATATTCAGAGTCAGAAAGCAGAAATTTGGATTTAGAGGCTGAGCGCTTTGATGTGGGGTTTAGTGCCAAAAGTAACTTTAATCTGTGTATCACATTTCTCCTACGAATAGGAACCTAAAAATAAAAATGTCAGCAATCCAATCTGGTGGAACCTCCTCTTTCGTGTACAGCATGTGAGCTCCTTTAAAGGATAAAATTGAATACTCAGTTTATAGAAAGGACCAGAGGAGTTTCTGTGGCTTTAAATATGAGACTATGAGAGACTGGAGCACTGTCTGTGGTCTAAGAAAGACTAAAATATAAGCAAATGCAGATTCACTGGGGCGGGGAAGCTGGTTGAGTTTTAATATATACTATGTTTAGAAACATGCTGTTTAGACAACTTTTGTTATATTGGTACAGTTTTTAATGATTCCCTAGACTTCATCCGGCCATTGATTTGCTCTGGTAAATGAACTGATAATGAAAAACATGCAGGACTGAATGTTCAATATTGTATATTTATACTGTACTTTCAGACAACAAGATGATGTATTTGAAACATTGAGGTAGGGTTCTATGATTGTCATACATGAATCAGGCATGAAAAAATCTTGACATCAATCATGGATTTATGAAGGCAAGCTAGTTTTTAACATTCAATAACATGTAGGATTGCAAAATTCCAGGAATATTCCAATTTTTTTTAACTTTCCATGGAAATTAAAAGGGATTTATAAGAATAAACCAGGCCCCCAGCATGCAACCATCATCTCTCCATCACATGCACAGATGATACCAGAACATAAGTGAACCTTAAATTGATCATTTAATTGAATAATCAAAACTTGATAAAGTTCTACTTAAAATAAATCTTTCGAATTATTTAAATTCTATTATTTTGCATGGATGTCTGCCTATGACAAAACAAACTGTTTATATTTTCTTTGTTTGGATCTGGTAAGTTTCTTTGTATCAACCTAAATTTGCAGCTGATTCCTATAAATGATCACAATTCCCACTGAAAATGGCTAAAATATTTCCAAAATGTCCAGGCTTGACTTGCAAATTTGTAATGTATTTGTAACCCTAATAATGTATAGTTTTAAGATCAACTGCAGTATGAACCCACATTCTTTTGGTTTGGGCCCACTGGTAACAAAGCGAATAAAAAAATAAATAAAACTAGAGGTGTTCTGACAGCACAAACCTCAAATAAGGCATTTCTAACATTGTTGGATGAGCTGTTATCAAAAAAGTTTTAAACTATTTTGCAATGTTCAGAAGTTCTTGACAAATTCTGGATCCATATACA
This sequence comes from Scarus forsteni, assembly GCA_036419115.1. NCBI lineage: Eukaryota > Metazoa > Chordata > Actinopteri > Labriformes > Labridae > Scarus > Scarus forsteni. The sequence continues at coordinate 48,328,313 of JAZDUH010000136.1, forward strand.
GATTCAGATCAACATCAAAATTGAATCACTTCATTTTGCATCATGACCAACAGTCCCTGAAAATATCATAAAAATCTGTTCCAGACTTTTTGTTATCTTAACATTGCTTCCTGTTGCATTCTCGTGTGTGTTCTATCAAGATTTTTATCACTGAAAACATTTACTATTGATGTTGACTTTTAACAGTAGTGTCTAGGACTTGACTCTCTTCAACTAGGAGGTAATACCAATAAAAATGGTCTAAAAACACTTATATATGGGTCTAGACCAGGTCATGTGTTCATGGTCCATGCTTAGAGACTTTGGTTTGTGTTGTGGGTAGGCCTGTCACGATAATCAATAAATCAATTAACCACACGATACATAAAAACGTCTTTGGTAAGTTTGCTGGCCTCAATAAACTGACACGTGCATTTGTGTTTGTTTTCCTCCTCTCGTTCTACCAAAGAGGCTGGATGAGAAGATGGCTCACTCTGTCCATCTTTCTTAACGCCAGGGTCTATCGGTTCTATTGCGGATTTAGTGGAATTATAACCAAGTGAGCATCTGTCAGACACAAAATCTTTGGGGTGGGAGGCGGGGCCGCTCGCGCATACACACGGAGAGAGCTGAAGTAAGTGTTGCGAAGAGTAACGAGGAAAGAAACACTCATATGAATGATGGCACGAAAGCTACAGTTCTTAAGTAGGCTGCCACAGCTCCAGTGTGGGAATATTTTGGTTTTAAACACAATGAACAATGTTCGAGCTCATGAACACCGACAAGATATGTCGCATTTGTTTGAAAGTAGTGGCGACAAAGAAGGGGATGTGCAGTGGAGCCTCCGGCCTTGACAGTCAATGCTTACTGAGGCGTTTGGTCTGCAAGGTAAATAGAAATAAAAGCCCAAAATGGTGCGCGCTCATAGACAGTGTCGTTCGCTGCATTGCAAAAGAAATGCAGCCCTTCAATACAGTTAATAAAGCCAGCAATGTTACTTACGTTTGACAGACAGTATGAATTGACTGGGAGAAAGTACATGTCACAAACAATTTCGGAACTATATGAACTCCCTTTTATTATTGTTTTTTAATTTTGTGTGTGTTTTTATTGGAGTTTTGTTTTTTCTTTACAGAGACAGGGTCTATTTTTTATTTTTTTTTATTAGTATAATTATTTTTATTTACATGCAGTGTTTCCTAAAAGAGAGTTCATTTTCATTTTTTTTCTCTTTATTTGTTTGTTAAATTTATTACATTGTTTGTTTCATTTATTTTATTTAAAAGATCTTGACCTTCCAATTACAGCTAAATGCTCCTAAGAAATTTAAGTTTCTTGCTTTTGATATGGTGCACTCACTTTATTATGACATATAATAACATTTATGAAAAAATGAAAAAAAAATCAAAATAATATTGACAATAATATCATTTATCGTCAATAATTTTTTGGACAATTAGCGTCCAGCACAATTTGTTATCGTGACAGGCCTAGTTGTTGGTAACACGGGTTTTGATTTTCCCAATTCCCAGGTTTATCCGCTGACCAGTTGAGTTAAGATAGAGAAACCAAAAACTAAATCTTGAAAAGCAGGAATACCCAGTGTTGGTTTCTCATCCACTTCCCCAGCCCTAATCTCAAACAAAATCACAGTGTAACAAGCAGAAAGATGAAAAATGAGGCACGGAAAAGCTGCAGCAAATTGATCAGACTTTGAAGGTAATTGGCACAAAGTTGTCACGACAGTAAAATATTCCCCCGAGGAAAAGATCAGGTGCAGAACAAAATCTGGATGCCTTTTTTTGCTCTGACGTTGCAGGGAACAAATATTTCTGTGACACCTAAATTGATGTCCTCATTTTCCGTGTGTTTTCCTCGACATGCAGACTCCCCGCTGAGAGAGACGGCAAAGGAAACAAACAAGCCCCCCCCCACACACATGCAGTCACTCAGACTTCAGAGAGAGAGCACAGAGATGTTTGAACGTACAGAATCTTTAAAGAGACACACATCAATGAGGACGAACACACACACACGCTGGAGCATGCTGTGACTCACATCTTGGTTGCTCATGTCCCAGTACGGCCTCTCTCCGTATGACATCACCTCCCAGGTGACGATCCCATAACTCCACACATCTGATGCTGACGTGAACTTCCTGTAGGCGATCGCCTCAGGAGCCGTCCACCGCACGGGGATTTTACCACCCTGGGAGATAACAAGAGGAAACGGAGGATGAAAACAGGAAATGGAAGAAGAAATGAACATTTACACTCACTTACACGTATATAACAGAGTGCTAAACGGTGGCCATAGGCAGCCCAGGAGGAATATCTGCTATAGTATGTCATAAATATTAATGTAAGCTCTGACTGTAAGTGTACCATCTATCAGAGACACACATGTAATACCCTGTTTACCTCTGATACGCATGAATAGCTTATATTATAATCATGTTTCTTAAAGAGGCAGTTACACATTTTTGCAGTAAGGCTGTAAGAGGTAATAGCATTAGCCTGAACATTAGCCACAGTCATGGAGATCAGTCCTCCTCCTGTGCAGAAAGAGTCATTACAGAGTCAAGGCCTGTATATTGCTGCAGATGGAGACCAAAGCCTCCATGGAAACTTTGTTTGTATTTTCTAATGCAGTAGATTTAACTCTGTATGGTGGGGCACACTGGAGAAAGACTGATCAATGTATTTCACTAGTCCATCGGTGCAACAGTCCATAGAAAGTGTTTGGAAAAGGGCAGCAGGGTAATTCTTCTTTTATTCCAGTTGCCATTGACAACCTTAATTCATTGGCCTGACCAGTTTTCCTTTCTTGTGTGTGCTTTATGCACCCTGTGGATAGAATTGATTCATTGTTCATTTTTAGACTGTAATCCTTGACAATTTATTCACTATTTATTGAACCTTTTTGTTTTAACTGCTTTACATTGTATGTCCATCATTACTGTTTATACTACTACACAGCACTTTGATGACTGAGTGAACTTTATGGGTTTTATATGATTCTTAGCCTTTGGCATTTTGTGGTTACAGTGCCATCCTTTTTTCACTTGTGCTCAGGATTTTCTTGATTTTCCTAATGTCTCTATGTTTTATGTTTTTTCATGTACTGATGTTCTGATGCCTGCTACCGAAAACAATTTGCCCATAATAATGAAATTGAAGCTAGTCAAGCTTCAACGTACAACAACTGTCCCCGTCCCATAGCAGCACGGCCCAAAAGCAGGAAGAGGTTGGAGTTATGGGTCAGATGACTGAAAAGGCTGCTCATGCAGAGATTTGTACAGATGCTTTCAGCTTCAGTTTATCAGATCTGAACAGCATTTCTTTACTGAATGAAAAACAAACAACTCTCTCTATAGAAAGGGAAATTTCTCTTTACTACTGACATGTTCTGGTGAGTTTGTTCCTCAAACTAACCATGTTTTTTACCTCACACTTTGGCAGTATGGCCAACCTTCTACAACACCTGATTGGCTCGTATAGAATGTGATTGACATAACGTTTGTACATTAACCTGCTGAATATACTTTTGAAAGGCACTGCCTGTTACCATTCACTTTCTTTGGGCTGTTGCTAAGCTGGACAAGTAAATGGAGTCAAATTCTAAATTAAGCTCATTTATTTCAGGTTTTCTCTTTACATTCAAGTTTAAATTTATAAAAGATTATATGATAAGTTGTTATCATCAATATATTTGTGTCCCTTTATTTAAACTACTCTGGCCACATTTATTTTGGTAAAAAAGAAATAGACCATATCTGTGCTTAAGCATACTTTGAATATTAGAAACTCTGTGCCACTGACTTAAGATCTTAGACCAGGTTGCAGGTGGGTTAAAGTGCAGTCATTTTCTGTTTTTAAAACAAAAACACTCCTTGGCAAATCTTAGAAAATCCCTAAGTTGGCATGGTATATAGGTCTGCAGTCACAGCTTTAGGCTGTGTGTACCTCCATCAGCGATTGTGCATGATTGTAATAATCCTAATGAAACATGCTTGGTCGTAGTGCATGCACTACTTGATCTGGCTCAGCGTTGTATAGTCATGGACAAACACTGGGGAACGGAGAAGGGCCACGACTGTTTTTACTATCCAAAACTGTTGTGGAGAATCACCGCTCTCAGTATAGCGAGGTGGAAGCCTAATGCAGTCCAAAAGTGAACGGTATTAGCATAGCATGTACGAGGCTCAATCGGGCTGATCATGGCTCAATCCAGAAAGCTTTCTGATTGACAAGGATGTTTCCGTTTGTGCCCCGACTGTGTCTCATTCATGGTGACGCAAGCGACGGGCTTAATCGAGGCTTACGTGACACAAACTGGGCTTGAACGGGGCTGTTGTGTGTCAGCAGGATGGAAATTCATGGAATCATCGTTGTATCGTTGTATTGACCTAATGAAGTGGGATGAACATCCTCAAAGTGCTTTAGAAATGCTGTGGAAGACAGTCATTACTGCCCATATTATGCCGATAAAACCGGCCTCGCCAATCGCATAAAGTTGTGCACAATCACCATGAGATACATGACTGTGACTTGGTGCATAAGGAATAAAGTAAGTTCTAACTGAAGGGTGCAGAGTGCTTTTGTTTAGCCAAAACAGGAACGCAGAGTCATCCCATCCACCTGAGAGTATACCTTCAGTGCTCGAATGTTACCTGAGAGTGTTGTGAAGCGTGTTAGTCTCACCAGCGAGCTTGTGTAGGTGGGATCAGACGTGTCCTCCTCCAGGTACCGTGATAATCCAAAGTCGGACACCTTACACACCAGGTTACTGTTCACCAAGATGTTCCGAGCGGCGAGGTCTCGGTGAACATAACTCATCTCTGCCAAGTACCTGTAACACCAACAGGATTTTCTGTTTGAAGGTGTGTGTTATCCACTGCCAGCTACCTGGGCTACCATAAAAAGGTAATGGGATTTAGTGTGAGTGGGTGTTATCACTGCCAGCTACTTTTGATACAACAGGACGGGGATTTAAAGCCTGTGTGCATGTTTGTGTGTTATCACAGCAAGATAGCTACAATAAAAGCACTGATAGGATCTGGTGTGCTCTTGTGTTTGTGAATTCTGCCGCTTTAAACTGGATGAAATGCAGCTTGTGTTTGTGCACTGGTGCAGGACTATGAGGACAAGCAGGAAACATTTTTACACAGTGAGACATGAACTCATATTTAGCAGAGTTTGTTATATAAAACCCAACTCTGCACAATATTCAACATTTGCTCCTCGGTGAATCAATAATGATGGATTTGTCTGGCAGGTGTGTGAAAATGTTTTTACCTCATTCCAGACGCGATGCCCCTCAGCATACCAACCAGCTGGATCACCGGGAACTGCCCGTCATTTTGCTGTGAAACCACAGAGCGTGAAAAGATTATTTTCATTTTCTATTATCAGGCTGCTTCACTTTCCTTTTTAGTCAAACAAGCATAAAGATGTGTCAGTGTCTCGCTAAAATGTCGTGACAAAAGCTTTGAAAGGAAAAAAAAGGGGACTGATGGCAAAACTGGTATGAATTTTGTTGAAGACACAACATAAATGAAATGTGATGAAACACTTTGACCAAAACTAAGTAGAGTGACTGCACTACACTTATAGAGGCAACTCGTGGATTTTCAATTCATCAGTAGGCTTTTTTTTTATTATTGGGGCAGAGCAGAACAAGATAATATGAAATAATATGATATGCCTGGGTAGTTATAGTACAGCATAGTCCAAATATACATACAAACAGGGCTACACAAATACTGGACCACATGTCACAAAAACAAGAAAACTCAAATATTGTAGAAATCTTCCAAAAGCTTGTTTCAATCTGACAATATTATTATTATAGGACAAAAATTTGGAGCAGGGAAGAAGAATTTCAACTGGTTTCAAATTTTTATACCCAAATTTGAGTTACTCACTGGGCTTCTGAGACTTCCAAAGTTAGTCAATCAAGACATTTAACCGCTTAAACATTTTTTTTCTGTGTAGGAATGCAATTATATAACTACAATTTGACATCTTTATCATTTTTATCAAGAAGCAATAACGTGCTTAACTATTTTGTCAGATTTTTTGTAAAGTAGTTAACTTGAAAATTCCTGGATAACAATAATAAATATATTTTAACCTTAAAAAATATTATTTCCATTAAAGAGCTTCTTCACACTGGTTTAATAACCATTACAGAATCCTAATTATCATTTTATTCATGCTGCTGGTGGGCTTTCTGGATTGGGATTTGACAATTTATTGACCCAAAGGGTAAGCCAGTTTTTGCAGTCTTCTAAATTATTTTCATACAAAAATAAAGTTGAAGGACAACAAATAAATATTCAGTGCATTTGCAAAGATGCGCACTGACTCTTTGGCATTCTTATGACACCCCGTCCAATAAGAAAAAAATCACAAAAGTCTTGACAATAAGACAAAAATGTGATTTTTTTATACACCACTTGAACAGTTTTTTCTTCTCTGCTGTCAGCAGCTCAACCCTCCACCCTGCCATAAAACAGAAGGTCACCCAGACTAATATTTATCTTATACACATGCACACTATATCTACATTTATATCATAATTATTATAGTAAAAAAGTTCAATGCTCATATGTACAGCTCCTACAGCTCCCAAGTCAATTTTGACATATTCTACCTAGTTTTAAACTTTTTCTTATTCCTCCTGACCTTTATTTTTATTCTATCTATATGTTGTTTTCCCCAATTTACCAAGTCAAATTCATATTATGTGTAAATGTACTCCTCCTTCTAATATCACTGCTCCATCAGGTCTTGGAGAATAAACTCTGTTTTGCACCTCTGATACTTGTTAAAAAGTAAATACTCAAATGTAATCTCCAAAAAAACATCCTTACTGACAAACTGTACCTACTGTCAATCAGACCTTTGGACAAACGGTGCTTTGACAGGTTGTGAATTGAAAAGGTCCTTGCACCTGGACTTAATTCAAGACACGCCAAAACAGTCATTCCTTCTGGTTGTTAAATGCTTTCTTTCCACTTAATTTGTACTAATATTTCCTTCATAAGGAAGTTGAAATTTATTGCTTAAAATTGCTTACTTAATTTCCATGCTCTTTTCATTGATTTCATTTCAGTTGTATATTTTTTTTTAATTATTTTTTGCTTTTAATTATAATAATAGTAAAATCTTTACTGCAGACACAGGTCCATATATATATGTAAAAACTGACAGAAATAAAACAGGCAGGAATATATAAAAGGAGCCGAAAATACATAAGGTACAGGATACAGAGCTGTACGTATTAATGTTTATATAACCTATTACACCAATGTTGTCTCAGGTTGGAGGTTAATCTTTTGCAGCTTTTCTTTGGGCTGACTAAAGCTTCTATTATGTTGTTCTCAGAATGGTCAAGTCGGCACATAAAGCTGAACATTATCTTTCTTAAAAGTGCCTCACACGTTGGCAACCTGTTGGACACAAATAAATTACAAGCAAACTTAATTTATATAGCAATTTTCCTACAACATATGTAACTCAAAGTGTGCACTATGCCACCTTGGGGCATGAGGTTACTTTATTTTGGTTAAATTAATGCTACTTTCTATTCTAACATCTTCATCTGATATTTCTGACTTCTATACTGTGTATAAGAGCAACTGAAACGACCGAATTCCCCCTTGGGGATTAATAAAGTATTTCTGATTTCTGATGTATTTAGGAATAAATACCAGTACTGGTGTTGATGCTGATTCTGCATTTAGTAAGGGTGAAACAAATATGACGAAATAAAATCCAAAGATGCACAAAATAAAAGCACGAAATAAATGGGAAGGGGCGCGCGCATGACTGGTGATGTTTACCCTCCTCGCCTACCGTAGCAAAACACTCGCTTCAACATGTAAAAGCTTCCTATGTAAGAGACGAGAGAACGGTGAGAAGACTGCGGACAAAACAACAACCGTGTGCAAAATATGCCACTACAGTTCGCCATATACAGCTGCGAGTAAAACTACCAACTACTTTGAACTGGAGACAGGCAGCAACTGTATGTTTGTGTAAGCCTGCATAAAAAACAATATTTGATTTTTGCATCTACTGTGGAGTCGACAGAATTTGATCATACTTGAAGATCAGAAGTATATGCACTGTTATAGGCTAAATATTATAGTTCACAGTTCAGACATTTATAGGTCTAACTGCAGCTCTGAGGACTGATATTTGTTTTCCTTTTCATTCAAGAATGTACTTATCCTGAATGTTACAGCAGCAAAGCACTTTTTATTGAGATTTTATGTTTGTATTTGCACTGTAGTCCAAATAAGGGGAAAAAAATACAATTTTGTTTTTTTCAAAGAGCATTTATTTTGTATTGATGCAGCAATATTTTTTGCATGTCTGCATTAGGAAGAAAATAAAGAAAATGAGATTTTTGCACAATCTTGGGCCCTTTTATCAGTCCTTCTTAGGGCACGTCTATTTCTGTGGGCAGCCTGATGAAGACAGTAGAAGGATCATTTTAAACCATGTCATGGACTCTTCAGGCGAACATCAAAATCCTGAGCTGAATATCTAAACCTAAAGACAAACAATCCATCAGTAGGATCAGGGGGCTTGTTGTTGTGAGACATGTTGCTGAAATCCAAAATAACTCGTCTTCTCCTCCTCCACCTTTGGGCCAGACAGTCTGTGCCTGTTATAAAACATCTCTGACATCCCGCCTGACATGGTTCAGTCAAAGGAGGGTACGCGTGTGCGTCTTTAATTCACTTTGTGCATCAAACTGAGCCTTTGATGCACCTCGAGTCTAATCCTCAGCAGGCAGACCTTCTTCTGGGTACAGCACACACACATTTACACACAAGCGCACACACAGGCGCATGCATTGATCCTGTGGGTCCTGCACCCACATGACGGTCACGCTAGGACACAACAGTAGTGAGATCGATGGGTGAGAGTGTGTGCGTATGAGTCAGCGGCTGAGTTCTGAGTCAAAAGGGGTCACGCTGTGAGAACCGAACATCAAAGTGTTTCTGTCTCTGTCTTTAGAGGCGCCTCGAAAGGAGGGCAGCATCAAAGAGACGGACAGACAGACGGATGGAGAGACAGACAGACAGACAGACAGACAGGGAGGCTGCCAGGATGAGGAGGACGAGGAGGAAGGAGAAGCGAGGAGAGAAGGAGGAGCAGCAGGATCTTTTTTGCTTTTCCTAAAAGATCCCCAAACAGCCCTCTGCATCTGTTTCTGTTTGGATGTAACTCTGTTTAGATCTGTTAAAACAGCCTCAGGCAACAGGATCTAAAGAGAATCACTGCAGAAGCTGAGTCTGAGCAAGTGTGTTTGTGCAAATTAAATATCTCATTACACTTTTCTTAAAGAGCACATGCTACAAACTCCAGTTCCAATGAAGTTGGGACATTGTGTAAATAAAAACTGTCAATCCTCTTTGACTAATATTAAACCAAAGACACCATAAAGACCAGATATTGAATGTACAAACTGATTAAAGGTGCTATGAGGAGAATCTATTTGCGGCAACATAAAGACTCTGCTACCCATGAGCACGCGCGGCGACTGTCGTAATGCTGTGTTCCAGTAACCTCGGAACTGGGAGTGACATCATCTCCGACTTATCTGCGTTCCAGTTGAAGCTGGAAAAAAACATGCCGATCTACCAGGTTATTGTTAGCTGTTGTTAGCACGCCCTGCGTTGTATGAAGAATGTGATTATCACTATGGCAGCATTTTTGTAAATATAAGTCTAACAATACTATGTATACAGCTGATCTAGAGCGACACAAATAAATTGATTTTTACAGGAGGTGAATAACTGTTCACACTGGGGGCATCCATCTTCGATTGTCAACTCGGGGTTGGCGAGGTTTCACCGAAATTCCGACTTCGTGGAACGTTCCAGTTGCAGTTTCCTACTCGGAACCCAGAAATTCCTACTTTTGACTACGACTGGAACGCACCAAAAGACGTGACCCAAGCCAAAGCGCGTGTTTGTTGTGATGCTAATGAATGCAGCTCGGACCTTCCTCAGAACTCTGCATTGCTTTACAACTTCTTTTTTCAACAGCTTATAGGATGCAAAGCAACGAGGTGATGTTTCTCTTTCTAGTTACGTGGCGGTAGTTTTTGATGTGTGACAACAAGCAGTTTTTTGGAAAACTTATCGTAGTTTTGTAGCCAGCTATATATCGCTACTTACAGCCCGGTGTTCTAAGACGTGTCCCAATAATATAAATTTGCTCTAGGTTTAATTGTCATGTTCCCAAAGTTGAGTATCCACGCCAGTCCAGCCCTGTCCGACCTGACCATGAAGCTAAGGAATAGCATTTATAGATAACCTGTTTTGATGCTATAAAACTCATCTTAAAGTGTGTATTTCCATGAGGCATATATCTAAAAGTGAGACTTTTTTGTAATTACTTAGAAACTCCTCATAGCATCTTTAACAAATGTCCCAACTTCATTTGAATTGGGGTTTGTATGTTTTTCTTTTAGTTTTTTTTTTCTTTAGTGTTTAATAATAAATGTCTTTGGTTCACAATGAATGTGATTGACAGAACAATCATCCAATCACCTCTTGACTGGCACCATGCACGGTCAATCAACATTTCCCCATTTCGCTGTGCCCCTGCCCAGACAGTGACAACATGTTTGTTGGAAGTAAAATAAAGTTTGAACAGCTCACGATGAAGACTGAATACAGCATGTTAGTGTCTTTTACCCTCAGGAATGAGTCCAGCGCTCCGTTCTCCATGAACTCTGTGATGATCATCGTCGGTCGGCTCTTGGTGACCACGCCCTCCAGTCTGATGATGTTCGGCTGGTCAAACTGGCCCATGATTGACGCCTCAGACAGGAAGTCCCTCCTCTGCCTCTCGGAGTATCCCACCTTCAGGGTCTTGATGGCCACAGGTATCTCCTTCTTCCCGACGGGCTTCAGACGACCTTTGTACACCTCCCCAAACTCACCTGTAGGGGAAGTAAACAAAAACAGGCCCCGATTAACATGAGTTAAAAACAAAAACATAAGGTGCAGGAAACATCTGAGGCTCTCCAGAAAGCGGAGTGTGTCTCAGCAGGGGAAAAACAGGAGCACTGTTGGGGATGCTTGTTTTGAAGGAGCTCCTTTGATTTCAAAGCTCTTACATAATTATTATATAATAACAGGGGCTCATAAATAACTGCATATTTATTACATTTTTATGGTGTTAAATGGGTCAAATGGAAAGGTTCTCACTCTCTTTTTGAGATGTCTTTGTCTGGAATTTTCCAGCACCATTTTGGTAGCTTTCAGCTATTTGAGTTTTAGGGGGTCTACCAGTAAATCCATCAATTAATCAAGTAATACACTGTTGTTCTATTAGAATAGGAAACATGACAGCCAAAGTCCCCAGTTTTAACACTCACTGGATGTACCATCACACCAAATTTCATTCATTAGTCATCGTCTGTCCTGCTTCTCCTGAATATCACATCTGTGTCATATTAAAGAGATTATATTCTGGTGTTTTTAATTTCAGATGCCCTTCATTGTGTTTTAAAACACTGCCCTACATGATACAGTGCTGCACAATACATGCTTAGGACAATAAAGCAGAAGGACGTCTCCTCCTTATGAGCACTAGGAGATGCCTGAAACCTCATACTCTGCAGAAACTCAGATCTAGGCAAGTGTGTTGGTCTATTTTCAAGTAAAAAAAAATCTAAAACACTTATTCTAATCCACATTCACACAGCAGGTCCAGATAAATATCTTAATTGCTTGTAATGTTAAGACAACATCTGCCAATAAAACAAGCAAAGTTTTGAGTGTCTTAAATTAAGGTTTAATATCTGCTCTGGATAGAACATTTTATTTTAAGACACTCTTTAAGTTAAATCTGGCTTGTCTCATTGGAAGATTATTTTACTTTGTACAAGCAACTCAGGCCTGATTTTTAGTCCTGAAATCCTCAAATAAGATGTTGATGCAGACATGTCGGGAAAAAGTGGCTTAGATTCAGTCTAGTGAGTTTTTTTTTACTTGAAATTGGACAAGTACTCTTACTTAGACTTGATTTTTTTGCAGTGTTATTCACCCCTCCAATGACAAGACCTACCAATGTGACATCGCTGTTTTATCAGTAGTTCAAGCCCATTGGCTCAGAAAGGCAAGTCCAGCACAGATTAAAGACGGTTTAAAGAATTCAGTGCTGTTGAAAGCCCAGTCTTCATTTATTTTACCAGTCACACTTGCAAAAAGACCCTGAAATTATTTTCTAACCGAATGATTTCCTCACCTCCCCCTAGTATTTTATCCCTGTAAAGTCCGAGTGAGGACAAGAAGGAGGGCTGATGATGTGCAACCAGTGCAAACCAGTAAGACTTAGCAGGACGGATAAAAACAACTGCAGTAGCTGAGAAGTTTATACAATTGCAAGGAGGCATCAAATGTGCGTCTGCACATGAGAAGTGTTGTTTCCACAGCACATCATCAAAGTTCTGTTGATCATCTGCTCTAAAACGATAACCACCGGGTCCCTCGTGCATACAAAGAGCTTGAGTGCTACAATGCATCTCTCAACTGAATCGATGCTGTTGATAAGATTTTGGCATGTATCGCTGAGTAAGGATTTACATTTTCATCTAAAACCAGTGTTACAACCAGCTCGTGTAACAGTCTAGGGGTATGATTCTTGCTTTGGTGCGAGAGGTCCCAGGTCCAAATCCCGGACTAGCCCCCATTTATGTTACAACCAGCTTGTGTAAGGGAAAAGGAAAGTAACATAAAAAAAAGAATTTTCAAAGGTTTAAACAAAGTTATTTAGTAACAAAGGTTTCTTGATATAACAACCAAAAAGTGAGACGAATAAACTAATTGAGTGCTGTAAATTAAAACCAAGTGGGAACAAAAAGAGACTCTAACCTAGAGTTGTTGGTTTAAATAACAAGAACAAAAGCCCTTCTACCCAGAAAAGTGAATCACAAAAAAAACTAAAAGCACCCAAACTTAGTGTGTCTAACAAATTACAATCTAAGTGTGTGGTGGTGTGTTCAAATACAAAACAAATCACAGAGTTTTACAAAGTTTTAGCAACAATGAGTCAATGGACAGCGAGTAGGCACAGGAGTATGGCTGACTACAGCGTGCTGACGAGTGTGAGGTCTGCCGGCTTCTTATCATGCTGTTCGCTCTTGATTGGTCGACGGACGGCGGTTGTCTGTCCAACTAGGAACACAACCAGGAACACTGACTGTAACAACCAGGAACAGTGACTTCTGCCGCATATCTATGACATGCCCATTGGTGACTCACCCCTTACAGTGCAGATGAACCTGCCTCATTCAATGTCTAAAATGATAATGACCCATATTACCAAGTTCCAACCTCCAATGACTTCATCAGCCAAAGGCTGAACGACCCAGTCAGGGAAGAGAGGTGGAAATTGAAGACGTGACAACCGCGAGAACTAACTGCATGTTTAAAAAAAAAAAATCTGAAGCTGTCTCTGTGGATGCAGCGGTATCGGCAGGTTTAGAAAACGGACTCATTTTCTTCTTTAAAATAGGAGCAAAGAACATCACTTAAATCTTTTCTTATGGGAAATAATGTTAATGCTCTTCACCAGACAGGTTTCGGGAAGAGTTTGATTTACCAGCTAGCTTCTTTGGTTCTGAAAAAGATGGGAAGGACTCCAAACCCCTGTGTGATAATCGTGTCTATAGTGGTTACCTTCATGGACAATCAAATCAGAGAAATTGGGAGGCTGGGGACCACTGAAGGAAACTGGGAGAGTACTTAAAACCATCTGCGACTGATGCCAGTTAGTCTATGGTAGCTCATAGTCATGGTTTATCTGGTGGTAAATGATACATCTGTGTTGTAAAATTTAACAAGATGATAGTCTAAGCACTGAAACATGCTTTAAGCAAACGGTTAACAACAGGATCTAGCTGCTACGTCATACTGTGGCTTGATATGGATTGGTCCTCTCCACCACTTCTCCCTTGACCAGCAGGGCATACTCCCTGCTCAGAGGAGCAAATGGTGGGCTGCCCAGGTAATATCCTGATAATATCTAGATTGTGGAGCCCAGAGTGCTCCCACAGCAAGAGTGGCTTTTCCTGTCCTTCATTTCCTTGTAGTTTACTTCCTGTTGCTGAGGTCTAGAGAGCTAATGACGGTTTGGTTGTTCTGGGAGGTCCTTGAGCTGTTCACTGTTGCAGGTGGTGCAGAGATTTGTTTATACTGCAATGTTTATTGACAGATCAGGTGTGGATGTTAACCCCCATGCCCAAACAGATATTCAAATATCAAATATGAGACTTCTTTCTTCTTACTGTCATTAATGGATTTTCCATGCCTGAAAACGTACTCAACATTTCCCCAGGTTTTCCAGGATAAGTGGAAACCCTTCATCGGCTGTACTTCTCCCTATTTAGTCCCCATACATTACAGAAGTCCTGCATCAGTGCTAAAACGGGACCAAGCATATTGTCCTTTGCAGCAGATGTTTGGGGGCAGCCAGTGTTAAACACATAAACACTGTGAGTCCTGGGAGCTGCCCTCTGCTCCCTCACTCTCATTCAGAGCGTCTCTGCTCCAGCAGACTGAAGTCCCTGGCACATTGATGGTATTTTTGCAGACTGCAAGAACAACAAAAATTGATTCCCTTCAAAAGCTCCTCTCTGGGGTGACGAAAGGTCTGTGGCAGAGGGGCCACGCAGGATAAAAATGACAGTGCTATTGTTAATACTGAGGCACTTGGCTTTGCACACCACACCTTCACTTTCATCTTGTGGTTTTAAAGAAAAGCAGCCAGGTGACCTCGGGGATAAAGAGACTGTGCTGAAAACACTCAGTTCAAAGGTTCAATCCCCACCTGCAGTTTCATTTGTCTGGACGGCTGGAGCGTTTTCATAAAGCTGCACATGTGCTCTGCGGCATTGGTTTATTGTGCTGGAGTCTCTAAGGTCACACAGGATGCCAGAAGAATACCTGGCAACGTAAGCTACTTAGAACTAGTGAGATGGATGTAGGAACTAATTCTCGATGTTTATTTCAGAAGGAACTGATCTGCTACTACAAAATAAACATGCAAAAGGTTTCTACAACTACAAATAAATGTGAGGATTAAACTGACTAAACCAGCATTCGGGCTTTAGTTTCATTTCAATTTGTCTCTACTTTATATTTATATATTCTGTTAGTCAGCCCTTTGACTCCACTCTGCAAAAGCAAAGGATTTAGCATAAAACCTTACAGTTCAAAACTGCTGCCACCACTTAACCACTGCAGCCCTGAATGTATTCAAACAAATCCCAATTTCAATGAAGTCAGGATGTTGTTTAAAGCTGTGGTCTACGATTTGAAACCGCAGCCTGCCCCCCTTCCCTCACCTCTCCCCTCCGTGTTCCAAGATCCCGCCCCCAGCTCGTGTCGCCTCATAAAGCCCCCTCGGACAGAGCTACGAGCGACTAGCACAATATATCAGCAGCAAACTCAATCAAAAACAGCTCAGCTCAACTGAAAGTATCAAACACGACAGACATCCCCCTTGTAACACACAGCAGTAGCCATTTCAATTGGACCGGCGGCAATGCGGGTCTGGCGCCGCCAGAGCGGAGCCGAGTGTGGGGGAGGATTTATCTTTCTCAGCCTGTCCTCCCCAGCTCAGCTTACAGTGCAAACGATTAGCGGCTAACAGGCTAACCCGCTCCCCTACAAGTTATTAGCCCGTGCAGGCACAAACTAACCAGAGTTATTCAGCAGACATCTCCCACTGTAGTAAACAAAGCAATTACCTGATCAACCAGGGGCGAAACGGCCGATGCTGAAGGTCTGACGGCCGGCTGAGGCTATTCGTTAGCCGTTAGCCGTTAGCCCGCTAACAGGCCTCAACCCGCGGGCAGAGCTCCGTTGGGCCCCGCGGGAGAGGGAGGCGGCTTCGGTCTCGGCGCTAGGCTTTTCCGGCTCCATGATAGTTCAGTAGCTAACGCTGCTAGCTGCTCACCGGAGGTAGAGGGGAGGAGACGGGACCATGACGCACTACGCATGACGCTGCGTAGTGAGAGAGACAGGGGATTGGATGGACTCACAGACCAACTCACGGACCAATTAATAGTCACAGGTTCTTAGGTTTGATTGGTCAGCTAGTATGCAGCTTTTCAGCGGATATACTGAATGGATTTTTTTCATTCTTTTTGGTCTTTATACTGTGTAGATAGGACCATAGGACCATAACAGCCTTATAAACGGTGTTATTAATATGTACAAAGCTTCCAAATTGTAGACCATAGCTTTAACATGTAAAAAAACAGATTCAATGATTTTTCTAATCCTTTTCAACTTAAATTTGACTTTCACTCAATTTTTGATTTGATGTTAACAACCTGTTCTATGGCATTTCTACGTCTATGTAAGATAACTTTTCTTTTAACAACACTCAACAAGCATTTGTGAACTGAGGACAATAATTGTTCAAGCTCTGCAGCTGGAATTCAGGTGGGCATGGGGTGTCCACTGTCATATTCTGGGCTTCATAATTAGGGATGCACGATATTGGATTTTTGCTGATAGGCTGATATCTTTAAATTCAATATTGCTGATACTGATACAGACGCCAATCTTTTTCTTATTATTTTTTCAGGAGAGTACTTTGCAGACCTAATTGAGGAGACAGGTGCGTCGGAGGAAAAAGTCAATTTAAACACGAAAATGGACTCCTGCACAGTGTTTAACTTGCAAGGAAATCATTTATTTGCAATGTTTCGGTCTCAGACCTTCATCAGGCAAACTCTGAGACCGAAACGTTGCAAAAAAATGATTTTCTTGCAAGTTAGACAGTGCGCGGGAGTCCATTTTCGTTCTTATTATTTTTTAAAATGCTTTTTCTTATTTTATTCCATGATATGTTTAATTTTACACTTTTTACCTAACCTCCAGCGTTTTCTCATTTTTAAACCTTAAAGATGGCATTTCTTCAGTACGTACTGGGTACATCAGTGTCCTTTATCTTTGTCTTTTATTTATGATGTTTTTTATCAACACTGTGTCTGGATTGCAGTGTGGGTGGGTTCAAGGGCTGGGTGGGTCATAAATCCTTCATTTAATTCATCTGTCTGTTTGTGAAGCACTTAGTGTTACATTTTTTGTATAAAAAGTGCGATATAAATAAGTTTGATTTGATTTGAAATGTATTTAAAGGGACCGTGAGGAGTTTCTGAGTAATTACAAAAAAGTCTCACTTTTAGATATATGCCTGATCGAAATACACACTTTAAGATGAGTTTTATAGCATCAAAATGGGTTATCTATAAATGCTATTCCTTAGCTTCGCGGTCGGGTTGGACAGGACTGGACTGGCCTGGATACTCAACTTCGGGAACAAGACAATTAAAACTAGAGCAAATTTATGTTATTCGGACACATCTTAGAGCACCGGGCTGTAAGTAGCGATATATAGCCGGCTACAAAACTACGATACTAAGTTTTCCAAAAATTGCTTGTTGTCACACATCAAAAACTACCGCTACGTAACTAGAAAGAGATACGTAACTTCGTCGCTTTGCATCCTGTAAGTTGCAAGAGTCGCAAACACACGCTTGGGTCTTTTGGTGCGTTCCAGTTGTAGTCAGAAGTAGGAATTTCCGAGTTCCGAGTAGGAAACTGCAACTGGAACGTTCCCCGAAGTCGGAATTTCCTACTGGGAACTCGGTGAAACCTCGCCACCCCCGAGTTGACAATCAAAGATGGATGCCCCCAGTGTGAACAGTTATTTAGCTCCTGTAATAATCAATTTATTTGCACTTCTGACTGGGGTGTGTCACTCTAGATCAGCTGTATACATAGTATTGTTAGACTGATATTTACAAAAATGCTGCCATAGTGATAATCACATTCTTCATGTGATATTTGTGAACGACAACGCAGGGCGTGCTAACAACAGCTAACAATAGCCTGGTAGATCGGCATGTTTTTTTCCAACTTCAACTGGAACGCCGGAAAGTCGGAGATGATGTCACTCCCAGTTCCGAGGTTACTGGAACGCAGGATTACGACAGTCGCCGTGCGTGCTCATGGGTAGCGGAGTCTTAATGTCGCCGGTAATAGATTCTCATCATAGCACCTTTAAAACTATGTTCAGAACACAGGTGAACCGTTTGTGAGCACAAGGTTGAACAACGTGCTTATCTCAGGTCTTACTTTTTAGTGCATCGCAGCGGTGACAGGAACAGAGAGCCTGTATGTCAAGTCTGCATGGTCAGGCAACACAGACTAAAATGCAGAAGTCTGATCATTCTTTCCAAACAAAACCCTCTTTGTCTCAAATGACCCAGATAAAGTGAATAAATCAACTGTTTTTCCTTTTTAATTGGCATATTGTATGATCTATTGCCCAGTACTGACCCCTTGTGACCTCTTTGGAGGATGCAGTTACTTTTAGCTAAGTTGAACGTGGAGGGTTATAAGCATGTGTTAATTTTCTTTCTTGAAGAAAACAATGGTTTATCACCTCAAAGAATCTTTCCTTCAGTGTCTCTACGCTGATCTCTGAATTGCTATAAGTGGTTACAACACACAGAACACAAACTCGTTTTAGCCCTGATGTATTGGAATGTGTTCAATGTACAGAACATTTCTTCGCAGTGATGGAGTTACAGATGTCTTTTGTCAAAATGAATGCAGCCATATGCTGCCTGGGGACATGAAAATTGAATATCACTTCTGAATAAAAGTTCTCATTCCTGAGATAAAAATCGGAGCGTGAATAATGGATGAGTGATGGGAGCTGGATGACAGGCAGTGTCGTCCTGTCTCACTGTGATCTCTGCTCCACATCGCTCTGCTCATTAAAAACTATCTGCTGTCACCGCTGTAAAACAGAGAAAAGGAGACGGATGGGAGGGAGAAAAGATGGAGCCTTTATACATAGAATGAATAGAAATGAGGCATCTCTCATAATCAAGGACAGGAGTGAAGGTGTGAGGACGAAAACTGTTGATACTTTTGATTTGATGTGTTTTATAAAAGACAATTTCTGCTTATTTAGCAACAAAGAGCTCCAAAGAAAACTTTCACCCCCCATCATCCACCTGGAGAGTTTGGTACCTGGAGGCATGTGTGAAAGACAACAAGGGTGAGGCTGGCCCAACAAACTTGGGTTCAAAGATCAGAGGGTCAAGTGAACCAGGGCTAGTGCTGATCAGAGCTCAAACCCCTGGTGCCTCATACATCCCCCATCAGCAAGCTTCTTGGAAGCAGAGTTGGCAGAGATGCACATGCTGACAACCTAAGTGGCAAGCTGATGGGGAGAACCATTGTCCTGTATGTCTTAGAAGTCTTTTTCGAACCCTAAAAGTTGCCTTACTTGCGTACTTCCTCTAGATCAGGGTTGTCAAACTGGTCCAGTAAAGGGCCACTGTGGCTGCAGGTTTTCATTCCAACCAAGCAAGAACACACCTGATGTTAATTATTCAATCAACTGGATTGTCTTAAGCCGGGTATCCACTGTACGATTTTTTTTCGATCGCAGCGTTCAGCTGCTGCTCATACTGTACGAGTGAATCCCAGGGGTTAACAGTTCACAGCTCACGCTTCTTCTTCTCACACTATACGACCCGATGCTCGGATGCGATCTGACTGCTCACACTGTTCGTCCATGTACGACACGCATGGATGTATCATAAGAACTTATAATACAATAAAGTCTAGAGCTGCAACTATCGAGTATTTTTGGAATCGAGTACTCTGTCAATTATTTCTTCGAGTACTCGAGTACTCTAACAAAATATACTTTTTTGTTTTTAAACAAATAAATCAATTGTATACAATGCAACATGTTAGGGTTTTCAAAATGAGCAACCAAATGCCGTTTATTCCTCAGAAAAGGGTTTTTATTTTAACAACTTTCAAAGTTTAAACCAGTACTGGCTTAAAACAATGCCAAGACAATACTGATTTACAAAGCAGTAATATAATTCTGCAATTATATTTGTGAAGTGTGTTCTGGAGGGCATTGTGTAGTTTGGATTGAAATCCTTGATCATGTTCTTAAATCCTGTGTCCTCCACCATGGAAAGAGGACGCATGTCTGTGATGAGCATATTTAAAATGCTGTAATAGTAATAGTTGCAGCCCTAACGACGTGCTATCGTGCTAAGCTACATGATAAGCTAACTCTGTTTGATATCAGACACACTGCACTGTGTTTTCTTTTCGTCCCTTCTTGTAGTGACCACACTCTTGGGACAGTCTCTGCAATTTCTTCTGCAGACTCTCCTTTCTGTCCCTCTCTTTTCTCCTCCTTCATGATTTTACAAGCAGCGCTGCAGCGGAGGTAGCAGGCACGTTGTGCCACAGAAATGACCGTCCGTGTCAAACACCGTGCACTGTATAGTAGTCCAGATATATATATTTATATGTATAATTATATATTAAACGAGGCTTCGAGGCACAAAATTTAATTCGAGGATATTTTGTAATCGAGTACTCGCGAATATTCGAGGAATCATTTCAGCTCTAATAAAGTCTTATAATACATGACGACACGTCAGACTCTTGTATCCGGAAATGCAACGTTAAAAGTAGTAGAAGAAGAAGAAGTGGAAAGCGGTCGGATGCTCACAGATGTGAATGAATAACAAACAAAAACACATTGCCCAAATAGGCTCCGCAGTGCCTGCCACAGCTCAACAAGTCGACCCTCCATTGCTTGGGTCCAGGTCCGCTGGGATGCCATGCTGCTCCGTCTTGTGCATTTTTTTTCTCTTCTGTATCTATGTTTGCGCATGTGTAGTGTGACATAGCCTTACGAGTGGGGACCAGGATTTCAAACAGGTTTGATTTTCATCAGATCGATCTGGAGGTGGTCGTGAGGTGTTAATCGCTTCTCGTTACCTCGTGTATACTACACAATGTAAGACGCACAATTGAGCCAAAAGTCGGCCCAACCCCCCAAATAGTCGCACGGGTGAAAAATCGTGTGAAAAAGGGCCAAAAATCGCACAGTGGATGCCCAGCTTTACTTGGTTGATTTGTTGGATCAGGTGTGTTCTTGCTTGGTTGGAATGAAAACCTGCAGCCGCAGTGACCTTTTACTGGATCAGTTTGACACCCCTGCTCTAGATAGTCAAGTAAGAACAATCTTCTCAGCTTTCGAGGACGTATGAAATTCATACAAATCACACAGAGAGTATGACATGTAGGCTGTCACAGTGAAAAAACTCTGACCTAAGTGAGACTATTTGTCCAATTTCAAGACCAAAAAATCCCACTAGACATATTCTAATCCACAATTTCCTTATGTGTCTGGATTAAGATCTTATCTGAAGAGAAAAACTAAAAATAAGGCCTGAGTTGCTTGTATAAAAAATAAAATGATCTGCCAATAAGACAAGACAAATTTAACTTGAGCAGGTACTGTATTAAACCAGTGCCTTATTTTTGCCTTCCATTTCTTAAAGTAAGATATTTATCTGGGCTAGTTAAGTAAATGTGGATTAAAAAAAAAAGGGTTTGGGATATTTTTGACTTGAAAATAGACAAAAACACAAGCATAGATCTGAGTTTTTGCAGTGCACCTTATACTCAAGATGTAAAAATACATTTAAGCAGAAAATCAGAATTTCTTCAGCACATTAGGGTGCCAGTAAACTGCTCTTTCTAATTGAGGTCACCCCCAGCACAACCCGACTGTCCTTTGCTCTCTTGATCTCAACAACAGAATATGGAGGACTGACGAGGCCACTCCGTTTAAGCACTTTGGTAAAATAAAAAACAAGACCAGGCTGCGGCCCATTTGTCCGCCTCTACCCAAGTGTCCAGCACTGACTTGTCAAATGCTCAGCTCTGTGGGACCTAGACCTCTCAAGGTCATCACGGGCCAACCATTGCTTCCTGTCTACATCAATGAGCCTTAGCCACCCATGACCCTGTCGCCAGTTCACTGCTGTTTTTCCTTGAATATTGTGGACCAGGAACACCCCACAAGATGCCCTGACCCAGTCGTATAGTCATCACACTCAAATCCTCATGCTTGCTGTATGTCCTGCTTTGGTTCCTGCTTGGAGCACAAAGTGTTCACTTGCTGCCTGACATATCCCACCAAATAACAGGTGCCAGGTAATCAGAGGTAGTTTTTAAGTTAAACGGCCTGGTCTTCTTCCTGGTAATAACTTAAAGGGACTGTGTGGAGTTTCTAAGTAATTACAAAAAAAGTCTCACTTTTAGATATATGCCTGATCGAAATACGCACTTTAAGATGAGTTTCATAGCATCAAAATAGGTTATCTATAAATGCTATTCCTTAGCTTCTCGGTCGGGTCGGACAGGGCTGGACTGGCCTGGATACTCAACTTCGAGAACAAGACAATTTAAAACAAGAGCAAATTTATATTATTCGGAAATGTCTTAGAGCACCGGGCTATAAGTAGCGATATATAGCTGGCTACAAAACTACGATACTAAGTTTTCCAAAAATTACTTGTTGTCACACATCAAAAACTACCACTACGTAACTAGAAAGAGATACATTACCTCGTCACTTTGCATCCTGTACGTTGTTGAAAAAAGACGTAAAGCAATGCAGAGCTCTGAGGAAGGTCCGAGCTGCATTCTTTAGCATCACAACAAACACAGGCTTTGGCTTGGGTCATGTCTTTTGGTGCGTTCCAGTTGTAGTCAGAAGTAGGAATTTCCTACTGGGAACTCGGTGAAACCTCGCCACCCCCGAGTTGACAATCGAAGATGGATGCCCCCAGTGTGAACAGTTATTTAGCTCCTGTAATAATCAATTTATTTGCACTTCTGACTGGGGTGTGTCGCTCTAGATCAGCTGTATACATAGTATTGATAGACTTATATTTACAAAAATGCTGCCATAGTGATGATCACATTCTTCATGTGATATTTGTGAACGCAGGGCGTGCTAACAACAGCTAACAATAGCCTGGTAGATCGGCATTACAACAGTCGTGGCGAGTGCTCATGGGTAGCAGAGTCTTTATGTCTTTGGAAACAGATTCTCCTTATAGCACCTTTAAGTTAAGGGAACTAGCATGATGCTAACTTCCTGGTAGGCCTACAAAAATACCTCTCCCTGAACTACTACATTGCTCAAATTTACAGTACTGTGACGACATGATTAAAACAGTAAAATGCAGCATACTCAGCTCCTAAAACAGCTTCTCTTTCCATTCTGAGGCTGAATTATTCAAACACCAAAGAGACATATGACTTTATGTGCCTTCTACCCTCTAAGTAAAAGTAAACTACAAAAACTGACAATAAAAGAAGAAAACAAGCCACATTTGTACCAAAATTTTGTCTTCAATCACACAAAACTCTTACTTGTGATTGACATTCCTCTTTCTCACGGTGTAAGTGATTGTAACGAGGTAAGAGAGAAGCGAGGTGTGTTTTCGCAGAGGGAGACGAAGAGAGAGCGAGGTGAGATATTTTTACTCTCTCCTTGGGGTGCTTTCGTCTTTTATCTTCCCCCCTAAATCTGTTGTTCTTCCTTTTTCCCCTTTGGATCTTTGTTTTAGCATCTCTCCATACGCAAACAAACTCTAAAACTCCAGGGGGGCAGAATCACAGAGAGTAATGAAGACGGGGGAAAGCATGGAGGAAAAACAAGTGGAGAAAGTCAGAGAGAGAAGGGAAAAACAACAGCAGCAGAGACGATTTCACTTTCTCTGGAGAGAGAGAGAGAGAGAGATTCGGCCGTCTAAAGGTTTAGAGTCCGCCTACAACTCTATCACACAGGCTCATATTTTTCTCTCCCTCCGTGTCGTTTTCAGCCCTCCTCTATCACCTCTGGCTGAGGTGAGAGACCTTCCCCGGAGAGGAATAAAGTGAGAAACGTACGGATTATGGAAAGCTCCTCACAGTGGCTCTGCAGACCGAAGCTGGAAGCACACACACTCTGAGCTCTGGGGGTCTGAAGCCAGTTCACAGCCTTTATAACATTGCAGCATGGACGTTTACTCAGTTGGTTTTGGTGTCAAAATAAGTTTTCAGAGGTTCAACATTTAAAGACACTGTAAAAGTATTCCTACAAGTGTGAGATTATACCAAGAAGATTAAACAGAAAGTGTTTTTCAGGATAACAAACCCCTTTTCATTTTACATTACTGTCTTAAACATACTTTATTTCAACCATAGAGGAGCTTTACTGTACTTAAATTGGGAGTACACATACTCAATTTTGGTCTACTACAAACGAGAACACTTTACTAGTGAAGCAACAAGTGTTATTAGTAATACTAGTAGGGCTGGACGATAATGGTAAAAACAAGAATCCTGATTATTTTAAGTGATATTGAAACCACAATTAATATGCACAATTATTCATTTATTTAAAAACTTCAGTATTAATTTAAATACAACTTTAAAGAACCAGTGAACGGCACATACAGTATTATTGATCCACATAAGTCACACACACTCGCTGTGGCTGCACGTGGAACACAGAAGCGCTATGAAGCACAGGAACTTGCATACATGGCACTCCATACTGTGGCATATTAATCGTTTTTCTTTGATTATAATGTTTTTATGATTGTCGGATGGCAAAATTGAAATCACGATCAAAATCCGATTAATTGTCCAGCCCTAATTACGAGTAGACTTAAAAATGTTCACTATTACTACTAAAAAGCCTTAGATAAAGGGGCGGGACAAAGCAAATTAAGGGTTTCCATTGGCTTTTGAAAATATTAGAACCAATCAGGACTCTGGATTTGATTATAATCCGTCCTACTTCATTTGCATTAGGTCTACTAATACTCTTAGTGAATCTTTTGGCTCCACTGATACCCAGAGGTGTGGACTCGAGTCATGTGACTTAGACTCGAATCAGACTTGAGTCACAATTTTGATGACTTTGGACTCGACTTGACAATATCATCCAAGAGTTGCAACTCGACTTGGACTTTGACATCAACGACTCGGGACTTGACTCTGTCTTTAGTCTGATGACTTGGAAATACTTTAAATTTTCAGTAAGACTGTTGAATAAAATGTGCTCCCATTCAAAGTATTCGACTAAGGGGCTGATTTTTGTCATTTCCAGCAAGATAATATTTTTCCCACAGGATCTGCCCCATTGAATGCATCTGTTAACATCCAATCAGGGTTTAGAAGAATACACAAAGAGGGTGTGGATTACACACCTGAGCGCAAGACTGCAGGAGTGCAGGAACAACCTAGAGATGCAGAACCATGTACCGAGGATAATTTCATTTGCATTCACAAACTATGATGCCAAAAACAAAAAAAACAATTGCTGTCTGCGAAACCTGCAGCGTGAGAATAACAGACGGAGAGGCGACAACGTCAAACTTTGTTCAGCACCTGAAGCTGCACAAAGAAAGGTAAGTTGGTCTGGTACCTGTTGTGAGATCCTTTTGGGTAACTTTAGCTTAGCATCTGTTATATGCAACAACGGTATATGTTCGCTTGTAAACTCGCCTTGGCTAAAAACTGAGACTGACGTTAGCTGAAAATAATTGTTAAGTTAATGCCCAGGGTGACCAAGTGTCCTGTTTTCCCATGACATGTCCTGTTTTCATGTCCTGCCCTGACTGTCCTGGTTGTTTTTCTATAAAGTGAAGAAACTGTCCTGGTTTTTATTGTTTTTTTATTTGGTCAACGGTGCTTATGACTTGGAAGGACTTGGAAATTTTAAGCCTATGACTTCAGACTTGACTTGTCTTTACCTGAGACTCAACTTGGACTTGCACGTCTTTACTTGAGACTTGACTCAAGACTTGGGTTGAAAGACTCGAAACTTACTTGAGACGTGCAATACAGTGACTTTTTCCCACCTCTGCTGGTACCACAAGTAGACTCCAAACAGTGCACTAGTACTACTAGTGAGGTATTTTGAGTTTACTAGTAGTGTGCTATAGTGAAGCAAAATTATCCACAAGTTTACAATTTGTATTACTAGTACTACTAGAATAGCTCTGAGGTTTTTACTTGTAACACTTTAAAGTCTACTAGTAGTACTAGTAACATGAAATTCTCTACTAGTAGATGACTTTACTTTGCTAGTAAGGTCTACTCACGCACCAGTGCTCCAAAAACCTTTACCAGTAAAATAATTTTTCTTCACTACTAGTACCACTTGCATATTCAAATATTTCACCAGTAGTACTAGTAGACTATTTTTAGTTTACTAGTATAACTAAAGCCAAAAGATTCACTGGTAGTGCTAGTAGACCTAATGCAAATAAAGTAGGTGAGATTACTTTATATCCAAATCCAGCACCCTGATGAGTTGGAATATTTTTGAAAGCCAATGGGAAGCCTGGATTTGCTTTTTCCCGCCCCCTGAGTAGCATATATAATAGCATGCATTGGCTGCCTGTATCTTTTAGAGTTGATTTTAAGGTTTTATTACTAGTTTTTGAATCCCTGAAAGGTCTTGCTCCTTTTTATTTATCCAATCTGCTTTTACCCTGTGAACCTAGTAGAGCCCTCAGGTGGTGGCCTTTTGACAATACCCAAAGTCAGAACATACGGTGAAGCATCATTTCAAAACTACGGCCCTCGTCTGTGGAACAGTCTATCTGAAGACCTGAGCAAACTCAAGACCTACCTTTTTAGTCTAGCTTTAAGCTGATTAAATTTATTAGAATGATTATTATGATTATTAGTATTTCATCTTATTTCTATATTCATTTTAACCCCCTTAATATGTTTTATTATTACATTTAGTTCAGATTTACTGTTTGGAATTTTCTTATTTGTTTATTGATTTTCTTTCCATTATCTTACTTCAGTGCATTTGATCTCGTTTTACCTTATTACTATTTAAAAATGCATTTTATTTTCCTATTTATTTTTCATATTTATTTTAATCTTATTTCTTATCTTATTAAGATTTTATTTTATTATTTTTTTTAATCATTATTTTAGTCTTAGCTTCAGTGTTTCCTCATTTTTTAATGAAAGATGGCGTTTCCTCAGTCCCCTTACTCTGTTTTCCGTTAGAATCTCTTCTTCATGTCTTTGTACATGTTTGCATGTATGTGGATAGCAAAGGTGGGGGTGAGGGATGGGGGTGGATGGGTTATATTTTTTTCCATTGTATTTTATTTTATTTTATTTTATTTATTTCTGTGTGAAGCACTTTGTGCTACAAAATTTTGTATGAAAAGTGCTATACAAATAAAGTTTGATTGATTGATTGTTTGAGGCTTACCAAAAGTATCAGTTGACCCAAAACAGTCTACTAGTATATTTTGTGAAATAGGTCAATCCTTACTGCAGAAATGACGCACAGTCTCAAGTTAGTCCTACATTAATGTTTTTATTTTGGGTGCTAATGACCGAGTGATCCAGTCTTGCCTCGTGTACAGAAGTAACACCCCTGCAGTGTGAAGGTCCAACCTGTGGCTCCTTACCTTCATGTTCATGTCCTCCTCTCTCTCCAACCCTATCCTTCATCCTATTTACACAAAAGCATAAAAGCCTGAAAACAACCCTTAAAAAAAACAGTTATTTATTCTACAAGGAGATGAAATTTCACATTAAAATTTTATCATGTTATTAAAAATTTACCTCTGAAAGAAATTATTTTCCAATTATAACAGACTAAAAAGAGCTTGAGGTTGTTTTTCAATATTTGTATTCCCAAAAGTTTTTTAAGTGATAAAGCAAATGAATTAATGATGTGAGGGTTAGTTTAATCAGAGGGAAACAGCAAGAGATCAAATAGATGGTTAGATTTTAGATTTTTCAGGGCATTTAGACTTCATAGATTCAGATTTATATGGATTATGCATAAATGCCTTCGTCTTTTACTACATAGGTTCACAAATAGTGATTAGATTGGATTATAGAGGCTGGATTTTCTGCTGTTTGTACAAACTGTGCAGCCACTTGACCTGTGTTTTGGCATTTATCTGTTTTACATGTTTTTCTCATGTTTTATGTATGTGTGAGATGGAGCTGACTCAGATGCCCTTGAGACCGATGAAGCTCTTAAACAGATTTTTTCAGTACGCATCGTTCAGCGGTAAAATAAGACACTTGATCCGAGCCACTGTGAAGTTTTCATCCCATTTTTGTTTCTCATCTTCACCTTCCTTTTCATCCACCAGCTGATATGCAAAAAGCCTCTCTACCCAAAATCAGAGGAAGCTTTGGGACCTCGTTTCACATCCAACTTTCTCTATTTGCCAAACATCACACAGCATTTTTACAGTGCGAGCTCGGTTAGCCAAAGAGAATGCATGAGGACACTTTTAATTTATTCCTGTGAAAGTTTTTCTGCATGAATAAATCATCTCCGCTGACTTCAAAGGAGGGAAATAAAGAAAAATAATAAATTGGTATTGCTCGCTCACAGATCTTTCTCATTGACACAACAGTGTGGCACAGTTGGAGAGTTTGATTAGTTTACTGTATGTTTATTTGCTGTTTCAAGTGACAGATGCTCTCATTAGAGGAGACACAGAGATTATTTTTTAGCATTCACTTCTGCATTTTCAAGTAGGCGTAACAAAGTTTTATTTTTCGTCATTTTTTACCCCAGGCAAAATAAAAGCTCCTCTAAAAATAAAACAATGTAACAAATATTTTCTGTTATTCATTTGGACAAATCGGACCATCTCAATTAAAGAGACAATATTTGTCCTTAGTTTAGGTTTATATATCTGATTCTAATAAATGGTGAAGTTTGATAACACTCACTAATGTTCAACAAATGAGTCCTTTAGGCTCTGTTGGAGCTTCTGCCACTTTCCCCTTCCATCCATAACTAACCTGACTCACCACACAGACCAATCAATGTTTCACCATCCAAAAAGAGTTTTTCAATAGGCAGAAACTTTTAAAAGTCTATCTGGCAGGTGATTGGACGATTGTTCAGTCAATCACATTTATGATAGGCCTGTCAGATAGTCTAGTAGGCAGGGACTTCTGCTGCCATGTAAAATACAAAAACATGAGCAGCACAAAGAACAAATTCTTACAAAATGTCAGAATTGGAGCGAAAATATCCCCCCTATTTGGAAATGCTTTCAGTGTTGCTCATTTCTCACATAATAAAGAAATAGTAGACCAGATGTGATAAAACTTCAAGTGAAACTGTTAGCATCTACGCTAATCTCCATACTAGAAACTTCCATCTTGCGTGTAGCTCCCACTTCTTGCTCTAAAGGGTTGAATGGGCCATGCTGCTTTGGGCCACTCACAGTCGTTGAAGACCATGAGCTTGGCATGACGGATCTATCCGACCTGTTTGTTGTACTTGGACTGAGCCCTGATTGGTCAATAGGTGTGCATCCCTTGCTACATTTTTTAAAGGCTTAACACAGAACAAGGAGAGGGCACATAAGTGAAATGATCTCTGATGTGGCTTCAGGAGTAGTATGTTGACAAATAATCACATTTTTGGGCCCATGATTCAAAAAATAAATTACATACTGCCGCTTTAAAGAAATAAATACATAAATGACAATCAGAGTGAAGGTGAAAAGTGACAAGGTTGTGTATTTCATGTTTTAAAACGGCATCATAGCCCGGATTTCAACTCAGTCCCATCACATCAGTGCTGCATCTTTGCTCGGACCAACAGCAAATATCCCGGCCCACAGGAAGTGTATTTTAGTATTACCATGAAGATCTTGAGAAAGTCACAACTTAACAATTGTGAATCTATTTGCCCTTTTCCATTAGCCCTACTCTACTCTACTCGACTCTACCCGGCTCTACTCTACTCGCCCTGTGCTGCTTTTCCATAAGCCCCAGTTGCCTGCCCAACAGGGTGCAGTGTTGCTGAGCGGCTCTGCGGTGACGTCATTTTGAGTGCGACACAACAATCTGTGGCTTTTTGTCACAAACCGAGTGAAAAAGGAAAGCAGAAGAAGGCTGCAGGTGGTAAGAAGAAATACCCCTTGAGAAGCACAGGAGAGTTTTGGAAGCTATACAACAGAATGAAGCCGAGGACGAGAGCAATCGAGCTGCAAAGAAAAGACATATGAGGGTAAGCTAACGGTAGCTACCACTAGCATGCTAGGTCGTCGCACTCATGACTCGTGGATGATGACATTGTCTGATCAATCATTAGCCGGCAGCTGGTGACGTCATCTTTTAGTATCGACTCTGCTCGCTTGGAACCAGAGCAGAGTAGGTACTAAAATTAGCTTGTTTTAGGAGGTACCAGGCTAGTGGAAACACACTGCAAATCAAGTAGGGCCGAGTAGAGTAGGGCCAAGGCGTGCTAGTGGAAAAGAGCCATATAAGATAACATGAAGAGCAATATGTGAACAACAGGTTCTGTTTCCTTCCTGATGTTGATTTGCTGGAGGCATAGATATCATTTCCTCTATTTCCTCTGTATTTTGAAATGACTTGGAAAATGAGTGCTGAGTGCCTGTTTTGCTGTGTTGGGTCAATCTGCTTGATGCCCATTGAAGTGTAGTTGAAGCAGTATTTTTCAACCTCTTACCAACCAGAAATGCAACAAAATCACACTCTGTAGCCTCTAACACAGACTATACAATGACAATATAGTCACTCAGTTTATTAATACTCACTCAGTGTGAAACATGGGCCTGTAGATTACAGCACAGAAACTCAACAGTGGCTGATTAATTGAAGATAATAATGAATTTGTTTGCAAAACATTTTTTAGACCAATTAAGTGAAACTGGATAACTCCTCATGATACCACTGACAATCTCTTACAGCACAGTGATTGAAAAACACTGCTCTAGTGAGCCAGCCTGGAGTTTCACACCAACCAGGTTTGGCGAATGGATCGAGGCACAGGCTGTGGAAACTGAAAGACTGACAACACTAGGAGTTACCTGCTGTGGAAAGCTATGCAGGTGGACTATGTTCAAATTAGAGTCAGTGAGCCAAAAGCAGGGGTGGGCAACTGGTGGCCCACATGCAGCCTGTCACCTCACATCAATCATTAAAAAACAAACAAAGTAGGGGTGCTGGTTTGGCGTAGTGGTTAGCAACCATGCCCTTCCCATGTACATGCTCCTGCCAGTCCAGGTTCAAATCCAGCCTATCCACCAGGCCTTACAGAAAGCCAAGCCTATCCACCGTCTCTCTCCTTTCAATAAAGGCACAAAATGGTCAAAAAATACAAAAAAAATACAAACAAAAACCCCAAAACTGGAAATATCAAGAAAACATAACAACAACTGCTAATATTTTCAGTTTTACATCCTGCACACATTAGAACAGATGATAAATAACCTTTAATTGTTGGTACATGCTTTGCATTTTACAAGTAATTAAAAAAACTTACTTTGCTATGATTGTACCTCTAAATATATTTTTTATGAGGCATAAAATATAACATAGCATTTACAAACATTAGGAAAGATCACATTTATGTGCTTTAAAACTGGTAAGACATTATTTTTTATTGCATTTAAAAGAAGCTTAAATTGACTTTGGTTATTTGTCATGCTCATTAAATCACAAATTTGAGTCTAAATATATTAATGTTGTTTTAATGGCTTTTAAAAGCTTTATATTTTCAATTCTTGCTTATTTCTTAAAAAAATAGAAGGTCCTGTTGGTCATCAAAGTTGCCCTGCCTTAGCAAAAAGTCATGCCCTGCCTTCTGAGACGCTCCCATCCTGTGAGGAAGAACTCTACGAGGATTTGTCTGAAAGGAAAACTCTGGGAAAGAAATTTGTGGTGTGATTTGGCTCCAGGTTGATATAATCTCCTACCTGATCCGATGACTTCCTCTATTTTGACACAGGAGGGGTCGATTTCCTTGGCAAACTCCCTCACAGCCTCATTGGGGTCCTCGTAGGTGAAGGGGTCGATGTAGATCTTGACTCCCGGTGAATTATGACCTTCTGACAGCGTGGGGAAGGTGACAGTTGGTGTCGGCCCGCTGAACATGTCCGGCCTGAGAGCCACCTCTGAGGAGTAATTTAGACAGAGCGTGCAGTTAAAGGTTAAGGTGGAGCACTCGGAGCTGGAGCTTATTTAAAGTCTCACGCTGGCCTCACCTCCTCCTGCGTTGTACTGCTGCAGCTTGTCTCCGTACACGCTCTCCTTCAGCTGCCTCCTCCTGCACACAGACACAGATTTTGGAGCAGACTCTAAAGTTACACAAAAGTTAGAAATGCTAATTGGCTGTCTTCTCTTCAGCTGAGTTGAGCAAAAATAAATATTCCTCCTGAGTGTCAAAAAAATCTGTTTGAGAGACGGTTGAAAAAAAAAAGCCTTTCAGGATCTCATTAGTCCTGGATGACTTGTTTCTGCTCTGTGTCGTCAGCTTTGTTCCTGCATTTCAACTCAGAATAAAGGACAGAAATTCACTCAGAAATATTTTGACTGATCGTCGATAGAAACGCTCGATACTTCTTACGAGAGAGAAGGCTGTGGCTGCTATTTTTAGCTGGTCATAGGGTCTCAGAAAGTGTCCCCAGAGTTCTGATCTACTTTGAAACCATTCTCTGGAACGAATCTGTCGCAAAGCTTTATCATTCCCAGGGTTTGAAATGTACTTTTTTAAGTCCCAGAATGTTCCTATCTGCCACTGGTATCTGGCTATAGAAGTGTAAAATCGGATTTGTAACCTAAAACCTCTTCTGCACTTTAATTTTAAACAGTTTTTCAGAGATAAAGATGAACCTAAAATCCACAAATCTTCAACAAAAGCATGAGTAGGCACTTCTTACATTCAAAACTGTCAATTTATCAACACCTAAATGAATTAAGAACTGAAATAGTAAAGTTTATAACGCTGTCAAATGGTTGGGGTTTTTTTGCAGTTGAGCACTAGTAAAAATAAATGCTAATGAAACAACTGCCTAACTTTCCGGCCAGTTATGGATGCTAGCAGATACATAGCAGTCGATGGTGCCACCGAAAGTCTTATGATTACCCCACTTTTAGAGTAAAGTGACCAGATGGAGAAAGAGTCCTTACAGTGCTGGACTCTTTTAAACAAAGCTCCTGTATTTGGAACTGTTTCATGATGTGACGTATCCTTCCGCCAGCA
The DNA here is from genome assembly GCA_036419115.1 of Scarus forsteni. Classification (NCBI taxonomy): domain Eukaryota; kingdom Metazoa; phylum Chordata; class Actinopteri; order Labriformes; family Labridae; genus Scarus; species Scarus forsteni. The sequence goes on from JAZDUH010000136.1 coordinate 48,361,273, forward strand.
ACGTGCTTTCATCAACTATTCAAGATGTCAATCTGCACAAGAATCAACAAACACTAACTTCGCTAAAACTAAACTAAACATGAGCCATTTAGACTCGAGTGATGAAGATATACCTGTAATCAGGGTACAAGAGGATATCTTTATGAACTGGAGCTCACAGAGGAAGAAAAGTCACAGGTAGAAAGGTCAGAAAAGTCCAGGAGAAGTGTTGGTACAAAGTCCTACTTGGAACTGCTGTAAGCCCCGAGGATGTGGTCTCACAGTTCTTACGTCCCCACCACCAGGTAACTTGCGATCTGTCTTGTTCTCAAAGTTTCCACAACAGCTTGTCCCATGGCGCTTTCTAGTGTTGTGCTCAAGACCACACTATACAAGACCAAGACAAGACCAAGACTTTTGGGAGTCGAGATCAAGACCAAGACAAGCCGAGACCGAGACAAGGCCAAGACCATCAAAACCAATTTTAAAAACCATGACAAGTTGAACAGTTAAGTGGGGTGTTCTTCAATCACAACACTGGGAAGGTTGTAGTCATCACAGGGTGAAATAACACATGAATTGAAGCTTTTGTTGTTTTGCCAAGTGTTCCTCCTTATTCACATTAATGAAGTCGAAGAACAGCAGATCAGTGCTGGTCTTGATCGGTCTTGACGGAAAATCCTGAGCCGAGACCGAGACAAGACCAAGACCTTCAAAATGTGGTCTTGAGACCGGTCTCGGGTAACATAACACTAGCACTTTCTACCCATGTCTCCATTCACTAATTTAAAATTTGATGCCTGCACCCTCATACCATCATCACCTTTGCTATGGTAACAGTCTGGATGGTCCTTTTCCTCTTTAGCCCGGAGGACACCACGTCCATGATGTCCAAAAACAGTCTGAAATGAGGACTCAGACCACAGCAGACTTTTCCACTTCACCTCAGTCCATCTCAGATGAGCTCGTCCCAGAGAAGCCAGCTGTGTTTCTGGGTGTTGTTGATATTTGTCTTTGTCTTTGCACGGTAGAGTTGGACCTTGACCTTGTAGATGTAGAGATGAACTCTGTAAACTGACAATGGTTTTCTGAAGAGTTCCTGAGCCCACGTGCTGATATCCTTTACTGAATGAGGCTGCTTTATAATGCAGTGCTGCCTGAAGGAACAAAGGTCATGGGCATACAATGTTGGTTTCAGCCTTGCAGCTTACATGTAGCGATTTCTCTGGATTCTCTGAATCTCTGGATTATATTATGGACTGTAGATGGTGAAATCCCTAAATTCTATGTATTAATATGTTGAGAAACATAAACTGTTAGACTAACCTCAAGCTTTTGAGCCTTTCTGACCTTGTTGCTTCTTCGTACTAAATCAAAACACTCGCCTGTTTGCAATTAAGCTGTTCAACTTGAATGTATCAAACAGGTGTTTGAGCAATCTTCAACTTTCTCAGTCTTTCGTTGCTCCCGTCCAAGCTTTTTTGGAGCATGTTGCAGGCATCAAATTCAAAATGAGTTCATGAAGAACCAACATTTAAAATCTTGTCTTTCCATTCAGCTGGATATAAGTGGTAAAAGGCTTGCAAATCATTGCTTTCTGTTTTTATTTGTTCGCCGCAATGTCTCAATTTAATTGGAATTTGGGTTTGTAAATGTCCTGGTGTGCACACAGTCTAATTTTGAGAAAATAATTCAAAAATGTAACAAACTGGTTCACATTTCAGACCAGAGCAAACAAACTCTGAGTGTTAAAATGTCCTTGGATGGAGTATTCATGCACAAAAGTGTGTTTAAATGGGATTGGTTGTTACCTGGAGCAGATGATGGCTATGGCAACCAGTGACACGATGCACACCCCAGCCACTAAAGATCCAGCTATCAGGGAGAGCTGCTGTCCCAGCTCTGACTTATACTCATCTGCAGAAACAAGAACACAAAAATCAGACACACTCACAGGAAGAGGTTTTATTTTTAGTATTGCTTGAGGGTTATTCAGAGTTTTCACATTCCAAAGGCGACGAAAAAAAAAAACACACCTGACAGTTTCTCTCCCGGTTCCTCAAACATATAAATATAATTCATCACTCTTACTCAACACGACCGGGAGCACATACATATTCAGCACTTTCAAGACACTTAAGCTGAGTTTAATTACTTCACAGTCAGATTTTTAAGCTTCAAACTCCCTCTTAGTCCTGAACCCTCCATCAAACATCTCCACCTCCACTCTCACACACCTCCACTCTCCCACACACTTACCGTCAGTGAGTGTTTGGAAGAGCATGTCTTTGCTGTAGGCTCCAAATCCGGCCACAGTGCGGGCCCTCACCTGCACCACGTAGCCGGTCCCTGGTTTCAGACCCTCGAGGACGACATTTGGGGTTTCGCTCTGGACCACTGAGCTATTCTCCAACGATGACTGGGTCTGAGGGGGAGGGAGGAAAAAAGAATCAGACGGATTGATATGTTTGAGAGGGACCCCAGACGGACTCCGATATGTCTTCAGTCACAGCCTGAGAGAGACTAAATTTAGCACTCGGCTCTGGCCTTCAGCTCAGACAGGATTGATTGTTCCAAAGATCCGGTCCAAACTGAGACGTTCAACATTCAGACAGCACAGACACACTGGCAGGACCAAACAGAGAAATCTTGGTTTGGATTAATTTGGAGCTTTTGTCATGTTGAGCTTGTTCCTGCATTTTTATTATTTTAAGCCAACAAAGAGGCTGTTAGCTATCAGGGTTTAGAGTGGCTTTACTATCACAGTGGCAAGGCGCACATACTGAAGGACAAGAGGGGCTCCCACTTTCTGCCACTTTGGTGTTGTTTGATGAAATATAATACCGCCCAGACATGGTGTCAACATCAGAGTCATTCACTCAACTCTTAAAAGTATGTGCATTTCTGTTTGTGGAGTCAAACTCTGGAACAGACTGGATGTCCCTTTAAAAATGTGCAGTAACGTGCAAATATTCAAATTACACGATGGAAAAGTACTACTAAACTCAAACAGGTAATTTAGTAATAACATAGCCTTGGACCAGAAGATTGCTATTAACATACATAGGTAATTATAGTACATGACTTAAAATGTAGTTTAGAACAGATATACTATGGGGAAACTTTCTATGTATATAGCATATATAGTATCTAGTATATAGCATTATGATACGAATAATTATGAATACTGTTGACATTAAAAATGGTTTGATTACATAAACACTGTATACATAACACGTGGATTTCTATTATATGGACACATAATTTATACTGATTTCTCTAAGTGCTTACTGATTATTAGGATGTTTTTGTTTGTTGTCATGGTGATTCATATGAAGAAGGGGGCTATTACCCATGAATTTACATTGTTTCCATGAATAATGACAGTGGGTATTGAGTTATAATTCAGTATTGTATCTGTTTTGTAAGGAAGGGGCAGGACTAGATAAGCTTTTTGCTTCTTTCTGTTCCTTCTCAAAGTGGTTGCTGTGCGTGTGTCGGTACCCACATGCTTAATTTGTTGGTGTACAGTAACAGTACAGTTTGGTTTTCATATTACTTGTTTGTATTTGGTTGTTGTTGTTTGTTATCTCTTTATTTCCTTTAGTGTTCTTTTTAAGTTTGAGATAAATAAATAAATAAAATAAAAAATAAACAAATAAAATAATGATGCAAGTGGTCCTAGCAAAGCCTACTGTCCCCTTGGCAGACCGGATTGACCCTCTATATATGCCTTGCCCCTTTTTGTTTTTGTTTGTTCCTGTCGTCTCTGGCTCTCGTCTTGTAGGCCGCCTGGGATCCTTGGTGTAGGCCGCATGCTACTTTGGACTTATGGGGCCTCAATAACTACAATTATAATTAGGTGGTCATTAGTTAACTCCCATTCCATTTTGATTACAGTTCCTGATATTAAAGGGACAGTTCAGTTTTTTTGAAGTGGGGTTGTATGAGCTCCATATGGCCACTAAGTCCATTAGATACAGTAGAAAGATCTCTCCTCTCCCTCAGTAAGTCACAGTCTGTAAGAGTCTGTGATGAAGAAATAGTTGCTAACAGGAAAGTACCGTATCAAATACAAAGGGTATTTTCTCCGCCTACAAGAACTCAAATAGAAAAGTAATACCATAGTTTAAGAGTACTCTACATATGAGTGTTTTTAAGTGCATTAACATTTCGGAAATATAAAGTTTATCCGGACCTAGCTAACTCGTGTCATGTATTCCTCCGCGCAGCGCTGCTGTGAGCTGCTGTGAGCTGCTGAATCATTCCGCCTCACTCAGCTGATAAAAACATACAAACTAGCGGCTTCAGATGCTGGTCGTAGCCTCGTGTAACTTTTATCAAGTATCGTAACTCTTTTGTTTTTTACCTAAGCGGTGTGAGGAAGAGACAATGAAGGAAATTAAAAAAGGGATGATTAAGACAGCGCTGACGAAGTTCCATTCACTTTGGAGTCAATGAATGAAACTTTATTTAACCAGGAGAGCCTCATTGAGATTGAAAATCTCATTTGCAAGAGTGTTGCTGGCCATTTGCAAGAGTGTTGCTGGCCAAGACGGGCAGCAGCACAATTACAAGGTTGCAAACATAAAACAGACACAGATATAGATACAGACATTCAAACAGTTAATTCAAAGTCACAGAGCAGCAAGTTAATCAGTCAAAGCATCTACAACCTGCTTCATCCTCCTCTAAAGCCTTTAATCTGAATTTTAAAAGATTTAAAGAGACCAGCTCTCCAAGGCACAGTTTTTCTTGAAGCAGATTCCAGTCTGCAGGAGCAGCGTATCGGAAACTTTTACCCATTTCAAGACGAACTTCGGGTACAGAGAGTAAAAGTTGATTTTGTGACTGAGTCACAGAACGAAGGCTGTAACTCCCAGAAGTTCTTACATGAATATAGTTATTCAAGTATGATGGCAGTAGTCCAAGTATAGCCTTATAAATCAGGATGTGCCAATGATTCAGTCTCCGAATGGTCGAAGAGGACCATCCAACTCACTCATACAGAGTACAATGATGAGTTAGAGCCTTAAGATTTGTTATGAACCTTAAAGCTCCGTGATACACAGTATCCAATGATTTAAGGCACTGAGAAGAAGCATGCAGATATAAAACATCACCATAATCAATCAGCGGCAAGAAAGTAGCAGCAGAAGCAAGTCGCTTCTTTACAAGCTGCTCAATATGAAGCTTAAAAGACAGAGAGTCATCGAAAAACCAAGGTATTTATAGGAAGACACAGACTCAATCAAATCACCCTGAGCTGTGACGATAGATGGGAGGTTCTGTGACCCCTTTTTTTAGTTTGTGAACATCATCAGCTTAGTTTTGTCAGAATTCAAAACCAACTTTAGCTCCCTCAGGTTGTCTTGTACAATATCAAAGGCCTCCTGCAGAAGGCAAAGGGCTTGATTCTGCGAGGGGGCTGAGCAATACAGAACAGTATCATCTGCATATAAATGAAAATTAGCAGTGGGAACATTGTAACAGATACTGTTAATGTACAGGGAAAATAAAAGTGGTCCCAAGACTGAGCCCTGTGGTACTCCGCTTTGTACATGAAGATATCCAGAGGACAAGCCATCAGCTTGCACAAGAGGATACCTGTATGAACCGGAGTTATTAGAAGAAGAGCTGCTGAAGATGGAGACCGAACAGACCAAAAGGAATACAGAGGAAACATCCATGGTCACTGGACATCAAGAAAGAGTCGGAAATAAACAGTAGGGCAAATGTAAGAACTAGCCAGAGGAAACGGGTGATACAGACGGCGGTATTACTCATCAAACAGACTTCCCCGCTCTTCTGAATCCTGGAGTTTTGTGGACATTCTTCAATTTCTCAAAGATAAACTGGACAAACGTCCCAAACCTGAAGGACCTAAAGACAGTTTCTGCTCAAAGTAAGTAATAACGGTATGTCAGAAACAAACAAGCAGCAAAGCAAAGAAAACTTCTTATTGAAAAAAATCTAGTGGGGCACAGGCCATATGTTATTATTGCAGCGGGGCAATAATCAGTGTTTAAGACTTCAGCCCCCTTAAAAATGGTCCAAAAGATGACAAAAGGGCATAATAACAAAATCTTCTTTACTCACGTTTTATGCATTTATGTCTGCAACAAGGCTGTCCATGTGTTTGTCTGTACAGGTCTGTTGATCACAATTATAAAAACTGACCTTTTACCACAATTCCACATTATGGAAAAGTAAAAGGGTGTAAGTGTCAGTGTAAGAAAACAGGATGAGTCCTGCTTCCCTTTGAAGAACTTCAAGAAGAAAAAGGCAAAGTTGAAAAAGTATGTTGGAGTAAAATATTAAGAACGAGTAAAAATTTTAAGAACAAAGTGGATTGATCAAAAAATCATGTTGAAATATTAAAACTTCAAGGGTAAAGTCCACTTTCATTTTCAACACAAGTCAAAAGATGTTACCTGTAACCATGACATTTCATTGCATTTATAATTATCCTAACTTTGTTCTTGATGTTTTGATTTTATCTCTTTTATGATTAATTTAAACTTGTCTGAATTTATTTTATGGATAGAAAGAGAAAGTGAGGAGAGTCAGAGAGAGGGTAGAGGATGCAGCAAAAGCCTCTGGTGTACATTTCTGAAAAAACAAAAATATTTCAAAAAGGAAACACATTTCAGTCGCATTTCTTTCCAAAATTGTTCATCCACTGTGACTGCTGCACATCACACATTAGTCTTCAGCCTCTCAATCATGCCGTCTTTCTCTATTTACACTTTTCCACCTTAAAGGTTTGAATCATTTACATAAGCAAAGAGTCGCTGTGGTGTCTGGTTCTTGAGAATAAATGTGGTTTAATCCGTCTGTGCTGAGACTGTGAAGAAAAAAGCCATCTCTGGTGCAAAGCACAGCAGAAAAAAACGTTTTCAAAAACAAGTTATTTTTCAGAAATATTGCCCCACTTACGCAGAATAATCCTCCCAGACCTCGCTGTGAACCCGTTTTATTGGAGCTTCCTTTTATAGAGAGGAAGTCATTTTAAGGTGGTTTAAAGGATGGGGCTGGATAAAAAGCACCTTTCAGAGGATTCAAAAAGTAGTTTAAAATTTTTCATTTTAATTGTTGAATTTGGTGGGCTTTCTTAGCACATTAAATGAAACACTTGCAACGTGAGGAACTTCTACCAGAGATGTTTTTTGGATTTTAGGTGAACTGACTTGGTTTAATTAAGTTTGAACTATGTTTGACTTCATTATCTGTTTATACTAATGCATATAATCAGAAAATCATGCACAATATCAGCAAAAATAAGACCTCCACCTGCAGTCAGGACAATTTTGAGTCCTTTCAAACTAAGTTAAGTTTCTTTTTTGTTTATTTTGGTGATTCACCATTACACAGGAGTCAAAGAACTTATGCTAGAATTAATTATTTCTGTCATTTATCCTTAACAATACCTCCTAATCCCCCACTGGAGATGTACAGACTAAGGAGGGACAACGCACCTGAAAAAATGAATTTAACTGATCTTAATATTCTCATGGAAACTAGGAATTAACCTTGCAGAGCGGCTGGATCCACATGATTCAATGTCTGTATTCAGGCGGATCCATCTTGCCAAGCTACCATATCTAACGACTGAGAACAGCCCAAAGCGGCACAGCCCAATCTTTTAGAGCAGGAAGAGGATGCTACAAGCACCAGCATAAAGATTAGCATTGATGCTAATAGCTTCAGAAGCAGTATTGACAGATCTTGGCTGCATTTCTTTATTAACTGAAAAAAAAAAAATATTGACACAACAGTTTGTTTTAGAGGTGACTCATGTTCTGTAGCCAATTAGCACCCATCAACTACATTATCTAATTGGCTTGTTATAAATATGATTGACGGATCAATGGTCCAATCACCTGGAGGATATGCTTCTGAGAGGTTCTGCCCTACTTAAACATTATCTTTGAGCTCTCCCTTGGATGGACTTGTGAAATATATAGCATGATTTAATAGTGTGTCAGGTTTCTTGTATGCTGAGGTTGGTCAAATACTAGGGTGACCATATGTCCTCTTTTGCCTGGACAAGTCCTGCTTTTGGTCATAAAATTATGTCCGGGTAGATTTTGTAAAATTCCCTCTATAGTCCGGGTTTTACTCAGCTTGTTCTACGGAGCTGTCACACAGCTGAAAAAAACTTCCATAACTTCCTGAGTAAACATGTTGTCTAAATAGTTGCAGTGGTTCCTGAAAGCTGGAGCTTTCCAGTGATATATGGTCATTACGGTAAAGGCTTTGTCTGTGGGGGTGGTATGGGAAGTGAGCTGACTGAGCCGGAGAGCAGAGAGAAGATTTCAGAAACAAACATGCGAGTCATTAATCAGTAGTTTATCAGTATTTTCTGTGTAAATAATGTAAAAAATGTTTGCCGTATTTTCACCTTGTTCTTTTGCATCATAGTTTATGTTTTAATGGATTTCAAATGTAGTTAAATAACATAATTATATAAATAATAAGAAAAATAATAATATCAAGTAGGTTAAGTGTTGGTTTTGTATGCTCAAAAGTACATGTTCATTTGGGATTTTTTATAAAGAGGAACCTCTTAAAAATTAAAATCTCTTTTTTTCTTTTCCTGTCATTACACATTGTTTTAAGCACTTACTACTTTATAATGACAAATAACTGCTAGAATGTTTCATTCTAACCTGAAAAATGTGCAAAAAATGTTTTCAAAGGGCATTTTCTGTCACATTTATTGACAAAAAAGGGAAAAGACCAGGTGCAAATTCATATTCATAGTAGTATAAGGGTCAATATTTATAACAAACTGATGCACTGGTAGGGATGGGTACCGAATTCGGTACTTTAAGAGGTACCGACCAAATCTGTAGGTACTACCGAGTACCGATTCACGCAAAATCAAATGGTGCCGTGTTTAGGTACCTCAACGCAATCTTGTGACTGTGAGTGAGTGGAAGAAGCAGGCATACTATTGGGTTAAGTAGGTGAATTTACATACCGGACTTGAACGCAGCACAGCAATAGCGTAATGACGTCAGCAGCCGCCGGCTCAGTTAACAAAGCAAGCATGGCTGAGAGAAATTGCTCAAAAGTATGGCTCTACTTTATTAAATGTGATGCAGATTATGCTCGCTGCAATATTTGTGACGGCAAGTGTAAGGCCAGCGGCAGAAATACGGCAGGAAGCACCTGGTGACGCACAAAATTTTCCTTAAAGCTGAAGAGTGCACAATTTTTGATAGCCTCAGATCTACGACCACAAAGGATTCATTCGTCACTGTTAACACGCCTGTGTGCAATGGAGATTAGTCGTCTGCAGCCAGAAACACAGGAAAAGAAATGGCTTTAACATTTGGTGATGGCAACAAATGCGACAAGGAAGATGCCTGGTGTTTAAGATGGCATTAGCTTGGCATTTTAATGTGCGTCAGTCATCATTATCAGGTCGGTTCCTCGTACTTTGTAACGTTAATGTAAATGCTTTTTTTATTTACAGCTCTGTCGGACCCATTGTTAAACTGCCCTAAAGTTAAAGTGAGGGCTGCAGTTAATTTATTAAGTTGTGGTTCATTTTAGTTACTGGTTTTCATGTTGAAGACATTTTTGGAACAACTACAATGTTACAATACAAACAGATGAATGTTGTTTTGATATATATCTGTCAAATTTTATATATTGAGAAATTAATTTACATTGAAAACATTTGAGATCTTAATATTAAACAAATTAATATTCATTACCCCATAAACACACACAAAAGTGCCGAAAATTGGTACCACTGAGTACCGATACCGATTCCCAGGTACCGGGCATCAGCATGGTATCGGTTCAAATGTGAAAAGTACCCATCCCTATGCACTGGACCACTGGCATTATTCCAATGTTAAGATGTTGAGGGTCCTTTTTGGGTTTTCACAATATTGTCACCATTACAAATATCCACATTTCATGAATCACAGCACTAACAACATTTAGATTTAACCTGCTTTATGAGAGTGATGAAAGAAAAATGAAAAATGAAAGTTTTGGCACATTTAACTCACAAATAAATGCCCTCCAACAATCTTACCCCACCACGGAGAACAAACTAGTATTCTCACTCCTTCTAAATGCTGGTCTTTCATTTTGATCGTTGTTTCTCTTATGTGAAAATAAGTCTTTATGTGCTTGTTATCACTGATAAACAGAAGCTTTTGTTGATGGGTGACCCTGCTGGTCTGCTGAGCCTGACATGTGAATGTTGTGATTGCGATAATACTGTCGACTTTAAGCCTTGGTAGCTGTAAACTGAATTTCCCGTTTGTGATAAATTAAGTTGTCTGAATCTGATATTTTAGTTAACAAGACCACTTCATCTTATTAGGGATTTTTCTTTAATTTGCTAGACCGGCCTTCAATAAGTTAATATTTTATTGAATAATTTTAACACCAAAACGGTTTTTCTCTTCTTACATTCTAGTTATATTAATCACTTTTTTTCTGAGTCCTCCCCTCCCCCCTCCGACACCCTTCTCCTCCACCTTCAATCTCCATCTGTTCAGCTCCTCTGTCTCCTCTCATAGCCCACAGCCATCACTCATTCTCCAGCTCCGTCTTTAGATTCAGTCAAATTATCCTCTCATTCCCTCGCTCTCTGACGTCGATCTTTCTCTCAAACCGTCTTCGCCTATCTTTCATATTCCATCTTCTTAAAAAAAAACAAATTGGCAGTTCAGTCTAAGAACTTGGCTCCTGCAGAGACATGTCCACTGGGAGCATTTAGCCCCTCTCACCACCTCGTCCTTCTTCTTCTTCTGAGGAGAATTAGCGGCAGCAATATCTGGTCAATCTCATGAAGCCATCGCTCCAACCTCCACCCTGCCCTCCCCTCCACGCCTCCCCCCCGTCCTGCGCTTCTCTCGCTCACGTTTCTGACAGATAAAAAGGTTTCACTGTGAAAAATCGAAAAGGTCCAGAGGGAAGGATAGATATGGTGTTGAGATGGTGTGAAGGGTGGGGGCAGGGAGGCATGCTGTGAGGATGAAGGAAAAAATGATGGTGAGGAGGAGGAGGAGTTCAGGAGAGGGAGAACAGAGGGGGTCAGGAGGAGGACATGGACATGAATAATAAGGGTTAAAAATGATTTAGCTTTTATTACAAACATTATTCTTCATAAATAGGTATTTTTCTCTTTAATGGACCTAAACAGTTTCTCCTGCTGCTTTAAGCTTGATTTATTGCAGCCAGCATGATCAATCACGATGACTTATCTATGTTTGTAATAATTCTGTGAATATAGAAATAGAAGTGTAGCCGACACAGATGGAAGAATTGGAAATGCCTGATATATTCCTGAAATGCAGGTCCATCTATTGGCAGGTTTCATCCGATAGCATCATGTAAAACTTCATATTTAAAGCTACTTTGCTTTGAGTTAGTTATTCGTCCTAATCACCAGGGCAATGCTAACATTTGTCAGGCGACATAAAGACTCTGCTTCCCATGAGCACACGCGGCAGTCTGTTGTAAAGACGTGACCCAAGCCAAAGCGTGCGTCTGTTGTGATGCTAATGAATGCAGCTCGGACCTTCCTCAGAACTCTGCATTGCTTTACAACTTCTTTTTTCAACAACGTAAAGGATGCAAAGCCACGAGGTAATGTATCTCTTTCTAGTTACGTAGCGGTACTTACAGCCCGGTGCCCGAAGACGTGTCCGAATAATATACATTTGCTCTAGTTTTAATCGTCTTGTTCCTGAAGTTGAGTATCCAGGCCAGTCCAGCCCTGTCCGACCCGACCGAGAAGCTAAGGAATAGCATTTATAGATAACCAATTTGATGCTATAAAACTCATCTAAAGTGTGTATTTGGACTTTTGTAATTACTCAAAAACTCCTCATAGCATCTTAAAGGAAACGTCATACCTCACCAGTACAATGTTTCTCTCAATTTAAAGGGATATGCCAAAATTATTTTGTTTACATGTCTTGCCTCACTCCTGAGTCCATGACAAGCAGATAGCCACCATTCTTTCAACTGTACATGCAGTAACAATAAAGAGATAGGCAGAGCTTACCCACAGCTAATTAGCATAGTTGAAACACTGGCAGTCAGTGGGTAGTGTTAGCCTACCTCTTCCTACAGTCATCAAAAGTTCTGTGTTCTTGTTGTGACTCATTTTCTTCACTACATTATGTTTTGTTACCTATTTCTAGACTAAGATAAGCACATTATTTAAGGAGATATGCCTTGTTTTGTTGAACTACTTACAAGCACGTCCACGGTGGTTTGTTCATGCGCCCTGTGGTTTAGTTTTGTATGCATTTCTTTAAAAAGTTACATAAGTACTAATCTTAGTCTAAAAATAGATAATGCAACATGACACGGTAAAAAAACATGTCTCAACAAGCACACAGGACTGCTTAGAGTTGCGAAAGAGTTTATCTGATGACTGTTGGCAGAGGTAGGCTAATGCTACTCATTGACTCCCAGTGTTTGAGCTAAGCTATTTATTGTTACTGCATACACAGTCAAAAGAATGGAGTCTATCTGCTTGTCACGGACTGAGGAGTGAGGAAAGACTCTCCTGGCACTCAGGCTTCCTCCCACAGACCACCAAACATGCTTGTTAGGTTTATCGTAACTCTAAATTGTCATTTGGCAAAAATATAAAAGATCTCCAGTTTTGTTGTAGTTATGTATTTGGGCCAAATGATTTAGACCTTTTCTAGGAATCTGAGGTGAATTTATTGAGATAATATTTTATTCATCTAAAAAAAACAGTATTTCTGTTTTAAAATAGCAATTTAAAATGTAAAGTAAAATGGTTTTCAATACTTGATTTCATGTTAGTTTAAAATTAGTATACAGTAACATTTTTTTTTTTTTTTAAGTTATTTTTTCGGGCTTTTTATGGCCTTTATTGTAGGACAGCTGAAAAACAACAGGAAAGCGGGTGAAGAGAGGGGGATGACATACAGCAAAGGGCTGTGGCTGGGATTTGAACCTGCAGCCGCTGCTGGGGTTTGGCAGCCCCCGTACATAGGGCGGACGCTCTACCAACTGAGCTAATGTCCGCCCCGCAGTAACAATTTTGAAAGAAATACATGTTTCAAGTTTGAAATGAATCAGTGTACTATAATTCAGGCTAAGACACACGGAAACATCTGTTTAAGTGAAAACTAAATGGTTCTAAAATGTAGAATTATGTTTGTGTTAAGCTAATGTTCAATTAAATGTGCTTTTGCTTGTTTGAAAATGCTGAATTTATTTACATTAATTTATTGTTTTTTATGTAGATTTTTACCACCTTTACTTCCTGTTAACTGGTTCAAATAAAAAGCAACAAGTGAAATCCAGCAGTCTGGTTTAGTCCTTCATTTAACAAGTGTATGAAACCAAGTCGATGTGAAAGCACATGAAAAAGGGCGAGTGAGTTAATGGCTGCCTTTTGCGTATGTGGCCCTGTGATTGGCTGGTAACTGGTCTAGGGTGTACCCTGCCTCTCATCCAATTTGGGATTGGAACTGATAAGATTTTATTGACACTAATCCTATTAACGACCCTGCTAATTGATCCAATGCATTAACGATTGCCTTATGATTCCTGCAGACTTTTGTGTGGACAAATATTGGCCTGTAGATTTTCAGTGTCAACAATGTCAAACACGTCACAGCATAGATAACTGCTTCTGCAAGTTGCTGGTGTTTCCACTCACTTAAGGTTGTGCAGTAGGCGCCTTTTGTAAAAAATTAAGACACAATTCTGACATTTCTGAATCCTGTAGGAGGAATTGATAAGGGAACTGATGAGCAAAAAGACTTGTGATATTGACTCTTTGATGGAGCTGTTAACGATTCTCAACTGGAACTGGTTTTTGCTTCCCATCCCTACATCCAATGTCAGCTGGGATAGGCTCAAGTCCCGGAGACCCCTTATGGAATAAATAATGGATGGATGGATGGATGGATGGATGGATCAAGCAGTTTTCCACACTCTCACTATCCTACGTAGACATGACATAAAATAGTGCGATATTGCAGAGTTAAAAAGCTTTTGAGTCAGGCTGCAGTTTGGATTCAGAGGTGTGTTAAGGGGGGTTGATGTGCCGCAGTAGAAAGGTTAGAGGGGCAGCCCACCTGGGAGGGTCTGGCAGGCAGAGATAAGTACAGGGTAGAAATCCAGCCTCCCTGTGCCACATCAAATTAACTACATTAAACCTCATTATCTACAGCGTGGCTATGAGGAAGGAGGGGGTTCTGATGGGGGTATGGTCCAGCTGCGTGCTCCGACTAACCTGTCCTCTCTGTCTCCAGGATTATCAAACTTTCCCTGAGGACGTCTCCACTTTAAGCTAAAATTAGCCCCTTTATGTGTCCACACTCTATGATACAGCCTTTCTTCCTTATTAAGATTTGAATCAGAACAAGAAGAAAGAATGAAAAGATCAGACTGTCTGCTTTGATTCCGGCTCTTAATTGGCTTCCATGTTAAATAATGGTAAAGCAAAGGCAGAAGCAAATAAGACAGACTTAAAGTGAATCCTCTGCTCTGATTCTGACAGAGTAAGGGTTTTATCTGAGGCTGTCAGACTGCTGCTTCACTGTCACCCAGCGCTTTGCTCCTCACCCTCCTAAACTCACTGTAATTGACTCTTCCAAAAGAACTATCTCAACTTTCACATATTCTATTTCTGCTGTTCTGCATAACCGGGGACATTATTTAAACCACAACCTCCTCGGTTCTATACATATTCGGCAGGTTTTTGTATATATGTGCTTGGAATAAAATGTTACCAAGCAACATCCAAATGATGTTCATGGTTAGAGAGGGAGCATACAACTTAAAGGTGCTATGAGGAGAATCTAGTTCCGGCGACATAAAGACTCTGCTATCCATGAGCACGCACAGCGACTGTCGCAATGCTGCGTTCCAGTAACCTCTGAACTGGGAGTGACATCATCTCTGACTTATCAGCGTTCCAGTTAAAGTTTGGAAAAAAACATGCCAATCTACCAGGCTATTGTTAGCTGTTGTTAGCACGCCCTGCATTCTTGTATGAAGAATGTGATTATTACTATGGCAGCATTTTTGTAAATATAAGTCTAACAATACTATGTATACAGCTGATCTAGAGCGACACACCCCAGTCAGAAGTGCAAATAAATTGATTATTACAGGAGCTAAATAACTGTTCACACTGGGGGCATCCATCTTCGATTGTCAACTCGGGGGTGGCGAGGTTTCACCTAGCAGCCCGGTGCTCTAAGACGTGTCCGAATAATATAAATTTGCTCTAGTTTTAATTGTCTTGTTCTCGAAGTTGAGTATCCAGGCCAGTCCAGCCCTGTCCGACCCGACCACTTAGCTAAGGAATAGCATTGATAGATAACCTATTTTGATTCTATAAAACTCATCTTAAAGTGTGTATTTCCATCAGGCATATATCTAAAAGTGAGACTTTTTTTATATAATAATAATATAATATATAATAATATAATTTTTATAATTTATATGACAGTGTGTGTGTGTGTGTGTGGGGGGGGCACTTTGCACTTTATCACAGTGTGCCATTTTTTCCCATTACACATACTGTTTTTTTATGCATGTGCTTGCTTGAGACACATAAAAGAAGAAGAGATTAGATTCTGGTTTGATTCATATCTGGATGCGGGTCGGTCTGATATCCCTCCCAACTTTTTTTTTTTTTTTTTTTTTTTTAAATTTTTTTTTTAAATTTTTTTTCTGGGCTTTTATGGCCCCTATTTGATAGGACAGCTGAGAGAGACAGGAAAGCGGGCGCAGAGAGGGGGGACGACATGCAGCAAAGGGCTGTGGCCGGGACCCGAACCCGCAGCCGCTGCCGGGGGCCGGCAGCCCCCGCACATGGGGCGGACCCCCCACCAACCGAGCCAATGTCCGACCCATCCCTCCCAACTTTAAAGACAGCTGTGAGACTAAGAATGGATCAAAATCACACAGTCTGCATCAGGTTTAAGTTGTGCTGGGGAAAAGAAGTCTATTAGAAAGCTCTGTAGAGTTATTGACTTCAGTGCTGTCTGAGCGTTTTTATCAAAGAGAATAAATCAGAAGAACAGCAGCCAAGAGTCTAATGTTGTGTTTCAGGTTGTATATCAGAGTCTCAGTGATTTATAGGCCCACCAGCTCACAAACAGAGCACATTAAAAAGATAAAAATGAGCACAGACACAAACTGTGGTACCCTAGAAAAAAAAACACCCCAAACTAGTTTCTCCAGGTTTATAAAAGTGGAGTGAAAGATGGCAGAGAACCAAACGTGGGCTGAGGATGAGGAGGCAAGTTGTTCTTTTTGGTGTCTATCTCACACAATCCCTGGTAGGTGCTCTGCTCTTTATTTTTAATCTGCTGCAGTCGAAGTCTATCTGTTTCTGCAGCTGCTGGCTCAGCTTCAGAACCAATAAAGATATTCTTATGTCTAGCTCTGGGTGAAAGATATGCTTTTAATTTAACTTTGAGCCTCAGACTGTGATGCTTCCCACTGCCTAAATTAGAGGAAGTCACGATGTGAAGCAACACGTCTTTATTTTTAGGAGTGTCAGCTTCTTGACGGGAGAGTAATTAGGTCATGAACGTTTCACCTCTGAGTCTGAGGCCCTGCTCCCAGCCCTGACTTTGACATTTCTTTTTGCGGGTTGGTTTCATCATTTGACTCTGTCAATGGAGTGTTTTGTTCCTTTGTCCGCCGGCGCACAGGGGCTACGACCGTGTCCACTCCATGGCAGCTGGAGGCCTGATTGTTTGTCAGACGGCCTCAAACAGAAGAGTTATTGAAGTTTTAAGATCCACCAGCGGATAAATTGTTATTGTTGTCCTTTTGTCTCAAAGAGCTTCAGAAACAGAGCCTATAAAAGATCCTCCAGTGCTCTGCAGATAGAGACGTAAACAGGAGGACAAACTGGAGTGACACTTCCATTCACACTTTTCTCTCTTTGGTGATATAAGTGAGAACGGCACAACAGCACCATCACAACAGCTGAGATCGTTTCTGCTGTGGGAACTGTCTCATCTGTGCAAAAATCACAGTAACATCTGCATAGACAAATTAACACTGTCAGAGTTAATATTATCACGTCTTAATGTGAGGGTTCTTTGATAGGCTCTCAGCATGTTTGTGGCTGCAGGGGGAACTCTGATGGGGTGCCGGCTGATCTGGCTCGGCCTCACAGCTTAATGCCAACACAGAAGCACAGTGTCATAAATCCTAGGTGGTTACACTAAACTGATATCCTCATAACTGCCTACGGTGTCTTTATGGCACAACATATGTATTATGGGTGTAACGGTACATATATCCATGCTGAACCGCTCCAAACGGACGTTCGGTTTGGTACAGTGCTGTACCGAGTACAGTAAGTTTACGTTAGCCGCTGCACATGGCTCTTTAATATTCATGGGGGGTACTCATCTACGTTAGGGAAGGCTTTTTAATATTCATGAGGAAAGTGGTCTGTGATTCATGCTCTTGCGATCATGTACATATCATGTGGACGTGACGTCTCGGGGCGAGCCAATCAGAAGACAAATATCAAAGAGCTTCCGTCACCACAAAAGCTTGTGTCTGAATTATGCAAAATGGCTAATATACTAAATGCTAGCGACCAACCGGAGCTTGAAGACCCTCCCCCATCGCTGATATCTCCTGTTTGGAAACACTTTGGCTTCCTGGTGAAATATTGCAACAGAGAAAGACAGGTGGATAAAACAAAGGCAGTGTGCAGATTCTGTTCAACTGAGATCGGGTATTTTCCGGCAGCACGTCAAACATGCCAGCTCACCTGAAACGGCACCACTCAAGTGTAAAAAAAAAAACAAAGTAGTGAAAATTCAGCTGCCATCTGCATTCAAGCAGCCTCTCCCGGACAGTTTAGATCGGGCCAAAGCGATAACAGCATCCATCTGCATTTTTATATTCTCTGATCTAAGACCGTATTCAGTTGTGGAAAATGTTGGTTTTAAACACATGCTAAAGGTGATTGAGCCCCGGTATAAAGTACTCAGTCGTCCACATTTAAGCCAGGAATTTAAATAGAAACTCATTTTTTTTAATTTCATACATTTGTTGTTTATTTTATTTAACTTATTAGTATTACCAAGCAGTACATTGAATATATTTAGGTTTTAAGTTTGTATAATGACAAATTTTTGGTTTAATAAACGGCTAAACGAGCAAATGGTTTTGCGCTGATCCCACACTGTACTGAAAATGTACCCAACCGTGACCCTTAAACCGAGGTACATACCGAACTGTAATTTTTGTGTACTGTTTATGACATGAGACGGACATCACTAATCAAATCAAATGTAAACAATAGTCAAAAAAGTTCTGGATAAACTCTGTCAGTGGAGCCCTTCACTCACAATCCCATCAATCCTGACTCACAGTCACCACAAAAAAACCATCGCTAAAATGGCAGCTCTCCTTTTCCTCTATCTTCTCCTCCTTATCACATTGTCAGAACTTTGAAGCTCTGATTGCACAACAACTTTAAAACTTCTGCACACACTGACATGGGTAGCGTCCATATTTACTTCCATAAACATAGCATGCTGGTTGTGACGCCACATCTGCACATGCAGGTCACTTCAGGGCTGCAGACAGTTCATTCTTAACTCTGAGCGCAGTCATGTTAAATTCTAATGTGGACAATCAGGCAAAAAAAAACAAAAACAGAACGGGGCACAAAGACCTGCAGTTTTGGAGAGCTGGGACTTTCACTCCCATCAAGTGTAATCATGGAATCTTTTTGGACTTAAATATAAAACTTTTGAATGGATCACACTATCTTCAGAGAAACGTTTTAACTAAACTGAGATCCTCTCCCCATTGCTATGTGTCAAGAAAATATCAAACAGTTTAATAAGGTGAACAGCATGAGTCAGACTGACTTAATAAACACTAATGCCGATAACTCACTTTTTAATGTTTAATGAGGTCCTGGTTTTATGACCATTCAAGCGAAGCACCCTGGGTCTGCATTGGCTCTTCTGTGCAGCTTTTGACCAATTAAGCTGCATATTTGATTGGATTTTCCAGAGCACAGAGAATATGATTAAAGAGGTTCTACATTATGTGTTACAGCTTATTAATAACTAACAATTCAGATGATATGATGCTCATTAAATAATCAAACACACTCTGTTGTGTTTAAACTTCTTTTAAAATCAATTACAGCGTCTGGGTTGTACAGGCTGGGGCAGACAAATGGATGCTGTAATCAACAGATGATGTATGTCGGAATTAAAGAGGCTCTTCATCATTTTAAAGCTGTTTCAGTACGACGACAGGCTCCTGGACTGTGTGTTTCTGTCAGCTCAGACCACATTAGGGAGTGAGGTGTATCAACCATGATGCATGGACTCGACACTGAAGCAGACATTGAGCATAAGCAAAAGAGAAAATGCATCAATTATAGATCATATATCAAAATACACCCATTAGGATCTTTTTTTACCTTCAGCAATCAGCACTGATTTATTCATCTTTGTGTTCAGGCCTATTAGAAGCAGCCATCCTTACAAACCATCTTATGAACAACTAATAATAAGCTTTCATCATCCATTAGGGCGGTTTAGTCTGCAAGGACTTGGGTTGGGGACCGGAGAGCAGCTGGTTCAAATCTACATGAAAACATGTTTTGAGTTGGTTTGCTAGCTGGAGAGGTGCCAGCTGACTTCCTGGGCACTGCCAAAGCGCCCTTGAGCAAGGCACTGAACTCCAAAACTACTTGGAAGTGCTTCTTAAGGAGCAGCAGGCCATACTGCTATCTCTCCATTAGTGCGTGATCCTATGAGCTGTTTGTGCGCGTGTGTGAAATTGTACTTCAATCAGTGTGTGTAGTATGCTTCAATAACAGAGTGTAAGGAACTGAATTTCCCTTGAGGGAATAAAGTATGACTTCATCTGTTCAGTGGCAGGAGATAACAAGGAAAGGCTATGCACAGAAAATATATATTTATGTATGAGGGCTATAGTGATGAATGTGAGGATACAAAAACACAAGAACACTGCAAGTTAACAGTTTTTCACTGACGTCATCAACACAGGGTGAATCCCAATTCTAGCCCTTAGCCCCTGTCTTACCACTTACCCCTTGGTTTTGGTTTCACATCTACTGAAGTGGTGTCCCAATTCTCTGTAGGACGAAGACCAGGGAGGGGTAGAATTGGGATTCCCCCTTAAACTTGCCACAAATTAAACTCCTTAAAAAAATGGAAATGCTATTTCGGTTGATTTTAGCATTTCTCCTTTTTAATAACAACAGTTGGTGTTGTTATATCATTATACCATGTTTGATTGCTGGTAATGCTTGTCAGCCAAGTGATTGCCTGATCTAACATTTTGATCATCCTGACTGATGTATGACTGTTATGCAATTATGCAATTTTCTGCTTTTTGTTTCACTTATTGTTATTTCATTTTATCTTTTTTTCCCCATGTAAAGCACTTTGTATTACAAAGTCATGCATGAAAGCTGCTATATAAATAAAGTTTGATTGATTGATGTAAAAAATATGTTGCATTCTACGGGAACACACTTCAAACATCATTCACCTACTACATACTGAGTATGAAAGTAGTATGTAGTTGGCACTGCATACTGCCTACTACACTTGAATGTAGTATGTAGCAGGTCTGTTCTGTTAGGTTTATTTTGCAGTATGCTACGCTGGTTTCCAGTTTGAGCAAAGCGGAAGTAGGCTACAGCTGATTTACTTCCCAAACTTAACTTTAAATGTACAAAACAAACAAACCATGAGTACATGTTGACATTTCAGTTATTAATCTGCAAAGATATTGCCAGAAGCAGCATTTTATATGAAACAGTCAATGGAGAATAGGTATTATTTCGGAGAGGAATTATTTTGTATATTTTTGTGTGATGGCATACGACGGCGTATTAGGGCCACTTAAAAGAAAACAAAACAACACATCAAGAATAAACATCACACACACGGTACAGTATTAAGGATGAGGAGAAGCAGGAAAATTTAAGGTGATGGAAATACAGAGGAAACGTACAGAACATAACGGTAAAATATCATACTTGTCTGTAGTTTACACTAATGTTGTCGCAGGTACGGTTCGTAACAGCTGGACGTAACACCACCGTCCTTAACGTAAAATCAACAACAACAGACCATTTTACAACTTATCAAAAACTAGAACCTGTTAAAAAGGTAAAGATAACAAGTAGTGGCTCTTTGTTTTCGTGTGCTGCTCCGGTTGTTGAAGCTTCACTCTCAGTCATTTTTAATTCAGCAGACTGGTCCGATGTATACTGTGAATTTTTTCCCAAATCAGCATGTCATCCGAGTGCTTTTTTATTTTGCATACTGCAACTTCACTTTTGTTCGCATACTGTATACTCCATACTACATTTTGGTCGAATCAGTACGCACTGCTAGTATAGCAGGTGAATTTCGAAAACGGCCCATGTCTTATCAGTAGGGTTGACATTTCTTTTTAATTCCATAAAGAAATGAGGCCATGATGTGGTAAAACTACTACTGAAGCTGTTGGCATTTGTGCTAATTTAGGCACAGGCAGTCACTTCCTGCTGTCATCTCCCTCAGCGCTTCGACCTCTTCTTGTTTTAAAGGACTCTGATTGGGCCGCGTCGCTTTAGACCGTTCATAATCATTGTCTATTGGAGCTCAGAAGAATGGATCTGCCTGATTACAGACATTGAATCAGGCTCATCCAGCTGCTGCGCAAGGTCAATTTTTTCATAAAATCAATCAATAATATCATAAATGTTGAGGCACTAAGGACACAAAATCATGTTTTTATGCTTGTAACCGACAGGAAACCCAACAAAGTTTGGTTAACGGCTGGTTTGGCAGTAAACAATTTTACATATCCACAGATTTAACACACATTGATGACATGAACACATTAACAAGACTCCAGTTGAACATTTAATTATGCTTCTTTTTAGGAAAAAACAGTGTCCAACCTGATTTGGTATAAAATTAAGAATAAACAGCAGAAACTACAGTTGAATGGATGCTGAAGCCACAGGCCCAGATAAACATAAAACAATTTAGATAATTTAGATATGAATGCAGCATTTTAGACAAAACATTCTGGCTTCAAAAGTTTAATTTAGTCTTTTGTAAACATAAATCAGACGAGAATTTACGTTTTCAGTGATGAACATAATCAAAAAATGACTTAAAGCTATGGTCTACGATTTGGAAGCTTTGTACATATTAATAACACCGTTTATAAGGCTGTTATGGTCCTATGGTCCTATCTACACAGTATAAAGACCAAAAAGAACGAAAAAAATCCATTCAGTATATCCGCTGAAAAGCTGCATACTAGCTGACCAATCAAGCCTAAGAACCTGCAACTATTATTTGGTCCGTGAGTTAGTCCATGAGTCCATCCAATCCTCGTCTCCCTCACTACGCAGTACGCAGCATCTTGCCCATGGTCCCGCCTCCTCCCCTCTACCTCCGGTGAGCAGCTAGCAGCGTTAGCTACTGAACTATCATGGAGCCAGAAAAGCCTCCCGCCTCCCTCTCCCGCGGGCCCAACGGAGCTCTGCCCGCGGGTTGAGGCCTGTTAGCGGGCTAACGGCTAACGAATAGCCTCAGCCGGCCGTCAGACCTTCAGCATCGGCCGTTTCGCCCCTGGTTGATCAGGTAATGGCTTTGTTTACTACAGTGTGAGATGTCTGCTGAATTACTCTGGTTAGTTTGTGCCTGTACGGGCTAATAACTTGTAGGGGAGCGGGTTAGCCTGTTAGCCGCTAATCGTTAGCACTGTAAGCTGAGCTGGGGAGGACAGGCTGAGAAAGATTAATCCTCCCCCACACTCGGCTCCGCTCTGGCGGCGCCAAACCCGCATTGCCGCCGGTCCAGTTGAAATGGCTACTGCTGTGTGTTATAAGGGAGATATCTGTCGTGTTTGATACTTTCAGTTGAGCTGAGCTGTTTTTGATTGAGTTTGCTGCTGATATATTGTGCTAGTCGCTCGTAGCTCTGCCGGAGGGGGCTTATATGAGGCGACACGAGCTGGGGGCGGGATCTTGGAACACGGAGGGGAGAGGTGAGGGAAGGAGGGGCAGGCTGCGGTTTCAAATCGTAGACCCTAGCTTTAAAACATGCCAATGTTTCTTAGAACTGATACTATGACTTGTCGTAAATGAATATACTTGAATTTTAATACATTTAGGAAATGTTTCTGCTTGTATTATCCAAGTCTTAAGCTCCATTTACACCGACTGACATGCAAACAGCAGGAAATATTCATAATGTGAGGGCAAAGTGAGAGCAAGAGCAGTTTTTTGTTGTTTTGTTTCTTACTTTGTACGTCTATTTCTCAGTTAGCAACATAGCTAAAAAAGGTATGCATGGGTTTCGATTACATTTTCAGGAAATGTCCAGAGTGGGACAAGGAACAACTGATTAGATTTTGGGAGTGATCCAGATCAGCGTCTGGATCCGCCATGATGAAAAATGAGATTTTCGCAAATAACTACTGAACTAAAATAGATATCATTATGAATCCAATTGCTAATGGTATGTTTTCATGGTCAAGGAATCTAAATATTTAGATGAAATAAAGGTAGGACTAATATTTATGGTCTGCTCTCTGAGTGTTTTTCTAGTTTAAGAAAGTAACCCTAAAATTTTCCAAGAGATGTCAGGGTTGCATGAGTGAAGGTGGCTTTAATTGAATAACAGAGTAAGTTGGACTTTATCACAGAGTTAAGACACTTTTTTCGTTATTACTGAGCAATTATGTTCAGGATTTTTGCAATTATGTTATTTTTTAAGTAATTTCCTGCTGTTTGTTCATTTCCAAAAACTTCTCTCCACACAGACCCGGGTTAGTATAAAAGTTAAATGTTTCAATCACACTTTTCTATTCGCCAAAGTGCAGAAGAAGCAGCAGACGGCTTCACCTCCAGAGCAATCGTCCTGATAATAGATGTTTTAGATGAGGCTGATATTGATTCTCCTGTTTTATCGACTTTAATAGATTACAGGCAGGGACCCCAACAAACACCAAAAACACACACGGACACACACGGCGTGCACATTTATCATCCCCACTCTACCTTGTCATAGTATCGTATCTCGTAGTCCAGGATAATTCCGTTGGGCTGTTCGGGCGGTGGCCATGACAACGAGAAACTGCGGCTGGTTGAGCTCACTTGGTGCATTATGGGAACTGCTGAGGGGGCTGTTAAAACACACACAGATGCACACAAGTACACACAATCAATTAGGTGCTTAAAGGACTCACTAGCATGCTTAAACACCATAAATATGGAAATATAGCAAGTAATGTAATGACATATCGCCAAGGATTATTTACACCCAAAGGAGAAAAATGTTTCCTCATGAAAACAAATTACTGTACTTGTCACTGATGGGGAAACAAGAGTTATGTCTGTAATGCATTTTTACCCATAATTTTAGGAAGCAGAAGCTGTTGGCTATAATGCATTTTACCGTTTTGCCTCTGGGATCTTTTTACGAGACGTTTTTTATCACGTTTGTACTTTATTTGATAGTGTACGGTGTGAGAGGAATGAATCAGGCAGTGGAGATTGATACTACAGCCCTAACAAGAATAAAATTGATATAAGCAGAGCAGGAAATGAGAGCAAGTGGAGGTGTGACTTATAAGAAAATACTTCCCCTGCAGTTAGTTTTTGGTGCCTGGAACAGAGCACTGATGTGTGCAGAGCAGAGAAGGTTATTTTTACCTCCACCAAGAAGGTTATGTTTTGCCACCATAGGTTTGTTTGTTTGTAAGCAAGATTACAAAAAACTACTGAACTCCTCAAGTTTCAGAAGATGTTGTTAATGACGTAACTTAACAATTTGACTTCCAAACTAAGAGAGCAAAATTTAGATAGCAGTTGACCCAGTTTTGAGGAATCATCACAGTTTTTTGTCAAGTTTATTTCCTTCAACAAAATCATGATTGTTAGAGGATCTGGAATATGTGAAAAGATTTTTCTTAGTCCGATGCCTGCTCTTACTGTTAGATTTCTGAGGAGCTATGCAGCAATGATTTAATTCAGATTTTGTCTAGTTTTCGAAAATTGTAATGTATTGCATTTTTTTAATGTATAGCAGCACCACCCAGTTGACACATTTTGGTGTTACAAACACGATTAATTCGGGGTGAAACGAAATTTCGGGCCAATAAAAATATGACAAAATAAGATTCAAAGACGCACGAAATAAAAGTACAAAATAAAAAACGCAAATGTACGGCTGCTGATATTTTTACCCTCCTCGCCTACCGTAGCAAAACACTCGCTTCAATATGGAGGAAGACGAGGACGAGGAATTAGCTGATGCTCCTTCGTTAAATAAATCAGTTGTGTGGACCTATTTTGGCCTCCTATGTAAAAGACGAGAGAACGGCGAGAAGATCGTGAACAAAACAACAAGCGTGTGCAAAATATGCCGCTATAGTTCGCCGTGTACTGCGGCGAGTACAACTACCAACTACTTTGAACTGGAGACAGGCAGCAACTGTATGTTTGTGTAAGTGTGCATAAAAAACAATATTTGATTTTTGCATCTACTGTTGAGTTGACAGAATTTGATCATACTTGAAGATCAGAAGTATATGCACCGTTATAGGCTAAATATTATAGTTAACAGTTCAGACATTTAAAGGTCTAAACTGCAGCTCTGAGGACTGCTATTTGTTTTCCTTTTCATTCAAGAATGTACTTATCCTGATTGTTACAACAACAAAGCACTTTATATTGAGATTTTATGTTTGTATTTACACTGTAATCTAAATAAGGGGAAAAAAACTACAATTTTTTTTTTCAAAGAGCATTTATTTTGTACTGATGCAGCAGTATTTTTGTATGTCTGCATTAGGAAGAAAATAAAGAAAATTAGATTTTTGCACAACTTCCTTCTGTTGGGGATTTTCTATAATCTTTATTTTGTATCGTGAGTATTTCGTATCATGAGCTCTGTTTTGTATTTCGTATCGTTCGTGAGTTGACCATTTCGTTACACTCCTACTATTAATATAGGTGATCAAGGAAACAGACAAAAATGGGATTTCAGAGTCTTAAATACACTGGTATGGTGGCAAAAAGTCAACCACATGGTCACAATGCCAGTCAAAGGGCTAAAAATGAGTAGTTTTCGGTGGGGATTCAGATAACCGCCAATAATGGACAGTCCTTTTAGCTCAATAGCTGTCTAACTAATAATAATATCAACATGATTTTGAGTGCGAGGTGTGGGTTTTTAGGGATAATGAATCATATTTTGATGGTAACTTTATCATGAAACTTTTGCTTTTAGATGTAACAGCAATTTGTGACGACTTAACTTCAAACTGCTCACATTTTGTTTTTCTGACTGTTTCCTGCTTTATTTAGCTGTTTGTAGTCTGCTTTTCTTTCATTCTTTTGCTTTTCTTTTTGACTTGGAGTTACATTGAGTGGATCCTACTCATTTTTAAATCCTTAGGACTGAATTTTTTATATATAATAAGGAAATTTAACACAATTTTTCTAATTTTTAGAACCTCTGTGGGGCTACCTGACTGTGCCTTGGAACATCCGAAGCCCACGTGGCAGCACTTGGAAAAGTAGCACACTGCTAAGCTAATTAGCACCAAGTAGAACAGTCAATCGGACCTCTGGTGGAAAAGTGCAATGATGAGGAGCAAAGTTGCGATCTCACCTTAAGGTCTCAGCAGATAACTCTGCTTTAGATGAAGTAAAATCTAGTCTAAAGTCTGGAGTCTGTGGTGCATTTTGATCCTGATACTTTATAAGATGGGCTCACATCAGTGAATTCAGACAAGCCTGTTCCTACATACATGGGATGCATAACCTTGCCACGGCTTTTTATTTTAATTAATAGCCCATTTGCTGATAAATTAAATTCTATTTAGTAATCTTTTTTTATTTTTGTTTGTTTTGTCTATTATATGGCAAAGTTTATTTTTGTTATTTTATTGAATTTCTTATGACCGCTTCTTTTAAATTTCATTTTAATTTAACTCACAGTATTATAAAATCTATTTTTTAATTGTGTCTTCTAAAGGTCTTGCTGTATTTGGGTGTGTATGGATTGTTTACCATGAATTGGACTTTGTAAAAATGCCTGCCGGTTTGTAAATCTTTTTTTAATGCTTTATAATCTGTTCAAAACAGCTGTGATTAAGAAAGTTTCTAGAGGAACACAGAATTTATAGATGTAGAAGAATAGATTCTCGTATGTATTCTGTAAAGCTCAGTGTGGATCTGTCCCCGTGCTGTTTTAATGACAGTTTTAAGGTCGCGACGCTCTTTTGACGGCACCCCTCACATCATCGAAACTGGGCCAACAACCTTTTTTATAGTGCTGCTATGACATTTTACAGTGTTCTCTATACGTTAAGTTGGCTTCACTTCCCTTGGTGTCCCACAGGAACCTGAAAATAAATCAGTTTTGTTGAGTCCTTAAAGATTTCAGGGATAAGACGGTTTTTCATCCAGCTAGGGTAACAAATGTGCTCAGAAAGCGTCAGGGTGACAATGGATCATGTTTCTATTAGGAACGAGCCCCAGCTGTCGCAGACGAGGTAAATGATGTGTTTTCCATCTGAGCAAAGCGGCTTTAAACCCCAAATTTGGGTTTGGGTGGAAATATCACTTGTGTCTGTCTCCATAAAGAATAGATGGAGCGGTAACTCAGCTCACTTTATAGTCTCTAAGAATTACACTGTCAGAGGAGGGCAGGGACCGGGGATAAAGGGAGGGAGGAGGAGCAGAGGGGGGAGGAAGGAAAACAGGATGAAAGCCGTGGATGTGCAGGAAAGAGGGAGAAAGAGGGGAGAGAGATGACAAGCTTATAACATGTTTTATGAATTAAAAGACTGAAGCTCAATTTCCTTTATCCCCCTCGGCCCGTATAATCCACGTCGCCTCTGGGTTTGCACACATGTAGCAGATTTTGCACTTCTTACTCACCAGCCTGATTGGTTGTAATGTTGATTGACAGTTGCTGGGCGGGATAAGGGCTCTTGTTGGTGACTCCGTTGACTGCCTGCGGGGAACAAAGTGGAACGGTCAGCTCTTTCTGCTCACACACTTTGGCTGCTGAAGCCGAGCCTGTCACAGCAGACAGTTTAAAACGGTGATGTTGGCAGTTTCAGGCACTCAAAAACCTTGCAGTAATTATTTAAAACAAAAGCTCCTTGGTTTTGAAATGAATGAAAAGGAGGCTAATTATTTCTAGCACATAACTAGTAATTTAACCAACTGAAATGACAAGAGCAGCTGTGGTCAGCTGAAGCATT
This sequence comes from Scarus forsteni, assembly GCA_036419115.1. Taxonomy (NCBI): domain Eukaryota; kingdom Metazoa; phylum Chordata; class Actinopteri; order Labriformes; family Labridae; genus Scarus; species Scarus forsteni. The sequence goes on from JAZDUH010000136.1 coordinate 48,389,551, forward strand.
TATTAAGATCTGAGGATTCAAATGATTCTATTTGATGAAAAAAAAAAACTTAAAAACCAATTTCAGACATGCATGAAATGCTACAAAGGACGTAGACATCCAAATATTCATTCAAGCATGCATGTACAATTCTGTACTGAACATCACATACACATTCAGGCTAATACTATGCAGCTCTGCAGCACATTAGGACACTCCTAGCACAACCTGACTGTCCATTTCTGTCTTGACCTCAACAACAGGAAGTACAACACAATAAAATAGAAGACAGGTCAAAACCACTTAACAGAAGCACTGCACACCAGTGGTTATTTTGTTGACTAATGATTTTTTGTCATGGTTTTCGACCTTTGTTTCCCATGCCAAATCAGACATTAAAACATAGAAACAAGTGCACATGGACAAAAAAACTTAATTAACTGGCATTTTCATTAGCAAATAAAAACTAGACTAAAGGGTTATTAAATGTTTCATTTTATCCAAGTGTAAAACATGACTTAAGAAATTCAAGTAAACATTAAAAATGCCTTACACTTCACACTTCACATTTTATTTGACTAACTTTACAGTAGATTTCATCGACTAAATTGTTGTGAAATGTCATCTATTTAAAGTTTTGGTGATGATCTAAGTCCAGATGTGGCTCCAGGGTTGTTTTTTAAGGATTTCTGAGCTTTTTTTTTAAAGGTCCTATGAGGAGAATCTATTTCCGGCAACATAAAGACTCTGCTACCCATGAGCACGCGCGGCGACTGTCGTAATGCTGCGTTCCAGTAACCACGGAACTGGGAGTGACATCATCTCCAACTTATCTGCGTTCCAGCTGAAGTCGGAAAAAAACATGCCGATCTACCAGGCTATTGTTAGCTGTTGTTAGCACGCTCTGCGTTGTTGTATGAAGAATGTGATTATCACTATGGCAGCATTTTTGTAAATATAAGTCTAACAATACTATGTATACAGCTGATCTTGAGTGACACACCCCAGTCCGAAGTGCAAATAAATTGATTATTACAGGAGCTAAATAACTGTTCACACTGGGGGCATCCATCTTCGATTGTCAACTCGGGGGCGGCGAGGTTTCACCGCGTTCCCAGTAGGAAATTCCGACTTCGGGGGGCGTTCCAGTTGCAGTTTCCTACTCGGAACTCAGAAATTCTGGAACGCACCAAAAGACGTGACCCAAGCCAAAGCGTGCGTTTGTTGTGATGCTAATGAATGCAGCTCAGACCTTCCTCAGAACTCTTCATTGCTTTACAACTTCTTTTTTCAACAACTTACAGGATGCAAAGTGACGAGGTAATGTATCTCTTTCTAGTTACATAGCAGTAGTTTATGATGTGTGACAACAAGCAATTTTTGGAAAACTAAGTATCGTAGTTTTGTATCCAGCTATGTATCGCTACTTACAGCCCGGTGCTCTAAGACGTGTCCCAATAATATAAATTTACTTTAGTTTTAATTCTTGTTCCTGAAGTTGAGTATCCAGGCCAGTTCAGCCCTGTCCGACCCGACCGTGAAGCTAAGGAATAGCATTTATAGATAACCTATTTTGATGCTATGAAACTCATCTTAAAGTGTGTATTTCCATCAGGCATATATCTAAAAGTGAGACTTTTTTGTAATTACTTAGAAACTCCTCACAGTCCCTTTAATGTATGTTTTTTGGGGCATTTTTGTGCCTGTATTGATAAGAGAGACAGTGGATAGGCTTGTGAAAGGGGGTGAGAGAGTAGAAGAAGACACTCTGCAAACTGGTCACATGCTAGATTTGAACCTGGACTGGCAGAAGCATGTACATGGGACATGCATGTTGCTAACCACTCCATCAAACCAGCACCCCCATGATTTGTGGGCTTTATCACTAAAACTCAATAATGGATGTCCTTTCTCTGCCCCACCCAGAAAACACATACCCCATCATCACAATAGCTGTGAACTGGTCTTTGACTGCTGCAAAATTTAAAAAATCCATGTTTGATGCCTCAGTGTGTGACAGAGTTTGACAGCATCATGTTTTTTAATTGCTCCCAATTCAAAAACATGCTCATTAGACGCATACATCGTGGCTTAGCATATCCCTCAGGTCTAAGAGAGGGAGTACTTGTTTCTCTCTATGTGTCAGAATCAGAATCAGAATGAGGAATACTTTATTAATCCCCAAGGGGAAATCTGCTTGTTTCAGTTGCTCTTATACACAGTATAGCAGCAGGAATATCAAACAAAGACATTAATATAGATATAAGCATAAAATGTAAGTAAGAAAGTTGCAACATGCAGAATCTTTAAGTTAGATCAACTTCCTTATGAAGGAAAATAAAACAAGTGAGACGATGAAGAAGGCGAAGGAACTTACACTACTAACATGAATAATATTTACAGTATTGTTACTGATCAAAGCAGTAAAATGAGAGACTTTGGAGAAAGCATGTTGCCTTAAAAAGCAGCAGATGAGACCAGAGTATAAAAATTAAGATATAAACAAGACCTGATCTTATAAAAACATGTATAACTCACATCCACAGAACAAACAGTTTCTATTGCCTGGATGCATCACACAAGAAAATTATGTTCAGCTGGTTTTCTTCAAAACATGTTTGTCATGTCTATTAAAATCTCAACCACCAGTAAAAAAATCATCAGATTATGTCAAATACGAGAAGACAACATGGGTCATTCTCCAGAAACGTGGATTTTTGGGATGGCAACATGTCTTTTTTTTAACATTTAAACTTCAACTACATTGTTACATATGCCATTGACTTTATGAATACACGTAAATGAAAGCTTCATGATTTTTTGTTTTTTTGGTACATTTATAACAAAACACCGTTTAATAAAGTGTATCAACACATCTGATTGTCCCTGGTGTTACTGATTGTTACCCATAAGAAAGGTATCACCAGTGACCGTAACACCAGTGACAGTTTCACAAAAAATGCCCTTTAACAAAATGGCTGCTGCAGTGCATGACACAGCATGTTACTAATGTTGATCTATTCACTAAATTATGTCTTCTAAATACATTTTTATTCATTTGTTTGCAATTCCCTGCCAATAAAGGTGGTTACACCAGTGACGTCAACTAAAAGCTTCATATGAAATCTGAAAACTGAAAAGGACAATGTTCTTACCAGGGTCCCTCTTCATAGATCTTCAAGAAAGAGGTCAAAGGAGGTCAAGTGATGTCATCAGAGTGATTTCTTTTTCCAAAATAAAAGACTTTTGTCACATGGTAACACCAGTGACATGACTGCAGGGGACGACTACTTTTAAATATATTGTATAATACTTATTTGGCATTTTGTTTTAAAATGTAATGTATATCATATATTTGATAGTTATTTTAACATTTTTTGTACTTTTTTTTTTTTTAGAAAAACATATTTTTAAACTCAAACAGCACTTTCTCTCCATCAATGACTGTGGGGACGAGCACTTTTGTTGTGGTTGGGGTTCTAAATAATTGATTAAAAAGCAAATATTACCAAGCTGATGGCTCCAAATAGTGTGATAGCTGAAATAATATGTTTTAAAAATAAAATACTTTAAAAAATCTAACACAAACTGTTTTCTTCAGGAGTAATATATCCCTTAAGGCTAAGGACAGAAAAATGCATGTTTCTGTAGAATGAGCCACATATGACAGCACTGTCTGATAGTAGACCACATTTGACTGAAGGCAAAGGCAGAAAGGATATTGCACTGTATATTACATTTGCTTATTAAGTCATTAACAAATATTAGAGGTGAAAACAGTGAAAAAAATCTATCTATCCTCCTGAGACACTGTGCCAGCCCTGTGATTGCCTAGTAACCAATCCAGGTTGTACCCAGCCCTGTGACCATGACCAATAAGCAGTACAGATAACGAAGGCTTGATGGTTCATGCAGCAGAATAAAAATAAAACAAAGTGTGTGAGGGTTTAGTTGAGACTGAGACTTAGTGAGACAGTCAGCACATCTGTGTAGGTCAATTAAAAGCAGATCATCACCGTGCTGCGAGGAGCACCTTCACTGACACTCCTAATGTATTTAATTAAAAAGGTTTTAACAGATACATCATCCTACAGTCTGTTTATAGTACTTTCCCTTTTACTACAGCTGTCTGCGCCGCCCTTTGGCATGTTGACAAATCCCCGCTTTAACAAAGCCGCTGTGCAGAGTTACCGACGCTGGAGGAGAAGAGATGTGACATTCATTTATCAGTGACAGCGAGATGTTTTTTTTTATTCCAGCGAAGACAGTCGGCGATTGCTTTAAACTCAGAGGTCTAAATGTCTTTCTTATCCCCACGACACAAAGACACAATTAACAGGTTGCATGTGCGTGTTAAAGGCAGACTAATTAGCTGTCACATGTTGTTTATCTTGAGCTCAGTTAATCACTCTGACAGTTGAAACAATGTCCTCAGTCACGAGCAATCATCGCACAAAGAGGTGGTAATTAGTGACGCTAGCTTAGAAGCTAATCCTAAACTCTAAATCTGTAATCTTTCCTTTGTCTGTTTATCTTAACCAATCTTTTATTTGTTTCTGCATTTTATCACACTTTGAGATTTCATAATGACTGGCTTGTGATTTGTGAATGAAAAATTTTAAAAAAGCTGCACAGGATATTAAGAACATATTTCAAACACTGAAAGACACTGGAGTTTTGTTTCACTGAAGCAGCTGTTGGATTTTTTGATTAATGGATCCTTAACTATGAAAACATATGCCAACAACTTTTTATTTTCTGTGCATGTAAAATATAATTAAAATTAGTGGTATAAATCTGGATTAATTGGTTTTCTAGAAAGTGCCTAATTGTGAGTAGACTAATTACGTTTAGCATGATGACTTTATTAGCTCACTGTCAATCCAGTTTCATTACATATGGAGAGAAAACAACTAAACAGACATACAGTTTATAAATTCAACCAACTGTGTTATCTGGGATTATTTTAATATGAATTTTGATTCATTTTCTGCTTCCACCAAGGAGGGTTTTTTTTCTGTATTTATTTTGTCTCTCTGTCTATGAAAAATAACTAAGATACACTATATTGCCAAAAGTATTTACTCACCCATCCAAATAATCAGAATCAGGTGTTCCAGTCACTTCCATGGCCAAAGGTGTATTAAATCAGCACCTAGGCATGTAGACTGCTTTTACATACATTTGTGAAGAATGGGTCGCTCTCAGGAGCTCAGTGAATTCCAGTGTGGAACTGTGATAGGATGCCACCTGAGCAACAAATCCAGTCGTGACATTTCCTCACTCCTAAATATTCCACAGTCAACTGTCAGCTGGATTATAAGAACGTGGAAGTGTTTGGGAATGACAGCAACTCAGGCACCAAGTGGTAGGCCACGTAAACTGACGGAGCGGGGTCAGCAGATGCTGAGGCGCATAGTGAGAAGAGGTCGCCAACTTTCTGCAGAGTTAATCACTACAGACCTCCAATCTTCATGTGGCCTTCAGATTAGCTCAAGAACAGTGCAGAGAGCTTCATGGATGGGTTTCCATGGCCGAGCAGCTGCATCCAAGCCTCACATTACCAAGTGCAATGCAAAGCATCGATGCAGTGGTGTAAAGCACGCCGCCACTGGACTCTAGAGCAGTGGAGACACGTTCTCTGGAGTGACCAATCACGCTTCTCCATCTGACAATCTGATGCACCAGTCTGGGTTTGGCAGTAGCTAGGAGAACAATACTTGTGGGACTGCATTGTGCCAAGTGTAAAGTTTGGTGGAGGGGGGGGGGTTATGGTGTGGGGGTGTTTTTCAGGAGCTAGGCTTGGCCCCTTAGTTCCAGTCAAATGAACTCTGAATGTTTCAGCACACCAAGACATTTTGGACAATTCCATGCTCCAACTTTGTGGGAACAGTTTGGAGCTGGCCCTTTCCTCTTCCAACATGACTGTGCACCAGAGCACAAAGCAGGTCCATAAAGACATGGATGACAGAGTCTGGTGTGGATGAATTCGACTGGCCTGCACAGAGTCCTGACGTCAACACGATAGAACACCTTTGGGATGAATTACAGCGGAGACTGAGAGCCAGGCCTTCTCGTCCAACATCAGTGTGTGACCTCACAAATGCTCTTCTGGAAGAATGATCAAAAATTCCCATAAACACTCCTAAACCTTGTGGACAGACTTCCCAGAAGAGTTGAAGCTGTTACAGCTGCAAAGGGTGGACCGACGTCATATTGAACCCTATGGATTAGGAATGGGATATCACTTAAGTTCATATGTGAGTCAAGGAAGGTGAGTGAATACTTTTGGCAATATAGTGTATTTCTAAACAGATTTTTGATGATACAGCAAATTTAAAACAATTTGTTAACACTGCGAGTTGAGGCAGATCCCTGCACGTTCACTAATAACTCCTAAACTTTGGATGGACATTTTCAGGGAATGTCATCATGGCACAAATAAGATTGTAGTTGATCATGGTGATGAACTGAATATGGAGCCAGGCATTACCTAAAGGTTCCATGTCCTGCAAAGTCAATTTTTTGTTTCTAATTTGGTTGAAGGGGCTTGAGGAGAAGAAAAACACGAGTTTTTTTACTTAACTCTTAGTTCACAGAGAAATTCTCTCTCTTCTCTGTTTAAGGATCACAGCGGTCTTACTATTTTAGAGATAAGATATTATAGCAGTGAATTATCCATCTGTTATCCATACTGCTTACTCCAGCTGACATAAGGCGAGAGGTAGGGTACAACCAGCAACCTTCTTGCTACTTATGTCAGTAAATTGTGCATAAGGAAATCCCTTAGGGTTATTTTTAAGCCTCTTCATTTTAGAGATCACCTTCTTAGTTTTTTAGTTCTCAGGGTGACTTTATTTAAGCCAAACTTTAATGTTTTAAACTAAATTTGTTGAAAGTGACATACTTGAAGTCCCTTTTTTCCACATCCTGTAATTAAAGGAATCCCTCAGCAGCAGCTTCCCAGCATCAAATCCTTCCTTTCCGCCCGTGGGCTTACAAGGTGCTTTATAAAGTTTGAGAATTGCTTCTTCATGCAGGGTTGCAACTATAAATATTCTTGATTCACTGCAGCTACAATCGGCACCCCTGAGTCACGGCAGGGTCACTCTGCCAGCACAGAGCCGGCTGCAGAGCTTCAGAAGAGGAAACAGTGTTGCGAGGACTTTTATGTGTCTGTTTGTGTTGTAAAGAAACCCTCACCACTCAGATCAACAAAGAGTGTGTGGGTTTGCCGCAGGAATGATTTGAAGAGTTTCTGAGAGCTCTTTGGTACATTTTTACACATTCCCTGGCTGTGATTCTGAAACTGTTGTAAATCTAAACCTACGAGAAGCTTCTATCAACCACCAAAAGGCAAGTTCACTTTTCTGAGGGATCTTGCAACCCTGAGACTTTGGAGTAACATTTCTTAGTATCAAGCAGGCTGAACCAAAGTCATCCTGGTTAAAATAAAGCTACAAAGAGCTACTACACATCAGAAAACAGAAAATCCAAAGCAAAAATAGGCCATGCTATTTCTGCTATGGCAGGTCTATCATGTGAGGTCCTTCAAGGCTTGATCCTAGGTCCCATTCTTTTCCTCATTCATGTACTTTCATGAGGTAAAATACAGAGAAACACAAGAAGCCCAGAGCTGCATAAAAGATGTGGCTGGTTTAAGGAGCAACTGCTGAATAATTCAACTATTCTCTCTGTATCAGATTTGAAATTAAAATCTCATATGCGTGTTCAAACTTGTTTCAGTAATTTATCCAAAAGCTGATATTCTAAATCCAAATTACAGGTAAGGTTGGGAACAAGGCAGAGCCAAATGCTAACTCATTCCTGCAACACTCTGTTGACATCATCTGCATTAGCTCAGTAGCAGCACCATGCAAACTTCAGCAAAGCAAGTTTATTTATAAAGCAGAATCCATACTAAAGGTAATTCAAAGTACCTTACAGAACAAGAAAATGCACTCAAATCACAACACAAAATAAAAACAAAAATAATCATTATAAAATGAACTTTAAAAGAGAGGAGTGGAGATAAGATCCTTATGCACAGTTAAACAGAGCTGTTTTGAGCCGAGATTTGAACGTTGTCATAGTCGAGGCCGGTCTCACATCTTCAGATAGACTGATCCAGATTTTAGCTGCAGAAAACTGGAACCTTGATTCCTCATGTTTAGTCCTGACTCTGGGCACCAGCAGGCAGACAACTGCCCAAGTCCCTCCGATCCCAGTCCCAAGCAAGTCTCAAGCCATTTGGTCCAAGACTCAAGCAAGTCCAAAGTTTTTTCTGTTGTGGGCAAGTCGAGTCAAGTCGAGTCACAAGTTATGATGGGTCGAGTCTTTCTCGATTGTTCCCCAGTCCACCTAAAAAGCACTCAGATTTTTATCTTGAAGAGAGAAACCTTATCTTCCCACACATACAACACACGTACACCCTCTTTACTAATGTTAGCTTTGCTAGCTTCATATTGACCACAGGTTGTGCCAACGTTCCTGCCGTGTTTACCTATGGCAGGAACACTAGCTATCTGGCTACTGTTTGCAGGTTTCACTCACTTGGCCTCATGTGTGCTCAGGTGGCAGATAAAGTTCGATGTTGTGCCCTCTTTTTCACTTAAGCGTTGCAGGCACTTGACGTGTCTTTGTTTTCCATCTGATTGAAATTCTTGATATGCAAAGAAAATAACTTTGGGCACAGAAGACATAGTGGTTGCCAATTTTGGACCTGCATCCCGTGCTATCTGCCCACTGATCATCACTGTAGCAGAAGCGGGTGTGTGGTAGGAACCTATGTGTGAAGCACTGTGTTGTGTGCAGGACAATAATAGGTGACAGACAAGTGTACTGTGAATGGAGCATCAATAAAGTGAACCTAAAAGGAAAGAGCGACGTATATCTCCTGTCTGGCTCTTCATATAAAGCGTGTGCGTGCAATTTTCTGAATCATGTTGTCTCAAGTCAGGTCGAGTCTGGAGATATTTTCTCGAGTCCAAGTCGAGTCTCGAGTTTTTACCTCCCGAGTCCGAGTCGAGTTGCAAGTCGTCTCATTAGTGGCTCAAGTCCCTATGACTCCAGTTCAATTGTATGCCAGCAGGAGGCCGGTTTCTGAGGTCCTCAGAGTCCGAGATGGTTCATATGGCACTCAGAGATGTTCTTTGGTGGAGATACTTGTGTCATAGCTCGTTTGGAGAGGCCAGTGAGCAGGCCGTTACAGTAGTCTAACCTACTAAGACAAATGCATGGATAAGTCTCTCCAAGTCAGGTTTGTACACTATATCTTTGATTTTGGCGATGTTTTTTAGATAGTAAACGGCTGCCAATGTTATTGATTTGATGTGGCTGTTAAAGTTCAAGTCTGTTAGATACGGACTGGAGGTGACTGCCAATACTTTCTCTTTGTTTCTGTTGACCAAATGCAATGACTTTAGCCTTGTCCGAATTTAGCAACTTAAGACGCAACTTAAGGAGAAATTGACTGTCTTTGATCAAACCAAATGCTTTATTAAATATTGGATGTTGGGTATAATCACTGTCATGCAGAAGTTACCCTGCTTGACACACCTTTAAAACCAAACGAGTCAGACCTCAACCCTCTCTGCAGTTACACCACGTAAAGTGATAAATACCTCTGTACTGTGAATCACAATTGGCCAAATGTCCCTTTCCTGATTCCCACTGTTCCAAAATGCAGTAGCAAGACCTCTAATTGGTAGAGAATTGATTTGTAGTTGCTCTGTTAGTCTGTAAAGTCCTAAATGGTCCGACACCCTCTAAAGTTGCTGAGATCCTCAGCTCTTACACAAAGTCCTGGCCCCTCAGAAACTCAGATTTGAGCCTCCTGACAATCCCTCATCCTCGTCAGAGACTATGAGGAGACAGAGCTTCTGCAATAGCAAACCCCCCTTACCTATCTTCTTTATCCGTATGCGTGGGTGTACTTGTATTTGTACATTTTTGAACTGATTGCTTTTCTCTCTATGATTTGACTATACACTTTGCTTTTTCTTTTGGTCCACTATTGTTGTCTCTTTAAACCAGTCTATGAATAAGCTTGATTTGATGCCTTTGTCTGTGCTCGGTAAACAAACCTGGATGTCAAAGGTGTACGACGTGTGCGCCCGCAGCTTGCTGATCTCCACCGTCGTGTCCCTTAGCCCCCGCTTGCCAGGAACAAACACCACGCTATCATCGCATGGCTGACAGGCCCGCCGCTCGCTGCTGTGGCATCTCCGACACAAAACGCTATACGTCAGGTCCTCGCGGTGCCCCATGTCACGAGGTGAGTGCCACTCCAGGAGCACAGATGTCTGGTTGACCACGGAGACCACGTTACGAGGAGCAGATGGGACACCTAGAGAAAACAAGAGAAAGGTGGAGTGTGTTTATCAGCGTTTAGCCACAGAGCTCAATCTGGGAATTTTGAATTCTGATGAATATAACAAATCAGACCTTAACACATGATTACAACAGTGGCGATTGCTCTAAGACTGCAAGGGAAGCTCAGCTTCCCCTAAAATGTCCCCAAAAAAGTGGTGATATGTACTGTTGTGTGTAGATTTCATTGTCTAAATTTGCACTAGAATACCTTCATCTTTTGTTCAGAATCAGCTACTTATCACAGGTAACTGGCGCGACTTCCTTCTCATTCATCCCCGCGGCGTCTCAGTGCTTTAACACAGTCGGACACTGACCGTCTGCTGACTTCGATGGGGAAGCGTAGAGTGGGTTGTTCCACTGTGGAAACTGGACGGCCATTGGATAATCGCTGGGCTTTGTCCGGCCCATCCGACGCTCAGCGTCTCTGGGGGTCTATGAGGCAGTGGGCTGACCTGGACGCTCGGCTTCTGCATGATGATTGGATGATCTGTCTGAGGCCTTTTTGATTGACAGTAAAACGAGCCAATCCGCGATCTTGAAGTATAACCCTCCACCGGAGCATCTTCTAAGTTTTACATTCATTCAGCTGTTTTGGAGAGGAGCTTCTCCTGATTAAAGCGGCTGGAGTCTTACAACCGCAACACAATGGGCGAAGGCCGTTTAAGTAGTCTAGCTCTGCTGGCCATTGAGAGAACACTGGTAAAATCCCTTGAAAAGACACCAAGTTTGTACGGTCGTTTCATGTTCTCATGGCATGCAGCTGCATGCAGGCCATGAGACAGGTGGAAAAAAACAGAGCTGGCTTTACAACATTACATAGCAGCCAGCATTACTTTGACTTCGAGTCATGCTGTGCATTATGGAATGAAAGCTAGCAGGCTAAACTACTCACTTCAACTACTAAGTGATTAATTGCTGAGATTAAATATCCTTTGTAAGATTTTACAGATGAGCATGTGTATTAAAGTAGAACACACCCACATAATAAATGTAAACAAACCCAGAACTTGAAGACAAGGGGCTTTTAAGACCCACCAGTGTCTACAGAAGACTAAATTATTAAAAGAATGCACCTTGAGAAACTGAGCTAATGCCATCACAGCCAGGAATGAAGTCAACTGAAGGTCACCAATCTACCAATTTGGTCACTTATCTGGGGTTTCTTCAAAAGTGGCAATTGGTCAAGAATGTAATAAACCCATTTCTAACTTTAAGTACTTGGATATGTTTCTTTCAGATGTTTCCTTTCAATTTTTGTAAGGCCTCTTCATTTCTGAGTCAATGTTTTCTGAAAATGAGGAGTGGTTTGGTGTAAAGCTGGTGTGTGCCTAACTTTGATTCTCCTTACACTTGCTCTAAAATCTAAAATCTGTGGTCAGTGTTTTATGATATTTTGAGGACGCATCAGAGGTGACACATATCTGCAAGGCCAGAACATACTTTACCAAGCTTTATTCATTAAATGAGAGGCACATTAGCAGAACAGTACTGGTAAGTATCAGCTTTTGTTGATAAATCCAGTTTAAACCTCATAAGGGATGGAGATCTGTTAGACAGTATGTTTTTTGGAGCATTCTCTTTGTGTGCTATTCCAGTGCACTCCAGCACTCTTTATACTCCCAGAACCCAGAAAAAATACACATAAAGGGTAAAATTTTTCTTTAAATATGAAACTTCATTTCTAATATTCACTCGGACAACTATGTTCACAGGTAATAAAACAGGCTGTCCGGCGCATTTTAAGCATTCATTAGGGAACAGAGCTGCAGGACAATGAGAAAAAAAAATGTTTTCGGCCAAGAGATATTAGATGAACAGGAAACTAGTCTTTCCTAAGCATAAAGCTACCCAATGCTCAGAGTTTTAGCTGGAGATTTTAAGAATTATGAGGTTTTTTACACTCGTGCAAAGTGTCTGACTTGTTTTTTTGGATCATTTCTAATGCCCTGGGATGCTCCAAAGAAAAAATAACTTAAATCTAAGCATTCACATATTTCAGTCAGTGTTCTGTGTTTTTTATGTGCATTAAGTAATAATGATTAAATAATCCATTCTAAAAGCAGAACAATTAACTTACACATGTTGTGTAATTGCAGACGCCAGCCGCCCAGCACACACTGATTTGAAAGGACTGAGAGCTGACACTGATTGGTTTGAGCTATTTTACACCCAACACACACAAACATGTGTAATCAAGACACATAATTTGTCCTCTTTGTGCCCTTCTCCTGGCTTTGCATCAAGAACATGTGTCCTTAAAATAGCAAATAATGGGCTGACACACCCCTAACCACCATGCACCACAGGCTTCAGACAACATGCTTCACACCATCAAAATAGGGCCCTGAAGTTCACTGATGCTCCTGCTGCTGTGTTGACTGTGTCACATCCTGTCTTCTTTATGGCCATCTGTACGCTGTTTCATACACCTGTGTTGGGCTAATTTCGAAGGACGTGCACAGCAGATGCTTTGGACCAATGCAGGAACCATGGAAGCTAATTTGTGCTGCATCTGCAAATCAAATCCCAGACCATAAACTAAAATGGAAAGTCACACATTTACAGATGGTATGATGTTGTCAAAACATTATATAACATTAGACAGAAAGCTGCTGATTTGGCCTTCTCATACCTCCAGGTTCAGACCAGGAATGTTAGACAAGACCTTTGAAAAGTGGACACTTTTGTACACTTGTAGATGAGCAACATTTTAAATCAGACAACTTAAAAATGATTTTGGATTAGAAAATGGAGATTTATACAGATATCCTCAATTAAGACACTTTTACAAGACAGAAATTAAGAGGGACATCTCAATGGAAGGGTATGATCAAATTGAGGTGTTGACAGGTGAACATAACTCCTCTAAGAACTGTCTCTAAACTGTACAGAGGTTTATTAAAACAACAGAGAAGTAACACAGTGTATATAAAAATAAAGTGGGAAAAGAAATTTAACATTGAGTTAGAGCTGTGCGATTTTTATTACACCAAAAATTAAAGATAAACAATTACGTCAACAACAATACTGTTGGAGATAATGTGGGCTGCTGAATGCCAACCACTCTCATATATTTTGGTCATGCATGAAAATATGGACATTTTGGGATGTCATGGGGGAAATTTTTGGATATAATATTCCTAATGATCCCCACTATATATATACAATGTGTTGCTGCCATTACATTCTAAGTTGATGATAATTTGCAAAAAATAACAAAGTTTACCAGTTCGAACGTTAAGTATCTTGTCTTTGCTGTGTATTCAATTGAATATAGGTTGAAAGGGATTTTCAAATCATTGTATTCTGTTTTTATTTACGATTTACACAACGTGCCATGTGCCGTGCCGTGCCGTGTATATCTAGGACTCATACCAGACAGTGTAATAGGTAATAAGACATATACTTGTTTAAGATCCTATCTGTTGCGGCTTAGAAAGCCATTACAAGAACTTGGCAGAGAGCTGATTCACCTGGATTGAGTCACTGGCTGGACATTGTGGAAGAAATCCGATCAATGGAACAAATGACCTACAGTCTATGAATTAAAACAGAGATTTATACAGTAAAATGGACAAAATGGCATCTTTATGTGACATAGTAGTGTTCGTCCCCCCTGGAATAATTTTTCTTGTATTTTTGTCCCTGTTTTTATTTTTTAAAAAAGTAAAGTAAAAAGCTTTCCACAGCCAGAGTTTCAGTCCCTAACATCCAGACCTGTTTTCTTGGTGTTAAAGGTGACATGAAGACAAAGTTTCCAGATCCTCCCTCCAGTGCTTCTGGCACAGATGTGGGGTATTTGTTCCTCTGGGACCAGCCAGTCCTGTCTCTTTCAGCCTGAGCGTGACCTAACAGCTCAAATTCAGTCCGAGAATTGGTCTCTTTTTTTTATTCAGTCACTCTGCAGTCAGTGAGTCAGTCAGTTTCTCTCTGTCAGCTCGTCTCTTTGATCTGAGCTGATACTCTGCTTTTAGGGTGTTACAGAGTCTTAAGCACACACCCACAGTTTTCACAAGGTTAAAGCCTGCGGGTTCGCTTCTCCTTGACACACATCCATAAAAACCCACGGCACACAGTCAGAGCCACACGACATGTACGAGCAGAGGGATGGAGATGATATGGATGTTCAACCTTGGCATATGTTGAATCAAAACAACCAAGACAGCCCTGTGGATTATGGGCATATGAATGTGTTGATATGTGTGTTTGTCTAACACGCTGCAGAATCAAAGAGCTAACAGACCACAGGAGGTCCAATATCCATATCCCAACTTCTTAGGAAGGTTCCTACCAAGAGCGGGGGCAGTCACAAGCTGTGCTTCCTCATGTACACCAGCAAATATACTGTCTGAGCAGATATTTACATATTCACCCCATTTGATCTCGATCTTTACTTGTTTTACTACAGCCTTAAAAAAGAAAAAACATGGTACTCTCTTTTATTTTGTTCATAGCTGATAGCATGAATTTTTAAGTCATGTATCATTATTTAAGTCATGGACCAATTCATGAATCTTTGTTTGATTATGGACTTATCCTATTAAATATATCTTTGTTTGTTATCTGTGCACCCAGATTAATGTTTCCTATGTATCCAGCCCACATGATCAACCTGCATCTGTTCCCACGTGTGTTTGAAGACATACAGACAGACAGAGCCTCTGGCACAAAGCCATAAAGTGACCAATGTATGCACATTCATAACTCTGCTGTCTTAGATTACTACTGCCATATTTGTTTGTTTTTTTTAATGTAATTTTTGGGCATTTCTTGCCTTTATTGATAGGAGAGAGACAGTGGATAGGCTTGTGAAAGGGGGTGAGAGAGCAGAGGAAGACACTCTGCAAACTGGTCACAGGCAGGATTCGAACCTGGACCGGCAGAAGCAAGTGCATGGGGTGCCTGGTTGCTAACCACTCCGCCAAACCAGCACCCCTACTGCCATATTTGTTACACACATGTTGATATATCTGAAGATGGTAACCTGTCATTCCTTGTCAGTCTTGCACTAAACTGGCCGTAACAAACTAATCTGATAAATCCCCAGTCTTGTTTCAGGCATGTTTCATCATTTGAACATCTTGATTAGCATTTACATAGTTCAAATACTGCTGAAAAAAGCTGTGTCCCAATTCAGGGACAGCAACTTCGAAAGGAGCAGCTGAATCATTCTACATTGCAGAGAGTCACTCCTATTTAAAAGACTCCTCTAATTAAACCAGCAAATGCATTTGGATTACTGTACCAACAAAGGACAGATATGGTGCTTTCTTCATGGCACCACAGGATTTATATCCATCTACTCGTCCATCCTCCAGTCTCTCTTTTCTTTTTCCATCCTTTATTTATCCATCCATCCATCTATCCATCCATCTATCCATCCTTTAATCCTATTTACTTTACTTTCCTCCTTTCAAAAAGGTTATCTTTTCCATCCATTAATCCATTTAAAGGAATACTCCAACGATTTTGGACCCACGCCCTTTCCCTATCATTGACAAAGTGAGACAAGCTCAAAAATACCTTTTTTGTGTCTCTGCATCCAGTGGCTGGCTCCCAGCTGTTAGCTTCGTAGGTAGCTTAGCTCAATGGCTGGAGGTCAATAGGAGTCAGAGCCGGACTGACGAAAGTGGACAAAATACTCCTTACAGTGGTCCAGGGGATGGCGCATTAGCACGTGAAGTAAATCCGAATGGTTATAAAACATTTTAAAAGACGTGTTTTCTTTACAACACGTTAAAAGAACGTTTTGATACACACAGACCTGCGCATGCGCAGTGCTCCGTGGAACAGCAGTAGCAGCCGGAAGAAGGCGACCCTCGGACGCAACCATGTTTATGTAGCCTCGCAACAGCTGCAAGAGCCACGATGGATGAGGAAGTTGAACGAGAGTTTACTGACACATGTATGATGTTTTTCCTTTCACCAAAAAAGTCACTAGTTTACAAAACTCACCGGGCTTTGTAAACTGTGCGCCGGTATATCCTTCCGTGGTGCACTGCGCATGTGCAGGTCTGTGTGTATCAAAACGTTATTTTAACGGGTTGAAAAGAAAACACGTCTTTTAAAATGTTTTATAACCATTCGGATTTACTTCACGTGCTAATAAGCCATCCCCTGGACCACTGTGAGGAGTATTTTGTCCACTTTCGTCAGTCCGGCTCTGACTCCTATTGACCTCCAGCCATTGAGCTAAGCTACCTACGAAGCTAACAGCTGGGAGCCAGCCACTGGACGCAGAGACACAATAGGTATTTTTGAGCTTGTCTCACTTTGTCAATGATAGGGAAAGGGCGTGGGTCCAAAATCGTTGGAGTATTCCTTTAACTATCTGTCCATCCATCCATTGCCAGTCTTCCTTCACTCCTTTCTATTCTTATACCCCATCCATCATCTATCCATCCATTCATCCTTCCTTTCTTATATCTTCTACCATTCATCCATCCTTTCCATCCTGCTATTTAACCTGTCCTTCTCTCCATTAATCCATCCATTCATTGTCCTTCAATTCTTCCTTGCATTGCTCTATCATCCTTTCTTTAATCAAAAGAAGAAAACAGATGGTCATGAATAAAAGTTTATAAATAAATAGAAAAATAATAAAAAAATAACTAAGGGGGGATTGAGTGCAGCTGCAGAGGGGTTAACTATTATCACTTATTCTTCCTCTGAGTCTGAAGATAAGCCGAGGGACTTAATTTTCCACATTTTTAACAATCATCAATCACAATCCTTCCTCCATCCTCATAAATCAACTATTGTTACGAACATTTTTTAAAATCATTAACTGACATCTGAACATATCCGAAACCTTTAAACTCCCATGATGCAGAGCTCAACATCAGATATGAAAATGCAGAAAAAGGACATATTATGCTGTTAAAGTGTCCATTTTCTGCCAAAAAATAGAAACCACTCTGAGCTCTCTAAAGAGTTTTCAGCCCTGCAGTTCACAATCCCGCTCTGCACTACTTTTCTGTTTTGTAAGAAGCTTTTTCAGTATCAGTCTGACCTATACACAAAAATACACTTCAAAAAAACACCCACACACACCTACAGCACGCACACACACCTCTCCTCTTTACCGATTCAGCCCCTGAGCCATGCTGAGGGAATGATTTTCTGTCAGCCAACTATCCACACGCTGCGTGCTCAGTCTTCCACTTCAATGATCTGAGTTTATATCTGATTACGTTTCTACCAAATCTAAATGAGATGAGGCCTTCTCTATATTAAAGGTTGGAGTCACTAGTTTGAAACTTTCCTTGCTGTTTTATTATATCTGAACTGCAATCACAAGTGTGTTCACAGATCTGAGTGGGCTGTAGGTGTACGTTGACATCTGACACCTTTTCATTTGGAAAGATGATTTTTTTTTCCTGTCAGCATCAATTTGAGAGTACTGAGGTTGTTCCAGGTGAGGTCTCTCTCTGCTGACAGAAGGATTTATCCCTTCACAAGAGTCACAATCACTTTGACAAAAACATTTCTTCTATAGAACGAGGACAAACATGAATAACCATCCACGCCTTTTCCTTTGAGCAACTTGAGTGGGTTGAAACACCTAAACAGAGGTCACCGACCTTTCCTTTTTGTTTTTATTATCATTTGGGTGTTTTGTGCCATTGATAAGAGAGAGACAGTGGGATAGGCTTGTAAAAAGTGAGCAGGTAGAGGACACCCTGCAAACTGGCCATAGGCCGGATTTGAAGCATATAATGAAACAGGCTTGGTTTCTCATCACTCCAACTTAGAGTTAAGTTTCTTGCCCAAGGACACTTCCTTACTGACCAAGCCCACAATCACAATCCTAAAACAGGCACAGAATAACTCTGAACTGCCTCAAACTGCATAATCTTATTACTCAAAGCTGGTGGTGTATTCTCGGCTCATAAAGTGACAATGGACCAGATGGCAGGACCAGAGCTACATCTCCAACTAGTGGAGGGAGGCGATATTACAACTTCTGACAGGCTTTGGTCCACCTGATTAGGTGTAGTGTTAAAACAAAACAAAACAAGTTTAAAATGAAAAAGTGTTGCAACTTCATCCCCAAATTGAACCAAGTCTGCTGAATTTAAGGTGTGAAAATGTCTTGAGATAAACCATATGCAATTTGCTACATAAAAGCGTACTTTAATTATGACATAAACAGTGCTGTGTGGAGTGGTAGTCCAGATGGAAAGGGGGGTCCACGCAAAAGGTATACATTTGTCAACTAGTGCGCTTGAAAAAATGAAAAGACAGATGGTCATACAGGCATTTTTGGCAATTTTTTTTGCTGTTTTTGACCAGAAATAGAGTCTAAATGTCATCAAATGTCAAACATAACCATTCCAATGATTTCCTTGGGTCAAAATTATATGAGAAAATGTATTGGTTTGTCTCTGTATGTTGTTTACATCAATAGTTAGGCCTATTTCTACATCATATTTCTATTTTTCATTTTTTTGGGTTGGATGCAGCACAAAAAAAAGTCCTTGGCACCCTATTTTAGCTTGGTGACTACCAGATTCTGAAAATAGACACTCGAAGGAGTAAAAAAAATCAGGTGCCGAAAAAAATTCCGGGGATGCGTGTGGACCCCCTTTCCATCTGGACTATGGTTAGCAACCAGGCACTCCCCATATAGATACTTCTGCCGGCCTGGGTTCGAATCCAGCCTGTGGCCAGTTTGCAGAGTGTCTTCTCCTACTCTCTCAACCCTTTTCAGAAGCCTATCCACTGCCTCTCTCCTATCAATAAAGGCACAAAATGCCCAAAAATAAATAAAAAAACAGGAACATTGTTTTGTGTTACAAAGTAATACATTACAGTCACGCAGTTACTTTTGTCTGGTGTAAAGTAATGCACCACTTCTGAAAATGTGGTAATGAAACTTAGTTTGTTTTTTTTATTCAGCGCAGCATTACTTTTCCAGCACACAGATCTGACACTAATGTTGCCTTCTCAGCTGTGTTGCCAAATCTGGTCATTAAAAGTTTATCTGGGCCTGTTTTTCTCTAAAGTCATTTGCAAATCTCATGAGTCGCGGACACATGTTGCATTTTTCTTGGGCTTGTTTCTTAATATGCAGTTGCTTATTGGGGCTTTTCTGTCTGTGCGAATACCCTCTGATTAATTATCTCCCAGCTCCCCACATAAAGCAAAACACATACGGGAGGTAGTTAGTCCTAGAGCTAAGGTTGCCAGGTATGCTTATTATAAGCGACGTTGAGCTTGACACTGTAATGTCGATAAAAATTTAAACATGCTGCATGTAGATTTCTCTTTAAAGGTGCTATGAGGAGAATCTATTTCCGGCGACATAAGACTCTGCTACCCATGAGCACGCACGGTGACTGTCATAAAGACGTGACCCAAGCCAAAGCGTGTGTTTGTTGTGATGCTAATGAATGCAGCTCGGACCTTCCTCAGAACTCTGCATTGCTTTACAACTTCTTTTTTCAACAACTTACAGGATGCAAAGCGACGAGGTAATGTATCTCTTTCTAGTTACGTAGCGGTAGTTTTTGATGTTTGACAACAAGCAATTTTTGGAAAACATTTAGGAACAGATTGGGGATCTGCCTTAAGTCAAGCACCATAAAAGTAACAAAAGTAACAACACTGGTCAGAATTCAGCAAAACCAGGCAGATGGAAGTTCAATCAGACGTGAATTGGAAAGAAAATGTGCCTAAATAAATGCTCATGATGTGGCCCCAATATTCCCCATCATGGTTTCTCAAAACAACTCTGAGGGAACATTTTTAGACTGCTTTTCTGTCAGAATAATGTGAATTCATTCATGAATGTTAAACAGCAAAATAATGAAGAGGAGCTTTTTTCGCCCCCCTAAAACATGAAGTTCTATCCAGGTCACAAGGACATGCAAACACACACACACACACACGTGTTTCTACACACAGTACACATGGTACACCCTGTTTCAGCCTGCAACTCGCTGCAGAGACGACCGAATGATTCATGTCTCAACCTACTTACACCATCTCTCTGAGGAGCAGGGAGGCAGCGTTTTTCAGACTCTGTGTCTCGTCTTGCATGGCAATATCAACCCCTTCAACGCTCTAAACTCATATTCTCTTCAATGAAAGCCCGAGGATTGTGGCAGTGTTATTACTTACTGCTCCCCAAATCCCCAAACAAGGACGGGAACATTGTGGCGCGCTCGCTCGGAATGAGGGGCATGAAATTAGGGCTGAAATAATGGATCACGGCAGATATTGGCCTTTAATTTAATGATGAGATATTGGACTGTCAGTGATGTCAACCGTTGATTCGCTGTGAAATTCATTCCAGGAAAACAGCCACACAGACCACTGTTGGCTGCCCTGAGGTAGGATCACGCTGAAGGCTCACAGAGTATGTACTTTTATGTTTGTGTGGCAGAAAGGGGCTGACTCACTGGTGCACAAGTCCTCGGGTTTGTCCATGTCTCCGCGGTAATAGCCGTTCCGACATCCGCAGAGGGTGGCGGCCTCGATGGTGGAGCGACTGTTGGGCGGACATTGCTGACATAATCCGGCCCCCTGGGTGGACTTAAAGGTGCCCTGAGGGCAGGCTGAAGAAAAAGAGATAAAGGGAAATAACACATCAGACAGATACACACCGTGCAAACAGAGCAGGAAGGAAACATGACATATAATCTTTATTTTTGAGCTCTTTTAAAACCTGGACTTGAAGACATCTGTGTTAAGAAAATGGCTTAAATAATGTCAAAGCAGATCCAAAGTTTGTTGTGTGACAGTTTATAAAGGAACGAGAAAAATACTAAAGCTTGTAGCGTATGAGCCAATCAAATAACAGCAACTCAATGCATTCAAGCATGTAGACAAGTCAACATGACCATCTAAAGTTTGAATCGAGCTATAGAATCAGGAGAAAAGATACGTAGGGGTACTGAAAGTGGCATCATTTAAGAGACTGCTGATAAATTGAGTTGTTCATGTACAACCATCTCTAGGTTTTACAGAAAATGGTCCAAAAAGGAGAGAATATCCAGTGATCAAGGATGGTTTCTGATGAGAGAAAGGAAACAGTAACTCAAATAACCACAAGTTACAAACAAAATGTGCAGAAGACCATCTCGAACATGTTAAGTCTTGAAGCAGATGGGCTACGGAAGCAGAAGAGCACACAGGGTGCCACTCCTGTCAACTAAGAACAGGAAACTGAAGCTACAGTTCACGCGGTCTCACCAAATTTGAACAAAAGAAGATTGAAAATATGCGTCTTCTTCTGCAGCATCATTCAAATGGTGTGGTCTTAAAACATGAAAACATGGATCCATTATGTTTATCAGTGACTCTCAAATACTGAAAATGTTGTTTTTTATGGTAGTTTCTTGATTTTGATTCTTCATTTTCTCAAATACTAAAAGAAGCAGGTATGTGAGTTGAGACAAAATGGAATAAGAATATGAATTACAATCCACATGAGGACATAAAAAAGGCCAATTAAAAATGCTGATTTGTGTTTGGACACTAGTAATTCATGAAGAAATAGATTTTTCTTTGCTTTATTGTATTTTAAATGATCTTGACTTACCCTTCTAGGGACAAATGTACTGCATATGCATACATACTAGTTTAAAGAGGGGAGTGGGTTAGTATTAGGTCCCTTTAAATCAACTGAGCTTCGATTTAACACCACAAACTATCAGAGTATTGATGCTGACCGGGTCCATCCATGAAAAGAGCTATACAATAAAAGTTGAATTGATTGATAGTATGTTTAGGAGTATTGCAATATTGGATATCAGCAAAAAATATAGCTATTTTAATATCAGCATCTTCCAAACACGCAGTTTTGTCTTCAAAATCTTTTATCAAAACTCAGATTTACTGCATTGTCTACGAAATTATTTTGTCAATAATTTAAAACTTAATAATTATTCAATTAGGCAAGCAAACAAACTTTATGCTCCCTAATATAAAACATGCAACATAAAACCATTATGTTGTGGAATAAATACATTTGTCTATGTCATTGCCTGACAAAATCAGACTGAATAATATTTTGATGACCTTAAACGCAGCAGTATGAACTTCCCTATTAAAATGTAATTTATTAGTCCTACGCACCGTCCTTGCTCTATACTGTACTTGTTTCTTTGTATGAAATTGTTGCACTTTCTATCTGGTGTTTAATATTTTATTTTTGGTGGTTCAGTATTTACCTTCCACTGTCTTGTGTGTTTGGTTTATGTAAGCCATCTGCAGGCTTCTACCACTCCCACACTTATGCTTTTGTAAATATGTTTTATGTGCATTGTCTTCCTTTAACTGTGCAAAATAAATGACTTAATTAATGAATTAAAAGTCCCTCTGAAGTCATAAGTCTGATCAATCGTCAAAGCAGCTACACATGAGTATTTCCAGCTGACTGCAGATCATATGACTTCTCTAACAAGACTCTGACATCACAAACTTGTCTTTTTAAGCTCCACGTTTGCAGAGCTCTTCTCCTCAAACAGGATCTTTAGGAGACACTGACACAGTTTTACAAAACACAGCAGAGTGATTAAAGCTCTCTCACTGTACTCCCTCGGGGCCTCACATCATCCCAATATTTAGGGTGGCATTGTTCGTCTATCTAAGCCAGCCTGGTAAAAATAGTTTTGTGTATTTAATCCTCTGAAACAACATTAAACTGAGACTTGTTTGACTATAATGGAGTAAACAGGAAGCTTCACTTTAATCTAAAATCAGTGTATATTTAACCTGCTCTTGGAAGACAAAGCATGTTCATGCTGCTATTCAATCACGTATTTATTCTTCCAAACACAGATAAACCTGTCTAACTCAATTCTCATAGGAGTTGTTTCTGTATTTATTTAACCTTCACTTTGTGGGAGAGTCTCCTGAGATCAAATTTTACTTTTTCAAATCCAAGCGGAAACGAGAGCAGAGTCTGCAAATATAGAAATCAAAATAGAGAAAGCTTTCAGACGAAAACCGTGCCTGAAAAAATTGTTTCAAACTCAAGGACACTCGGGTTCATTCAGCACAGGAAGAGCTCTCATTTCAGACTGAAGTGCTTGTCAATCATTTGTCGGATGTTCAAATACTACGAGTCCTGTTTGAGCTGGTTTGACTTCAGCTCAGGTTATCCATCAGGCTGGTCCATCTTTGAAATACGATACTATGATTAGTGCGGAGACACTGTTATCACAGCAGGACTACAACTACTGAACATATGAGTGACAACAGGACCGACAGAACTTGGCATATAAACAGGAGATCTTAAATTCAATGTGAAGATGAAGAAGAAGAGCTAAGATCGACTAAATGAATCAATTACGGGCACATTTCTTTGTTCTTAGTCATGTTTTAGGCTATTTCACTATGTTTCTTTGGATTTAATTGTAACATATTTTGGTGGTTTTATTTGTTTTACAGGGCAAGTGTTTTGGATTAGTTATAAAATCCAAAGATCGATCGTTTTACTTGGATAGTTTTTTCTTCATTGAGCGTGCAGAGAGACAGCCTGTGGTATCAACCCTGCTAGTCTGGCTGATCAGCGTTCAGTGCTGCTTTCCACTGAACAAGATCTCATGAGATGTTACTGCAAGCAGTCAAACAAACATGGTGAAAGCAAGCAGCAGCACTTCTGGTGAGTTTAAAAGCTGATGTTTGGACGTACTTCGGATTTAACAAGCATGAAGGAAAAGACGAGGTGGACAAAAAACAAGTAATATTCAGAATATGCATGAATGTGTATCATCTATATAAGATTAATGTAACTGCTGGGTCCAGTTCTTCATGAAAAAACAATTTTTTAATAATGTACCAGGTCAAAAGGTCATTTTTTAAATTTACAGCTGAGATATCCCAGACTAAATAAGTATCGAATTGAAACATGATTCTTGTTGTCTGTTCCTAAGGTCTGAACTGAGCAGGAAAAAAGGCCTTTAAATTTGCTGCTTCTTTTGTTTGGAATGAGCTGCAAAAAGACCTGAACCTCAATGAGCTGGTCTCAATGGACACTTTTAGGAGGATGTTAAACAATGTAAATATTGAGGCTTCTGGCTGCAGATGTGTCAACAGATGATCTTGCTTCCTTTAATAATCCAGCCCGTCAAATTTCTTTATTAATTGTGCATTAAGTGTTTACATGTTTTGTGTATTTGTGAGTAATGCTGTTTGGGAATGTAAGAAACTTTGTAAATTGTGCTGCTGCCTATCTTGGCCAGGACACTCTTGTAAAAGAGATTTTTAATCTCAATGAGTTTCTTTTCCCGGTTAAATAAAGGTTAAATAAATAAATAAAAATGAATTGAATCAATTTGAGACCTTGTAATATCAAATCAAATCAATACAGAAAATCTGAATTTTACTCTTTAGGTGATTATGAAGTCTGGGTAGGGTCAGGACTAGGGGTGGGAAAAGTTCTTAAATTATTATTATTTGACTTATGTGACATATTGATCATTTGCCAGTGCAAAAATCTGATTCTGAAAAATACAAACATATATTCAAATTAAGTTGGGACATTGTGTAAAACATAAATAAAAACATAAAGCAATGATTTGCAAATCATTTTTGACCTATATTCAATTAAATACACTGCAGTGGCAAGATATTTCATATTCAAATTGATAAACTTTAATGTTTTGCAAAATTCATTGACACTGTTTGTCATTTAACCATATTATTGCTATACTGCACCATACCATATCCCACTGTATGGAAACATATATTGTATAGTATCAAAGGTTTTATTTTTTAGTTACAAATTACACCATTTCACATCCTACTATATTTAATCATATCTTATTCTCTTATATCCTTATGTATTGCATTCTATTGAACTTTAAAGTGTCAACTGTACATTACAATAGCATAATTACGATGTACATTGGATTGTATTGTACGAAGGCCTGTCACGATAATAAATGAATCAATTAACCGCACGATAAATAAAAATGTCCTCGGTAAGTTTGCCGGCCTCGATAAGTTGGCACGTGATGCATGTTTGTTTTCCTCCTGTCTTTCTACCAAAGAGGCTGAATGAGAAGATGGCTCACTCTGTCTACCTTTCTTAACACCAGGGTGCATCAGTTCTATGGCAGATTTAACGGAGTGAGCATCTGTCACTCAAGTGATCTTTGTGGGGGAGGCGGGGCTACTGGGGCGCACACAGGGAGAGAGCTGAAGTGAGCGTTGTGAGGAGTTACAAGGAAACAAACTCTGATGAATGAAGGCACGAAAGCTACAGTTCTTAAGCCTTATTGGAGTTTTTTTTTATTTCTTTACAGAGACAGGGTCTATTTTTTTATTGTTTTTTATTAGTATAATTATTTTATTTCCATGCAATTTTTCCTGAAAGAGAGTCCA
This sequence comes from Scarus forsteni, assembly GCA_036419115.1. NCBI lineage: Eukaryota > Metazoa > Chordata > Actinopteri > Labriformes > Labridae > Scarus > Scarus forsteni. The sequence goes on from JAZDUH010000136.1 coordinate 48,415,243, forward strand.
TTTCATTTTCATCAAGGTCTTTTTTTCTTTTTTTTTGTTAAATTTATTATATTATTTGTTTAATTTATTTTATTTAAAAGATCTTGACCTTCAAATTACAGTAAAATATTCTGAAGAAATTAAAGTTTATTGCTTTTGATATGCTGTACTCACTTTATTATAACATATATTATAATTACATTAATAAAAAAATGTTTCAAAATAATATTGACAATAATTTTGTTTATCAGCAATCATTTTTTGGACAATTATCGTCCAGCAAAATTTGTTATCGTGACAGGCCTATTTGTACATGCAAAATATCAAATCATAACACAACAAACTTTTATATCCATACTCTGTTTTCTTGTCCTGGTTGCAGAGATGTAACAACAGTCAAAGAAACAAAGAAGTGTGAAAGAAGAAATGGAAGTAAAATTAAATCTCTGCTTTCTAAGTGACATATTTTCCCTGCTCTGATTTATCTGAAGCACTTCTGTTTTCCATTCTCCACTTTAATGAACACTCACTTTATTTTGAATGCCATATTTATGATGTGATTTATCTTAAACACTTTGTTTCCATCCTCTACTGAACTGAATGTGCACTTATCTCTCAGATGCTTTGGATGCTGTAAACCATAAAGCAGGATAAACTCAGATTTATGAGAGGAGATGCTGGAAAATTACCTAAGCTGCCTTTGTGAGAGGCCGCACTACCAATGAAACTGAGGGGAAAATGGAAATTAGACAAACTCTGAGTGTCACTTAATCAAACGTTAAAAGGTTTAAGACTTATGAGGAATTTTTGAAGCGAGAGAAAACAAAAGGATGAAGTGAAATTCAAAGACACAACAAAGATTTCCTTTTGTCTTCTAAATGGTTCTACTGGAATACTCATTTATTGGTTTTGCATATTTTTTATCCTAATGTGACAAACAAATCCCTGTTTTACAGCATATTACCTCCTACATGAGAAATGAAGATGCAAAATAAAAGCCCTGAGCATTACATTTCAGGACACAGCAGTACCCGATATAGCGTGTAAATAATGCGTACTATTTTATAGCCTGCCAGTTTCAAAATAAAACCACCACCTCCACGTTATATAACAACAGAGCCGTAAACTCCACAGACATGAGTCTCCTTCCTGTGAGCTGTGGGGGAGGTGAGAGGGTCCATTTGTCTGAATACATGGACTTTATTTTAATCTCAAGAGGGATGCTCTTATATTTCTGAATCAAAGTGCAGACGGTGTTCTCATTAAAGTTTGGACACTGAAATATAGATTTTTCTCTTTTTTTGCAATTTGATTCCTTCTGATTTTCCTCTGATGTTCATTACACTTACATGGAAAATGAATTATCTTTTCTTTGATGATGAAAAGTTGAAATTACAGGAATTTCTATGCTTGAGCTTGATCGATTTTTAGCATACACGCTAATGACCAAATATATTTGAACCACTCACCGGGCCCAGCTGCAGAATAGACACAGGCATTCCCATTAGATTGTTTCACCATTTTATCTCTCCATAGGCCACACCGGTCCTTGCGTACGAGTCCTTCACCACACTTGGGTGGAAGGCTGACAAATTGGCCCACAGATTTGTTGTGGATAAGGAGTAAGCCAGCTATTTTGCACAGTATTGACATACAGCCTTCATTTTCCCGAACAGCACCTCACTTGTGTACTGAGGTTGAGAGTAGAAAGTCTCTGTTGGATCAACTGTTCCTGTCACCATTATGTGCTACAGAACTATATATTTCTTATTGGGATGCATATTTGTAGATAAGGTATGGAATTTTATTCCAATGCTCGAACTAGGCCTGTGCTCAAACTATCGATACGACCAAAATATCGTCATGCACACCTTGGGGATACGTGTATCAAAACGAATTCTACAGAATCGATACGGCTTCAATGTTTGGACAGTTGTTGTAAATACTCTTTGGGTACTGTTAACAATGGCACAGTTCAAAGTAGAAGCCAAGCTACATCATGAAACACTGTTCCAAATTTAAACTTCGGTGTCTACCATCTTTGGCGACCTGAATTAAAGTTCTTGAGTTGTAGAGCCATTTAAAAATTAGCCCTGTTCTTTTACTTCTTGTAATAAAAACAAAGTCACTGGGAATTCTGTTAAAAGCGCAGTCAATGATCACAATTTATGTGTATCAGGACATGTATCGTATCATGGCCTCAGTATCGGGATATGCATCGTATCGTGGAGTTGCTGGAAATACCCAGCCTTAGCTCGAACATATATTCAAAAATCAAAGTGACAGCCATATGGCATGACAGTAGAGTGATGAAATGTTCAATACTTCAGGGTCCCAGTTGATGATCTGCTATGTCTGTGTACTCCAAGAAAAGCAGCTGTTATCTGAATGCAAACTTTTCTGAAAAAAAGTAAAAAACTGCTTAGTATTCAGTGGGTTGCTGTGGTGTAACGGAGGCCTTCAATAGATTCAACACTTCCACACAAACATGCAGGAAGGTGCAGCACATTCCTTCATCACTCTCTGTCACAGAAACCCTGATGACCAGAAATCTAAACACCAATGAAGTTTGGAAGCTGAGTCAAAATATAAAACAACAAATCAAGAAATGCTTTTGATCTATACACAAAAAAGACATGCTTTTCAAAGTTCAATCTGATGAACTTCCATCAATATTCACTCATTGAATCAAAAAAAAAAGCTGTGACAGGTGCAACAAAAGGCTAGGAAGACACCTGTTTACAACTTTTAGCTGGTGAACAGGTTAATTAGAAACAGTTGGGTGCCATGGTTGTGCATGAAAAAGGCATCCCCTAAAGGCTCACTCATTCACAAGCAAGAATGGGGTGAGGCTAAACACTTTCCAAACCACGTGTGGAAAAATAGTCCAACACTTTAAGAAACATTTTAGATCAAAGATTTGCTAGAAATGCATGGATTTCATCATCTATAGTCCATAATGTAATCCAAAGATTGAAGGAATCTGGCAAAATCTCTTAATAAAAGTTGTAAGGACTGAACATCAACATTGAATGCCTGTGACCTGCAATCTTCCAGGCAGGACTGCATTATAAAGTAGCCTCACTCAGTAAAGGATATCAGCACGTGGGCTCAGGAACACTTCAGAAAATAATTCTTAGTTAACACAGTTCATCTCTACATCTACCAGGTCAAGGTCAAACTCTACCATGAAAAAGACAAAGACAAATCATCATCTTTGGACTGAGCTCATCTGAGATGGACTGAGGCAAAGTGGAAAAGTCTGCTGTGGTCTGAGTCCACATTTCAGACTGTTTCTGGACATCATGGACGTGGTGTCCTCCAGGCTAAAGAGGAAAAGGACCATCCAGACTGTTATCAGAGCAAAGGTCAAAAGACAGCATCTGTGATGGTATGAGGGTGTGTTAGTGCCCATGGCATGGGTAACCTGCATTGGTGAAGGCTCCATTAATGCTGATAGCTGTTTGGGGCTGCTGATTTTGGCAGCTTCAAAGTAAAAGAGTGCAGGTCAGTGCATCAGACATTCTATAGTTTAGCAGACTTAGAAGAAAAAGAAAAAATCTGAAAAGATAAAATAATCATAAAAAATATGTAATATGTCTGGTATTGTCAGCTTTATACGTAATCATGTCATACCACTGACTTTAGGATTTGGGAAGTTTGTCCCATGTCCTTAAGCAGATGTAAGTTGTCTGATGTTTTTCCTCATTCTGTATTTTTCAACTAAATCCCTCATTTACTAATCAAGGAAGTAATTAACATCCTAATTATCCCTTCAACTAACTACAAGCAAAATGGATGTCTAATCACTGGTTAAAACTACAGTAAATTAATCTTAATTGGCTCAAACCCTCTTCTGTTTCTCGAACTACTCTTTGACATTTGATATCAACAATTTGCCTTTAGCCAAGCAGCTGAAGCTTCCACGAGCTTAGAATGAGTCCATAATTAGAAGAATCAGGTGGATAAAAGCAGAAATATTAAACTCACGCTGGGCTGGAGTTTTATTATGAGGACTGGAGGACATTGGTGTACATAAATTCAGTTTTTACATTTTTCAGAGCAGGGGTTGCACTGAGCTGCTGTTCTGTGGTTAACCTTCACCCGCGCTCTGCATTATCCAGTAGATAGTTGAGGAGTTCGTCTCCAGTGACAACTCTCAGTCAGTCTGAGAATAATGAGCCAAACTTTTTACAGCGCTCAGAGGAGTTTTACAGAGAAAGATACAGTGGGAGGAATAATTTTGAATAACTTAATGATTTTGGTGCAAACATTGAAATGGATGGGTCCCAAAACACTTCACTGCAACCTGGAGTAACATCGGTTAGATCTGCACCCTTCAGGTGAAGTTGCTGCAGAGCAGAGTTGTTGGTTTGCTGTGTGGTTTGAGAAAGTCTTGATAAAACATGTATGTAGCTGTGTGGAATGACTTCAGTCAAACAGATGGTCAAGATCTCATCTTTCTTTCAAGGCACTGATAAATCTTCCAACAAGGACATTGTGGGATGCTGTTCATAACTTTGCAAAGTTTGTTCCAAGCACAAACTCTCCATGTTGGAAAATGAAGCCAGCAACACCGTGTCCTTACTGACCGTGGCATGAATGAGCAACAGCGACAAAGTCTTATTAATTCCACAGAATCATATGTGAGTGTGCTAACTGCCCACAGGAGTCAAGTGCAGGGCTGTATGATGTGGCATGACATTTTTGCCTCAATGTCCTGTTTCTATTTTTTCTCCTGTTGCAGGTATAACCAAGGAGCAGGGAAACAAGGAGTGGAAGATGATGACTTTACTTACTCGATAGAGCTCGTTTATCTGTTTAACACAGTGGAGATAGTAGAGCACTCATCTGTTCAAGTGAGTGAGTAAAATGATTTACTTCCACAGCTGTGTACTGACCAGCCTTTAAAGTATAAGCCAACATTATTTCTTGTTTTGTCTTCATGTCTTGCCTGGCTTCCATGACAAGCAGGATGTGCTTTGTTTTGTTTACCAACCTACAAGCATGTCTTACAGTTTAGTTTTGTAAGTATTTCCTTTGAAAATTACATTAAGTGCTAATCTTATTGTAAAAATTGATAACATAACTAGGGATGTATACCATGGACCAGTACTTTCATGTACCGGTTCCCAATTGGGTCGGTACCCGAGCACCGTTAAGAATCGGGAAAAGAGGTACTGTTATCAGTACTTGAACGTCTCTTCAACTGTCACGTAGTTATGACACTACCGCTGTCCGGCTCAAGCGTGTCGGTGAGGGCTAAGCGCTCAAAGGTTTGGGTTCACTTTAGCAAAGTTAATGAAAACTCGGCCCGATGCAATCTTTGCCAGAGAGAAGTTAAGGGGGAAGAGAAGAGAAGGGGGAAATACCAGCAACATCACCAAACACTTGGAGCGCGCGCACAGTATGAAGCTAAAGGAGTGCGGGCTGTTTGATTGCTATAGCAACACGAGTAGAGCTAGCAGCCCAGCTAACACTAAAGACTGCAGCACCGACAGAGACAGAGACTCTATTATCCGCCCCTTCAGTAAGTAGTCATGATTATAGCATCGATTTTAGCACCACAAGATATATGGGTCTGCCTGAACATGCAGTCTGTTGGGTGGCATGATGGGGCTTTGCCATCTCCTTAGCTTTCTTTTTGCCTCTGAGAAGCATTTGTAATGCATTACTTCTATTCTGTTGAAGCCTTATAATTACCTTGTGGTTATAAAAAAGGTTGAATCTTATAATATCTTGTAAAGTCTTTATTTTTACACAAAATAACAAGTTGTAGTATCGATAAGAGTATCGATAATTATCAATACCGATAAGGAGTATCGGTATCTGTATCGGTATTGATAAAACCATCACGATATACATCCCTAAACATAACATAACTTGGTATAAAAAAAAGAGCCACAACAAGCACACAGGACCGTTTAGAGTTGTTGAAGAGTTTATCTGATTACTATAGGCAGAGGCAGGCAAACGCTACCCATTGACTCCCAGTGATCGAGCTAAGCTAATTAGTGGTGAGTGAGCTCTGCCATCTCTTCCTTGTTACTGCACGCACAGTCAAAAAAATGGGATCTACCTGCTTGTGATGGACTCAGGAGTGAGGCAAGATACAAAAAGAAAACAATTATTGCCATAGGTGAATGTCAGGGGAAACAATGGTATGACGTCACACTGGTATTAGTCTATTTAGGTCTATTTATTCTGTACTAATGTCTATTCTGCGGATATAATAATACATTTTTTGATATAAAGAGCAAAGGCTAAGCTCACTTGGTCTCATGGTCTTCCTCTACTTTGGATATAATATCCCAACAACACTGAGGGTTTTTTATTCAAATTTCACAAGAACGTCAACTCTGACTCAAACTTAGTTTAAAAGAGTTTAATAAAAGTCAAGGTAAGTTCATCCAGTATTTGTTAGCCCACTATTTATTTCCAAGAATGCATATATAGAGTGAAGTTAAACTGAATACATTTTAGGACTGTAATGTTTTTCATTCTCGCTGCTGTTTACGGTGTGTGGGCGTGGTAGCATTCTGGGAATAATGTGTGGGAGGGATGGAGCATGAAAGTCTTTGTACGTGTTTTTGAGAGTCTCTACTTCACTTGTCTGTTTTGTATCAGACCTCCTTAAACCCAAGACCGGGCTTTCCAGCCATCAGATAACAACATCGATATGACGTGGTCTGGCCTGCTGGAGGCGGCGCTGAAGGCTCAGGTGGTCTTTAAATCCATCTGGATCAAAGTGCTCGAAACAGAATGAGCAGCTCGCCTGCCAATGCTGCTCCCTCTGAGTCCTGCATCCTTAAAGCTGAAAGATCCAACTGAAATTCAATATCCATAAAGACTTTTCCACGCTCAAAAATATTTTCAAGTTTGTTTTGATAACATTTGCCCTTTTTTCCACAAACGCTGTGTCTCCTTTTTCCTGCCTGAGCCTGTCAGCATCTCCCGCTTTTCTGTTCCCTACATTTTATTCAGACTTCATCTTCTTTGAAGTTCTATCCTCGGGATGTGAGTGTGTGTGTGTGCGTCTGAATAGGCAGATAGACATCTGGCTTGTCAAGGTCATTTATTCAACAACCTGGCTCATACACATGGGGCGTGTCACCATGGCAACAAGTCTTGCTCCCTCTCTTTATACCCAAGTTATCACCAGGTATCTCTCTCTCTCTCTCTTTGTGTCCAGCTGTCTGAGGTTTTTACATCAGCCCTGCCTTCACATGTTTTCATTACATGTGCTCGTGTATTCAGTTATTTAGTCAGTTATTGTAGAATCTGATTCACTGTCATTTAAACCTAATTCCAGTGAAGTTGGGTCATTGTGTAAAAAATAATTAAAAACAGAACACAATGGCATGAGAATCCTTTTTGACCTGTACTTAAGGACCAGACATTCAATGTTGCCACACATAAACTTCATTGCTTTATGCAAATTTTCTCTAATTTTGAATTTGATGTTCCAAAAAAGGTAGGACGGGGGCATGTTTACCCCTGTGTTTCATCACCTTCCCTTTTAAAAACAACTCAATAAGCCTTTGTAAACTGAGGACTCTAATTTTTGAAGCTTCTGTAGATGAAATTCACATTCTTGCTTGATGTAAAATTCAGTTGCTCAGTCCAGGTTCTCTGTCTCATGCTGCTGTAACACAAGCAGGACGTGTCTTCATTGTCTTGCTGAAATCAGCAGGGATGTCCCTGAAGAAGATGGATGGCAGCATTTGTGGTTACAATACCTGTATGCCTTTCAGTATCAATTTGGCTATCACAGATGTGCAGGTTACCTATGCCACGGGCACTAACACTCCCCTCATACCATCACAGATGCTGTCATTTTTACCTCTGCTCTGCTAACAGTCTGGATGGTCCTTTTCCTCTATAGCCTGGAGGACACCACGTCCATGATGTCCAAAAACAGTCTGAAATGTGGACTCAGACCACAGCAGACTTTTCCACTTCCACGTGCTGATATCCTTTTCAGAATGATTTTGGTTTTAACGTAGTGCCGTCTGAGGGATTGCAGGTCACGGCATTCAATGTTGATGTTCAGCCTTGCAGCTTACATGCAGAAATTTCTCCAGATTCTCTGAATCTTTTGTGGATATTATAAATTGGAAAAAACACTGGAAAATGTTCTAAACTATTTGCTCACACAGTTGCTCGCAAACAGGAACCTCACTCCATCACACTCACATTTAAAAATAAAAAATCACAGGTCAACAGGTTAAACAGGTTCTTTGAGCGTTCCCTCTTTTGTATCTAATCCCAAGTTTTTGTAACATGTTGCAGGCATTAAATTCAAATTGAGTAAATATTTGCAAAAAAAAACATAGTTTATCAATTTGAACATGAAGCATCTTGATTTTGTGTTGTATTTAAATGAATATAAGTTGAAAAGTATTTACGCGTCATTGCATTCTGTCATTTTTATATTTACACGATGTCCAGAGCAACAGGAACTAAAGCTCAGTGTCATGTCCGTTCCAGATGCAAATGACAAACATCATGATTCTGAAGATAACAGGATAAAATTACAGCAGGTAAAAGACAGAAGCAGTCAAAGTTTGATATATATTTTTCACAATATGGTGCAAACATGCAACATCTAATGTCAATTCACTGGCATCAGTAAAATCATATAATGTCTGATCTTCAGATATGACTTTTTTTAATTAAATTACATGTAATGATAAAGGAAAGAGCAATAGACAGATTAAAATAGTAAAAAAGGATCAAAATAGACAAAAGAAAAGGCAAGATGGACAGAGAGCACAAACAATAGAGCCAAAACTCAAACGGCAGGAGAAAAGAAGTGGAAAAGCAAATTGTTTTTGGAAAAATCAAAGAAAGAGAATAACACCAGAAGAAAGTTTGAGAAAGAAACAAATATGAAAAGACTATGTAAAAGCAAATCAAAGTGAAAACAATGAATTTATAAACTGTTAGAGAATTAAAAGACAGAGGACAGCAAATACCAGATGAAGGAACAGAAAAGAAGAGTCCAGCAAAATGAAACACATTTTGAAAGACTGAGTGAAAGAGCCAAAAACCAAAAAAAGGAGGGCGACATTGTGGAAGGGGAGCATAAAACAGCTAAACAGTGGAAAACGGAATAATGGTGAAGATCAGGAAGAAAGTGAAAGATTAAGGGAAAAAAGAAGAATATCAGAAAAAGTGAGACTTAAAACAGAGCAAGAGAAAGCATATAAGAACTCAGAACAAAAGAGGACAAAACGAGAAAACCACTTTGTATAATCTCAGTTTTCGTGTTAACACTGTGTCATTCTTTAAGCTCCTAAACTAATGACACCAAATGGGGTGATCGCTGCATTATTGTGTGTACGTGGCAGTGTAGCTCAGTCCGTGATGTCAGCCTCCACAAAAGGGAGATCCGTGGTGCATAAATCTAAAAAGCCTTTTCTAACTTAATTAAAAGAAAACTAAAGTTTTATGGTGATTATTGTACACCTTTTTCAAAGGACTTTACATACAAATAGAAACATTACATCCTATATTCACTGTTTCTGTTCAGCGAACAGCTGCCAACTTCTACACACCACACCTAAAACAAAAAAAGTGAAAAAAACGTCCTAAACTGTGTTAAGTTAAAATAGTTTAATAAAATGAAAAAAACAAGGTTAAGTAAGTAACAATAAGAAAAACAAAATTCAACAAGTCCAATAAAGGGAAAAGCCAGCCACGCCAAACCACATGGACATTGGACATGAGCACCGACGTGTGACAACATTAGCCAGGTTTACATTCAGACTTTTTTTCATTCTGATTGAAGATCTCATGTGAACTGTTCACATGTGACGTGATCTATTCTGATCTGGTGTTTACATGTGCGACAACATTTAATCAGAACAGCTGTTTTACAGACATGTGATACGCACAGATCTATTTAAACATCACATGATATATCAAAGATGGCAGTAAGTAGGTGTTTTAATGAATTATTTGAGGGTTGTGCTGTTTGGCCTTATAGTAACCAGCCTTCAGAGTTTTCCAGCGGTTCCTTATTTGTTGGACGTTTTGGTCTATCCCGGCTTTGCTGAGTTTTTGTAGACTTTTTGAAATAGTTCAGTATTTCTTTTCCTACCGTCTAACCGTGCGATAATGTTTAGTTATTTGAGAGTTTGTATTAAAAACAAACTCTCCGACGCAGACCAGTGCTGTGTGCTCTGTTTGGAAGCCGCCATGTTTCCAAGTGAATAAACGCCACTGCTCGTTTACGTCAAGACTGAGCATGTGCAGACAGAGCCCAGCCTAACAACTTTCCAATTCACTGTTTACATGACAGGATTTTAATCGGCTTGGGAAAAGGAATATACTACCCCTGTGCAACCGAATGAAATTCCATTCGGATTTGGCCTGTTTATTCGGATTGAGGTGTTTATATGGAGCATTTTTATTCGGTTTGGGCTTCTAACCTGATTCTAATCAGAATTTTAGGCTCCATGTAAACCTGGTTACTGACTCTAGCAAAAATCGTTCAGCCTTTTACTGCTCCATCCTGACAGCCATGGTGCAGACGTGAAATCATGATGCCTCCAGCCTCAGCTGTTCAGGGCATAAAAACTAAAAGAACAAGTAAAAGAGAGCCAAAAATCTGGAGCCAAAGAGTAAAAGAAAGTGCAAGGGAGCAATAGAGACTGAGGGCAAGAATGAAAGAGCTGAGAGGCAAAAGAAAGAGTGAACAAAGACGTGAAAGAGGAGCCTGAAAAAGGAGGAAAATGGGAAAAAGGTGACAAAAGAGGAAAGATGTGTGACTCTTGTGTCTGTCTCTACCTTTAACAGCTGTGAGTCACACCAGCTCACTGTGGATGATGGTTGTGTTAAGATGGCATTCAGGCAAAGTGATAAATGATTCAAACCTTTCTGTGCATGTCTGAATGTGTGTCAGTGTGCATGTCTGTGCTGAATGTGTGCAGGTTCAGCAGGACCCTCAGAGTGCTGTCGGGGGGTCACAGCAGGAGCTATTCTCGTGTATTTGATTGTTGTGCTAACATTTGCTGTGTGCTGCATTCAAAGTGAGGGCCTATTTAACACACACACACACACTCAGGGCACTTTGATGCTCGGCCAGCTTTGCCGCATGGTTTCAACAATATGCTGTTCAAAATAAACGCCGTCTCTGTGGCCACGTACACACAAAGACGACCATCTGCTCTAATAGTCGGGCCAGTTTCCTGCCAAGTTATGATCAGCTGATTGGCAGGGGAGCTCACCAAAAACACGCCAGCTCGGCGGAGACAGACGGGATGCTCTCTGTCAGACGACGTTTTAAATCACTGTTTAAGCTCCGAGTCTTTAAATAAAACACGGAGCAGGTGCAGCCAGGCGATGACATCACAGGAAGTTAACTAAAGCCACCTGTGAAGCTTTGGGAATGATTAGACTTAACCAGCACTTCGGGTATTTGGCTTCATCTGTCTACTTTGATTAAGCTAAAGATGGCAGCTGGAGAATTTTTAACATCAGTATGTCAGGATGCTCAGAGTACTTTGACGATTTTACTCTATTTTTAACCTCATAGGAAACATTTTTCCTATTGTTGATGTAGAACTGGGCAGTAAATTAAATTCCAATCTAATTTTCAACTTTTGCATTATACAAGAAAATGGAGTAAACAAGATTTAAATAATACTGTGCCACATGGCATGATGACTGTAATCATATCATTTTTTCTGATCAAAATCCTAATTTCAGACAATGCTATCATGTGATCACAAAAGCTGGAATTCCTTGCAGTGCTCCTGACTGACCCAGGATCTGTTGTGTCAACTATTTTACAAATTTGCAGGCAGTGTGTATTTACAGGAGTGCTGGTAAGTAGGTCAACAACACAAAGCCTCTGTTCAGGAGAAGAAGTTGGAGTATTCCTTAAATAACTTTTTTTTTGGTCTGCTAAAAACTTACTTGTGAATCTGGTCAAAATATCAAGCAAGGTGATTGAGTGCAGTCATCTCAACTGCAGAATATCTACAGCAGATGTATCATTAGCAAGCTGTCAGGAAATGTATCTATTGTATATAGTTTTCTATGTATTTGAAACATCTTTTTCTCACTGTTTCCTTATTCTCTGTATAATCATTGCTTAGCTGGCTACATGTTTTCTCACACATAGACACACACACATGACCTTGCATAGCCCCACTTCTCATCCATTGCTTATCCTTGTTTATCCTTGTTATGTCTGCACCTTCAGGACCAACTCAAACCGGCAAGAGAAGTGGAGCTTATGTGGAGGTCACTTCATTTCACACCCCCATATGCTACACACACACATTCTTATAAATGAGAGAACGCATTGTATTTCTTCAGTTCAACATTTCATGTTGTAACATGTATGTTGTAGCTCCTTGTTATAACAAGGAAAATTCGCCTTGATTGCATCCAGCTGCCTCGTCATCATCTTTTATCTGAATAATGTCAGGTGTGGTATGAACTGGTTTCTGAGCAATCTTAGGACTGTAAAGGGAAAAAATCCTGACACAAGCCCAAAAAATTCTGACCTGCCCTGATCACCCTCTGTTTGCTCAATTTGATCTTCTCCGTCTGGCCAATGTTACAGAACCAATACTAGAAAAGCACTCAGAGAGCACAGACCTCTGCCAGCACCACAGTCCTCATCCATATTGTGATTTTCCCCATAAATATTAGTCCTACCTTTATTTTATGCAAACATTTAGATTCCTTGACCATGAAAACATACCATTAGCAATTGGATTCATAATGATATCTATTTTAGTTCAGTAGTTATTCACAAAAATCTCACTTTTCGTCATGACAGCCAGACGCTGATCCGGATCAACACCAAAATTGAATCAGATCTTCCTTTTCCCATGCTAAATATTTCCTGAAAATTTCATCCAAATCCATGCATTACTTTTTGAGTTATTTTGTTCACAGACAGACGGACAGACGAACGGACGGACGGACAGACGGACGGACAAACAAACTTTCCTGAAAAACATAACCTCCTTGGCGGAGGTAACTAAACGAGCCAGAACTTCCTCCATTCCAGTTGCCATTAACAAACTTAAATCATTGGCCTGACCAGTTTTCTTTTCTTATGGGTGCTTTATGCACCTTGTGGTAGAGCTGATTGTTGCAGCCTTCAAAGTAATGTGAGTAGCCTTTGTTACCTGCACTACTACAGCTTGCTATCAATATGGCAGCTGATCCATTTGTTCTTTTACATTATCCTTTACTATTATCTTATCACCTTCTTCTACTCATAAACAGAGGTTTTGCTTTGTTGGCATACTTACAAGCACCTCCACAGCAGTTTGTGCACACACCCTGTAGTTTTGTTTTGTACATATTTCATGTTAAAACTTACTTAAAGTGCCAATCCTAGTGTTAAAATAGATAATTTAAAGGGGACATATCATGCTTGTTTCTCCTTTTCACTATGCCAGACTAGGATGCCTGTAAAGCATTTCTGCCCTCAGTACAAGTCATTTAGTTCCTTCATTGCCCCACAATAGCGTTCTCAAAATCCTCATTTTAAGCCACTATGAAGCTCTCGTTGAAACACGAGGATCTCAGGATGACCTACAGTAACCTCGCAACGTCACAGCCCTTTGTGCTCTGATTGGTCAGTTCTATCGGGGGTAGAGCCAGCCTGTCCTTCTTCTTCTACTGTATTTTCCGACAGGCTCAAAGCAGCGACCGCGTATTGAGTCCCCCTACAGGCCAGAGCTGGTAATGAGTGAGTGTGAGATAGGGATCTATATACTGCTGCTGGACGAATGTGTTCCTCGGTGACGGTTTTGTGGCTAACGGACATCACAGAGGAGGAAGTGTTTTATCAGATTAATCCAATAAAAAGAAAGGTATCTCGTGTCGTCACGACGATTCAAATTTCGCGGACATCTCGCAATGACCTATTTTCAGAGGCATCAAATTTCGTTCTAGGATATCAGAAAAAATACAATATCTCATTTTTTGAAAATTAAGGGGGTGTAAGGTCTTGTTTACAAATTTATTCTATTATACGTAAGTATTAAATCATACATCAGCATGATATGTCTCCTTTAATGACACAAAGCTTTGAGATCCAAGCAAAGTTTAATTAATTTGGTTATAATTTCTCCTACAGTGGCATCAAAGGTGCTGTAGCATTGTCTCATTTAATCACTGTCTCCTGTGAATCGTGGCTGTAGTACCCGCTCCCTTCGTTAACGTTATGAGATGGAGTGTATATCAGCTGCAGGAGCGACACCAAACGCACAGTAACATTTCAGCCTGTGCATTTAATGTATTTTAGGGAGACGGTCCTTTCATCCACATCTCTTTCATCTCCCACTTTCTCATCTGTCTGACCTTGGTTTGTCCTTCTCTTACTTCCACACCCTCAACTTTCTGTTCGTCAGTCCCTCTGCAGGGCTCTCCTGTTTTTCTCCTCTTACTCTCCTCCTTTGTTGCTCTCTCCTCCTTTGTTCCTTCCTTCTCTTTCAGTTCCTCCTTTATCTCCCCGACACTCTCTGACAGTCCAGGAATAATTTGCAGCGCACTAATCTTGCAGGAGCACACTAAACTAATTAACATGGGATGAAGAGGCCTCACTTATCATTTCACCATATGTACATACATCACACACATGCTCACATGGACACACTCCCTCGCACACGCACATAATAACTAAAGGGTCTCTGGGGAATTAGAAATGATGGGTTTTACCTCAGAGAGGAAATGGGGAAGGAGGCCAGATATAAAAAGGTGCAGGAATATAGAGCGTTGTAGGGGAGAGGATCTATTTCTGTGCCACGTTTATCCAAGTCTTTCTGCACTAATATTAACTTATGGAACATCGTGGGCTGCACCCTTGGGCACAAAAACACCGGAAAATGTATATGTGCATGTGATTATGAGGAGAAGGCTGAAAGGAACAGCACACTCTGCTCTCTTGGGAGCAGAAAACATTTACATTTTCTGAAGAATTGACTCAGCACAGCCTTAGTCTTCATATACTGAACAGGAGCTCAAATTAGAAGCTTTCCCCGGAGTATATAAACAACAAATAGTACGTTTGTGAGTTTGTTCTTAAATCTTACACTGGTGAGACTAAAGACGAGAGGATCCATCTTTTCAGGTTATGAATGGAATATTCTCAGGCTTTGTGAAGGCTTTTTCTTTAAACTTTGCAGTAATGTCCAACCTGACTCAGCATAATCTAAAAAGACGTTAGGCAGCATGAGTTTGATCTTTTCAGCTTTGGGAAATTAATTTTCTAATTTAAATCTGCATGGATTTTTCTTGTCAAGCAGAATCAAGTAAGAAACACAGTTTTTTAGGACAACCTGGGCTTTCAAAAAATAGATTATAATGATAGCATATAAGCATAACAAGACAAAAAAAGTGAAATTTAATTCTCAAAATGTGCTGTCCCGAGAGCAAGAAGTGGCATAGATGATGGATGGATGACTGTTGTATTTTTCTCTTGACAAAAAAATTAACATGTGCTTTTGAAAAAGTAAATAACAAAATTTGTTCAATAACTTGTGAAAATATTCCAACAGCACTAAAAAGGCTTGGACTTGTTTCACTGCTGTGTTTTCATTAAATACAGTTTGCTTTTGAGGGTGATGGCGGTGCAGCAGGTAGCAGCCTAACAGCTGATGGATTACTGGTTTGATAACTCATGTTTGTGTCTTTCCGAGTGGTTTGCATGTTCAATAATTTTTGCAATTTTGAACAATTTGGTCATCTGATTGTGACAATATTTCAGCAGCTCTCTCTACCCAAAATTCCCTGACTGAGTAAAACCATGAAGATAAACGATTGCCAGTTTCAAAAATATATAAACAGCCTTTGCTGCATGAACACATTCAACTTAAAGGGACACTGTGTAGCATTTTAAGTAATTTATGAGCTAAAAACAATGTCTACATTCATTAATATGATCTCTCTTTGGGTCAAATTGCCTCTGCAAACAACCTGTCCACCAAATTCCCTCAGTAAACTTCTGAAGAGAGCAGATTTCAGTGAGTTTACTGAGTAACCATTAGGCCTGTGCTCAAAATATCGATACGGCAAAATATCACATCGCACTCCTTTGGGATACGTGTATCGATACAGATCCTACAGAATCGATACAGTCTAAATATTTTGACAGTTGTTGTCAATACACTTTGGGTAATGTTAACAGTGGCACAGTTTAAGGTAGAAGACGAGCTACATAATGAAGCACATGTTCTAAATTTGAACTTAGGTCTACCATCTTTGAGGATCTGAATTTATGTCTCTCAAGTTGTAGAACCACTTAAAACTCATCCCTTTTTTTTTTCTTCTTATAAGAAATAACTAAACTTGTCAAGAATTTTGCTTAAAGCGTAGTCAGTGTCCACAATTTACGTGTATCGGGATACGTATCGTGTCGTGGCCTTAGTATCGGGATACGTATCGTATCGGGAAGTTGGTGGAAATACCCAGCCCTTGTAACCATGACGACCATTGACTGACCGGCATGTCTGTCGAGGGTTTCCCCGTTCTCTCCCAGTTTCCCAGTAGTGATCACAGTTCAGGAGAAGAGCGCAAACATGATTTCCTGTAAGAAGAGTTTTAAGTGACATTCTTTGCTCCTCTTTTAAAGGACAATTGAGTCCATTTCTGATTAAAACTGCAGATAAGGGGACCGCTTCAGAAGCCATCACTGTTTTCAAACTTGCAGTCACGTCCTCAGCTCCCGCCTCTCTTCCCTGATTGGGTCGTTAAGCATTCACCCGCTAAAGTCGTTGGACAATGGAAGTTGGCAAGACGGACATGCAAGATTTCAGACCATCAATCAGGCAGGTTCGTCTGCTCTGCAAAGCTATCCATGTCCTTCCAGTCTTTAAAAACTACAAAATCACTATGTAGTAATACTGGCTAAGGCTAAACCAGTTTTTGCTCTGATTCAGCGTGACTGAAATGAAGGAGCAGCACAGTGAGATGCGCTTTTCACTACCCCGGCAAATTTGAAAGCCTGTACTGCACTTTAATTCATAATGCAAGATCAAACTTATGTTATACCACAGGAGAAGGAATCCTCATTGGCTAGAAACCAAAAAAAGAGAAGACATAGCTTCTAGGCACATACCAGCCAAAGTAGAGGTCAGTGGTTATAACGCACATTTAAAAAAGTTAGGCGCTAGAGAGCAGTATTCGTTTGAATGCAAAATACAGTTTCACCACAAAATGGGAGATCAAACTACACAGTGTGGCTTAAAGGGACAGTTCAGTATTTTTGAAGTTGGATTGCATCAGGCTCTTGAAAAAAGTGAAGTGGCTGAGAGAGCTCCAAGCAGAGCTGCAACTTGGACTACCGGTAATATACTCTGCTTTTAATGGGTACCAGTGTTGTGCTCAAAACCACTCTATCCAAGACCAAGACTTGCCCGAGACCAGAATGTACCAAGACTAGGGCTGAATGATTTGAGAAAATAATCTAATTGCGATTTTCTCCCCAATATTGTGATTTACTCCGCAATTGTTTTAATGTTCCTATTCTAAAACAAACATAAGCAGTAGATCTTTTTATGGTAAAACCAATATGACATTAAATCAATCTAAGGATAAAAGATTTGAGAAAAAGTGGAGAATCGAAGAACAGAAGCAAAATAGGTATGAAATTGTAAAAACTGGGTAAAAATGGTATGAAAGTGGCAAAAAGGGTTAATAAATAGGTGCAGAAAAGGTATGAAATTGCAAAATAATTGGGAAAATTTGGCAAAAAAATCCAAAAGTGGCTTAGGAAAATTGATTATGGCAGCAAAATTGGGAATTATATTTGAAATGGAATTTCAAAAACCATGTAAAATATCCAAAAATGGTTCAGACAGTGGCCAAAAAAAGATGAATGGGGGGAAAACAGGCATAATGTTGTAAAAATGGGGTTAGAAAAAAGGTTAAAAAAATGGTCCAAAAGTGGGAAAAAAGTGAATGAATAGAGGTAAAAAAAAAATAGGCATGAAATTGCAAAAAACTACATCACAATGCCAAAATGTTCAACACATTTTGGGCTGAAAATATTGAACTTTCTGCGATTTGAAAATTGCAACAAGCCATATTGCGATTTTATCTAATTTGCAATTAATTATTCAGCCCTAACCAAGACTAAGACAAGACCAAGACTTTTGGGAGTCGAGACCAAGACCAAGACAAGACCAAGACCATCAAAATTAATTTTAAAAACTATGACAATGTTGAACAGTCTAGGGGGGTGTTCTTAATCACAACACCGGGAAGGTTGGAGTCATCGAAGGGAAATAACACATGAATTGAAGCTTTTTGTTACTTTAACAAGTGTTCGTCCTTGTTAACATTAATGAAGTTGAAGAACAGCAGATCAGTGCTGGTTTTGCTCGGTCTTGATGGAGAATCCAGAGTCCGGCAAGTCCAAGACCGAGATAAGACCAAGTAAAAATGCTCTCGAGTCCAAGACAAGACCAAGACCTTCAAAATGTGGTCTCAAGACCAAGACTGGTCTTGAGTAACACACCACTAAGGGGTACAGTTATGTCAAGTATTCGTGTGAGCCTCGAGCAACCCTATAACAAAAAACAGAGCTATCCTGTTAAGCCATGGTTTCAACCAGCTCTTAAAATTCCTAGATACTTGTTTTCCCGTCTTCTCTCTCAGTCATAACAGCCTCCTGCAGGTCTTTTGTTTCTCTGGTAGATTTTTAGATGCATGTATGCTGGACATTGATTTGCTGTCAATGAGGCATGTTAGCTTTTGTCTGCTGCATAAAACAGAGTGTGCAGCAAGGTCATCGGACCAGGTTTTAAGAAATAAACATAATTAATGCAGTCAACATGACTTTGCCTCCTCCATGCTGTGAAGCAGAGCAGTATCAGTTTTAATTGCTCCTTCTTTTTTCAAGCACAGTTCGAGCTGCAGTATCGTGGCCTCATTAATGCAGAGATTTACCTCGACACACGTTGCTGTTGTCTGGTTCATAACCCGCTTTGCAGCTGCAGCTTCCAATCGGTACCATCCACTCTCCATCGCCGTTGCAGTAAAGCTTAATGGGCACGTCCACTTCCTCTGCGTTTGGGATGCAACTTCCTCTGGCGATGACTAAAGACGTGGATTCAGCTCCAGTCAAAGTCTGCAAGGAATCAGAATCAGAAGAATGTAAATATCAGCCAATATCTGACTGGAATGAAAAGAGCCCTGTCAGTTTTGTTCCATACCTCTGGGAAGAAAGCAAAGTTCTGCACTACACTGGGACATTTCTTGTAAAACACACGAACAGCCAGGAGGGACATGCAGGCGCCAAGATCCTGGAAAGCCAAGTGAAATCCTCGTCCTTTAGACAGCGGCCCGAAACTTCTAATTTCTGTGTTCACCTTCATGAGTCTCCCTCCGAAATCCACCTGGGAGAAGCTCTCATCAGCTGCAATGGTATCCACCTAGCAGGAAAATACAAACAGAGAGGGTGGAAAAAAAAGCCAGAACTTAAATTAATAAATGTCACAATTTAATTTAATCATGTTAGAGTTTAATTATTTTCCACCGTTTCCCCAGTGGACCTCAGTGAGAGCACCAGAGGCAGCTGCTACAAGATTTCCAACACTTGGGTGGTTTTCAACGCTCTGATTCATCGGCACAAACAGTGAAAGCATACTGGAATATTAACTGATTAAAAACTGCATATACTCTACAGTATGTGGCTGACATTTGGAGGAGAGAATTGGAGCATGAATCCCAAAGAGACATAAGAAAAACAAACCTATATACTGAAAGTTAAATGCTAATAGCTGGAGGAAGTAGGAGTGTGAACTTTGAAGAACTTTCTTCCTAAATATCGACATTTTGGCTGAAGTGCTGCATGAATTTTGATCATCTTTGGATCAGTGCAGGAGTTCTCATATGATAGTCTCCCAGAACTGTGCAGTGGTAAAAAATCATGTTGTTGGAGCCAAATTTTGTTTTTCATGTGTCTGTTTTTCAACTCTATACCATGTAAGGGAGAGTTATGAATAATCTGAGAGAGACGGTAAATATCTGATGGAGCTTATGGTGGGCATCCATCTGTTGGGCTTCAAGTGGCTGGAGTCAAGTGTATTATTTCTTTGAGTTTGAGTGCAATGGAGTGTTTGTGATTTGGTGATCACCAGCTGTGTGTAAAATCTAACCTAGTGCTGTGCATCTTCACAAGACTCATGATTCAAAAACAGTTATTAAGCTGATAATTCAATTTGATTAAATATCATGAGTGACATCCCTAAATTGTCTGAATTACTGCACCAGGATGTTTCTTGTATAAAAGAAAAATACAAGCACTCAGATAAATGGAACTCGCTTTGTAAAATAAATATGAGCTTCAGATCAAATGCATCAAAATTTTCATCATGTATTAATCAAAGTCAGTAAATTTCATAGGTCTCATTTTCCGATACTTGTTTTTTCTTCCTCAGAAACAAAACTGATGCTGCTGTTCAGCAGCAGACTCTGCAAGATTTAACAATTATTGACAGAGGGTGCTGGTTGGCAGAATATAGGGCTGCAACTATTGATTATTTTTGTAATCGATTACTCTATTAAATACTTTGGTGATTAATCGAGTAATCGGGTAACAGTTACATTGCGCTCACTGCTATTTTTTTTACATTGAATCACTACACATTATTATTATTAGTAACACACAAAACAGAAAAGCCAGGTCACCTAAATTAACAACTTATTTTTCTTATTTTGAACATTCTGAGCATAAATGGGATCTCAAAATCAAAATCTATACTTTTATTTTTACTCTGGGTCATATCTTGCTTTTTAAGTTTAGTTACTTTTATTTTATTTGTATTCATGCTTGTCTCTTTTTGCTAAATTATTGCCTTTACTACTGTACCATATTGATGATCTTATTTTGCTTACTTTATTTCTAGGACCAAATAATCTCATACCTAGATACTAAGATAATTTAACTAGCTAATGTACATTTCTATAACATATGAAAGCATTCCCTACACCTGCTTCCTCTACTCACTGTCAGTGTTTCCTGTTCTACTCTCTGCAATCAAATTCAATGTAAAGTTATTGGATGTGAAGAGTATGTGAACAAAATACACATTATTCTGGGCAAGTAGCCTCCGCATAGATTTACGTTCTGAACCAGCCTTTACACGGAGCCCTAATCAAAGTAGGTTATTTACTAGCCCATATCTCAGTTATTGATCACATTAGCTGCTTCTGTTGATGTATCATGAGTGTCATCCTGTTGTGTCGCTCTGACGCACAGACCGGATGTTTACTGTTGACTGTTGATCATGCTAAGCTACATGCTAAGCTAACTCCGTTTGACAACAGACACACTGCACTGTGTTTTCTTTTCGTCCCTTCTTGTAGTGACCACACACTTGGGACACTCTCTGCCATTTCTTCTGCAGACTCTCTCCTTTCTGTCCCTCTCTTTTCTCTTCCTTTACAAGCCGCGCAGCAGCAGCAGTGGAGGTAGCAGACGCGTTGTGCCACAGAAATGACCGTCCGTGTCTAACACCGTGCACTGTATAGTAGTCCAGATATATATTTTATATGTATAATTATATATTAAACGAGGCTTTGGGGCACACAATTTGCCTCGAGGATATTTTGTAATCAAATAATTGGGATTATTCGAGGACTCGTTTCAGCCCTAGTGGAATATGTAACCAGGCACGACCAAAGCACATGATTTTGCTGGGATGGGTTTGAATCCAGCCTGTGGCCAGTGTGCAGAGTGTCTTTCCCCTATTTCTTTTGCCTCTTTCACAAGCCGATCAACTGTCTCTCTCTCTCCCCTATCAACAAAGGGACAAAATTTCCAAATAATGATGAAAACCAAAAAATAACAATTATGGACTCCCTGCATTGATGCATCATCATCCACATGATGTATTGAGTAGATGAATATTTTTTGACACTAATAACACTCCGGTTCTTAGAGATCCTTTCATGACAAGGAACTACACAATGTAATCATCACTCGGGTGGAAATACTCATTTTTGATGTAGCTTTTGTGGATTTAGTGATTGGTGTTTCTTCTGATGTCCACATCAGCCAAAATAAATCGATACTTAAACCCCATCACATCATACAAAAGCTCTAAAAATAGGAGCTTTATTGACGATCAATGGGACGATGGAAAGAATGTCACTTTAGCATCTAGTCTAGTCTTGTTTTTTGAGCAGTTTGAACCTCAAAGTGGGTTAATTACAAGGTTTTCAATGGTACTATTAACTGCTGTATTTAGAATCACAAGCTGGGGGCTTTAGTGGCAATCAGTGCCCTTGGTAGGGATGGAAATCAAAAGCCAATTCCAGTTGAGAATCGTTAACAGCTCCATCAAAGTATCGATATCATGAGTCTTTTTGCTAATCAATTCCCTTATCAATTCCTTCCACTAAGCGTCAGAATTGTGGATTTTTTTTTTTTTACAAAAGGCGCCTACTGCACATCCTTAAGTGAGTGGAAACACCAGGAACTTGCAGAAGCAGTTATCTATGCTGTGACGTGTGTTTGACATTGTTGCCACTAAAATTTATAAGCCAACATTTGCCCCCACGGAAAATCTGCAGGAATCAATGAGGGAATTTGTAAATAATTGGATTGATTAGCAGGATCGTCAATAGCATTGGTATTGATACAATCTTATCAGGTCCCTTCCCCTGCCCTAGGCCTCCAGCAACCCCACTTTGGCAAACCCAAACTGTCCCTACAAGTTGTTTTTTTGTATGTAATGTGAAATATGTTTTGCTGGGGTGCTGGTTTGATAGAGTTATAGCAATCAGGCAAAACCCATGTATATGCTTCTGTTGGCCCGAGGTTGAATCCAGCCTGTGGTCAGCTTGCAGGGTGTCCCCCACCTCAACTCTCTCTTGCCCCTTTCACAAGCCCATCCACTGTCTCTCTCTCTCTCTCTCCCTCCTATCAGTACATCATATTGCAACTAATCGACTGATTCACCCTTCACCCTTCCACAGTTTTTATCTTGGGCTCTGTGCAAATGCTTCATCAAATCATCCCGTTTATTGAGGCAAAATGACTTTTCAAGCTGAACTGATGACCAAAACAAACACAAACAACACTGATATTCTTCACATATAATACTGTCCTTTCTGAGGGTCTGATTTAAAGAGCAACAAATCACATTTGCCCCTCTCTAAGAAGGCTACACTGCAAAAACTCAGATCTAGGCAAGTGTGTTTGTCTAATTCCAAGTCAGAAATATCTAAAACACTTCTTCTAAACCACATTGTCTCAGTAAGTCCAGATAAATATCAAACAAGTAATAACAGGCATAAAACAGACACTTGATAGCTTGTGATGGTTAAAAAAGTGTCTGCCAATGAAATGATTTTACTCAGTGGGAGTCTTAAATTGAGGTCTAATATCTACTCTTGATAGAGAATTTCATTTTAAGACACCCTTCAAGATAAATTTTGCTTGTCTATTAGGCAGTTTATTAAACTTTCTACAAGCAACTCAGGTCTTATTTTTAGTTTGAAATCTTCACATAAGATGTTAATCCAGACATGTGGCATAAAATAAGTCTAGTGAGATTTTTTGACTTGAAATTGGACAAATACTCCCACCTTGACATTATTTTTTGCTGTGTACAGTTTCTTAATCCATTACCTTCAGAAAAGGTGCATTGGCCCAGTACTCCACCCCTTTGATGCTCTCTGACACCGTCCTTTCCGTCTCCAGGTAGTACAGGTTGAACGTCTCTTTGCAGGAGCCGAGGACGCTGGGAATGGAGGCGCAGTCTCGCACCGTGAATCTGATCTCCACGTAGATCCGCTGTGCCGCCCGCCGGTCGATGTACGTCGTGAGGAGCCAGTTATTCTGGCTGGGCTCGAACACGTTGCACACCTGGTACGTCCTGATGGTGTTCAGGTTCTCATCGTAGCCGCTCACTTCCTCCCACTGGGAAAAGTGTGCAGGGGCAGAGGTGGTGGATGAGAGAGGAGAGGAGAGGTTAAGATGATTAATGGTTTTACCAGGACCCGACACAAATTAAACTTTTTCTTCCCTCTCTCCTATTGTGTGCCTCTCTCTTCTTTCTACCTCCCCGTTCCACGCTCTCGATTACTTTATTTCTCTCTTCTCCTCTTGTTCGTGTCTGACCGGGGACAACCATTCATCACAATTAGAGCAGCACGGCTCAAACGCTCACAGAACAACACCGAAGCCTGCATGGAGCAAACCACAATTAAGAGAGAAGCTCTCAAAAATGAGTTTAAGGGCCCAATCACACAGAGAGAGAGGCGCCAGCAACACTGTTATTTTGCTCTAGTGCAGGATGCTTGCTCGGCGCTCTTCTCTCCTTGGAGACACATTTTCCAAGCAGTGTTTGCTTCAAAAAGGTCTGAGGGCCCTGTTGTACTCCCAACACTAAGTTTTTTGGCATGAAGAGCAAGCATTCCTTTCTAATTTCGGCCTGATGTATGTTTAATTTTTTTACGCCCATTGCTCAGGCTGTCTGAATATCAAATGATCATGCAAACATGGTGTGTTTGTCTGAAAATCAGGAATGGTCAGGTACAAAGCTGGCACTTTCCTAGTTTGACAGCGTGGAAAATGACTTTAAACCTCCTAACTGGTCTCAAGTCTGAAGTCTGTGGTCCTGTGTTTTCACTATTTTGAGGAATCACTAGAGAGACTGACACACATCTGTGTGATCAAAACAGACTTTACTGAGCTTGTTTCACTCCCATGGGATGCACAGAAGTTTGCTGTCAGAGTATTTGCAGAAAAAATCAGTTTAAAGTTCATAACTGTACGGAGAGCTGTGAGACAAAGTGGCTTTTTTGTAGCAGTCCTCAATATGCTATACCCATGCGCTCCAGTATGCATAATACTCCCAGAAATAAGAAAAATACTCACACAATTTAAGATTTCCATACAAAATGGAGCTACATTTCTCATATTTATGTATAACTAATGAATCACCCAGCTAATTATGCTCTTGGACAATAAAACATGATGTCCAGTGCATTTTTTATGAACAACAGAGAACAGAGCGAAGGATTACTTCAGGAAAATGAGAAAATGAAATGCTTAAAGCCAACAGGCATTTGATGTTCAGTTAACATATCTATTATAAACATAATCCGACCCGATTCTTGTAGTTGTAACTGGAGATTTCATAATTTTAATAACTTTTGTTTTGTGTTAATGTGGAAGTGACTTGTCTTTATGGATAATTTCTTATGTAAGTAAGTAATTCCCCTTATTTGTTCAATTATTTAATTACAGAAAACAGTGCCTACTCTCAGGGATAAAGGGATGTTTAAGGTCAGGAATTTTTAGATACGTTCTTCAGTGAATTATGTATCATTTTAACCTCTGTTACTGTGTTTCTACCAATTTTAACTCAGTGTTCCATTTCAATAAATCATTGTTCTTGTTGTTTAATTGTATTTTTTAGCACTACTGTTTTGTTTTTTTTTTCATCCTGCTTGCTTTAGTCTTCAGCAGATTATTTCTGTTTATATTTTCTATCCCTCATTCCTTTATAAAGCACTTTGGGTTACATTTTCATCATGAAAAGTGCCATATAAATACAGTTAAGTCTAGTTTGCCCCTGCCACACCATTTAGGAACCCCAACTGTGTCAATTTTATTCCAAAAACTCCTCACTTTCAGTCTTTCCTTCACTCTAAAATATTAATTTTCTCTTGTGGACTCTTGTGCCTCAACCATCCAATGCATCAGAATCCATTATATTCTGCATCAATGGCGGTTAATTGGTGTCACCTTGCTACTGTAATTAAGAATTTGACAGACTCTATAATGGAGCCCTGTAAAATGTGCTCAAACTGCTTTGCCCAAGGGTACCTGCACACACACACACGCACACCTTTACACATTGTTCTTACCCCGTTGGCAGGGAACGATATCCAGCCGAGCTCAGCTGTGGCTGTCCTTGTATCCATCACTGTCTCTGTTGGACAAAAAGAAAAGAGAGAGTGGTGAGAACAGTGAGCTGCAGGTGTAAGTTTAATTAATCATCAGGTCAGACGCCAGCTAAGCTCTGCACAATGATGCATGTCATTCATATTCATAAAATAACACTTTACAGCCTCTTCAGGGCATGTCCCACTTTTCTTCTCAAACACCTTCTGACAAAAAAGATAAGCAGCTGAAAATAAACCTGAATTATGCTAATGCAGAATAAAAGTAACATTAATACGACATAATAACATTCAGGGTGATAAATTATGCAAAACGTCACTCATCTCCAGCTCAACCATCACACAGAGAATATTCAGGAGTGTTTACTTTGTGCACAGGATTACCATAACCTATATATGTTACAGTGTGCTATGAAAGTGTGTCAGGCCTTTGTGTATACTAGAAAAATGGGTTACCTAATACTTTATGATTACAGCTGCAGTGATGGCTGCTGGCTGTCAAACAGGATTTAGCAACACAACAGTTTTTAGCAACACAGAACAGTGAACTAGGCAGCGTTAAAATAAAAAATAAAACAACTGGGGTGAGCTCATTAAGAGCTGCAAAAATGATAGAGGCACAGTCAGTAATAAAAGACTAAGAGCTGCTGTCAGGAGAAGCCAAGTAGGCCAAAATGATGGCTGCACAACTCAGAACCGGCAACAGCAGCATTAGCAGTCAGAGAACTAGAGCTTAAAGCAGAATTTCAGGAGCAGGACCACACATCAACCATGCCTCTTCCTGTGCTCCTATAAATTCTAACCTGACCATTTCCTCAATTTGTTTCACTCACTTGATGCACCCCATCCTCCCACCCCTTTCTTAAAACTTTCTTCCTTCCTTCTTTCATCAGGGCCTTATAAAAGGGGGTCGTCCTGCCTGGGACTTACTGCGAATCACATATCTGCTATGGTGCTGATTATCCACTACAGCTAATAAATATTGTCAAATTCATCCTGTTGGTGATGTGGTCCTTACTCGTGAAATCACAGTAGATTCTTTTACAGATCCTTTTACAGATGTATTTCCATAGGCTTACTAAAAGTTAGCATAGCACTTATTCCCTTGACTTAAAGCCTATAAAAACATTCCATGTGTTCTCCGGTGATTACTGATGATAAAGTCTGTGGTGGACAAAATTCTTGAAATTAACATCTTTGTTATCAATCAGTCAGTCTTTATTTGTACAAAGCCAGTTCATAACAAGTGTTATGGCCGGGCACCTTACGATGGATCAGGCTGAAGACAAACTCTTCATTTATTAGATACATATGGATGGGAATCGAAAAACCAATTCCAGTTTAGAATCGCTAACAGCTCAGTCAAAGTATCAATATCATGAGTCTTGTTGCTAATCAATTCCCTCATCAATTTAATCCCTCAAGTGGAAATACTCCTTTTTGGTTTAGTTTTTGTGAATTTTAAAGATTGCTGTTTCTTCTGATGACCAGACCAGCCAAGGTAATGCAATACATAAACCCCGTTGCATCATACAAAAGCTCTAAAAATAGGAGCTTTATCAACAATTAGTGGGACAATGGAAAGAATCTCACTTTAGCATCTAGGCTAGTCTTATTTAAGTAGTTTGAACCTCAAAGTGAGTTAATTGCAAGGTTTTCAGTGGCACCATTGACTGCTGTATATAGCATCTCTAGCTGGATGCTTTAGTGACGATTAGTGTCCTAAGTAGGGATGGATATTGAAAACCAGTTAAGTAAAGTATCAATATCACGAGTCTTTTTGCTAATCAAATCCCTCATCAATTCCTTCCACTGACAGGGTCAGAATCATCAGAATTGTGGCTTAATTTTTAACAAAAGGCGCCAGAAGCAGTTATCTATGCTGTGACGTGTGTTTGACATTGTTGACACTTAAAATCTATAACCAACATTTGCCTACATGGGAAATCTGCAGGAATCAATAAAGGAATCGTTAAAGAAGTGGACTGATTAGCAGGATTGTTAATAGTGCTGCTATCAATAAAATCTTATCAATCCCATCCCTATTAACATATACATAAATTCATATAACAAATATATTTGTATGTAAACACACACACACAGAAATCCTGGCAGAGACATAAGGACTTAAGATAAAAATGTATGATTGTCACGGACCCATGGACTTCCAGCTTATAATGTAGGAATGAGATTTTCCTTTTCAGCCAATGACCTGATCAGGCTATTGTATGTGTAGTCCCTGTTAAACAGAATAGATCAGGGCTACATATAGAGACAGACAACCGTTCACACTCACACGCAATTTGGAGTCATCGATTAAATGAAAACATGTTTTTGATCTGTGAGAGGCAACTGGAATGCCCGGAGAAAACCTACACTGGCATGTAAACTCCACACATCGAGACCCTGGTCAACATGGGGAGTCAAACCAACAATCCTCTTTCTTTGAGGCACGTTCACAAACCACAACCCACCTGCTACAAAATGAAGCATTCAAGTATCTTACGCATGGGTACGAATTTTTTAGCCAGCTTGTAACGGGTAAAACGCAAGTTATTTTTATAAATATTCTCTTTTGTTTGGTGTTTACCACAATCTTGGCCCTGCTTTTAATGTTCTGCATCAGCCCTTCCACTGAATCCAGAGCAGAAATTGATATAAGCTTTATCCTCTCATCCAACTCCTACTGGGAAAAGAAATAAGCTGAACGCTCTTGTCAGAGTAGCATTAGAGGGATTAGCAACTGTAATGTATTTAGGGCTAGCTTATGACAACATGTACCATGAGAGAGTGAATTATTCCAAACATCCGTCAGAGTGATGAAGCTTACCTTCACATAATGGTGTACAGGTCACTGTGGACAACACTGCAAGGTTGACTGCTATAGCAACATTCAAATGTAATTAGCCTTTTTATTGTTTTAACAAAATTCATTAATGTTCACGAACTGAATAATAAAATAAAGACATTTAATAATAAAAGTCATCAAGGATTTACATTGTGAATTTAGAATTTGAATTATCTCATGAATTGAGATAAACAATAACAATAATAACAGTAATAAAATGCTAAGAATAAGCTATAATATATGAATGAAAGAACATTTTTATTTTGGTTAAATTATGTTGAGAAAAAAACATATACAACAATTTAACACAAGCTTGTCATTAACTGAAAAATAAATATATAAGCTGAAGTTTGTGGCTTTTTTTCTGCTTCTCCTGTACAATCCAAGATAAATTTGGCATATAAGGAAAAGAAATATATAAGATATATTTCTTTAAAGCAGCACTACGGAAGATCCCCGCTTGACCGGAGAGTGAACTCAACTACCCATGAGCTCTAGCGCGCGCATACTGCCGTAAGACAGATCTGCCGGTCGCGTGCGTTTGTTTTGTAGGCGAATCGCTAAGTTCAACTTGGTTTTATTTCCGTGAAGTCGCCCCCGTCCTGTTGAAGCGATAAAGTGAATAAAAGTAAGGACAACGACAAGCTGGCGATATAACACTTGAAATAGGTCTAAACCAAACTACATACTGGTACGTTCTGGATTTGTTGTGCTGTACTTTTTTCCTGTCAATTTTTTTTGAGGAACTTCTACATAAATTAGTCGTCAACATACCTGATAGTAGTCGGACATCCCTCCTCGTGTCTTATTTCACGCAGCAAGTGAACGCCGAACCGATGTTTATTCTGGTCCGAGCATTCAGCTTGTTTTTCTCTCACTTTCTTTGTTTTGTATCCTCCGACAAAACTTTTCTATTCATTACATTCTTTGTTGCCTCCGCCATGGTTACAGCTCGGCCTTAACGATTGGCTTTCGCTGAGACTTCCGTGTTTTAAACGAATCAGGAATCGGGGGAAGTGACATATGCCGTAAAGCAGTCCAAACTTGTAGTTTTTTAGTGTGGCAGGGTTCCCACCATCCACCTCGAAGTTACATAGCGCTAGTGAAAGGGATACAGACCACTCCAGACCACGACAGAGGTGTCATTCAACTCATTGTCAAGTGGTGGACCATCACAATGAATGTGATTATATTATATGAGGGGATTATATTATGTTTGAAAAACTACATAGTGTTGGTTTAAATCATAATACTGTACAATCATTACATTTTAGAATCATTAATTAAATTATGCTTATAGTTATTTCTAAACTTTAAGAGATTTTTATATAACTCAATGAAGCAGATGAAAGTTTTGAACTGGATAAAAGACTAGATTTACCAAAATAATGCAAAACAGTATATATACAGTCTATCCAAAAGCAAGATGATAAAGATGGGTTTTGAGTTTGCTCTTAAAAATACTAGTACTATGCTCGGCCCTCTGGTCTGACAGTCAGTCGTTGCAAAAGCTGCCTCACTGTGGGTCTTTATTTAGACTTCCGCCACTAATAAAAAAAAACCTGAAGACCTCAGGGCTGCCACAGACTCATATGATTAGAGTGAATCAGACAAATAAGCTGAACCAAGACCATAACGACTTTAAAAGCTAATATAAGAAACTTCAAAACTGTTCCAAAAGATGGAGGTCAATGCAGAAACTTGTTGAATGTTCAAATTTGGGCTCTCTTCATGAGCTCAGCCTTAAAAGGAAAGACTATCACATTTAAAGCAACAAGCCCATTTTAAAGACTTTGTGATCTTGACAAAATATTGAAATTGACAATAAAGAGTTGAGAAATATCAAAATATTGAACATCTGCAAAAATCTCATATCATTCACCCCTAAATATATACACAGCTGGTCAGTGATCAGCAGCATTTTATTCATCAGCAAGTTCATTAAAGTTAATCTAATGTAAATGTGTGTACAAAGTGCTTTAGATGATCTTATTATCATAAATGATTCCTTGTCCTGAAACTTCCCAATCAGCTCTATCTGCTGCAGTAACTCACACACTGATTATAAACCAGCTGCATGGCACACTGATACACTGCTGCACAGCTTCAAGCCAACTGTCTTTTGTCACACAGAAAAAAAGGAGTTCTTTGTGAAGCCAAACGTTAGGTCCACATCGTTCTCGGTAAAACCACCTCACCTCAGATTGTAGATGCTACAATGTAAAGATGAAGCGCTGCAGCGTGAGCAGGTTTTAAAGGCTGCACTCCCTATTTTTTATTTGTGTGCCAAGTCTGGCGCACTGGTCAAATGGAAAAATGTAATGAGAAAAAACTTAATAAGCAAAGAAATATGTGTGCATTGGCAGAACAAACATTCAACCATGCTGTAATATTAACATGCACATGGAAAGCTTGAAGAAAAATCTGATCAGGGAGGAGTATCTGGTCTTCATCTTGTCAACCCTAATTAACTCCAAGACATGTGTTTTGCCTTTTTTGGTACAAAGGGCTGTTTTCTTTGTAAAATGCATGTAATAGTTCAAACCTTTCAAGCACAATCAAGTAAAAGAAATGAATTTTATAATTTGCTATCAGTATTTTGGTAGAATAGTGATGTCAAACTATTGTATTATAGTGACTTGTCAGGTAAGGCAAAATGAATAACAAAACATAATTTAAATTTTTACAGAAGTCTGTACAAATCCCACAAGTTCAATCCTATCCTATGCTTATGGACACGCCTTTTCACAACTCAGTATGGTTACCATAAGAATTGGCTATCAAAAGATGAAATAACATGCAAGCAAAACAATCATACTTCCACTTTCTCCTGCACATTTTGTGCCCCATATTTTCATTTGTGCCACAGCTGGGAGAAGTTTTCCTAACTTCCAGGGGTTGGACTGGTTCACTCAAACCAGTCATCCTGCAGAGGACACACTTCCTTCTCCCAACTTTGTCCTGTTTCTTCTGGTCATTACTGTAGGTCAGTGGTGTGAAGCCAACTGTGGTCTTTGCCTCCATGATTTTCTAAACAACTACATGAGGAAATATGTCCAACAGTTTCACAACAATATATCTAAATGTTCAAGAAATTCTGGGACTTACATCTTCTACAGTCCATAATGTCATCAAAAGATTCAGAAAATCTGAAGAAATCTCTCCACATAAGCTACAACACCGAAAAATCAACACTGAATGGCAGTGACCTTCAATCCCACAGGCAGCACTGCATTATAAACTAGAAAAGCACATGGAGAGCGCAGACCTCCGCCAGCACCAGTCTTCACCCATATTGTGATTTTCACCATAAATATTAGTCCTACCTTTATTTTATGTAAATATTTAGATTCCTTGACCATGAAAACATACCAGTTGGTTTCATAATGATATCTATTTTAGTTCAGTAGTTAATCACCAAAATCAAATTTTTCATCATAGAGGCCAGACGCTGATCAACACCAAAATTGAATCAGTTCTTCCTTTTCCCATGCTGAACATCTCCTGAAAATTTCATCAAAATCCATCCATAACTTTTTGAGTTATTTTGTTCACAGACAGACGGACAGACGGACAAAAACTCTCCCGAAAACATAACCTCCTTGGTGGAGGTAACCAGCATCATTCTGTAAAGGACATCACCATGTGGGCTCAGGGGCACTTCAGAAAACCAAAGAGGAAAAGGACCATCCAGACTGTAATCAGAGAAGTTAAAAGCTTGCATCTGTGATGGTATTGTGGTGTGTCAGTGCCCATGGCATGGGTAACTTGCTCATTACTGAAGGCGCCATTAATGCTAAAATGTACATAAGGTTCGTTCTCCTTTCCCAGCTTTTCTTTTGATTGTGTCGAAGGCATTACATTTAAAATGTGTAATCACAAACAAAGACACAATGAAGTTTATCAGTCTGAAGTTCACATTTCTTTTTTTTTTGTAGTATATTAGATAGAACATACTGTAGATCAATAGTAGGGCTGGGACGATACGCTGTTCTCCCAATTCGATTTTTTACATTTGTTTTAGGTGCCGATTCAATATAAATTGCGATTCTACGATATTGCAGATTTTTGCAATCTTTAGTTAGCTTTTTAACACCAGTGAAAAATGAACAATGATGATGCCTACAGACTATATCAGGAAAAATACATATCACGTGTCAGTCCTTTTTTAGGAATTATTCAGCAACATATTCTAACCAGCTGTTTATACTCTCTCTTCAAAAGCCTGGATTGTATTTAAAAGTGACTTATTGGGGTGCTGGTTTGGCGGAGTGGTTAGTAACAAGGCACCCTGAGTACTTGCTTCTGCCAGTCCAGGTTCGAATCCCGCCTGTGACCAGTTTGCAAAGTGTCTTCCCCTACTCTCTCTGCCCCTTTCACAAGCCTATCCACTGTCTCTCTCCCATCAATAAAGGCACAAAATGCCTAAAAAAATACATTAAAAAAAACAAGTGACTTATTAACAGACTAAAATGAAGCATTTAAATTTGGAAAAAAAATCGATTTTTGAACAAAATAATTGATTGAAAAATCATCAAACAAAAAATCCAGATACTAATATGAAATGATTTTTACTCCCACCCCTAGTCAATAGTATCTGAAAATTTTAATTTCTGTTTCAATTTACATGTAACACAACGTCAAAACTTCATTGCAATTGCAGATGCATTATTAGAATAAAAACTCTGGCTGAAAATAGCAAAATTGGTATGAAGCCTTAAGGACTAAGGGTTAAAGCCATGAGGACTCTCGGGCTGGGTATTTCCAGCAACCCCGCGATACAATACGTATCCCGATACTGAGGCCACAATACGATACGTATCCTGATACACATAAATTGTGAACATTGACTGTGCTTTTAACAGAATTCCCAGCAACTTTTGTTTTTATTACAAGAAGAAAAAGAACAAGCATGAGTTTTGAAGAGTTCTTCAACTTAAGAACTTTGATTCAGGTCCCCAAAGATGGTAGACACCTAAGTTTAAATTTAGAACATGTGTTTTATCATGTAGTTTGGCTTCTACTTTGAACTGTGCCATTGTTAATATTACCCAAGTGTACTTACAACAACTGTCCAAACATTGAAGCCGTATCGGTTCTGTAGAATCCATATCGATACACGTAACCCCAAGAAGTGCATGATGATATTTTGCCATATCGATATTGCCTAAGCACAGGCCTAGAGGACTCGTGTTCACCCCTTTACTTTACTTTCCCTTTGCCACTTGTTGAGGCATAATGTTACCAAGCTGCAGCTCTGGTTTCATTTTCTTGGTGTGTTTTTTATTCATACAGCTTGTATGAGCTGATATATAGCAGACCTACCACAGGAAACGAGGGTCTTCTCATTGAAGGCACTGGTGGATCAATTCTACAGCAGCGTTTGGGGGCCTCACGTGATTTTCGCTCAGGTGTTTCTTCACTCTCCTGCTTCTCCCATGGGTTAAATGAGCCTTCGTGCACCAAATTAACTGTGACACAGAGCAGCAGGCGGACTGGATGAGATACTCCAGCATACGTTAGTTTAAATTCCAACATCAGAGACCCTTACATGAAGCCCCCTCTAATAAAACACGGAGAGAAGATTCAACGACATCACACCACAAGGCAGCCGCAGGCAAACATCCCCCCCATCCCCACCCTTGATTCTTGACATGCTCTCCTCCTCCTGCACTCTTTCATTCTGTCACCCTGCCTCTCATTATCTCCACCTCCCACTCCCCCACCATACCTCCCTGCCTTTTTATCTCCCCCCTCTCTACCTAGGGTGCTCCTAGTTTTTGTCAGCGAGGAAGCCTAATTACAGCAGAACCCGTTTCTGCAGCCCTCCCTCGGGATGGAAGGTCGTTTGGGGGGAAAAAATGAAATGCCTGTCGTGCGAAAAATGCAGTCGAGTATCAAAATTTGGACCAAAGCTTAATCAAACGGTGACAATTGTCGCTCTTTAATTTGCAGCTGCGGCACGTTTAGTGGCATCTTGTCAACAAAGATTTTCAAAAAAAGAAGATCCAGAGCAGAGTATAGACCCAGTTTATTCCTGCCTTGCATATTTTGCCTGTTCAGAAGACTTTGAAGTCGGGGGGTAAAAAAAGCAAAAATGGTAATGCAGAGAGAAATCCACAATGTCGACAGAGGAGATGTTGGAACAGCTCATGTAGTCTTACAAGCTCTCCCTTCCAGCAAAGTCGTGCGAGAAGGGATTTGATTCAGGGCTTTGCTTGAAGAAAAGAACAATGGCTGTATGCTATCACACTCCATCATACCAACATGCTTCGGCTTCGATATTAGAGGGAAATACTCTGGGCTATTTTAGCATACAATACACAGAGTCTGCTGCTAATACATTTATTGAAAATTGATTACACTATCATGGCCCAGAACTCTGGGGAGACCTCCGTGATTCATCATTTCTCATTACTGCAGCCGGCTCACAGTTTGAGCTCCGTGACCAAGAGCTGGCAGAGTAATAGGAGGATAAAAATAGTGAAGGCAGGAATATTTTCTAATGTTTACAGCCTCTTATTCCTCACTGAGTAAATTAAACACATATAACAACATTTTCAACCCTTCATTAGGGCGGCAGCTAATGAGGATGTTCATTATTGAGCAAGAATTTCTCATTTAAGCAGTTTTTTTTGCAAGAAAAAGGCTCACTGAGATTAATAGGAAACTGTTAAAGGGATAGTTTGGGTTTTTTGAAGCCTATGGCAATAGATCAGGGGTGGGCAACTTTAATAACCAAGAGGGTCACATAAAACAATTTTTCCCAGCGTGAGGGCCACATTGTTACAAATGTTCAGAAACTCTCGATAATGAAAAAGAATGTTGGATAAACGACAAATGAGAATATAAATTAGAATACTAATATTCATATTACAACAAAAATACAAGTTATTATGCATAATCAAATGAGCTTGATACAGAATTCAAGCAAATTTAGCTCATATACATGGAATTAAAGCCAATGAAGCAATTTTAAAATCAATAAAATGATGTTTTTCAAATTTTTAAAACTCAAATATTTTGCTGCTGCCATTTTATAAATGTAGTATTGAGTAATACTTGATATAATGTTAAAGGGTTCATGAAAGAGATTTAGACACTATAAGAGCAAAGTAAGGTTGTAAAGAACTTAC
This sequence comes from Scarus forsteni, assembly GCA_036419115.1. Lineage (NCBI taxonomy): Eukaryota > Metazoa > Chordata > Actinopteri > Labriformes > Labridae > Scarus > Scarus forsteni. Next base: position 48,451,102 of record JAZDUH010000136.1, read on the forward strand.
ATAAGATTATATAGAATTATTTCTATTGGATATCTGAGTTTTATTCATATTTACAGCTGCTGGTTTTTGGGAATGAATGGCGGGCCACATTTAGTGATGTGGAGGGCCGCATTTGGCCCCCGGGCCGCCACTTGCCCGCCCCTGCAATAGACCATATAAGTGCAAATAAAGCAACTGCTCAGTGCTCCCGTTGAGAGAAGATGGTCAGGTATGTATGCTATATGTATCCTTTTAATTATCCCACTTATAGGGGGTTAAAACAGTGTTTGTTTGACTAGAACGACGAGCAACAAGCAGCCTACACAACCAACTCAGTCAACTTCAAATCACCAAAAAATTAGACCAAAAGATAATGAATTTGGTCTAATTTTTTCAATACAATCTAACAATAGGACACCACATATTAAGACAAAACGCATCCTTACTAGGGCTGGGCGATATTACCTAATCTCAATATCATGATTAATTGAAGGTCTTACCTCGATTACCATTAATGAATGATTGTTTTATGCTATGCTGGAACAAATTAGTGGTGATACCGATGACCATTAACACGGTCTTCCGGCAGTATATACATTTAATTTCCTTCTGCTCAATGTCCTCTGCACAGAATCCAAAATGTGCCCAAACAATGGAGGCGGTATATTTCTTGGCTACTAGGTCCTCCGATAGGTTGGGGCTTGTCTCCTCCATGTTGGTGGCATGTCCTTCCCTCTTGGCAAAGGGGTAACAGACTGTATGAAGGCGGTGCGGTCATGTGACTTACACAGGAAAATAATCAAATTTATCAACATGAGTAAAATTGATTTGATTAGAGAGTCTAAATGTTGATTTCGATTATTTCTCAATTACTTGCCCAGCCCTAGTCCTTACAAGACATTAGTGAGTATGTTTCGCTGTACTGGCCTCCACAAAAGTTTTAAATGAAGCAATAATCAAAATATTAAGAAAAAGTATGACAAACAACTTCACTATCCAGTATAACATTGCTGTCAGAACCTTGCATCTCAATATTTCATTAAAAAAATCAGTACTATTACTTATCTTTCACACTGGTGAGTGGGTTTTGCATAGTTTTAATTAAATAAAATTACAAAAAAATTTAATCAGGACATTATGTTATTAAGTCATTCAGTAGCAGAGTTTTTTTTCATCTCCTGATCTCCTGTTGTGCCCAACAGCACTGACAAGCAAGATAAGGCCATTGGAATAGAGTCTCCATTTGGCTTTATTCAAGTACTCATCCCATTAAATTGAGCCTTTCTGTATGCTTGAGCTTAAAATATCCACTGTTGTGTAATTGCGAGGCTTACAGACGCAACCTTGACAATGACAATTTTATTTATCCCTTTAAACTGCACCAGGTTGATCATTTTGTCTATAAAACTTTGTTATAATTATTCCTGCTGGTGTGTTGATCATTCTTCTAAGTCTTTGTATGATCCTACCGTCATAAACCAGTGGCCCAGATTAAAAAGGCAGTGTAAGTCCATTCTGTGTCACAATACTGAACCAAGAAAGATCCAAATGCACAACGACACACAGTCTAAGGTCTAAATAAAAAGCCCAATCAGGCATAGGTTTGGTACACAAGAAGAAAAGGCAAAAAAGGTAGAGGTATTCGAATCGGTTGGCGATGACAAGTGATGACACAAGGTACAACAACAATCAGGCAAAGAAGCAGAGGGGGAGCAGAGTTTAAATGCACACAAGAGGTAATACGATACAGGAACACAGGTGAAGGGAACCAACAATCAGGGAGACAAAGAGGGGAGGGCAGGAACAAAACCTGAAACAAGAAACAAGGGTGAGACTTTCAAAATAAAACAGGAAATCAAAGGGAAACTTAACTAGGGATGTGAAACTCAGAGCATGTTTTAGCCTTTTTCTGAACATATGACTTTGTTTACTGAATTAATCAAAATAATAAAATTTATAAGATGTAAAAAACTTTGGCATATCTACGATTTGCAAAAGACAGATACATTCTTGGATGTAATTAGAACTTTTGTGGAACATCGTATCAAAATAAAAGAAGCATTTATCACCTCTGCCAAGGACATTATGCTTTTGCCGGCATATGTTTGTTTGTTAGCAGCTTATGCTAAAACTACTGAACAGATTTACTGAATTTTTTGGAGATGCTGGTGATGGCCCAACTTAGAAATGATTAGATTTTGTTGGTAATATGTATATATGTCTGGGTGTAAAAACTTCCTAAAATAAAAAAAAAATAAAAATCCAAGAAGTTAATTTTGGGCAGAATTTAAAAAAGCATATCTCTGCCATTTTTTTAATAAACTCACTTCCAATTTTGCAGAATAATATGCAGTTTATGTCTCTATCATCAAGGTTAATTTCCTCTGGATCCAATCCAGATTGACATCATAACAAACAAATGAACTTTATAATGGGAAATTCCATTGGTGACATTCAAAAAGTCATATAAAACCAAACTATATGTTCCCAAAACTTGTGTTCATACTGAACAACAGCCACCATGTTTGTGCTGAGTTTGATCTGGATCCTGGCTCTGTTCAGGATCCGGTGACCCAGAATTTTATCTTTTACAGGTGTTGTGAAAAAGCCACTGCAGGACTTGAGTTGCTTGGCGGAGGTCTGCGTTGAGTGCTTTTGTAGTCTAACATTATAAAGAAGAAAGTGATTTTCTCCATCTCTTGAATATATTGACTGTTTTAAGTGGCCACAGACCTCTGATGCTAAAGAATAAGAAAACCAAATGAAAGCCATATCAGCAAACACACCTCAAGGAGAAGGAGTGTAACAACGGCCTTATTAGCGAGTCCCCGTCATCAGTCTAATTAACGGCACACTGCATACACACCTCCCCTGCATAATAGGCAATATACCTCGATCAGCCTAATTACTTCTGACATATTGGAGGTTGCGATCGCAGTGCGTCCACCTCCCCCGCAGTGAAGCACGTCCTAAACCAAACGCTCCGCCGCTGAACCAAAGCAGGGCCGTCACACTGCAGAGGGAACAGCAGGTGGATCTGTGTGAGACCGCTGCACTCACAGAGGCTCTTAAGCCTTTGTTGTGGCCCAGGAGGGACAAATAAAAGGATCTCCGCCACAGAATGAAGTAATTTGACTGTTTTTCTCTCCGTATCAGTGTGTGTGTGGGTTATGGTTAAATACCAGCGGTCAGCAGCCAAGTGAGGTCACTTCATCATGTGCTAATTGGACTTCTATGTTCTGACAGGATCAATCTGCTTTATTAAAGAATGATGAACATTCTGAGCTTTTAGGATATATTGATATGTATCCAAACATGACATAGGGTAGGACAGATTTGTGCTTATTAATATTGTGTGTTTTGATTTGGATACAAAAAGTCAGTATTCCAGATAAGTTGGGACATTGTGTAAGACACAAAAACAGAAGGTGATCATCCTTTGTTGTTGATGCAGTAAAATATAAAAATATTTCTAATTAACTGTCAATCAGCTGAGAATCATCAAGACCTCAATCAATCAATCTTTACTTGTACTTCCCCGTTTATGTTATGTAATGGCACTTTACTCTTCACTTTATGGATAAAATGCATCCATCCAGGCAGAGACAAAGGGACTAAAAATACAAATTTTTGACAGCGACAAACCCATGGACCGCCAGATCATTAATCTGTCCTAATCACATGTGTCTCTGCTGAATATAAATTCAATCAATCAATCTTTATTTGTATATTATTATACTTGTTGAATGTAAATTTATGAAAAGGTCAGCTCCTTTAGCTGTGGCTTCTTCTTTCAAAGACGAACCTCATGTCTATGGATAGAGAGATCAATCTAATATTAACATTAAACCTAGGGTTGGTAATTTTGGAGAACTAGCACGAATTTGAATGTAGCATCTCCTCAGGGCTCCATCTAGCCCCACCCACCCCTCCTCCAAAATGCGATAGGTAGTTCCTCTGCCATTCTCCACATAGCTGTCAAGTCTCCTGTTTGGCCGTGAAACTACCGTATTTTATCTTCTTTCCTGACATTCTTCCGTATCAGTATTCTCCCGTAAATCTCCCGTGTGATGGTATAATAATAAAAACATTCCTCTGCCTCTCAAAACTGAGCTCTGTCTCTAGCCTGAATGGGGTGGTAATGCTCCAAAATGATGGATGCCAACTGCTGTAAAACCGAAGAAGAGGAAGAAAAAGTCTCGCAAGAACGTCCACCTGCAGTAGCCTGGGTGGCAGCTGTCATGAGATTAGAGCCAACAGAACAAATCAAGAAAAACAAAGTGTTTATTTTAGATTTCTTGTACATCTGTCTTAAAATGTGAGGGATACTGGAGCTTGGTTGGGGTTGTGGGACGGCTCGTAGCGGGCTTCCCTTATTTACAAAGACAAAACTTGAAAGGTAAGCATTCTCCAGTGGACTTGGATCCCTCTCAGCTCGGCTACACGCACTGAATTAGAGTCTGTGCACAGCAGTGCAATGTACGTGCAGGAGGCGGGCAGAACGGCGACGGGATTTAATTGGTTTAAATTGTGGGCTACAAAGATTTTATTGGTTGGAGTTTTCCCTGTTTTACTGCTGCTGTAGATAGCGGATATTTTTCACTCTGTTTTAAGAACACATAATTATTGATTGCCATCAGGTCATAAAGATCATTTTAACCAGTATTACAAAAAGTGTATCTAAATCAGATTACCAACCCTAGCTTTAAGGGGAATGATGTTAATTGATTTTGCAGCATCAAGCTGAAACTGCCATTAAAATAGGGCTGAACAATTAATTGCAAATTAGATTAAATCACAATATGGCTTGTTGCAATTTTCAAATCCCAGAAGGTTCAATATTTTTAGCCCAAAACGTGTTGAACATTTTGGCATTGTGATTTAGTTTTTTGCAATTTCATGCCTATTTTTATTTTTATTTTTTTCTTACCTCTATTCATACAGTTTTTCCCACTTTTGGACCATTTTTACCTTTTTTTAACCCGGTTTTTACAACTTTATGCCTTTTTTGCCCCCATTCATCTTATTTTGGCCACTGTCTGAACCATTTTTGGAATTTTATAAATGGTTTTTGAAATTTAATTTCTAACTAAATTCCCAATTTCGCTGCCATAATCAAATTTCCTAAGCCACTTTTGGATTTTTTTGCCAATTTTTCCCCATTTTTTTTTTTACAATTTTATACCTATTTTGCTTCTGTTCTTCACTTCTCCACTTTTTCTCAAATCTTTTATCCTTAGATTAATTTAATGTCATATTGGTTTCACTATAAAAAGATCCACTGCTTATGTTTGTTTAAGAATACCTTAACATTAAAACAACTGCAGAGTAAATCGCAATATTGGGGGGAAAAAAATCACAATTACATTATTTTCTCAAAAGTTCAGCCCTAAAATGAGTTTAACTGGCCTAAAAGTATGAATTTATGTTAAATGATGTCATTTCTGTTCATGATGATGCAGGATACAGCTCATTGTGTGGAGCAGGTCCACGGCAGCAGGTCATCCATGATTGTTTGTCAAGGCCACCTTAACATCTGTGTGCTGCAGCAGGAACCACCATGGACCTAATTTTTTTTTATCTCTCTAAAGTTAATATCAGGGTATGGAATGATAATGAAATGGGGCTGAGGAACAGCCACATAATTTTTACTGAAGCCTTGTTAGTCCACAGCAGGCCGTCTCCACCAAGGCAGTCAACAAGGCAAGAACCAGAGACGAGTGCAGGAGCAAACAAAAGATCTGATTTAAGTTCCATTCTGCCCAAACCTTTGTCAACATGTCTGTCTGTGCATCGATAAATGCTACCATACGCGTGTCTGCCTTCTGGAAGAAGAAAGAACAGTCCACCCCAGGAGCAGCAGCACCCGCAGCTCGCTGAAATAACACGCAGACACACACACAACCAGGCCAAGCACACGCTAAAAAGACCTCCTGGAGAGAAGGACGTCACGCCGCCCCGCAGAGACAGAGGATGACCAATCAGGCGATGAAGTGGAATGACACAGCGTCACGAAAGGACAACTCCATCAAGAGCACATAAACACAAAAACAGATGTGCTCTCGCTCAGATCAGACATATGAGGGATGTATAGACAGACTTAACAGACAGACAAACAAACAGTGGTATGGTCTTCTAAGAATTCATCTCACATCCACCTAAAATCAATCCTGAAAATAATATTCATGGATCTATATGTACCTCTGTGCAAGGTTTAGCTCAGGAGAAAAATAATTTAGGCTCACTAGATTATAGATTTTTACAAACTCTAGATGTTGTGTAAACAAAAATAAAAACAGAACACACTGATTTGCAAATCCTTTTGAACCTATAGTCAATTAAATACACTACAAAGACAACATACATATTCAAACTGATTAACTGCATAGATTTCTTTGCAAATATTCACTTATTTTGAATTTAATGCCTGAAACACATTCCAAAACAGTTGGAAAATGGGCAACTAAAAACGGGAAAGTTGAGGAATGCTCAAAAACACCTGATTGGAACATTCCACAGGTGAACAGGTTAACGAGAAACAGGTGAGAGGCATGATTGGGTATGAAAGGAGCATCCCAGAAATGGACATTTTTTCACAAGCAAGGATGGAGTGAGGTTCAACACTTTGTGAGCAACTATGTGAGCAAATAATCCATGCTCAGTTGAGAACAGGAATCCTTCCACTTGCTCTTGAAGTTGGCAGATTTAAAAACATCCAGGAGGAACACAGACTTTGTGAGTTATGTGAATAAGGTGAAGTGGAGAACGAAACATTGTCTTCTGTACTGTCCTTTTAACGATGAGTTGAGTGCTCCTCTGATGAATGAAATGTATGTTAAAACTAAAAGTTCTGATATGTTTTGGTGTACCAATGATGACAGACTGAAATGGTTTTTTAGTTATAATATTTACAAGTTGGCCTCCTTTGTATCCAGAGCCTGGAAAAAACAGCAGGATCGTTTATGTTTGTGAGATTACTTCTTCTTTGTAAACGTCTACAACGATCCCTGAACTGAATAAGGGTGTCTTGTAAGCCTGTTGGGCTGGGCATATTGTATATGCATTACACAATAATAGAAATCAAATCAATCAAAATCAATCAAATCATAATCCAGCAGTTAAAGAAAAAATTATCTCAACATATGATTGAATGTAATGTGGTGATTTCATCATACATAGTCCATAATATCATCTAAATATTCCAGGAAAAAAAAGAAAGAAATCTCTACAAGTAAGCGGCAAGGCAGAAAATCAACACTGAATGCCTGTGACCTTTGATTCGTCAGCAGCACTGCATGAAAAACCAGCATCACTCTGTTCAGGATATCACCACATTGGCTCAGGAACACTTCAGAAACCACTGTCAGTAAACCCAGCTCATCTCTACATCTACAAGGTCAAGGTCCAACTTGACCCAAATCCAAAGACATATATCATTTACATGGTAGTACCCATGACATGGGTAACTTGCACATCTGTGAGGGTGCCATTAATGCTGAAAAGTAGCATAGCATAAGTAGTTTGGGGAGAATATGCCGACATCAGATCTTTTTCAGGGACGTCCCTGCTTTCTTAAGCAAGACAATGATGAACAGTATCCATGCAGCACAGCACAAAATGTTAGCTGATAAACTTTTGCTATGAATGTCTTTAAACTTTATGCTTCAGTGGATAAAACTCATCCAACTGCAAATGTCATAAGACTGCACTCCATGACAGACTAATTAATTTGATTAAAAAAACTATTTATTACGTATAACAACATTTTAGCAGAATAGCATCACTCAGATCAACAAAGTGGAAAACAACACCAGAAAGTCTTTCATGCAAAATCACACAAAAAAATCAACATTGTCCACTCAGAAGAAGTAGCAATTTAGCTTATTCAGCTCTTGTAAAAGTGCCACAAAAGTAATTTTTTTCTATTTTTCTAAAGAGAAAAAGGAGAGGAGTCTCACAAGTGCAACTGGTTACACAGAGTTTCTTAAAGAAATGACAGGACTCTATATGTATGTAAGTGTAAATCTCTGTCCTTGAAAAGCTCATGAAAAGCTTTAAAATATTTTGTTTACATGCTTTTATTGCTTTTGGTTAAATATGAAATGCTCTTTGCCATGGGTCTCCAAATGCCTGAAACTGCCCCTCCCCACAGGTCTGTAGTTTATCCTCAAGTGTCCCAAACTGCTCCCACGTGTGCACACTCCCCTTTGGGGACACTTGGACGGATCCTGTAAAGTCCTACCTGCAAATTTTCACTCTCAACATCAATCTGCAGCTGTGGCTAATGGGCTGACCCTGTTGTTTTAAAAGAGTCCACTCAGCAGTCTGAAAACTGTCTGTATCAGCAAAAGGAGACATAACTATGCAACAACAGTAGATTTACACGAGGAGCCGAGCGCGTTGTGGACAAAACAACAACAGTGCCACAACAGCCTCATGTCAAATCTTAAGAAATTGCCTCTTTTTGGATTTATGAAGAGTAAAACACTTACTGTGCATTTAAGTGCAGACTGCACTGTTAATAAAACTACTCAGCATCTAAATTACTGCATGTAAATTAAGCTTAATTAAGCCAAACTCTTTAATTTTCTTAATTTCTTTTCCTCTGTGCCACTGTTTAATATTGAAAATGTGATAAATTTTTGAAGATTTAGCAATCATAATAATACTGAGTCTTCTTGATGAATGCACACAACTTTTAGGCATTATTTAAAGCTCTATTTAGTTCTGAGCTAAACCAGATAATGGAGTAGGGGGGCACTACTGCCCCAATGTAAATTACAAAGCCCAATACAGTTCATACAACAAACTTTCAACAACAAACAAAGTAACCTATGGAGACATTAAAGGGCATCCAATCACAGCTGCCTTAGCTTGGTGGTGGTGGGATAAGTTGTGGAGCGATCCAATCAGAGCTGCTCTCTTTATGAATTGATATATTCTTGTAGAGCAGGTTCACTGTTTGTTGTCAGTTCTGGTATTGTAACTGAGATGCTTTGCGAGGTAGTTTAAATAAAGGTGACTGCATTTCACACAAAATGTACATTTGTTTCTGTTCATTTGTACATTTAAACTTTACTAGCATCCAATAAAGGCTAATTAGATGTTTCATTTTGTCCTAGAGTAAAACATGGCTTCAGAAATTCAAGGAAACACAAAAAAAACGGAAACTTCATATTTTAGTCTACTAAATTTACAGTAGATTTCATCGACTAAAATGTTGTGAAATTCATCACTAAAACTACTAGACTAAACTTAAAACAATTTTGAAGACTAAATTGTGACTAAATATAAAAGATATACTAGGTAAAAGACTATAACTAAAACTCAATTAGGACTACCACCCCATAATTATCATGAAAATTGTTGCTGAAGTTTCTAAAAAAAATGTGCGAAGCCCAACTGACTGAATGAAAATGATGTAGTTTGGACCTTGGATAAGAGAAGACATTGGGTTGACCAAAGAGAGGATAAACAATATCAATATGTTTAAATAGTGCATCACTGCAAATACATTACGTTTTAAAAGCCCTTTAAAAGCCTTTAAATTTGATTAATCCCACGCATATGGCTATGCAGTTACACTTGAATGTTTTCCTGATGTTTGTGTAATCATTAAATATCACAAATATTCTTAAATGCCTTTAAAATCAATCCTAACATGCCCAACAAAGTTTGATATTCTTAGCTTTAAGTCTCAGATTACTCCGCATTTATCTTTTACATTTTCGGATCTTCCATTTGGCTGTCAGACCTCAACAATTTCAGCGCTGAATCATAAATCTTAATCATGTCCTCTGCTTCTGCTGACAGTATCTTAAAGAACAAGATAATCTGTCCTATCACTTTTATGAGTCCCTCGTCTGATGAAACTTCCTCGGCTAATAGTGGCATTAATTTCCTTCTTTCTGCTCCTCTGTGAGCTGCACAAAACAAATGAGACGCATGGGGCTCTTGGTCCAAGTGTATTAATAGCTAATCTCTGTTTATTTGCTTTTGCACACTGCAGGGACTGAAAAAGGCTGGACATGCCAACATTTATCCCGACTGTGGACGGCCAGCCTGTAGTTTGACTGATTATCTGTGAAGATGACAAATATGGGACAGAGACGCCAGTCATATATAATCCAGGGTGTTAAAATGATAAATCTTATTGGCATTATTACGTTTTCTGTCTGATTTGCACTTTTTCCTTCTTTTTTCTCCTGTTGACTGAACACACAGCTTGTGAATTTTGCCATCTGGGGCTTTAAATCCAAACTATAACAAATCGTGACATGTAGACTTCTATGCTCTGCCCACATCCACCTCTAACTTTGTGTTTTTAATGGAGGAGTCTCTTCATGGTTTAATCACACTGGAAAAGAGATAAGCTGTTAAAAGATGCTCTCCTGATTCACTCAGGCTTATAGCTTATGTGTAGAAACAGAGAGCCAAATAAACAGCCAAATTAGACAAAAGTTAAGAAAGGAGCACTCATGCTGCATTTTTTACAATAATCCTAACTAAGGTGGTTTTCACACCTACAACTCAATTGCTTTGTTTGATTCAGCTGGCATAAAATAGGGTTCGACTAGTTGTGACTAAGCCGATGATCAAAATTGTCAACAACTAATTAATAGTCAACACGTCGTTTGTTTTTTAAGCGTTGTTTTCTCTCAAAACTGCCGCTGCACCTTCTGCTGTCTTGTCTGCCTTTCAGTCCTTGACACATGCGCAGTAGTGGTAATCTTATCTGGAAGAGTTCTGCCCAAACAGTATCAAGGCTCACCGGCAACAGAGCTTGAAAGTTTGAGAGTATTTTACCAAAACAAAAGAGAAGAATGTGCAGTGCAATATCTGCAAGGCGGAACTTGCCTTCCATGGCAGTGCAATGGCGATGCATAAGCATCTGAAAAGGAAGCACGTGGCTGACTCAATTTCTGATGAAGAGGGACAGTCGCATCGTTAAGCTAATTGGCTAGTAAGCTGCTAACATTACGCCAACAGGAGGGTGACCAGACGTCCACGATTGTTAGGGACAGTCCATATTTTGGATGACCTGTCTCTTAAATTTGTCTGATTTTAGTGTTTTACTATTGTGCATCTCTAAGAACAAAGGTCATTACTACAGCCGTGTAGGTAGCAGAAAGTGTGAGGGAGCAGACTGAGCGCAGACTAAGACAACAGTTATTGTGTTGCCAAGTCCACTCATTAAAAAGTGACTTTGGGCTTGCTCTTCTACTGGTGTGAATCCCACATGATTATCACCCAGCTGTCCACTACAAAGCAGACATGAATGTGATGGGTAGTTCCTTTCCTCACCCCTGTTTCCTAACTATCACGCCAGCAGGAATCAACCCAGCACATGTTGCCTCCTATAATATAGCGTACATAGCGGCTAATGTAGCAGCTAATGGCTAACAACAGTTGAAAACAGTTCATGAACATTAGCCATAGCAGCTAACTTAGCTTTTAACAGCTGACAACAGTTAATGACCGTTAGCCGCTGACAGCTAACAACAGTCAATGACCATTAGCTGTTAGTCGCTAACTTAGCTGCTAACAGCTAATGGCCTTATACTATCATCTTACACTAAATTGTACCTCACAGATGATTCATTTAACACTTATATGTGACATGAATCTTTTCAAAGACAATCCCTACAAGTAAACTTCTGTGAAGGGCAGATTTCGCAAAGTTTTACTGAGTAGCCATGAAGACAATAGGCTAACCGGCATGTCCGTTCTCAACTTCCGGTTGTCATCACTTCCACATTCTGCAGCTCCCACCTCTCTTCCCTGATTGGGCCGTTAAGAATTCAGTCAAGTGAATTCGTTGGACGACGGAGGCTGGTAAGATGGACCTGCAGGATTTCAGAATCAGGCAGGTCTGTCTGCTCTGCAAGGCTACAGACTTGTTACCACCTCAGCCAAATAGGTGGTCCCAATTTGGCTGGTCCCTGCCCAGCAAACCAGAACCCCCATCTACAATATCCTCACACTTGAAAATGAAGTTGCACATTGCTCCATGTTGATTATGACGCTAACATGTCAAATGGCATGTGAAGAATCTCTTTATTATCTCAGAGGGATAATCTGCAGCAGTAATCACACTAGCATCAGACAAAAATCAATATGTGAACAATAAAAACCCCATCAAGCTGCAGACAGCAGGCCAGTCGCAGCAGTTCATTGAATCTGCATCTTGGCTGACTGTGTCTTTTCTTAGGAGGAAAAAACTTTAATTCCTGGAACAGAGCATTGGTCGATCAGCAGGTCCTGAATGGGCCTTCAACAGTTTGTTAACCTTAAAAAGATGAGAGGGTCACTTAAGGTCTCACCATGAATTTGCTTTATAGTTCATTTCAGTTTGTCAAGATCTTTTCTATCCCACCCTGTTAGCATTATCAGCAAATAAAGGGGGGACGTAAAGACTTGCAGTAGAAATCTAAATGTCAAACCTGCATTATGCAGAGACTCTTTTCCACACACAGAATGGACAAAAAGCTTTAAAAGTTCATTCATCTTCTTTGCAGAAACTTAGATCAAGGTGAGAGCTGTCCAATTTCGACTCAAAAAAGCTCCTTCTAAGACACAATTCCATGATACATCTGGATTAAGATCTTATTCAAAGATGTTGTAATAAGTAAAATAATCTGCAAATGAGAAGACACAAATTAACCTGTAAGGGTGCCTTTAAAGAGACTGTGAGGAGTTTCTAAGTAGTTACAAAAAAGTCTCACTTTTAGATATATGCCTGATCGAAATACACACTTTAAGATGAGTTTTATAGCATTTAAATAGGTTATCTATAAATGCTATTCCTTAGCCTTTCGTTCAGGTCGTACAAGGCTGGACTGGCCTGGATACTCAACTTTGGGAACAAAACAATTCAAACTAGAGCAAATTTATATTATTTTATTATTTACATTACACGTCTTAGAGCACCGGGCTGTAAGTAGCGATATATAGCCGGCTACAACTACGATAACAAGTTTTTCAAAAAATTGCCTGTTGTCACACATCAAAAACTACCGCTACCTAACTAGAAAGAGATACATTACCTCATCGCTTTGCATCCTGTAAGTTGTTGAAAAAAGAAGTTGTAAAGCAATGCAGAGTTCTGAGGAAGGTCCGAGCTGCATAACAACAAACAAACACACGCTTTGGATTGCAGACATCTTTTGGTGCGTTCCAGTTGTAGTCAGAAGTAGGAATTTTGAGTTCCAAGTAGGAAACTTAACTGGAACGTCCCCTGAAGTCTGAATTTCCTACTGGGAACTCGGTGAAACCTCGCCACTCCCGAGTTGACAATGGAAGATGGATGCCCCCAGTGTGAACAGTTATTTAGCTCCTGTAATAATCAATTTATTTGCACTTCTGACTGGGGTGTGTCGCTCTAGATCAGCTGTATACATAGTATTGTTAGACTTATATTTACAAAAGTGCTGCCATAGTGATAATCACATTCTTCATACAACAACACAGGGCGTGCTAACAACAGCTAACAGTAGCCTGGTAGATCGGCATGTTTTTTTCTGAGTTCAACTGGAACGCTGATAAGGCGGAGATGATGTCACTCCCAGTTCCGAGGTTACTGGAACGCAGCATTACGACAGTCGCCGCACGGGCTCATGGGTAGCAGAGTCTTTATTTCACCGGTAACAGATTCTCCTCACAGCACCTTTAAATGTTTTTGTTTTATCCAGAGTAGAGTTTAAATCTGAATTTTAGAGCCTCACTGTGTCAAACTTGTGTATTTTATTGGCAGATATTTTCTTAGCATTACAAGCAGTTCAATGGTTTATGTTTGCCTTTTATTCCTTGAAGTGAAATATTTATCTGGACTTGTTAAGTGGATGTGGATTAGAAAAAAATGCTGTAGATATTTTTGACTTGAAAACAGACAAACACACTTGCTATGATCTGACTATTTCAGTGTTTTGCCACCAGCATATTAGTTTCTTTCAATGTGTTTTTGGTGGTGATCTGAATCCAGATATATGTCCAGGAATTTTTCAAGCAGTTCTTTGCATTGTGATCATAGGGTAGATGGCCACAATTTCACTAATAACTAAAGATTTCTCTATGAATATTCAGGGTCTGTTGGTCATGGCACAAGAAAAAAGAGAAGACATTCTGGTTGTGATCCAAAAATGGATGTGATAGCTTTTAGAAAGTTCAGATCCTGTACGTGGCATGACAGCTGACAGGGCTGGGCACTTAATGGAGTCGATTTCATTTAAAATTGCTGATTCCCACAATCATGAGAATTGAACAATCAACCTTAAATGATAACCATGCTTTACCACATTCTGCACTTGTTTAGTCTTTTCCATTTTGTGCAACGACTATTGGATATGATGTGTCCTGAAATTGGTGCGTACGGTTTGTTTTTCATCCCATTCTCAATATTTATGTAAATAATTACATTTGTGATCGGTCATAATTGATCAGCCATGAAAGCTTAACCGACATCACACTGCAGGTCCTGCCAATATGACAAACTAACCAGCTCTGCAACAGCTCTGAGTAGAGATTGATTGACACGTGTTCTAGTACATCAATATCGACTAGAATATTGGCTTAAAAGAACACTTGTGAGTTTATTTTATTTATCAAAACAGCAATAGCCAAAGACACTAATAATATCAGAGATACTAAAGACGCAGGAGCCACCGGCCTCTTTATTAAGTACACCTGCTCAACTGCTTGTTGACACAAACAGCCACCCAGCCCGTCACACAGCAGCAGCTTAATGCATCTGGATAAGTAACTTTGACCTGGCATTGTCGTTTGTGACAGACAACCTGGTCTGAGTTTTTCAGAAACTGCTCATCCACTCGAATTTCCACTCAACACAAGTGTTTTCAGGGGATGGTCTTAAAAAAAAGAGAAAATACCAAATGAAGGGCAATTCTCTGGCCAAAATGTTTTGTTGATGCCTGAGGTCAGGGGAAAATGGCAAACATGGTTTTGAGATGATGGAAAGGCAGAGCTAACTCGAATGACCACTTGTTACAGCCAGTGTTGCCAGATTGTTCTACTGAAATAAGCAACCAGGTCGATAAGAACAAGCTCAAATCAAGCAACTTCCAGCTATTTTTGTTTTCTGATGCGATACATTAGTGTTTTTTAAATCCACATACAGCATGTTTGAATTTTCATCTGCATTTCATTTCAATTTCCCATAATTTTTTTTCCTTATCTGGCTCTTGATTTGTTTTTTGTTCTTTGGAGTTAGAACATATTTCTCTTTATACAGTAGTGAAAGGTGGAGCTACTGTTATTTAAAACTCTGTTATCACAAAACCGTCTGTCTATCCTTGATTTTTTTTAACCAAACAGACATAGTCGGGCTTTAATCTAAGTTTTAGGTTGATCCTCTACAGCTTTATTATGGTTAAAACAGTTGCAGCTACATCCGAAAGAAATGTAATTCTGGCTGTAAGTATTTCTTTTAGGTGGAAATGTAATTGTTGTCCTAATTTTTATAGTAAAATTTGGGGGCACATCAAGCACAAATGAGCAACTATCCTTTTGGAAAAAGCCCAAAACAAATATGCACCCTGCATTAGGCAATATTTACTAGCAACTTTTCAAAAAAGAAACACAAGGCCACTTGTAATAGGCAGACCTGGCAACTATGGTTACAACAACTAATGAAGCCCATTTCTTAGCACACAACACATCAAGTCTTGAAGCTGATGGGCCAAAGCAGCAGGAGACCACATTGAGTGCCACTCCTGTCAGTAAAGAGGATATAATTTGCGAAGGCTCACCATAATTTAACACCTAAAGATTACAAAAATTGCCTTGTCTGGCAATTTCTGTAGCATTCAAAAGGCAGAATTCAACCTACTTCCATCAATAATCAAACCTCCCACAGAGCTCATATTCTGGTAGAAGAACAATTGTCCATTTAAATTGCATAATTGAGCTTTAACCACAGCTTAGCCCAACAAGGCATGGGAACGTGCCGGTCTCAGAATAGCAGATATTCATGGTTTGGTACACAAGGGTGGCCACTGCCAGGATGTATCAGCCTGTTTATTGTCAGCTGCTGACACGTTGCTGTTGTTGTCGTGAATGGGAGCCGAGAGAGGTGCGGGGCCGCCATGGTAAAAAGAACAACCGAGCTGTCACACATGAGCACTTATCTGTGTCACGCTTTCTTACTGAGAAAGGAGCCCTCACAAAAACCCACACAAACACATAATCTGAGACTTTCTCTTCCCTGTCGCCGTGTCTTTCCATATCGCCATCCTTTATGTCTCTCTGTCAGACTTCACCTCTCCTCTCTCATCTCTTATTAATAACAGGGCTGACCTAGAAAATTTGTGGTGTCATGATTTCACTTGATAAAAGAGGACACGCTCGTCACAACTGAGAAAAGCACCTTGTCATCTTTTTTTCCAGATGAAACCTCCGACTGCAGCAGAAAATTACCTCTTAAATCCATGGAAATGAGCGTTGGAACAGTTTACGCCCTTCTCTGTCGCTCCTGAAAAATAAAAGTCTAAATAAAATGCTTGATTTCTGTAATAGAATACCTTGAAGGCTTGCCTCTATGATATATCACATGTTTTATCATTTCATACAACACAGTAAAAGAGGGCTCATCTGACAGCCTTTAAAAAAGCAGGCCAGGACTGAAGATGCATCGCGCTTCGCAAAAACATGATTGCTTGTCACAGTGTAGGCTCGTCTCCATAAATACAGCCGCAACATATTGGGCTTTTTTGACAACAGCGGGTGTGCCAGTCGCTGTAAAATAAATAAATAAATAACTGACTTATTGTCTTCGGGAGAATAGGAGCAGCTCCACAATAAAACAAGAACATATTGGGTTTTTTTATTTTTAGAACGGAGCCATGATGAAGCCTGTCGCTCTTTCTTTCTCTCGCTGGGAGAAAACTTTACATAAAACTGACACTAAGGCAGAAAGAAACGTGCACACTGGTAACACACGTGCACACGCTTGCTCAGAGACATAAGTGTGTGAGGCATCCAGTCTGTTGCTGAGGAAGACTCCTTTGTGTCACTGTGACGAACACACGGGGGGGGGCAGCTTCTAGATGGCATGCTCTGTTTTTAGAGGAGAGTTGATGCCTGTGGACACAAAGTTAAACATCATCACATGCCACATTGCTCCTTGGATTTAGTGAGTGATGAGCATGTTATGAGTGGACACATTAATGGGTAACTTCACATTCTTCTGGGTTGTACTTCAAGTCCACATTAGGAGAACATTCCAAAAAGAGTGTTTGGAAAGGACAAACCTTTAAAGAAAAACTAGTAATTGAGGAAAAGTTCTTCTTGTCAGGCCAATCAGAGGCTTGCATCACTTCCTAACTGCAGCAAAACTAAACAACACTCGATGCGTATCATGATAACAGATAATTTTGGACATCGACTTCACTTTATGGAAAGGAAAGTTTGGATTTCTGAGTTGGAAATATCACCTGGAACGCCCCCAGAGGCCAGAATTTTTACTGGGAAGTTGAGGGATCTGCACCTATTGTATCTCTCTTTTATGCTAACTGCGCACGCTACGCAACCTACTACTCCTCCTCCCCCCTCTGTCTGATCTGTGCATGAGTATGATCGCCCCCTGGATGTGGGGGGGTGTACCCTGTTTTGGTAACTCGGCCCAAGCCACAGTATTTACCTGCTGAAATTCAGAGCCAAGGCTGTGTATTGAAACTGGACTTTTTTTTCAACATGCTGTCAGTGGTGACATCTTGTGGATGGAGAGGAGAAATACAGTGATTCTGACAAATCGTGCATTAGATTAGAAGATTAGAAGATCGCTGACTACACCTTTAAGCTCCTATAATATTCTGTTTATAGCACTTCTGACAACTGTTCATCATGCTACAAAGTATTATTCGATCTTTACATATTGAAATGATGCTGTTGTGTTAATTAAATTCTTTATGCTGGGGCTTAACGACATGGACAAAGTTTCATATCTCGATACTCACGCTAGATATCTCGATATCCATACGATAAGATCTGACTACATGTTTGGTAAAAACCAAGCGGTGCATTCAAGGACAATCGTAAAAATGAAATTTGTTTTGACTTCCAGAGCTGGGGTAAATCTATATTGTTTATATCTTTGCTTTTTCAATATTAATATCTTGAATGCTCAAATCTCAATATAGTGACGATAACGATATATCTTTCAGCCCTACTTCATGTGGTATGTGAGAACTACAAAGAAGGGCGTGGCAGCAATGATTGGTGAGTATTTTTTCCGACTTTGTAACCTGAACACTGATAACTCGGATATGACATTATTCCCATTCCTCTCCCCAGTTCAGATATAAATGGAACGCTGCACAACATTTTTCAACCACGGGTCCCCTTAGACAACCTCATGGTTGTCTAAGGGTTGCAGATGGTTGGCCTTGTAGGGTTTGCACAAGCACTTTTATAGGCTTGTATTTGTTATTTAAGTAGATTAAATATTGATCAGAGTTTCATGCTAATACTGTAAAAATACCTCAGCCTTTTAGTGTTTGTGTAGACAAACCTGCCTATGTTTATACTACATAACCTTTTATGACCCAGACTTTGACTTTGAGAGGGAAACATTTAGACAACACAAAGGCAAAACTTGATTTGTTTCATTTTTATGTCACTGGGAGTTTCATTTGTTTTAGGGAGGGAAAAATCGATGAAAATCGTAAATCAAGTGTTGTGGAAAAAAATCGGGGATTTTATTTCTAGGCCATATGCCCAGCTCTAGTGTAATGCTTAACATTTCCCTTTTTCAAACATTTGCTGATAAGTATTAAACCCTACTTCATTTTAAATCTTTGTTTTCCTTAAGTTGATGATCTACCTGGAAGTTTAAAATAATGATGAGCTGTCAGGTTCCACATTTATGATGAGCAAACCTTGATTACACCAAACAAGTCATTCCAGGCAGGCAGTTGGCTGTTGTGAGAGGGTGGCAGATAGCTTCTCTGGGCAGAAATAAAAAGTTACGAGCTCAATGAGGAACATATGGTGGATTGGATGGGCAGCACTTTGTCCTCTTTAGTTAAACTGCAGCACAAACACATAAAATGATGATCCAGGAGGGGTGGACGGGGGATATGAGGACAATAGATATAAAACTCTATTGCTGTGTCTTCATGTGAATGAGGAGCTATGGCAGGATGCTCTCTCAACTGATGCACACACAGTATCATTAATCTGGAGGGTAAGTGTGGTTAGAGCTGAAACAGACATTAAATCGATCATTTTAGCAATTCTGAGGCAAGAGAAGCTTAAATAACAATTATGTATTTATATTGTCAAACAGGTGAGATGTTTTGATGCTTCAAAATGAATGTATTAAAGGGATAGTTCAGGTTTTTGAAGGAGGGTGCTCAAGGCCTATAGCATGAGTGAATATGATTGCCACTAAAGCACCCTGCTGCCTTTGTCTCTGAGGGAAGATAACAAGCTAGCTGATACATAGCAGTCGATGGTGCCAAGGAAAGCCTTGTTACTAACTCAGTTTTAGGTTAAAGCAGCACAAAAACAATAGCTGTCACCTGCCAGAAAACAAAAAGCGTAGCCAAGTCTAGCATATTGCTACATACTTCATCAAATTACAACACAGAACACTTTTAATGGTAGTAAATTAAGGCTGCTTTTAAAAGAGCATACATCAAGTTTTCCAGACATTTATGGCACTTGTTTGTGGATCTGTGTATTACGGCCGTCCCTTTTAATTCAAATATCTGTTGGAGTATGGGGGTAAAATCTGTAAATATGCATTTGAATTGAAAGTATAGAGCTCTGTAACACCTAAGGATGCCTAAGGGAGCTCACAGTGTAACCCAACCTTCCCTCGCTCTCTTGCCTAAAACAACAGAAAGTACACCTTGAGAAAATGGAGGACAGGCAAAGCATCTCCATGAAAGCACGTTTTGGCTCCATACTGCCAATGGCAAAATAAAAAGGTAAGACTTGTGTGTGAAGCAGCTGGCTTACTCCTTATCTACAACAATATTACAGGCTAATTTGTCAGTCTTCCATCCACTGCAGTCTACCAGCATGCCATCAAGTGTTCAGTCCTGTGTGACCGCAGCAGCCCTTCTGCAAGGGGCATGGAAGATCATAAAGGACAAAATGAAAAAGCTTGTTTGCTCTAAAAAAAACAAAACCTGGTGATTTTGGTGACAGTAACAGACATACTGTGTATGTATTTTTGGATCTTTGCAAATGTTTGTGGAGATATGGACAAATGTGAGTATGCATCCTTAATAAAACTAGTTTGTACTATATTTTAAATTGATGTAAAGCCTAATTAGTCACCTTAACCAGAAGATACAACTTGTAAAGGTCATGCATTTGTGGAATAGGCAGCACAGCTAAACTTGTGGATAGGGCCCAAAAAGTGTGCCAAAATCCCTTGTAACTGGAAGCTGGTATTTGATACACAAAGTGGCAGCACAGTGGTACCATTTCCAAACTAAAGACCAACTTCCATGAGGCTGGAGCCAACATTGCACAAAGACCCGGCCCTCATCTTGCCTCACTGAGGAACTGTAGGTTCTCTTCCAGGACATGTTGGTACATTTTTGTTGGGCAATATAAACATGTTTAGCCGTGTTGCTTATTCCATGAATGCACAATCCTTACAAGTAATACCTCACTGTTAAGGTGACTAATCAGGCTTTCTAATGATACAATATACAATAGTATATGGTAGGCCTGTGCTCAAAATATCGATATGGCAAAAGACATACTGTGTATGTATTTTTGGATCTTTGCAAATGTTTGGGATATGGACAAATGTGAGTATGCATTTGTAAATACGGATTCTACAGAAAAAGGTTGGAAATATTTTGACAGTTGTTGTAAATACACTTTGGGTAATGTTAACAGTGGCACAGTTCAAGGTAGAAGACGAGCTACATAATGAAGCATATGTTCTAAATTTGAACTTAGGTCTACCATCTTTGATCATCTGAATTTATGTCTCTCCAGTTGTAGAGCCACTTAAAACTCATCCTTGTTCTTTTTCTTCTTATAAGAAAAAACTAAATTTTGCTTAAAGCATAGTCAATGTTCACAATTTACGTGTATCGGGATACGTATCGTAATACCTTGTTAGTATCGGTGACTAATCAGGCTTGCTGGAAATATACAATAGTATTTGGCATTATTAAAAGAGAGACATTATTGTCAGAAATAACACTTCCAAACTTTTTTGAGGAGGTTACTTTTGCAATGATAATAGCTCCATATTTGACCAAAGTTCCTGCACCCATGTGTCGCTGTGTATCGATAAAAATACATATCCCTGTCATATCCTGACACTGAGACCAGGATACAATAAAATGGACATTTATTACACTTTAACAGATTTTCCGACAACTTTTTTTTTATTATTACAAGAAGAAAAAGAACAAGAATGAGTTTGAATGATTGTAACTCATCATTGATTGTAAAACTTAAGAAACTTAGATTGGTAGGCCTAAGTTTGAATGTGCCCTTTGGAAAGCACAAATATGACGTGCTTCATCACGTAGTTTGGCTTCTACTTTGAACTGTGCCATTGTTGATACAACCCAAAGGGTATTGACAACAACTGTCAAAACATTGAGGCTGGAGCAACTCCATAGAATCCATATCGGCACACATATCCCCAAGAAGTTAGGGACGATATTTTATTGAATCAGTATTCTGAGCACAAGCCTAAAGTGCAAGACAAAACACTCTTCATATATGACTGGAAAGGCACAGACCTCAAATCCATGTTTGTTTTAATTCAGAGAAAAATGTGCAGTGACTAGAATCACATACGCTCTCTTTAATGGGCTTGTAATGCTCTTGAAGAAACCTTGAACAAGCATCTGTTTGATCATCAGATGCTGTTTCTCCAAAGACAACGTCGAAAGTCAAATGTAAATGAGACCATAACTTCAAATGTCATAAAAGTCGCAAAACTATGTGGCAAAATCCAGCAGGGCTCCAAGAGTATCGGGAGATTTCTGATGTTTTCACGGCATGCATCTCGGAGCTGACAGTCAGAAATAAAAGATGAGTGGGTCTGTAAATCAGGCGAGACAGAAGCCAGAGATTCACACTGAAGAGGAGCCGCTGCAGACACTGAATCTCAAAGCCCCGAACATCAGAGCTCTAATCCAGCACATATTTCACCAAATCAGTCTGAGGTAAATAAACTTCAATCTTATGCTTCTTTAGCATTTTGACAAGTAGACAAACAATCAGTTCTAAACCCACAGCAGTCCATCAAATGGGGCATCAAAATGTATTCTACATGTGACTCAAATCTAAAAATGCCCTGATGGAGAAGGACTGAAAGGAGCTCTGCTGAAAGGAAATGGGCCACAGTGTGTCTGAGAACATCTACACAACGTCTCAAACTGTGACAAGCTCGTCCTGTTCACAAAGGAAACACCCACAGCAGCCTTACAGCTCCTTAACTTTATGTAAGTCCATTGAAAAGGTAATGTGGAGACTGAATAACAGGTCCTTGAAAACTCATGCTTCCAACATATGACTGCACTTCTTTGTATGACAAAATAGATGTTCTGAGTGCAGCTTAGTTTTTCATAAAAGCTTCTTATTCAGCATGTTTCAAAAACACCAGAAATGGGGTGACGTCTGCTATCTAGTTCAGGCAAGCAATTCGAACTGCTCTTTTTAAATCCAATGTATTTTGTGTTTTTTATGCTCTCTGTGCAAGACAGATTCCCTCAGGGTCAGTAAAGGTTTCATTCATTAATTTATTCATTAATGGCAAGCATCATAACAACAAACTGTCAAATTACTTAAAATGCAAGATTTCCAGTCTCTTCCCCTACTTTGCCTCTGCCAGCTCTGCCATGCATCAGCACTTCTCTTTTGCTTTCTTCCCTCCATCACCCTAGAAATAAATGTGATAAGGTGAGTGGTTAGGTTGGATCCAAGATGCCAGAGTGCCGCAAAAAAATGTGTCATATGTACATGATTTGTCTGAAAGGCTGATTGATGATTGATTGATTTATTGATAATGCACTGAAATATTGAAATTTCCTTTTTTACGAGGATATACTTGATCTGCTTCCTTCATACTTAAAAGGGACTGTGAGGAGTTTCTAAGTAATTACAAAAAAGTCTCACTTTCAGATGTATGCCTGATCGAAATACACATTTTAAGATGAGTTTTATAGCATCAAAACAGGTTATCTATAATTGCTATTCCTTAGCTTTGTGGTCGGGTCGGACAGGGCTGAACTGGCCTGGATACTCAACTTCGGGAACAAGACAATTAAAACTAGAGCAAATTTATATTATTCAGACACGTCTGAGAGCACCAGGCTGTAAGAAGCGATATATAGCCGGCTACAAAACTACGATACGAAGTTTTTTTCAAAATTGCTTGTTGTCACACATCAAAAACTACCGCTACGTAACTAGAAAGAGATACATTACCTCGTCGCTTTGCATCCTATAAGTTGTTGAAAAATGAAGTTGTAAAGCAATGCAGAGTTCTGAGGAAGGTCTGAGCTGCATTCATTAGCATCACAACAAATACACGCTTTGGATAGCACACGTCTTGTGGTGCGTTCCAGTTGTAGTCAGAAGTAGGAATTTTGAGTTCCAAGTAGGAAACTGCAACTGGAACGTTCCCCAAAGTCAGAATTTCCTACTGGGAACTCGTTGAAACCTCGCCACCCCCGAGTTGACAATCAAAGATGGATGCCCCCAGTGTGAACAGTTATTTAGCTCCTGTAATAATCCATTTATTTGCACTTCTGACTGGGGTGTGTTGCTCTAGATCAGCTGTATACATAGTATTGTTAGACTTATATTTACAAAAATGCTGCCATAGTGATAATCACATTCTTCATGTGATATTTGTGAACAACAACGCAGGGCGTGCTAACAACAGCTAACAATAGCCTGGTAGATCAGCATGTTTTTTTCCCACTTCAACTGGAACGCTGATAACTCTGAGATGATGTCACTCCCAGTTCTGCGGTTACTGGAGCGCAGCATCACAACAGTCGCCGTGTGTGCTCATGGGTAGCAGAGTCTTTCACGTTGCCGGTGATAGATCCTCCTCACAGTCCCTTTAAGGAATTGAAGTCAAGAAAAAGTGCTGAAAGCTACAATTTTCTCTCTGACTCAGCTGCAATCATTCAATTAATCAAAGTTTCTTCAATCAGAACTTTAAAAAAATGAACTAAAAGGGTTTAGGACGAAGCATGAGCTTATTATGCCTACTCTAATAACACAATAAATGTAGCATTTAAAGGCAAAATAGAAAGTTGCATTTTATTTTTTTGTTTTTTACAGATGAATGTGATAAGATATGTAGAAAATATGTATTTTCTATTTATTTGTTCATTATTCATTACATTGTACTTTTTATTATTCGATTAATTTAATCTTTATTAGTTTTTGAACTAATTTTTAATGTCATTTTTAATGTACATGTTGACATGTAGATCCACATTAGCAGGATATATCAGGATAAATATCAAATCACTAATCATTTAAAAATACTGAGAAATACATTTTGGCTCTTTTTTCCCAGTAATACTTCTAGTTCAGATTTGTACTACTAAAATATGTCTTTTTGATAAGCTAAGAACAACACATTTTACAATTGTCTTGAAGTTCACTTAAAAAAATTATAATACAATTCTTGCATTCTGTTAATTCATGTATTGTTCCTAACTAATCCATGGACATCCATGTTTAAAGGTGTAAAGATGTGACAAACACCCCCTCTGTAAAAAAGGATCTGGCTTTTATGGAGCTCAAATACGCCAGTGACATACAGTACAGTCCACAGGTGGTGCAGACCTGGCACCAAGAAGAAGAGTCACATATGGTCCATGACAAGACGGATCTTAGCCAACTGAGAGAGCACATTCAGCCAAATTAGGGATATTACTGCAGGATCATACAGAAAAACCACAGGATTATTCTACCCACGCCTTTGGACAGATATTTTAATGCAATATCTACACATGAACTGGAATCTTGAACAAAATCATCTCTTTGAGACAGACGTAAAAATAAAATCAGGACAGAATGGGGACATATGAAGTACAGCTTGGGTAAAAGAGGACGAAGACCTAAAATGATGAGCCTCTTTTTGTTCAGCCCACTGATTGAAGGAAAATGTCTAGGCATGTCTTTACTGTCAAAGTAAACATTGGAGGACAGCCACAGAAAGTCAAAGTTAAATAAATGTGTAAGAGGGGCCCTGATCTGATACATAATAGTTGTATTTAATGCTTAAAGGATACATATCATGCTGATGCATGATTTAATACTTACATAGAATAAATTTGAAAACAAGACCTTAAACCCCCTTAATTTTCAAAAAATGAGATACTGTATTTTTTCTGATATCCTAGAACGAGATTTGATGCCTCTGAAAATAGGTCATTGCGAGATGTCCGCGAGATTTGAATCGTCGTGACGACACGAGGTACCTTTCTTTTTATTGGAGTAATCTGATAAAACACTTCCTCCTCTGTGATGTCCGTCAGCCCCAAACCCTCACCGAGGAACACATCCAGCAGCAGGGGTATAAAACTTCCTCGCTCACTTTCTCACATTACCAGTTCTGGCCTGTAGAGGGATTCAATACGCGGTCACTGCTTTGAGCCTGCTGGAAAATACAGTAGAAGAAGAAGGACAGGCTGGCTCTACCCCCCGATAGAACTAACCAATCAGAGCACAAAGGGCTGTGACGTTGCGAGGTAACTTTAGGTCATCCTTGAGACCAAGCGTTTCAACAAGCGCTTGTTAATGGCCTAAAATGAGGATTTTGAGAACGCTATTGTGGGGCAATGAAAGAACTAAATGACTTGTACTGAGGGCAGAAATGCTTTACAGGCATCCTAGTCTGGCATAGTGAAAAGGAGAAACAAGCATGATATGTCCTCTTTAAAGTTGCTTACACACTGGACGCTACTTGTACTACCGCAGCGATCACTCTCCATGCAAAGTCAATGAATAGTCGCGATGAGGCGGGGCTAACCCTCCCGCGGTGCGTTTGCTGCGCACAAGACGATCACTTCACACGTTGCGCGATGTCAAAGTTATTTTAAAAAATGTTGATCTTTTCAGGAGATGTCGGGTGTGGCTGTGCGGCAACAGCCAATCAGTGGTGTGTGCATGTGTGACGGTACCCGTGACAGACAGTTTTTCATCCGGACTACAGGGGAACAATTTATGTCCGTGTGGGAAACATTTGTCAGTGAGGACATTAGTTCCACCTAGCGGGACCACAGAAAACTCACAGACGATGCTGCTGCAGGGCATCAGCTGCAGTGTTTTGTGTTTGATAAGACAGTGAAAAGGATACAGTTGGAATAGTGTCGGCTTATACATCTTATTAAATGATATATCATGGTCACGGCGAAACTTGAGCAGACGTAACTTCACAGAGCGACTGCTGACGGCAATTGTGGCCAAAATTAGGTATTTATGGACACGCGACGATACTTCAGTGTGCGACGCGATTTTGATCGCAGAGTCGCTTGCGGTGTGAACGCAGCATAAGGCACCAAAACAGTCTGTTCTGAGCAGGGCTAAAACAAGAGGGTTCAGAAGCATTAGGGCTGTCACCTTATACTTAATCAATCAAAACTTTATTTAAAAACCAATTTTACTACAAAAAAATGTAGGACATGGTGCAATACATTCAAGAACACAAGCAGGTAAGTGTCAGGGGATACAAAATAAATCAAAAACCCATTCCACCCTGCAACGCACATTCAACACCGACAATCACTCATGCACACAGATGCACACACCAGACAATTGCCCAAGTCCCTCCAATCCGAGTCTCAAGCAAGTCCCAAGTTTTTTCTGTTGCGAGCAAGTCGAGTCGAGTCACAGGTTTTGTAAAGTCGTTGAGTCGAGTCACAGGTTATAACAGGTCGAGTCCCCCACCATTGTCCCCCAGTCCACCCAAACAAACACTCAGATTTTATCTTGAAGAGAGAAACCTTATCTTCCCACACATAAAACACATGTCCACCCTCTTTACTAATGTTAGCTTTGCGAGCTTCATATTGACCACAGGTCGGGCTAACGTTTCTGCCATATTGACCTATGGCAGGGAGCGTTGGCTACCTGACTCACGTTTGCAGGTTTCACTTACTTGGCCTAACGTGTCCTCAGGTGGTGGATAAAGTTCAATGTTGTGCCCTCTTTTTTGCTTATCGAAGGGTTGCAGGTCGTGCACTTGGCGTGTCAAAATTCTTCATACGCAAAGAAAATAACTTTGGGCACAGAAGCCATAGCGGTTGCCAATTTGAAACCTGCATCCCGCGCACCCTGCCCACTGATCATCACTGTAGCAGAAGCGGGTGTGTGGTAGGAACGTATGTGTGTAGTACTGTGTCGTGTGGGGGACAATTATAGGTGACGGACAAGTGTGCTGTGAATGGAGCATCAATAAAGTGAACCTATAATTAAAAAGTGGCGTATATCTCCTGTCTGGCTCTTCATATAAAGCCTGAGTGCATGCAAATTTCCAAATCATGTTGTCCCAAGTCAGGTCAAGTCTGGAGACATTTTCTCCCGAGTCCGAGTCGAGTCTCGAGTTTTACCTCCCGAGTCCGAGTCGAGTTGCAAGTTGTCTTGTTAGCGGCTTAAGTCGACTCGAGTCTGAGTCCCTATGACTCAAGTCCAATTGTCTGGCACACACACATACACACAGATTAACGCACAATGACAACGAGTGTGATGACTCTTCAAACAGCCACAGATGACTGAAGAAACACCCCCCTGAACTGAAAATATATATCCCAAAATCCATTTAAGCATGGGAGTAAATTAATTAACAAACAATTCAGAGGCAGTGGGGGTGGGTTTCAGGTTTAAGCATGTATTGACAAAAACAACCAGTTTGATTTTGGGAAAATGTCACAGTCCTAATAAGCATACCAGAATCCGATGTCTGACAGAGCATTTGGGCAAAAGGTTTAATATTTTAAGAACATCTAGGACCACTGTCAAGCTTTTGAAAGGAAGTAAAATAAGTGACCTGTACCGTGTTTATGTGACCTTGATGGGACCTCAACAACCCTGTAAAAATATTAAAAACCTTGGAAGTGACTTAAACACGGAGCCTATGCTCCATATCATTTATTCTCTATTCTTGTTAAAAGCTTTCTAGCTATGAATGTGTATCTGAAACAAGGTACAGTCAAGGAAAACAATTTTCTTCTTTGAATGAAAACAGATAAACAGACTGAGTGATCTGTTTTCCAAACTTCTGTAGAGGGTCAGAGAATTCACATCAACTTCCTGAAGCAAACAACAAGAGAAGAATAAAGGAGTTGACAGATTTGTGTGCTGAATGAAAGGGTGAAAAGTGACTTACTGACAGGTCTAGAAGGCATGAATATGTAATTTGTTCTTCAGACACGGTAAACCAGGACATGGTGACCTGGTGAGCCAGTCAATAGGCCAAGAACCTGATCTGACATGAGTATTTCCCATCCCCCATTAGGAGGGCACTCCAAACCAGCAAACAACTGATGAAGGTCGAGTTTGTGACCCTTAATTTTCCTCAATTTGGAAAAGAAACCCACAAAACAAATCTTCAAATCATCTCGTCATCGTTGTAATGAAGCAGACCATTAGTCACAGATCAGCTTTAGCATGTCAGCGTGGCTCCACTCATCTCCACGGAGACTCTGACACAGAGAGACAGACACAAACAAAGGCCGAGACGGAGGAACATGGACGTCCGTCAGCTGACCACACATGCCACCGCGCCTCTGCTGCGTCTCCCTGACAGACTCCATCTATCAGCGGGTCAATCAGTTGACAGATGTTGCAGCCTGGAAGACATCCGCCGGCTCAGCGAGACGCCGTATGCTAACCCAGAATGTGTGACGCGGCTCAGAAACACATGCTCGCTCAGTGTGACGCTCGGTCATGTCAGTGTGGAGCCGCACGCTAACAGACTCTCTGAGGACAGCAGGGGGGGACGCTGGCACCAGCTCAGACGGGCTGGTGTGGTGGGTCATGTCTATATCAATACATAAACTACACATAACATATACAATTAGGGACATTTTTAGGGACTTGTCCTTTCCTAAAGACATTTTTTACTCTACCAAATACACAGAAATCTCTGGAACAGCCCATGCAACTACTAATGAGTTTGATTTCCAAAAATACACTTCCCTGTGTGTTCTGTTACACATTACCTTGCTGAAACTTCATCCGTAGCTTCTATATTACTCCCATCCTACATTCAAGGCAGCCCTAAGTTACATTTAAGCTTTCAGCTCTCGAGTGCCCTCTGTGGTCGTTAAGTGTAACTGCACTGTCATACACCAACATGCATTTGTTGACATACAGAGGGAGAAGCGAGCCAACAGGACGTCCCAAGAGACAAATAAACCATGTGGCCTGATAAGGTACAGTCTGATTATGTTTCTGTTTGAATAAATCATCATGTACTTACAAGTTCAACAATAACAGGGCTAAATTAGCATCGGTTGGACATCCCTCCTCGTCTTTCAGCTCACGCCAGCGAGTGAACGCCGGTCCAATGTTTATCCCTGAGCATTTAGCTTGTTACTCTCCTGCTTTCCCTTTTTCATCTCCTCCAATAAAACTTTTCTTTTCTTCAGGTTTTTCTCTGTTACCGCCACGAAAACAGTTCTACATCTAGCTTTTTTCTTCTTCTTCTTGTTTAATGGCGGGTGGCATCCAGCGTCAGAGGAGCATTACTGCCACCTAATGTGCAGGAGTGTGAGCCAGAGGTCCCTATTTCCATTTAGAAAAGAAATGCATATTTACTTTAAACTAAATTCTGTTCATTAAGTCTGTTTTAATAATTCATAAACTGATTTATATTCTCCTTCTCATTTTTTCAACATTTAGCTTTCGCCTTGAGGGGGAAGTGACGTACGCTGTAAAGCAGTCAAAGCAGAAAAATGTGTAGTTTTTTTAGAGTGAAGTGTTCCTACCATCCACACTGAAGTAAGATAGTGAAAGTGAAGGTGATACAGATCCCCTCAGACCATGACAGAGGTGTCATTCAACCTGTTGTAAGGTGATGTACCATCACAATGACTCTAGAAATATTATATAACATTTAGCTTTTTGCCTCGTTAAGTGACGATGCTGTTGAGCAGTCAAGTCAAAGAGTGTGTTTTTAGTGTGAAGTGTTTAGCAGGTGAAGTCCATCCACAATGGATATGTAGACAGAACAATGTAAAATAAGGTGATACATCAAATGACTCTAGAATGCTATTATATTGACTGGTGTAAAGTAAGGTGATGTACCATCACAATGACTCTAGAAATATTATATTAGGTTGGAAAAACTACGTAATGTTGGTTTAAAGGAATGCTCAAAATTTTTGTTACTGTCATGTCTTGCCTCACTCCAAAGTCCATGGCATGCAGACAGACACAATCATTTTTATTGTGCGTGCAGAAACAGGGAAGCTTGCCCACTGCTAGTTAGCTTGAGCTCAAACACTGGGAGTCTATGGGTAATGCTAGCCTGCCTCTGCCTAAAGTCATCAGATGAACTCTTCAGCATTTTGACTCGATTTTTACCCCTTAAATATCTTCATATTATCTTCTTCTGCTCCCAAACAGAGGCCTTGCTTTTTTACCTTAGGAGAGCTAATGGAAATGCCTAATGTCTGTCAGGCTGTATGCTTTGAAATGGATCAAATTTGGAAAAAGTGACAGCCCTAATATTGAAGAAAATCACTGAAAAGAATCACTGAAAAAATGATAAATGTTTAAAGCCTTTAAAAGTCTGATGTAAAAAAATATGAGATATGGAAAAAAAACACAAAACTCCAAACTACAGAGCTGGAGCAGCATGTTAAGCCATTTTACTTATACATTAACAAAATATTCAATTGCAATTAAAATTCAGCCTCCAATTAGCCAGAGAATGTAAAATTACAAGGACTCACAGATCAGCAGTTCAACAGATGAACTTGTGATTCAAATTAAAACAGCTCCCTTGATAAATGTCTGAATTTGATCCTTTTGTTCCAAACTTTGAAGTGCTTGTTTTTGATTGCGGTTTGAAGAGCTTTAACATGTTCCACTTTAAATCCCCTGTTATATAATTAAACACTGAGAGGCCACTCTCACTCTTTTTGGAGAGCTGCTGCAGAATCAAGAGCCGGCTCAGCGCAGAAATGAAAATCTCCTTCAAAACCATCCAATTTCCCAAGTTCTGTCAGCTTTCTGTGACGGAGATGGGGAGATCAGACGGAGATGAGAGCTCAACCTGCAGAAAAGGTCACCTAAAGGTCATCCTTACCGTGACCTGACTCAGCTATTTTCTGAACCGCTGAGGATGTTTATGTAAATTCTGCATGCAAGCTAAGGTAAACCAAGCATAGCTAAACAATTTCAGCTATGTGGAGGATATGTTTGGCCCTGAGGGGACCTTTCTGCTCTTTGAGATGGAAACCTGAGGAGGATCACTTTCACAGGAGGGTGTGAGGAGGGGACAGAGCTTCAAGTCTCTGTGGGGCAAAATCAGAAATTCAACCTCTCAGAGGATTAAATATGAAAGAATAAAATGTCTTTAAGAGACATTAAAAGCTCTCTTAAGAGACAAGAGTCAACAATGAATCAACAGGATTACCAACAGGTTTTAGAAAAACTGTTGAGAAAGAGATCACAACTGTGGAGAAATGGTTATATTCTTCATTAAGACAACACTCCAGCTCACACTGCGCTCCCGGTAAAGCAGTTTCAGTCCTAAAAAAACAAATCACAGAGCTGATCGCCATCTCTGTTCACCTGATCCAGCACTGTGTTGCTCAGTGTTGTTGACTAATCATTTTTTGGCATAGTTTTCATCAAATACTGTTTTTCCATGTTTGACAGAGACTTAATCCAAGCAGACCTAATTCGGTCATATAGAAAGTAGGGCTGAACAATTAATTGCAAATTAGATTAAATTGCAATATGGCTTGTTGCAATTTTCAAATCGCAGAAGGTTCAATATTTTTAGCCCAAAATGTGTTGAACATTTTGGTATTGTGATGTAGGTTTTTGCAATTTCATGCCTATTTTTTACCTCTATTCAAACACTTTTTTCCCACTTTTGAACCATTTTTACCTTTTTTTAGCCCCGTTTTTACAACTTTACGCCTATTTTGCCCCCATTCATCTTTTTTTGGCCACTGTCAGAACCATTTTTGGTATTTATACATGGTTTTTGAAATTCAATTTCAAATTCAATTCCCAATTTTGCTGCCATAATAAATTTTCTAAGCCACTTTTGGATTTTTTTGCCAATTTTTCCCCATTTTCTTTGCTATTTCATACCTATTTTGCACCTATTTATTTACCTTTTTTTCTGCTTACATACCATTTTTACCCAGTTATGACAATTTCATACCTATTTTGCTTCTGTTCTTCACTTCTCCACTTTTTCTCAAATCTTTTATCCTTAGATTAATTTAATGTCATATTGGTTTTACTATAAAAAGATCTACTGCTTATGTTTGTTTAAGAATACATAAGATGAGGAACATTATAACAATTGTACAGCAAATCGCAATATTAGGGGGAAAAATCTCTATTCGATTATTTTTTCAAATCGTTCAGCCCTAATAGAAAGTAGGGACAAGTTAGGAATATATCCAATCACAGCTACTTTGGTCGTGTGATCACAGCTGCCTTAGCTTTGTTGTGATCCAATCAGAGCCGCTCTCTTTATAAATTGATATATTTATGTAGACCAGGCCCAGTGTTTGTCAACTCTGGTATTGTAACTGAGATGCTCTGCCAGGTAGCCTGAAAAAAAGTGTTTTCACTTCAGACAAAAGTTCGATTTGATTCTGTTAATTTATACATTCAGACTTTAATAGTATTCAATAAAGGGTTATTAGATGTTTCATTTTATCGAAGTGACTTCAGAAATTCAAGGAAACATAAAAAAAATGCCTTACCCTTTACACTTCATATTTTAGTCGACTAAGTTTACAGAAGGTTTCATCTACTAAAATGTTGTGAAATGTCACCAACTAAAACTAGACTAAATAACAAAATTTAATGACTAAATTAAGACTAAAACTACACGATATATTAGGCAAAAGACTGCAACTAAAACTAGGTTTTTTTCAAAAGAAGTGCTGTTAAAGTAACACTGGTGTGACTTTTCCCTTTTCCCTAACACTACATTCACACC
This sequence comes from Scarus forsteni, assembly GCA_036419115.1. Lineage (NCBI taxonomy): Eukaryota > Metazoa > Chordata > Actinopteri > Labriformes > Labridae > Scarus > Scarus forsteni. The sequence goes on from JAZDUH010000136.1 coordinate 48,484,247, forward strand.
ACAAGCGACCCAGCTACCAAAATCGCATCGCCCATTGACGTAGCGTCGTGCGTCCATAAATACCTAATTTTGGTCACCGTTGCCGTCGGCCGTCGCTCGTTTCACCGCGATCATTTCATATATCATATAATAGGATGTATAAGCGGACATTATTCCAGCTGTATCCTTTTCACTTATTATCAACCACAAAACACTGCAGCTGACGCCCTGCAGCAGCATTATCTGTGAGTAGGTCTAGGCGGAACTAATGTCCTCACTGACTAATGTTTCCCACACGGACATGGATTGTTATTCTGTAGTCTGGATGAATAACTGTCTGTCATGGGCACCGTCACACGTGCACACACCACTGATTGATCAACTTGTTTTATACTTTTACATCGCCCGACAAGCTATGTGGTAGTGTGAAAAGCGTCTGTCTAATCGCCGGAGGGTTAGCCCCGCCCCATCGCGGCTGTTCATTGACTTTGCATGGAGAGTGATTGCAGAGGTAGTACAAGTAGCGTCCGGTGTGAACACACCTTAAGATCAAGTCTGTGCTCAGACACGTTTGGAGTCTGAGTCAGAGGAATCATGACTGTCTGAAGAAGACCTGCTGCTCTGCTCTGATCAGTGAAGCCTGAACACAGGCTGTGTTGATGCAGAAGATGTTTGCCATGGAGACTTTTCCAAGAACTTCATAAATTTCATCCCATCACACCAACAATCGATCTTGGCTGAGCGGTTCAACACAACAACCAAAAAGCCAGAATCACTTTTAGGCAGTGTGAAAAATGCTGACTGTGCTATTTTCTAAACCTGGAGTGTAACCTTCAGAGGTAAGGAGCAGTGGAAAAGGAGGGCGGGCCTCCCCATCTGAAGATTTAACAGTTGACTCATAGCCTCCTGAATACGTGTGAATTCTTCTCCTTTAATCCCTAAAGGGAAGTTACACTTTTCTCAGGATTACACAGAAGTCTAAAGGGTAAGAAACCTGGACTGAGGAGATCCAGCCTGAGTCCTTCTGTAAAAGTGGTCCATGTCACTCTGATGAGTACGACGCCCATCATCTGATCTCTGAAGCTGTTGTGTTTGTGTTTGTTGGTGCCAAGTGTTCACCTGTGTGTGTGTGCAGGGGTCATCAAAGTCAAGTGTTGATGTCTAGTCAACCGCAGAGCCACGCTCCAGTGCATTCATACACAAACACACAAGCAAACACACAAACAGATACACACAAAGGTCCAGTCTCAGTTTGACCTGCTGTCATGAAGATGTGCAGCAGCGTCTCCTCCTAGATCGACCCTGAGGACTGAACACAACAGATACACCCAACCTGTTTTTACTCTGCCATGCTTCCTCCTCCCTGTCTAACCTCTGCTCTTTTCTCTGCAGTCTCTTACTTTGCCTGAGTGTTGAAGGGCAGTTTGTCAGTGTTCAGCTTTATATTTGGTCCCAGATGGACTATGACTCTTCACTCAGGCCTCTCTAAGTCTCTACAGTAGTAACAGTGCATTTACAGAATGGCTGCAGAGGACGTGCTGGACAAACTGACTGACAGTGATGACTCTGTAAGAGTTCATATTGAGACAAGACAAAATCCTGCCTACTGCCTACCTGAAAAGACACATTATATTACCAAAGGCATGAACTGACCAGTCCAAATCACTGAATTCTGAATCACTTCCAAGGCTACAGGTGCATAACATCAGGCACCTCGGCATGCAGACTGCTTTTACAAACACTTATGAATTTTACACTGTGAAAAAGGCTAGTTGTTTTAACTTAAAAAAGTTAGTGTCAGGGCTGCCTTAAAATTTTAAGTTATCTGAATTTAGAAATTTAAGTTCAGTTGAGTTAAGAACGATTCAGATCAAATGAACTTCTTAAGTTCAATAAACCTGCTATTAAGTCAGCTCGACTTGAACTGTTTGGCTTAACAAACTTCCAAAAGCAATCCAATTCCAATAGTATTTTTTATGCCAACACGGTAATTAAACTTCTTTAAACTACAGTTTTAAAGGTAAAACAACTTGATCTGAAGTTCAGGTCACTGATGATTTTGAGCTAAATTGACTTATTGCATTTGGATTTAACTTAATATTTCTCTTTAACTTTTACTCATTTTGTTCTGCTTTGACACAAGTGTATAAAATAAAGTTAATATCTGCTTTAAGAAAAACAATCTTAAAAGCAGAAAAAAAGGTCTAGTATTTAAAGGGTATTATTGCCAGACAAACCAAAACAACTTCTGTTCTTCATGCTTTAATAACACAACTGGCAAATTTTTATCACATGTTCAATGTGGAGAGCAAAGCAGCTCTGAACACATTCAAGATACATTTGACACAAAAAAAGTGCTTGCTTGCAGGAAAAATGCATCCTCAAGCATAAATGTTCTTTAACTTTTACTAAAATTGGTCTGGCTTGCATGACGGCTCGTTTGGTGGAAAACGAGCTTATAGCTCACATCTTTTATTGTTTTATTTCTTTGTTCACATTTGCGGATGAGGATCAGTGAGCTGAACTTCAGATCAAGCTGTTTTACCTTTAAAACTGTAGTTTAAAGAAGTTTAATTACCGTGTTGGCATAAAAAATACTATTGGAATTGGATTGCTTTTGTTTGTTAAACTAAACAATTCAAGTAGAGCTGAGTTAATAGTAAGTTTATTGAACTTAAGAAGTTCACTTGATCTGAACCGTTCTTAATTCAACTGAACTTAAATTTCTAAATTCAGATAACTTAAAATTTTAAGGCAGCCCTGACACTAACTTTTTAAAGTTAAAACAACTAGCCTTTTTTACAGTGTAGGATCAAAATCGCAATTTCAGACAACACAATCATGTGATCGCCAAAATTGCAATTTTTTGCTGTGCTCCTGACAGACCCAGGATCTGTTGTATCAGCTATTTTACACAAACTATTTGACAAACTTAAAGGTAATTTGCATGAAACAATGTCTCATAAATGAACTTACTCACAACCAGTGCTGAGGAAGTTACTTTAAAAAAGTAGTGTTTGCTCATTACTCGTTACTTCTGAAAAAAGTAACTTGTTACTTTACTTCGTTACACTTTATGAAAAGTAACTTTTTACGTTACTCGTTACTTTTGAGTTTCTTTTACATTGCTTGACTTTGGACAGAACCCCATATCTGTTCCTAAATGTACAGGCCTACAAAAAGTTCTGCTACAGAGAACATAGTAGTTATTTCTTTTGTGCTCTTTGTTTTACAAAATGTCACATACTCTGTGGAATGAGAGCTCCTGCCCAGTGTTTCCACATTTTGCTTCTGAAATAAGTTACCAGGTCAATAAAAACAAGTCCAAAATAAGCAACCTCCAGCTATTTCCTTTCCTTATGTGATATACTACTTTTGTAAAAAGAGAAATCTTCATAGTGTGTTAATTTCGTCTGCATTACATTTCAATATCACAGTGCCAAGCATTCAAGAAAAGAACGTCACTTATAATAAGCAGAGTTGGCAACTTTGGCTCTGGAGCATGCGCCATGTGCGTGAGTGTGTTTGGGTGATAACCAGGAAACAAGGAAGTTGACAAACTGTCCACTGCAGTCATGTTTTCCTTCATGTTAGGAGCTGAAAGATAATCAGGGGAATTCACACAGACAGAGAGGCCCCAAGAAGAAACTTCATGTCTAGAAACAAGCCCAAAAAACCACAACCCACGGCCGAGACTCACAAGATTTGCGGCCCTTAGAAGCTTATAACGAGCGGACTTGGCAACGCTGCTCGTGTTTATGCAGGCAGATGAGAAGGCAGCATCGGTGTCAGATCTGTCCAGGGGAAAAGTAACGTTGCGCTGCATTTAAAAAGGAACTACGTTTCGTTACCAAACTTTCAGTAGTAGTGCATTACTTTATTTTTTTACCCGAAAAAGTAGTTACGTTAAAGGAACACTACACCCAAACAACAATTTGGCCTCATTTTCTACTCACCCTCATGCTGAGCAACACTCTGGAGCACTTTTTTGATGTCTCAAATGCAGCCGGGGGTCCGGGGGGATTTTCGCTGTCAACATACTTCCATCTAACAGGGGACGACGGAGCCCGAAGAAAAAGGTCCATAAAAGTCCACAAAAACGTGCCTATTTTCCTTCAGACTGCTCGTCCGCTGCAATCCAAGTGTCCTGAGCGGGTAACGTCCATAATTAATTCGAAACGAGGTCATTTAGTACATTTTTCGAGCCTAAACAGTGCTATAGCGTACTTCCGCAGTGCACGACTACGCGCGCTCCCTGCACTACGTAAGCTGCGGCAGACCAATCCAGACGGCTTACGTAATAGGCACGAAAATAGGCACGTTTTCGTGGACTTTTATGGACCTTTTTCTTACGGGCGCCGTCGTCCCCTGTTAGATGGACGTTTGTTGACAGCGAAAATCCCCCCGGACCCCCGGCTGCATTTGAGACATCAAAAAAGTGCTCCAGAGTGTTGCTCAGCATGAGGGTGAGTAGAAAATGAGGCCAAATCATTGTTTGGGTGTAATGTTCCTTTAACCCTGCTCACAACTATGAATCGGTTCTCATTGTTCACTTATAAAAGTCAATCAAAAGAGTCGACTTGTTCACAAATGTCACATCTTCACCGCAGAAGTGCTGATAAGCAGGTCAACAAAACAACGACTCTGTTTAGGAGAAGTATTAGATGATCTATAAATGTGTTTTTATTGATTTCCTTACTGTTGTTTATACTGTAAACTAAGGGCCCTTTTCCATTAGCCCTACTCTACTCTACTCGACTCTACCCAGCTCTACTCTACTCGTCTTGTGCTGCTTATCCATTAGCCCCAGTCGCCTGCACAACTGGGTGCAGTGTCGCTGTAAACAGTTGAGCAGCTCTGCGATGACATCATTTTGAGCTCGACACAACAATCTGTGGCTTTTTGTCACAAACTGAGTAAAAAAGGAAAGCAGAAGAAGGCTGCAGGTGGCAAGAAGAAACACCCCTTGAGAAGCACAGGAGAGTTTTGGAAGCTATACAACAGAATGAAGCCGAGGACGAGAGCAATCGAGCTGCAAAGAAAAGAAGTATGAGGGTAAGCTAACGGTAGCTACCGCTAGCAAGCCCGGTCGTCGCGCTCATGACTCATCGATGATGACATTGTTTGACCAATCAGTAGCCAGCAGTCAGCAAGGTCATCTTTTAGTATCGACTCAGCTCACTTGGAACCAAAGCGGAGTAGGTACTAAAACTAGCTTGTTTTAGGAGGTACCAGGCTAGTGGAAACACGCTGCAAATCGAGTAGGGCTGAGTGGAGTAGGGCCAAGGCGTGCTAGTGGAAAAGGGCCACTAGTGAATACTGCACTGAAGCTTGATTTGAAGAAAATCCTGAATCAAATTGAAATCCCAATATCTGCCAGAAAAATTGCAAATAGACCTTTTCCTAACATCATTCAGCTCTACTGTGATAGGACGCCACCTGTGCAATAAGACCAGTCAAAAAAAATCCTTGCTACTAAATATTCCACAGTCAACTGTTAGTGGTATTATAACTACGTAGAAGTGATCCAGAACGAAAGCAACTTGGTCCCAAAGTGGTAGTCTCTGCCAAAAGAAGTGTTAGCATAGCTCTTACTTGACGGAAGTGTCGTCAGTCAAAAGGAAGCATTGTTTGGGACTGGGATTTCTAGGAATATCTCCACATATTTACCCAAGCCAAGGAGGTTTTGTTTTTGCCAGTGTATGTTTGTATGTTGGCAAGATTACATAAAACCTACAGGACGGATTTTACAGAAATTTCAAGAGATGTTGGTAATGGCCCAACTAAAAAAATCATTCGATTTTGGTGGTGATCCAGATAACCTCCATGAACAAATGATCATTTTTGCTCAATAACTGTCTTACAAATGATGATATCAAAATGATTCTGAGTGCAAGGTGTGGGTTTTCAGAATGAAGGAATCTTATTATGATGCTAACTTTATCATGAAACTATTGTTTATAGATGTAACAGCAACATGTGAGCTACCTTGGCGGAGGTTTGTGCTCTCTGAGTGCTTCTAGTTAAATCTGAGGAGCATCAGTTTCAGCCTGTGCAAAGCTCTCTGCCTGCAGTGTCAATGTCAGGCTGCAGCCCTAACTCCTCTGCTTCTGAGCTGCAGTCACTCGGGTGTACTCAGAGGCTGCTGTTCCAGAGAAAAGCAGATTTCACTCGAACAATCACAAACCCTGTTCATTGGCTGGTGTGTGTACTCAGGATAATGCAGCGCAGCTCCGGGCCAGCACCCGTATAAAAAATTCATTCTCTATCTCTCTCTTTGGGATGAAGAATCGTGTTGAGCTGAGAAGCATCCTCGTGGACCGCGGCTTGAAGCTCAGCATACAGCATGTACAGTATGTTTGCAGTGAGGATGTGAAATCTAGCTCATGAAGAGCAAAATGGAGCACATTACCCTCTGGAAGCCTTTGTTTGTTGATCCTGAATGACAATAAGACAATCTGCATGGATGAATTTGGAATTTTAGGCAGAAAGCTCATAAATATACAGACTTTAGTTGGAAGATGCTGCTGGAGTTCCCACCTTGAGCGTACCTTTGTGTGCTTTTTCTACTATAATTTTAAATCCAATGCAGTCAAACATTGCCATCCTGGATTACAAGCCTGTTAACAGCCTCTCAAACACTTAGAGCTTGTTAAAATGGCTCCCTGTTGGGAGGGACATGACACTTATTGGCTTGCTGCTCCATATATTAGACTGCAGAAAGCCAACCGCTGAGTTCATCCTCTTTTTCTTTATATCTTTTCTTGCTTAAACTCATTTTCTGTGCTCCTCCAGCTCTTTTTGTTCTCTCCATCTCTCTGGAGGTTTGCTATCAGAAAAACTGTCACACAGAAAAACTGTCAAACTTAAATTGCCCCTGTCGCTCCCTGATGTTCTCTCTGCCCTAGTTTCTGCTTTGACCCCATTATTTTGAAAATTAAAAAGAAGCAAAAGAGTAAAAAGTAGATATAACCACAAAAGTCTGATACGGGGTCATGCTACGTGCACAGTTCAAGTGAGTGACATTTTCCAGACAAAAGTGTCCGACCTGAACAATAAGCTCCGTTTCTGCTGCGGTCAAACTCCTTCTGTTCTCAAAAACCACTGAACGCCCGACTGATTCAGCCGAGCAGCTTAGTGCCCCACAGAAGAGAAGTTTCTGGCTGGTAAAGGCCAGTTTGGATGAAAGAGGACGAGAGTGAAATCTTGTACATCTATAACAGAGCGGGGACGCTTGGTCACCCGACCGTGAGCTCAGAGATTTCAAAGCTAAAATAAGACCAAAGGGATGAACAAATAGAGGAGCAACAAGATCAGATGTTCAGAAACACAGGTTTGCTTCACTGGTTGAAATGTACATCATGTTTTTCTATTTTTGATTTTTCAAGTCACAGTATTTCATCTTCCACGAATACATCCATGATCTATAATGCTTTAGGACGTAGGAAATGGGAGCCTATCCCAGCAGATATTAGGCAAGAGGCAGAACCAGTCCCCAGCCAATCACAGGAACACATAGAGAGATAGACAGCCATTCACCCATACATAAACACCCAAAGGCAATTTGGAGTCACCAATTAGCCTAAAGGTGACATGAGCGACCTCAGCAACCACTCTCCATGTAAAGTAAAAGTCAATGTACAGCCACGATGGGATGGGGCGGGTTAAAGGATAAGTTCCGTTTCTGCAGCTTTCACATTGTTTATAGAAAGAAGTAGAACAATATACTCACCCAGAAGGCTTTCCTGATCCAAACAGTGCTTCAGGAGATATTTAGATCCAAAATCGAGCAGCAGACATCCGTATAATGGTAGCACACGGGCAGTGTTGGGGAAGTTACTTTTAAAAAGCAGTGTTTGCTCGTTACTCGTTACATCTGAAAAAAGTAACTCTTTACTTTACTTAGTTACCCTCTATGAAGAGTAACTTCTCAAGTTACTTTTCCGTTACTTTTACATTGCTTGATCATGGACAGAACCCCATATCTATTCCTAAATGTGAAGGCCCACAAAAAGTTCTACTACAGAGAACATGACAGTTTTTTGTGCTCTTTATTTTACAAAATATCATATACCCTGTGGAATGAGAGCTCCTGCCCAGTGTTTCCACATTTTGCTTCTGAAATAAGCAACCTGGTCAATAAAAATAAGCCCAAAATAAGCAACCTCCAGCTATTTCCTTTCCTAATGTGATATACTTCTTTTTAAAAAGAGAAATCTACATAAAGTGTGTTAATTTTCATCTACATCACATTTCAATATCACAGTGCTAAGTATCTATTCAAGAAAAGAACGTCACTTATAACAAGCAGACCTGGCAACTTTGGCTCTGGAGCATGCGCCATGTGCGTGACTGTGTTTGGGGGTGTGCATATAGCCAGGAAACAAGGAAGTGGAAAAACTACCTACAGCAGTCGTGTTTTCCTTTATGTTAGGAGCTGGAAGATAATCAGGGGGATACACACAGACTGAAGAGCCCCGAGAAGAAACTTCACGTCTATAAACAAGCCCAAAAAACCACAACCTGCGGCCGTGACTTACGAGATTTTCAGCCTTTGGATGCTTATAATGAGCAGACTTGGCAACACTGCTCATGTCTGTGCGAGCAGCTGAGAAGGCGGCTTCAGTGTCAGATCTGTCCGAGGGAAATGTAACGTCGCGCTGCATTAAAAAAGGAACTACGCTTCGTTACCAAATTTTCAACAGTAGCGCGTTACTTCACTTTTTACCCAAAAAAGTAGTCTCGTTACTGTAACGCGTTACTTTCTAACGCGTTATAGACAACACTGCACACGGGGCATGTATAGCGCCGCTCCTAAAACTACATTAATTGTCCAAAAACTCATTAGTTTCACCAATATTTCATCATGGTCCACTCGGGCTACTCCTCCAAGGCAGTCCGGGGTCGCTCCACCCATGTTTTCGTGACTGTGCTGACCTCTGAACTGAAAACTTTCTTTTCGGCTGCCGCGCATGCGCATTGTTTCAGCGGCGAACGCCAGCTACTCAACAACTTTCTTCTTCCAGTTTTGTCCAAAATGGACGAATATCTATCGGATGAAGATGTTGTGGACGTGAACTTTGAATATGATGGGTGTCCTTACAGTTTTGTACCAGAGTTTACAGATGAGGAGCTCATCGAAAGGAGGACACGAGCGGACCTTGATGAAATATTGGTGAAACTAATGAGTTTTTGGACGATTAATGCAGTTTTAGGAGTGGCGCTACACATGCCCTATGTGCTACCATTATACGGATGTCCGCCGCTCGATTTTGGATCTAAATATCTCCCAAAGCACTGTTTGGATCAGGAAAGCCTTCTGGGTGAGTACATTGTTCTACTTTATCCTATAAACAGAGTGAAAGCTGTAGAAACCGAACTTATCCTTTCAGAGTATTTAACTGTAATTGGAAGGTCAAGAGAAGGTCAAGGTCTTTTAAATAAAATAAATTAAACAAACAATATAATAAATTTAACAAACAAAAAAAGAGAAAAAAAAACCCAAAGAAAACGGAATGGGCTGTCTTTTAGGAATAATTGCATGTAAATAAAAATAACTATACTAATCAAAAACAATTAAAAAAAATAGACCCTGTCTCTGTAAAGAAAAAAACAAACTCCAATAAAAACACACACAACAATGAAAACAATAAAAAAGAGGGAGTTTATATAGTTTCTGAATTGATTGTGACATGTACTTTCTCCCAGTCAATCTGTACTGTCTGTGAAACATTCATAACATTTCTGGCTTTTCAACTGTATCGAAGGGCTGCATTTCTTTTCAATGTAGCGACCGACACTGTCTGTGAGCATGCATAATTTTGCGCTGTTTTATTAATATTTGCTTTGCCAACCAAACGCCTCAGTAAGCGCTGACTGTCAGGATGAAGGCTCCGCTGCACCTCAGCTTTTTCATCGCCACTACTTTCAAACAAATGCTACATATCGGCTGGTCAGTGTTCATGAGCTCACTACTGGTTCACTCTGTTTAAAACCAAAATATTCCCACACTGGGGTAACAATATTGTACAGTTACTATCTTGCATCCCTAATAATTATTAAAGCTTTGAAATAAAATAACAGATGGATTTTACTTCAGAGAAATGGCTTTTAGTTTCTCATTGAAGTCCCTAAGCTTTTTTGATGTGAGCGCGAGAGTAGAAAGTCAGAGTATTTACAGTTATTGCTTAAATTATGAGTCTTGGCCACTGTCCATCTTTTATTCATTCATTTATCTATCAACATTTATGGTGTAAATTACATTTAATGGGCTCATATTCCTCCACATTTACCATGATGGCAGATTTTAATGCATAAAACGCACCAGAAAACAAAAACACTTTTCCAGCCCTCATGATTGCTTTACCTCTTGTTTGGTCTTTAACATTTTCTGATTGCTTTGTTTGCACAAAAGCTGCACAATCATGTTTTTTTATTTGCTTCTTATTCCTGAACAGGAGGGCTGATTACTCCAGGCTTGGAGTCATTTAAACACCTGACAGCCGAACTGAAAAATGTGGGCTGTCCTCTGGTCGAGCCATGTGGATTAAAGAGGGAATATGAAAAAAAAAAAAAAAAGGCAAATAACAGCCTTGATTTGTTTACACATTAACCTTAAAATATGCATTTTAAAATCTCCACAATTACACCATTCAAATGAAAACATATTAAAATTCCTGATGAGGCACTTTCCTTCCAACAACCTTTTTTTCAAGGTGAATCCGACTCACTGATGTGCCTCCTCTCGCCCATTATGTCCTCTTCCCCGTTTTTCTTTAGCTCCAGCAGTGACACAGTCCTTAATATCCAGCATGGCTATCTGTGAGACCATATGCCCACGGCGGGAGCCCTGAAGAGGCTGGCAGAGGGCCCGCTCTCCACCAGCAAATAAATAATGGGCCATTATGTTCAATCATATGCTGAGCTATACAGGTCTGATGCTCAGAGCTGCAGCGTGCAGCCGGCAGGAGAGCAGAGTGGGATAGATGGTTAGCACTTTCTGTGAGTTCAAATATACGTTCATGAAATGGCTCAACGTCAGATTATTCACTTCAACACTCTAAAATGATGGATGCTTTTAGGACATTTTTAAGCATTCACAATCAGAGATTATACCTGTGTTTCACAAGTTTGAAACAGATAAAGACCATTCAGGGTTGGACTATATTTCAATCTACAGTAAAGAAGAAAAATACTTATTTTTGGTCCATGGCGAGGTCATTGTGTTGACAACATCAGCTCTGTGACTTAAGACAACACACTGTCAAACAGATTCTTCAATTTTACCCTCCAAGCCAAATGCCAGCTGAGTTCCATCCAGCCACCAGACACCAACCAGTTTCCAGTCACTGGTAGTATAAAAAAGGATTTTTTTTGTTCTGAATTTCTATATTACTGGTTTAACACATAACTGCAGGAAAACTCATAACAACTGCTAGCAGTGGGCAGGTCGAAGCACTTTCCTGTCCTGGACCAGCCAAGATTCTACCAATGAAAATTAGGAAAATGTAAGTGACTCCACCCGTGCTTGGGTTGTCTTTATAACATATATTTAAACTTCAATACAAATCATGAAAGAAATATTTTATTTTGGTGCCACTGTAACAAAAATGTGAGCTTTAAACGCCAAATACAAAGTGATTTTTTTTTTTACTGTATTTCTATTCAGACAGCTTAAACCGCAAGAATAGCATTACATTTAAACATAAGAAGAGAAACAGTTCATTTTCATTCTACAGACTATTAATAATACAGTAGCAAAGGCTACAAAAACATTAAAAAAGGTTAAGGAAGTAATGTACGTAAAAGAAATTGGCAAGACCTGACCTTAAAAAGAGTCGCCCTTGCATGCCTGTAAAAACTGAATCTGTAAGAACAAAGAGATTAAGATGAAGTTACAACTGGGATTTTACTTTGAAATAAGTCGTATTTTTCTATTACTGCCTAAAAACGTCTTGTTGCTGCTACAGAAAACTCTCTGTCTGATTATAGTGTGATATATCTGGACATATCTTAGACCTACAATCTTTGGATACTGTTTTTTATGGAGCTTTAGGTTCATAACAATGTTCAAGGTGCTAACTCATAAGCAAACTGACTTAATTACTAGTATGTCCTTGTTTATAAAGCCACACTTACTCTGCTTCCCTCATGCTTGAGTAACTGTATTCATGTGAAAAGTGCTGTAAGCTGCAGTCTTTGTTCTGAGACTCGGTCACAAAGTTCATCTTTAAATGGGAAAAGGGAAATCTGACTGGAATCTGCTACAGAAAAAAAATGGATCTTATGGAGCCAGGTTAAAGAGGAAAAGGACCATCCAGACTGTTATCAGAGGCATGGTATAGTGGGGTGTTTGTGCCCATGGCATGGGTAACTTAACATCGAGAAGGCACCATTCATGCTGAAAGGTACATATGTGTTTTGGAGCAACATGCTGCCATCTAAGAGATGTCTTTTCCTTTTCAGGGACGTCTCTGCTTATATTAGCAGATAATAAAGACACATTCTGCTCGTGTTTCAACAGAGTAAAGAGTACAGGGACTAGACCGACCTGCTGCAGTCCACACTTGTCTCCCATTGCACATGTGTGGCACATAATGAAGAGCGAAACATGACAATGGAGACCCCCATTTGTGGCGCCAATGAAATTGTATATCAAGCAAGAATGTGAAAGTATTCCACCTTCAAAGATTCAACAATTAGTGTCTTCAGGTAACAAACCCTGATTAAATGTTGTTAAAAAGAAAGGCGATACAACACAGTGGTGAACATGCCCCTGTCCCAGCTTTTCTGGAATGTGTTTTTGGAGAGAATACTGCAAATAATGAAGTCTGAACATTCAATATCATGTCTTTGTAGTTAGTTTTGCATTTTAGACAATGCAATTTTGTGATTGCCAAAGCAGCAATTTTTTGCAGCGCTCCTGACTGACTCAGGATCCGTTGTGTCAAGTATTATACACATACTGTTTTACAAATTTGTAGACAATCTATATGTTAAAGGTGCTGGTAAGGAGGTCAACAACACAAAGCCTCTGTTTAGGAGTAGAAGTTAATGAAAACAGATTATTTATCATCACTATTGAAGGGGAATAATGTGTTAAGTGTTTTTCATCATTTATTTCCTTACTGTTGTCTGTACTGTAAACAAAGTGAATTTTGCACAGAAGTTTGATTTGAAAAAAACATTGTGAATTGCAATATCTGCCAGAAAAATCGAAATTAGATCTTTTCCTAAAATCGTTCAGCCCTACGTGTGAATATCCCAAAGCTTGATTTGAAGAAAATCATGAATCGAATTGAAATTGCAATATCTGCCAGAAAAATCACAACTCAATCTTTTCCTAAAATCGTTCAGCCCTATTTGTAGTGTATTATTTGAATCTAGGTTAAAAATTCGCAAATAATTATCTCCGCCAAGGAGGTTATGTTTTCGGGAGAGTCTGTCTGTCTGTCTGTCTGTCTGTGAAATAAAATAACTCAAAAAGTAATGGATGGATTTTGATGAAATTTGCAGGAAATGTTCAGCATGGGAAAAGGAAGAACTGATTCAATTTTGGTGTTGATCCAGATCAGCGTCTGGCCACCATGATGAAAAATGTGATTTTTGTGAATAACCACTGAACTAAAATAGATATAATAATAATAAATAATACATTTTATTTAAAAGCGCCTTTCTTAGCACCCAAGGACACTTTACAAAATACATAATAAAAGCACAGTGCATTAAAATCTCAATTAAAATAAATAAAAACAATATACAAGAGTGACACAGTTAAATGAGGGTGGAAAATTAAAGAGTATATGCAGTTTGGAACAGATGGGTTTTGAGATTTGATTTGAAGTGGGGGAGGGAGTCAATATTTCTGAGGTCGGGGGGAAGAGAGTTCCAGAGTTCATATCATTTCATATCATTATGAATCCAATCGGTAATGGTAAGTTTTCATGGTCAAAGAATCTAAATATTTACATGAAATAAAGGTAGGACTAATATTTATGGTGAAAACCACAATATGAGTGAGGATTGTGGCGCTGGTGGAGGTCTGCGCTCTACGAGTGCTCTTCTAGTTGTGATCTGTTTTTATTTGTTTTGCACAACGTCCCAACCTCACTGGAATTGTACACGGTTTAAAAAGCATATTGACGGCACTGGAGGAGGATGAATACGATTGATGTTGGTTGTTTAGTAACTTTGTAAATGTGCTGCTGCCTGTCTTTGCAAGGACACTCCTGTATATGACATTCTTGATCTCAGTAAGTTTTTCCTGTTTAAATTAAGTTAAAATAATGAAACGCACACTAATTTGGTTTGTAGTCAAACAACTACAACTTCCATGTTCAAATCTGAAGTATATTTTATTCAGGGCCTGGTTTTTGTCTTTGAATCTGTGATATGTTAAATTGAGCTCATTTTCTATCATTTTTAGTCCCATAGAATTCATTTAACAGTAAAATGGAAATGTGATTTATGTTTCTGAAGTGGATTAAGCTGCTGTTGAGCCATCGCTAAAGAAAGACAACATCAATCAAGAACAATCACTGCTCCTCTTTACGCCTGATTTGCTTGCACATTTCACATACTCTCTTCGCCCAGCGGGATGCCTCAGGTCAAGATAAATAGTTTTATTGGTGGAGTTGGAGCGTTAAGGAATTGTTTGCCTTTTACTGAAACAAAAGGTAATTGATGCTGCTTACCTCGCATGCAGGAAGCAGGGGATAGAGAGACTTAAATAGCGTGCCATTGACGTCTGTCTAACACAGCTCTGTATTGATGTGACTCTTTGAGCTGCAAATTAGTTGAAGTGACAGAATAATGGACCCGAGTGAAAGCAAGGGGAAAGATTTGAGGTGGGAACAAAGCATTCTGTTATTTCTTTTATGCCCACCTGAGCTCTGTTCACTAAAGGTATCAATTATGGTTTCATATCAGCGAAATATAATCTATTTAGAGCGGTTTGTTATGCAAATAACCTGAGGAGTTTGGGTGGTGAAGTGTTTTATAATTTGCAAGCCTTCTGCTTCCCTCGGCAGCGATAATCAATTAATGCTTTTAAATGTGGCAGCGGTGGCAGCTGTGGAGGAGAAGAGGCGAATGAAGGTGTTTCGTCAGGAGGTTCTTCAGATGTTGATTGACTGCTGCTGATATAAATAGTTTATTTACTTGGAGGGGTGAAGGCACTTGTCTTATTCTCAAAGTCACATTCTCTAGCAGGCCCTTAATAGTAAATGCAAATATATTATTCATAGCTTTAGATTTTGAATTCCTTACTCCTCATTAGTGTTACTAAAGGCCCATTCACACATCAGCATATGGTAGCAGACATTGACCAATGCTAAGAAAATAATGTTTCTATAAAAGGTAATCCCTGTGTCAATTTTGCTGTTTTCAATGCAGATCAATGCATTAAAAGAGAGAAACAGAAATGCGGGTGGAGTGATCCCTTAAAGGGACTGTGAGGAGTTTCTAAGTAATTACAAAAAGTCTCACTTTTAGATATATGCCTGATAGAAATACACACTTTAAGATGAACTTTATAGCATCAAAATAGGTTATCTATAAATGCTATTCCTTAGCTTTGTGGCCGGGTCGGACAGGGCTGAACTGGCCTGGATACTCAACTTCAGGAACAAGACAATTAAAACTAAAGCAAATTTATATTATTCGGACACGTCTTAGAGCACCGGGCTGTAAGTAGGGATATATAGCCGGCTACAAAACTACAACACTAAGTTTTCCAAAAATTGCTTGTTGTCACACATCAAAAACTACCGCTACCTAACTAGAAAGAGATACATTACCTCGTCGCTTTGCATCCTGTAAGTTGTTGAAAAAAGAAGTTGTAAAGCAATGCAGAGTTCTGAGGAAGGTCCAAGCTGCATAACAACAAACACACGCTTTGGATTGCAGACGTCTTTTGGTGCGTTCCAGTTGTAGTCAGAAGTAGGAATTTCCGAGTTCCGAGTAGGAAACTTAACTGGATCGTCCCCCGAAGTCTGAATTTCCTACTGGGAACTCGGTGAAACCTCGCCACCCCTGAGTTGACAATCGAAGATGGATGCCCCCAGTGTGAACAGTTATTTAGCTCCTGTAATAATCAATTTATTTGCACTTCTGACTGGGGTGTGTCGCTCTAGATCAGCTGTATACATAGTATTGTTAGACTTATATTTACAAAAATGCTGCCATAGTGATAATCGCATTCTTCATACAACAACACAGGGCGTGCTAACAACAGCTAACAATAGCCTGGCAGATCAGCATGTTTTTTTCCGACTTCAACTGGAACGCCGATAAGTCGGAGATGATGTCACTCCCAGTTCAGGGGTTACTGTAACGCAGCATTACGACAGTCACCGCGCGTGCTCATGTGTAGCAGAGTCTTTACGTTGCCGGTAATAGATTCTCCTCACAGTCCCTTTAAGGGATCATCAGTTCCTTTTTTTTTTTTTTTTTTTTTCATAATGTATTTTTTTGGGCATTTTCTGCCTTTATTGATAGGAGAGAGACAGTGGATAGGCTTGTGAAAGGGGGAGAGAGAGCAGGGGAAGACACTCTGCAAACTGGTCACAGACGGGATTCGAACCTGGACCGGCAGAAGCATATACATGGGGTGCCTGGTTGCTAACCACTCCGCCAAACCAGCACCCCATCATCAGTTCCTTTTAACAATTCCTTCCACCTTTAAACTCAAGGACGCCACGCCCTCATCAGAGGCAGTCAAAATTTATGATAACAAAGAGGTCAAAAATCACAAAAAAAGGCAGACAGTGGGCAGAAAGTGTCTATACTCTTCCTTAATTTTCAACAAAAAGTTGCTTACTGTGCAAATGTCACAACTTGCAAAAGCATTCATTTATCCAACATGGCATTGAATATAAGCACTGCCATGTGTTTGACACTGTCGACACTGAAAACCCATGCAAGCCAAGTTTATTTTGCACAAAAAAATTTACTCATGTCAGGCAAGGCACTAGTAAAGCATAAAGAAAAGTACCAATAAATATTAAAGTCATTAATTTATTAAATTTTTATTATTTTTAAACTTCAGATGGCCCTAAATTTCTACAACAGAGATAAACAACAGCTAAAATTAGAATAGAATAGACAGACACATATGATGTTTTGCATTGATATTTTGGTTGATTATTTCTCCCTCTAAATAACACAAGTTGATATTATGTTTTATATCTTTGGAAAGCCTGATTGGTTACCTTTAAACAAGGACCAGCCTGTAAGTGTCATGCATATGTGGAATAAGCAACCTGCTGAATATTTTGGCAATGCCCAAAACCAATGTGCCAAAATACCATTGAACTGGAAGACACAGAGTGGCAGCATTATTTGCCCTCGTACCACTTCCAAACTTCAGACCAAGTTCTGTATGTGTGGTGAAGTTAAACACAGGCAGCGAAGTGGGCTTCCAGGAGGACAACGCCTCAGGAAGAGCAGTTTTTTCATGCCCACTTCACTGAGGAACTGTAGGCTTTCTTCCAAAGGAAGAAGGGATTTTGGGAAAAAAATGCAACCATAAGTTTAGCTGTGTTGCTCATTCCAATGCACAATCCTTATGAACTGTTCCTCATGGATGAAATAACTAATCAGATCTGTCAACAATATGAAGTATGATACCGATGGGAATCATTGAAAGGGATAAATATTTAATTTAACATGACATTTTCAATATTTTTTGAGTATAGATCACAACATACTTTAGTGCAATTGCATTAGTGTTCATTTTGATTGATAATTATTTCATTATAGTTTTTATCTTTGTTTTTTTTTAGGAATGTATCAAATCACAGCTACTTTGGTTGTGTTAAAGGTTGGATGAGTTCAGAGGGACACCCAATCACAGCTGCCTTAGCTTGGTGGTGGTGGGATAAGTTGTAGAGTGATCCAATCAGAGCTGCTCTCTTTATGAATTGATATATTCATGTAGAGCAGGTTCACTGTTTGTTATCAGTTCTGGTATTGTAACTGAGATGCTCTGCCAGGTAGCCCAAATAAAGGAGACTGCAATGCACACAAACGGAACATTTATTTCTGTTCATTTAAACAAACTTTACTTTGACATTCAATCAAGGGTTATTAGATGTTTAATTTTATCCAGGGTTAAAACATGACATGAGAATTTCAAGGAAACATAATAAATGCCTTACACTTTACACTTTCATTGACTAAAATGTTGTGAAATGTCAACTAAAACTAGACGAAAAACAAATAAGATGGCTAAATAATGGCGAAAACCAAAAGAAGCTTGAGGCAAATACCTCATTAGGTCTTTGTGTTTAACTGTCTATATTATTCAGCTGCATGCTCTTGCTGGGACTGAGGACTTAAACTACGTGTTTGACTCTAGTTGGACAACTCTACAGACAAAATGAGGTCAAGCTCTGTCTAATTCCAACCTTTTGAGCTCTTGAATTATGGAATAATTAAATATGAATAAGACCGAGCAGACAGACAGACCTCCCATACCCAAACACTGTGAATATTTTATTGTCTGGTCTATGCATTGACCGAACTTCTCCTATCTCCTTTAAAACAGCTCTGAATAAATCATCTGAACACGGCGTGCCTGTTTAGCACTCAGACCAGCAGAAACTTTGTGACCTGAACATTTGGTTTCAAAATGTTGCCAAAAGTCTGCATTGAATATTTCTCCTCAGGACAGCATGACTCATAACTGATATACGAAAAAGGGATTGTGGCGTCGTGCGAAGATTCACAGGCAGGGTGTGAAAATTCATAGATAAGGATGTATTTTCACACCAACAGACTTATTAATCACATCTCAGTAAACATTGAGCAGAGATGGCTTCCTGAACAACTGAAAACTGTGATACTGAAGTCTGATAGCCTGTGGGTGCGGAGGCCCCACTGATCTGAAATTGCCTCTTGGAGCTGAATTCGCTGTGGAAAATAACAGAACCCCCCAAAAAAACAGACCTGTCTGTGAAAGGTAAATATTCCCACAGGTTCTGAGTACCTGTAGGAGAGGGCAAACCAAATTTATTCGGAGACAATTCAATTTTATGTGGAGATAAATATTTTATACTGAAGGAAAGCCCTCGGGAGGAACAGTCTGGGAAACAATGGCGTAAAAGCCTCAGGAGTGGTGCAAAGGATCCGCCTTCGTGCTGCTACTTTTCCCCAGTTCAACTATCTGTCTGTCACATTGATAACCTGTCACCAGATGAATATAGAAGCCGCATCTTTAAAACATGAGCTGGCAGGGAGAGCTGGAGTGCAGCATGTGTGGTAGAGCGGTGTGTCATCTGCGTAACGCTCTGTAATAATACGTGTGTGATTCCTTCCCCCAAGTGGATCATTTGTTCATTTGTTGCACGCACTGAACAAAGTCGCAAATTACAACTTGTCATGTTAATACCAGCATCTAGAGCGGGATCTGTGATGTTTAACCTTTAGCTTTCCCTCCTGATGACAGATGGAGCTCTGCATGTATGCATTCATGCTCCCCCGGGAGAAAAGGACAGAAATAGTGTACATGCAGGAGCAGGGGGGTATAATATGTGCCGAGTAATCATATGCAGCATTCAGATGTAAATTCACGTCCTCAGAAGGGCAAACTTGGGGATTCTAAATTAGGTGGCGGCAGCTCTCACATGAAAAAGTCAAAAGTCGACACTCAACCCTGACACAAATCAGCAGCCTCAGCGACAGCCCGCTGTTGCTGCTGTTGCTGCTGCTGCTGACGGGGCGTTTGGTTCACACACAAATGACTTTGCCACCCCTCCCACAGGCTTGTTTGTGGGATATGTAGCACTTACCCCAAACAATATCCGCTGGGTCAGGGTTTGTATTGACTTTCAAAATTACAGGGTCAAACGTCGGATTACTGCGCCGCAATTTGCTCTCCGTGAAAGGCTGTGAAACCTAAGGGGAAAGCCAGGTCAGAGTATTAGCGCCGCAATTTCAGGCTGCACAGATGACAGGAAGCTGTTACAGCCACAAAGATCTATTCTCTGGGCTTTTTGTTCATGATAGCTGATGTTTTTTTCTGCAGCTTAGCAACATTTTGACATCGCCTATCTTTCCCAAATAGGCCTTTTCTTTAAGAAGCCTCTGATTGACTTTTTGTGCATCAATAATAAACAGAAAACAAACAAACTTCAACTACTTTCAGTACTTTTTACTATTTCATTTCCCTGGATACATGTTAAATCAACAGATTAGAGATTACAGAATATTTCTTCCATCCCCATTTTCAAATACACCGGGACATTATGGAAGGCATAAATAAAACAGAATACAATTATTAGCAAATTTTGACCTATATTCAATTTAAATATACCACAAAGACAATACATTTAATGATCAACTGATAAACTTGAGGTTCTTGCAAAAATTCACTAATTTTGAATTTGATGTCTGCAACACGTTCCAAAAAAGCTAGGAAAAGGGCATGTTTACCACTGTCAAATCACCTTTCCTTTAAGCAACACTCAACATGGGTTTGGGAAGTGAGGACTAGGGATGGTAATCTAAAAACAATTCCAGTTAGGAATCAAGAACAATTCCCTCAAGGAATCAACATCATCAGTGTATTTTTGTGACACTTGGCTTATTAATTGTTTTAGCATTGTTCTGTATGCCTTGCAAACCAAGGATGCCACGCTATATTTATAGACAAACAGAAAAAAATTGATAACAAATAAATAAGAATGGAGGTTTATTTGTTTATTTGAAAGGATCCCCATTAGCTGACACCAAGACAACAGCTAGTCTTCCTGGGGTCCAGACAAAACATACAACACGCACAATTAACTTTCTCAACTACTCACAATTACAGTAAAAAAATGATGACACTAAAAGTGCTTGTTAAAACAAAAACAATAAAATTAGGAAAAGCTACATCCCATATCACGTGACAAAAACACACTCAATCTAATAAAAGTATTATCCAAGATAAAATGATGGTGTCAAAAACAAATACAATCTCAGTCTTCTTTTAAAACCAGTTTATCCTTAACTTAACGAACCACTACTGGAAGTTTGTTCCAAAACACGGTTGACCTGTACAATACAGTCCTCTTTATATAGTCGGACTTAGGTAGGGGTAATGAAATCCGCCACTGTTAGCTGCTCTGGTGTAATGTGAGTGCTTATTCGAACAGTAAGTTATATTGTTATAAAGAGACTTCGGAGTCTGAGTGTTAATAATTTTAAGAAAGTAAGTTAATATATTAGGAGATAGTCTATGCTTGACCATCAGCCAAGTAAGGTAAGGGGGAAAAGAGGTCAACATTGTGGCTTAGTTGTTGTCAAAATAATGCTACTGCATAATATTCAGCAGATGGAAAAACCAGCGACTAGAAGAATTTATTTCTAAAGCATTATTTAATATCAGGAGTGTCATGTGTTTGAGACTGTTGCCACTGAAAAACTATGTAATTGTGACTTTTTGCCCACACAGAAATTCTACAGGAATCTATAAAGGAGCTGTTAAAGAATTGCACTGATAAGCAGAGTATATTATGGCATTGGTACAAGTACCTATTATGCCTGTGCTCAAAATATCGATACGGCAAAATATCATATCGCACTCCTTTGGGATACGTGTATCAAAACGGATTCTACAGAATCGATCCGGCCTAAATATTTTGACGGTTGTTGTAAATACACTTTGGGTAATGTTGACAGTGGCACACTTCAAGGTAGAAGACGAGTTACATAATAAAGTACATGTTCTAAATTTGAACTTAGGTCTACCATCTTTGAGGATCTGAATTTATGTCTCTCAAGTTGTAGAACCACTTAAAACTCATCCTTGCTCTTTTTCTTCTTATGAGAAAAAACTAAACTTGTCAAGAATTTTGCTTAAAGCATAGTCAATGTTTACAATTTATGTGTATCGGGATACTTATCGTATCATGAAGTTGCTGGAAATACCCAGCCCTAGTACCTATCTTCACTGGGCTGTTAATAATCAGGTCTGGACTGCAGGCAGGTCAGTCTAGTACCTAAACTATTTTACACTGAAGCCACACTGCTATAACTCATGCAGAATATGGCTTCACATTGTCTCGTTCCAAGACCTGTATGTACCTTTAAAATTAATGTTGCCTTCACAGATGTGCAAGTTAGCCATAGCCAAAGTCATCCAAAAACAGTCTGAAATGTGGACTCAGACCACAGCAGACTTTTCCACTTCGCCTCAGTCCATCTCAGATGAGCTCAGCTCAGAGAAGTCGGCGGTGTTTCTGGGTGTTGTTGATATTTGTCTTCATCTCTGCATGGCAGAGTTTGCCCTTGACCTTGTAGATGCAGAGATGACAATGGTTTTCTGAAGTGTTCCTGAGCACACGTGATGATATCCTTTACTGAATGATGCTGGTTTTTAACACAGTGCCACATAAGGGATTGATGGTCACAGGCATTCAAAGTTGTTTTTTGGCCTTACAGCTTATGTGCACTTTCTCCAGGTTCTTCGAATCTTTGGATGGGATCATGGACTGTAAATGATAAGCTCCCTAAGTTCCTTGCCAATGCATGTCTAAGAAATGTTGCTTTTTAACTGGTTGACCATTTGCTCACACAGTTGATCACAAAATGGTGAATGTCTCATACAGGTGTTTAAGAGAATTACTAAACTTTCTCAGTCTTTTGTTGCCCCTGTTCCAACTGTTTTGGAACATGTTGCCAGCATCAACTTTAGAATGAGTGAATATTTGCAAATAAACTACATCAGTATGAAGATGAAATATAATGTCTTTGTAGTGTATCCAACTGAATAGTTAAGAAATGATTAGCAAATTATGATGTGGAGCTTTAAGCAGAATTTCAGGAGTGGACCATACCTCTTCCTGTGTTCCTATAAATTCTAACCAACCATTTCCCTCTTGTTTTGCACACTCGACGCACCCCTCCCTCCTTCCCCGTATTTAAAACTTCTTTCTTCCTTCCTTCCTCGGGGCCTTAAAGAGGGGGTTCGTCGCGCCCGGGAGCTACGGCGAATTCCCTATGAAGTCTCCCCAAACCGTTATCCACTTCACCTACCTACTGTGTTGTTTGTTATCCACTGTACGCAATAAATAATTGTCCAATTCATCCTGTTGATGGTGTGGTCCTTACTCGTGAACTGTTATTTACAGTTTACACATTATCCCAACTTCATCGACATTTGTGTACCACAGCACTCAAACAGCCTCACTTCAAAAAACCAAAGTGTCTCTTTAAACTCTGAAAGTTTGTTACAGTAGAAGATACAAAGTGAGCACAGCAGAGCAAAGAGCAGTGAGTGTGTCAGCAGAGACTTTATACCAACACCCTCAGATCAGCTCGTATATCAGATCATTAAGCACCTACTTACCATAAAAAGACCACCACGACCACAAAACAGCCCACCACCCACTCTGACCCTGTTTGTCCATACGCTCAGCTCTCACCTCCTACCTGCCGCTCCGCCTGGCACACAAGCAGGGCTCTGTTTAATCAAAAATAGAGCTGCCCTTCAACACATTTACATGTCTCATAATGGGGGAGACTCACCACGGAGCCTGTCATTACGCGCACCATTAAAACACAGCAGCAGACTAATCTAGCACTTCCATAAGGGATGGAGGAATCAGCAGCAGAAGGAGGAGATGCTGCAGAGGACAGAGGAGCAGAGAGAGAGGGGATGGTGCAGGAGAGGAGGGAGGCAAACCGCATGAGGTGAGCTTACGACTGACAGGGATGAAGAAAAAGAGGAAGAAATGTCGGAGAAAGGGAATGAAGAAGAAAAAACAGAAAGAGGGAAGCACAGGTACCATCGGGGGATGTTGCAGGAGCAGTGTGAGAGGCAACAACAGGTGGAGGAGCAGAGGAAGGAACAGCCGGGGAGCTTCATTACAACATTCTAACACCGAATTAGCAAAGGATGCAGCAGGGGGAGGTGTTAGTATGAGGAAACAGATGGAGGAGCAAGAGAAGCTCCATTGGTGATGAGGGAGAACAATCAGATTGATGTTTGGAGAGGATTGGGAGGAGCAGCTACATTTAGGCCCCGTCTACATGACAACGTCACCAGAAAAAAAGGGGTTTTCAAAAGTGCTCCGTGTGCTCCGTTCACACGGAGACAACGTGGAAATGATGCACCTTTCAAGAAGGTTGGAAGGTTTTTCGTGAAACAGCAGTATTACAACTAGGGCTGGACGATTTGAGAAAATAATCGAATTGCGATTTTTTCCCTAATATTGCGATTTACTCTGCAATTGTTTTAATGTTACTCATCTTATGTATTGTTAAACAAACATAAGCAGTAGATCGTTTTATTGTATAACCAATATGATGTTAAATTAATCTAAAGATAAAAGATTTGAGAAAAAGTGGAGAAGTGAAGAACAGAAGCAAATAGGTATGAAACTGTAAAAACTGGGTAAAAATGGTATGAAAGCAGAAAAAGGTTAATAAATAGGTGCAAAATAGGTATGAAATTGGAAATAAATTGGCAAAAATTGGCAAAAATTCCAAAAGTGGCTTAGGAAAATTGATTATGGCAACAAAATTGGGAATTAAATTTGAAATTAAATTTCAAAAACAATGTAAAAAAATTCCAAAAATGGTTCTGACAGGGGCCAAAAAAAGATGAACGGGGGCAAAATAGGCATAACGTTGTAAAAACAGGGTTAAAAAAAGGTACAAATGGTTCAAAAGTGGGAAAAAAGTGTAGGAAAGAGGAAAAAAATAATAGACATGAAATTGCAAAAAAACTACATTAAAATGCCAAAATGTTCAACACATTTGGGCTAAAAATATTGAACCTTCTGCGATTTGAAAATTGCAACAAGCCATATTGCGATTTAATCTAATTTACGATTAATTGTTCAGCCCTAGTTACAACACACGTCTACACACTGGCACTTTCTGGTGAAGACAAACTTTTCACAAACAGTGAGCACAGTAAGCAGCACACATGTTGCTTGGCAGACAGTCAAAGCTTTAGTAGTTGTTGTTGCTGTTCCTTGGTGCATGCGCAACCTTCATCTGAAAGAGTACCGCGCATGTGCCAGCTGTCATCGTTTACCCTGAAAATGCTGACTCCTGTTTACACCGAGACGGATGTCAAAACATTTTCAACTCTTCACTCTGGACCCTTGTTTCAAAAGTTTGTGGTTTCAGGCACTCTGGGCAACATTCTCATGTAAATGGAAAGCAGAAAGCAACAAAAACTCTTCGTTTTCATTGTGGTGTAAACAGGGCCTTCGAGACGATAAGGGTTAAATTTGAGGAGGTGCATAAAGAGACAGAAGATGAAGTGTAAGGATGAGCTAACTAGTGGAGTTTAAGAATGTCAAAGACAGAGGTGGGGAAATAACAGTGCTACAGTGTTGTGTCCATTTATGGCTGCCATGAATTTATATTGCTTAATGTATGAAATTCCAAAGTTTAATGAGGCTTTTACCTCAAAAGAAATGAAATCAATTACTCCACATGAAATCAATTAAGTCCACATGATGGTGCTGTAGAGCCAGGTCAGATGAGTGCATTCATGGTGTTGGAGAGTAGCAATCATGGCTGCACCAGAGAGAGACAAAAGGAACAGACTGTCAGCTTTTAAGGGGGCTTTTACACCAGTGTTGTTTGGTCTGTACTTTCGGACTTTTCTGTTTGGTCCAAACCAAAATGATAGTCTGTCAAACCTCCCCTGGACCTTGGTCCAGACCAAATGGAACCAGGGTCTAGTCCTACGTGTCAATGACAGAAAAATAATTATCCTCATTTTTAGTCTAAGATTACAGTAATGACGTAAATATCCTTGCTTGTATTTTTTTCTCTTTCTTTCTATACTGTGCTGCTTATTGCCTTAGTCTTTGCTATTATATTTCTAAATAGCTGACACCCAGACCAAGTGGCTAGTGTTGTTCTTTCCTCATGTAAGTGTAGACTGGAATGTAGGCCTGGGCAAAAAAATAGATACGATTTAAAAATCCAGTTGGCAAGTCAAATCGATTCATTTTTCCCGAAACTCCAGTTAAACAATTTTTTTTTTAATTCAACCCATTCATTTCACATTCGCAAAGACCCGAGGCTTTCTGTAGTGCACTTCCTGCAGTGTGTCACTCTCCTCCCCCCGAGAAGTCACACGCATAAACAACATAGACAGTTGTTGAGTTTTTTATTAAGATTTTTATTTTTTTACAACAAGCATTACCTCAGGCATTTAGTTATCTTCATAGTACATTCAAACAAGTGTATAAAACTACAGTGCACAGGCACTTTGTGTCGATTTCTGTGTTGATTTTTTGACCTGGAGGCACTTTAAATGTATATTTTAAGTATAAATTAATGTATATTTTGGAAATAAATTTACAGTGAGTACAGTGAGTGGAGTAAATGGGGCGGGGGCATCAAATCAAATCATGAATAGATTTTATTTGTTACTTTTATTTTTTTTTGGGGGGGGGGGGGGTCGCCCAGCTCTACTGGAATGGCAAATAAAACTGCTTTGAATCCTTTAACTTACTTCTTCCTTGTGCCATGATTAAAATTCCTCAAAAATGTCACTAACATCTGTTGTTAAGTTACTCAGTAGTTCGTGAAAATGTGGAAAATTGGCCTTGTTTGCAATAATAACTAATCCACAACCATATTCAGGTCATCACCAAAATAATCACACTTCTTTCTGGTGCAATTACAAACATTTCTCTGAAAATTTCACCAAATTCCACTCATAAGTTTTTGAGTTATCCTGTCAAAACACAAACCAAAAAAACAAACAAAAAAAGCATGCTAGCAAATGATGGTAAAGCATATCCTCATTGGTTAAAGTAAAAAATTAAAAACGATAAACAATAAAAAGCGGGTGATAAAAAGGTGATTCTTTACGAGTCTGGATTTAGTAACGAAGAGCTGGCAGTAAAATAATTAGTGTTTGGTAGGGAGCACTTCACAGATCAGCGGGTAATGCATGGCAGGTAGAAACAGTGAGAAGTCATGCAGAGGCACACGTGGAGGTTCTTGTCGAGCAGGGCCAATGTCAGGAGTAAAAGGAGTAGAAAAAGGGCAAAGATGTAATAAAGGAAGAGGAGTATGGATGGTGCTCGGAGAGGAGCAACAGGAGGTGACACAGAAGAACATGCAGCATTAACAAAACAGCAAGACAGACGAGATGAAGCAGGAGGAGAATCACAGGGTGAGGCTCTGCAGAAGAAGCAGGAGAGATTCTATTGTTTGGTGAATCAAACAGGAGAAGCAGTGTGAGATACTCCGAGGAGCAGGAGAAGGAGCAGGGAGCATAAGGAGGAGCAGCAGGTGCAACAAGAAGCAGTGAAAATGAAGGAGGACTGAGGAAGAGGAACAGGAGGAGGAACAAAAGGGGCAGAAGGTGATGTTTGAGAAGGAGAGCATGGAGAAGGAGATTCATGTGGAGAAACAGCAGGAGGAGCAGGAGGTGATGTTTGAGGAGGAAGCAGAAACAAGGAGGGATTTCACTTGTTTTATTTTGCTGCTTCAGGTGAGCTGCGGTGTATTAATGCAGGCAGGGAGAGAGAAATAGTTTAATCATGGAACATTACCAACCTTGAAAAGCAATGACATTATTAATGCATAATCGATTTTAACATTAAATAAGACACAAACAGCTTTAATTACAAATCGAGGGTGATGAAGAAGATGTCCAAAAACATCCTTTCTGGAGGAGGGAAGGAAGTATTGTAGCACATTTTCATCTTTAAGGTTAAAAAAAGCAGGTTAACAGTCCTGCACTGAAAACATCCAATCTCAACAAATTTTAACAACAACTTCAAGCAACACAAGAGTCTAAAAGTGGGCCAAATATATCAGTCTAATTAAATATCTTATACTTGGAAGTATTTTTCATGCATTGTATGCCTCACAGTGACATTCCTGTGCCGTCATTGATACCAGTCTATATGTTATATCTTATACTTCCTTAAGATATTAAGGATAACTTGTGTAATGCTGTTCTAACAATGAGCATTTCTCAGTGACGGGCTGTACCATCACCACAGATAGAGTTGTAAGTAGCTTATTTACGCTTTCCGGTAGCTTTTTGGTCACATTGTTGTTTACTGAGTCCAATAGTTTTTCAGTAGCTTAATTCTTAACTGGTAGAGTAGTTCAGTAGCATTAGAACATTTTACGTTTCCCCACAGTGAAGATGCAGCGCTGCAGAACACATCAACAACAGCAACAATAGCAATTCCTGCCACAGCTTTCGCACCAGGTGTTTTAATGTCCTGAAGCTTCAGCTCATCTCCCTGCTGCGACAGCTCCATCTCTTCATACACATCACCACAGCTTTTATGAAAGTTTTAAGTAGAATGACATCTCCCTACAAGGACCATGATTCACTGAATAACTGGTCTTGGAAACTTTGCAAAATGACAGCATTCTGACAAAAAAGAGAGTTTCTTGAAGCTATAAATGAAAGGAAGAGCAATGCCGCCTTCCCACTAATGTTAGCATGCAAACGCAGGTTTTTCAAAGCCAGTTAACAATCGGCAAGTGACTCCTTTCCCATTGCCAGCAGATGAGCTGCGTGGGTGTTTTTTTTTTTTTTCTACTCTGGTGAGTCGAGCTGATGCCATCATGTTGATGACATCATCAGCGTGCTGAAACACATCCAGATAAATAATGGAAAGAAGCATGGAAGCCATGGACACAGTGGTCAACTGTTTACTTTATACTTCACTCCACGGATCAATGGAAGCTCTCTGATCTCGCTGTCTTGCCAGTGCTGTGCCATCTTGCAAATAAAAATCTCACATGTTGATTCCAAAAAACAGGAATGGTCTCCCCAGCCTGCTGCGTCCTTTTGTTGGCCCAAGTTACGGGCACAACACTATGAAGTAGGTACTCCAACGTCATCCCATAAATTTCACCCGGTTGTGACGTTCCCACTGAAGCCGATCAGAGGCGACCCTTGCAGGGTCAGTCGACACCGGTCTGACTGTGGAGCCTTTCTCACTGCCGACAAGAGCCGATTGTTAGTGTGTTTACTAGGGCTGCCACGATTAGTCAACTAGTTGTGACTAAGTCAACGATCAAAATGATTGACAACTAATTCAATAGTTGATGCGTCATTTTGTTTGCTGCTATACCTCATGCGCAGTCATAGTGATCTGGGTCAGCTGTGATGTTACCAGAAGAGTTTTGTCCAAACAGTATCATGGCTAACCAGCAACAGCGCTCGAAAGTTTGGAAACATTTGACCAAAACAAAAGAGAAGAATGTGCAATGCAAAATCTGCAAGGTGGAACTTGCCTTCCATGGCAGTACGACAGCGATGCATAAGCATCTGAAACGGAAACACGTGGCTGATTCAATTTCTGACAAAAGAAGGACAGTCGTCTCGATAAGCTAACTGGCTAGTAAGCTGCTAACATTAGCATTAACAGTTTGGTACCAGACGTCCCCGATTTCCAGGGACTGTCCCCGAAAATGTGCCAGATTCCAGTGTTTTTCTAATGAGCGTCTACTAGAACAAAGGTTATTACTACAGCCGTGTAGGAAGCAGAAAGTGTGAGGGAGCAGGTTGCATGCACACTAAGACAACAGTTATTGTGTTGCCAAGTCTGCTCATTAAAAGTGACTTTGGACTTGCTCTTCTACTTGTGTGAATCCCACATGATTATCACCCAGCTACCCACTAAAAAGCAGACATGAGTGTGGTTGGTAGTTTGTCCTTTCCTCATCTCTGTTTCCTGGTTATCACGGCCGCAGGAATCAACCCAGCACACCCCCAAACACACTCACGCATGTGGCACATGCACAACTACGCAGAGCCATAGTTGCCAGGTCTGCTCATTATAAGTGATTTAAAGGTAGTCTGAGCCCGTTCTTCTTAAAGGTACAGCCTGCTCGGAGCCCTTTGAGCCACTTCACTGCTTTCAAGTACCTCGTTCAACCCAACTTTGAAAATACTAAAATGTCCCTTTTAATATGCCATGTAAGGGCTTTGCAATACTCTCAAACACTTTAACCAAAAACATGATTTCCTCCAACCTTGTGTTCATTTTCCAAACATCATAGGCCCCTCAGTTTCTGAAAAGACTGGAAATTGTAATTCTAATGAGGCATAACTGAAGAAATCATAAAACCAAGTTTTCAGAGCATGTACATCACATTCACACTACTTATTGTGCTTTTGAGCGACATAAAACAAAAATCACCTTCCATTAAAGTAGAGAAACATTGAGCCAAGACAATATCAATACTTTTTGCAGTATTTTTTCAATACTAACCATCTCCTACGATGCAGACATAATGCCCACACATTTGTACTTTTTCTTTGACCAAAAGCAAAGAAAGGAAACATGTAGTCTAGAATCTGGACCATCAGATCATGAAGTGGGTTCAGATTAAAGTCTTAGTCAGAAGGAAATACATTTAGTGGAAATTCCAATGTTAAAATTTAAGGAACATGTGGTCTTGATAACTTGATAATGAAACAACTACACTGATGTCAGCTTATGTTGCAATGATTTATCATTATTTTTTAAACTAAACACAATGAACTCTACAGTATTAACTATAATACATTATATTTGGAGAGTAGCCATGCATAAAATGAGTTTTCTTTCTGTTGTTCCTACATTAGATTGTAAAAGAACTGTGTTATGAGTCTGTGTGTATGCTTGCTTGTTTTAATACATCCTATTGGTCTCCACAGTCACATGACACACAGAGTGGCACTGCCTTGGCACAGAAAAAGAGGGAAGAGCCTCACAGATGAACATTAAATTGGAGTACTTATGTGGAATTGATATACTTAAGGGGAGTAACTGATACTAAACGAGTATGTGTGAAAGCATTGATTCTTAAATACTCAATACTGATTCCCCCCCTCCCAGTCCATCATCCTTAATACTGAATCCATTTGGGTTCACGGGGGGCAGGAACCAGTCCCTGCTGTCAGTGAGGAGAGGCGGGCACACCCTGGAACATTCCTGCACGAATCTCATGAACAAAAATGCCCATTCAAATAAAAATTCTCCATGCATCTGATGCACTTTGGATCAGGAGAAGATCATTTTCATTCAGTCAAAATAAAAAAGCAGATTGGAGAAGCAGGTCTTTGAAGCACACTTATGCTATAACATCCCTCATATGTTTGGATGCAAGCACCATCAGGTCTCCATCCGTCACAGAAGCAGAAACGTTCCTGCACAGTCCCAGATCTCTCTGCATCCTTACAGCCTTGAATAAGATCAGTGTCAAAAGGTCCTCCTAAAAACAAAACTAACCTTAAAATGCAATAAGAGTCAGAAAGTATTACACATTTCATGTCAATCACATTGAATATTAACAAAAAATACAAGTGGAAGCAAGATTTTTGCTCACATTTTAGTCTTTTGCATACATTTTGATGCATAAAAGTCTAATTCCATCCCTCTCAAGTAAAGAATAAGTGTGTAAATGCAGGAAAATAGCTGCTTAAAATGCATGCTGGTCCCTTCAATGCTGCCTCACATCCCTCATATGTTTGGATGCAAGTACCATTAGGTCTCCATCCTTCACAGAAGCTCAAACTGCTCTGTCCAAAATCCCTCTGCATCCTTACAGCCTTGAATAAGATTCCAAAATAAAGCCAGATCAACCTCCTATTAGGACATACACTGTAGTGAAAATCATATTAAAAGCTTGGTTTTAATTGATTTTCTTATGTTCCACATGTTCATAAAGATCCCTTTTCTCAAATAAAGGTACATTTTTGCAGTGTCAAAAGGTCCTCCTAAAACAAAACCAACCATAAACTGCAGTAAGAGTCAGAAAGTATTTTACATTTCAAGCCAATCACGTTGAATCTTTATATATGATGTCAATGAAAAGTGACATTTTTGCTCACATTTAGCATTTTGAATACATTTGGGTGGAGAAAAGTCTAATTTCATCCCTCTCAAGTAAAGAATAAATGTGTAAATGCAGGAAAATAGCAGTCCCTTCAATGCCACTTCACATCCTTCATATGTTTTTGATGCAAATACCATCAGATCACCAACATTCACAGAAGCAGAAATATTCCTGCACTGTCCACAGTTCCCCTGCACCCTGACAGTCTTGAATACAATCAAAAATATAGCCGGATCAACCTCCTTTGAGAACTTTTATGCATTTTGCAGGTATTTCAAGCCCTTCAGGTGCAGAAAAGTCTCTTTTTATCCATTTAAAGTTAAGAATATGTGCATCAATGCCAGAAAAAGCTGTTAAAATGCAAGAAAATAGCTGTTTTAAAGACATGCTGGTCCCATTTCATATCCATCATATGTTTTTGATGCAAGTACCATCGGGGCTCAACCTTCTCTGAAGCACAGGAACATTCCTGCACTGCATCCTGACAGCACTGAAAAAAATCCCCAAAGCCCACAGCTCAACTTCTTGAGATAAATCATGCAGCACGAAACAGTCCGAGTTAAAGAAGTGCTGCAGACTCAAAGTAAAGCTGGAAGTCCTCTGTATGTAGATAATAATTCATGTCACAGTGCAAATGTAATCACAGTTTGTGCACACGTTCATCCATCACCCTGCACCACCTGAACCCCACGCACTCTTACCTTCCACCGCACAGACGGAAGTAATCACACACAGCAGCACCGCAGCTACAGAGGCCGGTGCGGGCCACATGTCTCCCCGCCTGTCCTCTCCCATCATCCCGCTGGCAGACCGAAAAAATCCCAGAGAAGGTCGCAGTATTCCTCCAGTGAGCAGTCACATGTCAGCCTCCACAGGGTGTCAGTGCGCTGGTTGGTGTGGGTCGGTGCTGCACCGGCAGAGTCAGCGGGGACTGGAGCGCACTTTCTGCTGCTGACTCCCTCTCTCTCCTCTCCCCGCTCTGCCATTTCTCTCTCACACCTCTCCATCCAATCAGGAGCGAGGATCCCGGATCGTAAACCAATCACCCGTCCTTTTCCAGTCTGACCCAAACTGAATGCCCAATGGCTCAGCTGGTGCGCTGCTGGCTGGATGAGGGGGCAGCGACACCCAGCGGCCACACTGCAGTACTGCAGGAGAACCCACAGACAGGCTGCAGTGTGATTGGTTATTCTAACAGGTATGACAGGCGTCACTCCTCACCTGGTCACAACAGTATTAACCCTATTAAGCCAATTGTATCATATTTGATACATACTTTTATAATACCTCTTTCTACTCAATATGATCAACAAATTACAAAAAAACCCATCTGAATACATCAGATAAATGATAATAATGTCCTCAAATGGATTATCAGTTGCCAAAAACACCTAATGTATCAAATGAAATACGAAAAATCTATATGTTGAATTTTATGGACATTTTGATTTTTATGGATGTTAGCAGAAAGTGAAACAAACATTTCATCTCCAAAAAATTAGAATTTTCTGGCTATAATCTTTGGTCTTAGGCCTTAAAGGGTTAAGACTACTTTGCAACACCTCTTAAAGGTGCTTTTGAGCTTGAAATTATGCTGTGTTAAAGTGACCCAAAGGATGGAAAAGTGAAAATGTCCCTTTGTTTTTATTTCTTAATATTATTTATTCTCCTTTTTGGGGGGACTTTATTGGACAATTAAAAGATAAAAAAACAGCACATCTGCCATCATTGTGTGGAACCTTAGGAGAAGGAAGCAAAAAAAAAATAGAAATGATTAATGAAAAAATAATAAAATATAAAATACAACTTTTAAAAAGTAAACATGGAAACCCTGCCATCCTTAGAGCCAAACAACAACATTCATATTTCTCAAATGACAAGTTTTTAAATCTATCTTTTGTACTGAAATTGTCTATAAGAGTAAAACTGCAATAAACTAAAAACATACCCTCAAACAATAGTATCTCTTGATGAATGTAAATAATACACCTATGTTAAAGCTATTTGTTTATTTATTCATTTATTTATTTATTTGTATTAAGTGGTTAATATAATTTGGAAGTAATTCGAAGTGTTAGTTGTTAGATTTAGCTACATTTTCCTTTCTTATAATAAATCTAAGTTAGATTTTTGGAGTTGAATATCTAAATATATATATGTATCGGCTAGTCATTTGTTTACTATAATTAAATGTTTTGTATATTATTAGTTTTGTTTGTCTGGTAACGACAAACTGTGGCCACCGGATGTTATTTAGGTAGGTAGGTGATAGACAGTCAGCATGCACCAGGGTGGGCCTATGGTTTTTTACCAGCGTAAGAGAGGCAGCAGGAGTCGTGATCTCCTTTGTGCTTTTGTTTGCCAAAAAATAAACCATTGGAAATTGCAGAACTTTTGGACATTGGACTTCTTTTCCTGCGTAAATCACATCCCCACGGTGCATCAGTGCATTCTCTGAGTTTTTAAACAAATGGTCACTACAACCTAGTGTTATAGTTCATTCATCGAAGCTAAGACATATTTAAAAATGTTATTTGACCTCTCAACACCAACTCCGACAGATTTCTTTGGCAAATAATTAAACAGAGGAGACCACGGTGCTGTGAAATACGTCTCATTACTTTTCAATACAGCACTGAATCTTTTATAAGGGAGAACCCTGAAATCTCTTTATACCACTGTGTTGTAGTTGGTGATAATATATTTATCTTTGATGACTGCTAGTATGTTCACAATGCTACAGCTGTATTCTCTTCTGTCTGAGACTCCCTTTTCCATGTGAGGGTGGGTCTGTTTGACCTGTAGATCAAGGTTTGCTGTATGTTAAGAGGGTTAAATATATATTTTTATTTTGTTTTTGAAAGTGCTTACACTTTATTCCAGAAAAATTGTTGAGCTTTAGCCTCCAAACTTTGATAAGACATAGTAAAATGTTGGGCAGTACAGCTGAATTCATTTGATTCAATGTCTAATCAGGCAGATCCATCCTGCAAAGCTTCAATATACAATG
This sequence comes from Scarus forsteni, assembly GCA_036419115.1. Taxonomy (NCBI): domain Eukaryota; kingdom Metazoa; phylum Chordata; class Actinopteri; order Labriformes; family Labridae; genus Scarus; species Scarus forsteni. The sequence goes on from JAZDUH010000136.1 coordinate 48,519,054, forward strand.
ATTGGAGGCAGCCAAAGCAGCACCATCCAATCAGAGTTTGTTAAAGCAAGGGGAGGTAGAAGCTGTGAGAAATGCTGCGTTCAAACCGCAAGCGACCCAGCTACCAAAATCTCCCACCCACTGACGTAGCGTCGCGCATCCATAAATACCTCATTTTGGTCACCGTTGCCGTCGGCCGTCGCTTGGTGACGTCACGTCCGCTCGAGTTTCACCGCGATCATATCATATTTCATATAATAGGATGTATAAGCGGACAATATTCCAGCTGTATTCTTTTTATTCACTTATCAAACACAAAACACTGCAGCTGATGCCCTGCAGCAGCATCATCTGTGAGTTTCCCTCGGTCCTTCGAGGCGGAACTAATGTCCTCACTGACTAATGTTTCCCACACAGCCATAAATTGTCCCTCTGTAGTCTGGATGAAAAACTGTTCGTCACGAGTACCGTCACACACGCATACACCACTGATTGGCTGTTGCCACACAGCCACACATGACATCGCCTGAAAAGATCAACTTTTTTTTTACTTTGACATCGCGTGACAAGCTATGTGGTAGTGTGTAAAGTGGCTGTCGCATCGCAGGAGGGTTAGCCCCGCCCCATCGCGGCTGTACATGGAGTGTGATCGCCGAGTTAGTACAAGTAGCGTCTGGTGTGAACGCAGCATAAGACAATAAAAAAAAGTGACTGCTAGTGCAAGGATTAGCATTGATGCTAACAGTGCCTGAGCTTCATCTGATTAGTCTGTAATTGATGTAAATAACAGAACAATCATCCAATCAGATGCTGGATATGCTTTTGGAAAGGTCCCGCCCATTCCCAAAAATTTCTAAGGGCTTCCAGATGGATGAGTGAAGAGGTTTTGTTGTTCCATCAATTTAAAGTTTTTCAAGTTTTTAAAAAAATGTATTTTTACCCTCATAAAATTAGCAACTTTTCAAACACAAAAATCTAAATAGAAGAAAATACACACGTAGGTGGAGGCTCGCAGGCATGAGATGGAAAATTCCCTGTTAAAAATTAAGCCAATTATAGAATTATTGAATTGGAAATGCTGCTAAATTTGACATAAACACCCTTCTTTGATATTTGAATGTGACTGACAAGCTGCATTCAGAAAATAGGACAGCTTAATGTGGCCCCTTGGCAATCAGTTGCTCATCCCTGATTTAGACCATAGTTGTTTTCTGTCCAGGCTCTAAATATGTTAAAAAATAATCTTCTTTTCTAACTTGAAGTGTACATACAACCTTTTCTGCAGACAAACTGCAGCATTTTGCACCTCGACACTCTCCTCGTTTATCAGCATTGCAGGTTAAAACTCAGGCTGAACAGTATAGCCATAAAAATGGAGATTATTCACTTGTGCCCAGGAGATCTATAGGAAGGAAGTGTCTGAAAGTTTCCTGGCTTCCTACAACATCAGTATCAAAACTTTAAACAACAGCTGCAGCACCCAGAGAGTAGTCAGTGGTGCAGAAAAATAAAGGTCAGAAACTTTCTAGCCCCAGATGGCTCTGGATCAATGTTCCCTCAAAGTTTCTGTTCTGACTCTTATCTTCTTTCTCGCCTGAAGCCTTCCAACTCTTTTACTGTCTGCAGAGCAAAAATCTGCTCAACAACAAGAAAACACGGAGCAGTGCTGTCAGATCAGATCAGTAACCAGACCCGATAGTCCAGTTTTTAACCCTTTCAGCATGCATCATTCGAGCTTCTTTTTTTGAACACAGTGAGGTGTACAATAAACATCTATATTCTGCTGCTGTTCAGTCTTCTTAAACATCTGTTTGAAAGCATGAGAGAGGAGAAGATTTTGTCTAACAGATAGCAGATTGGGCCAAACTCAAATTGTTACAATTAGTCTGTGTAACTTAAAGGGTAAGTTCAGGTTATTGGAGGTGGGGTTGCTCGAGGCCCATGGCACAAGTAAATATGAGTGCCATTTAAACAGCTTGCAAGTTAATGTCCCTAATGGGAGATATCCAGGGTGGACAGCAGCAGATATATAGCAGTCAATGGTGCCACCTAAAGCCTCATTAGTAACCCACATTTAGGTTAAAATTACACAAAACCAACATTAGCAAACTAGATGCCGCAGTAAGATTCTTAACAGCATTTCACTTTTCTTCAACTAGCCCTGAGTTAAAGGGACTGTGAGGAGTTTCTAAGTAATTACAAAAAAGTCTCACGTTTAGATATATGCCTGATCGAAATACACACTTTAAGATGAGTTTTATAGCATCAAAATAGGTTATCTATAAAGAATAGTGTCTATCTGGCCTGTCATGGACTGTAGAATAAGACAATTAAAACTAGAGCAAATTTATATTATTCAGACACGTCTCAGAGCACCAGGCTGTAAGTAGCGATATATAGCTGGCTACAAATCTACAATACTAATTTTTCCAAAAATTGCTTGTTGTCACACATCAAAATCAAAAAGAATTTGAGACCAGCAGTGTTGATCAGCTGTTTTATCATTATTGTTTTTGCAAATTATGTTGATCATTGTGTTGTTGTTGTTTTGAAAAAAAATGTAAGTGCCTAAAAGGAGCAGATAACATGAGATTGTTCTTCTTTCTGTTCCTTTTCATTCAATTATATGCTTATATGCTTGTATGAAAATGTTTTATTTCAGATATATGAATGAAATAAATTACTACTAACTAACTAAATAAATAAGCAAGTCACAAGAAGCATACAGGAGCATTTAGGATTGTTGAAGAGTCTATCTGATGACTATAGGCAGAGGCAGGCTAATTCTACCCACTGACTCCCAGTGTTTAAGCTAAGCTAGTTAGCTGTGAATAAGCTCTGCTCATTTCTTCCTTGTTACTGCACACATAGTCGAGAGAATAGTGTCTATCTGCGTGTCATGGACTGTGGAATAAGGCAAGCTAACAGAACAAAAAAAATAGTTGGCTTATCCCTTTAACCTGATACACCAGATGGGCTGTTCAATATATTTCCCAAGTCCACCTCGTGAGCATCAGACTGGGATTTTCAAACATCTCTATGGTCCAAAGAGAATGGTCCAAAAAGGGAAAATGTCAGCAGCAGCTGTCTGGGTGAAAAAGCTTTGTTGATGCCAGAGGTCTGAGGAGAGTGGCTTGAGATGGCAGAAAGGTAACATTAAGTCAAAGGTCCACAGAAGACCATTTCTAAATGCACAACATGTCGAATTCTAAAGCAAGTTCAGCCCAAATATCAGTCCTAACATTATAGTCACTTTTAAACCTTCTATGTAGTTGCAATGCATCTCTAAAATATGTGCAGCAGAGGTTATTGAACCATTTGTTCAGTGGAAACTTTTACCTGGGAGACATGTTGTGAGTAAACACAGACAGCTCTGGAGGAGCGTGAAGCTTCAATAAATCTTCATGTCCAAACTCAGACAGTGTGGTAGACTGAGGCTGCTGAATGTGTCCACCCCATCTGAATGAAGTTGAGCCCCGCCTTTCCCCCTTTTTTTACCACATCACTCTCAATTACAGGACAAGACGTCTCTTAGAAAAGACGTGGTGGAGAAAGGATGTCAGACAGACGTGTAAATCAGGTCCTCTCAGTGACACACCAACTCAAGTGGACCTTTAAACTGTTGGAGCTCCACGCCTAATTCTGTTGTTTGTGTCAGAGGAATAAATCATTCATTAACTTCAAACCTTCTGGCCGATGCAGGACTGTGATCTTATACACACCAAATATGGACCATTATTCCTCCAGTGAGCATGTCACTGCTTGTTAAAATAAGATATATGTTTATTTATAACCACAGGGCAGCTGGTGAGCTCTGCTTGTCTGGAAAAGTAAAAAAAAAACATTTGAAGAGGGATGATATCAGAATGAGAGTAAGGCTGCAAACAAAGCTGTGCCTGAAACACATCCACAAAATTCCACAAAGCCACTTTATGAGGCATTCACCAGAATAACCAATAGCAGGTCGTCACACACCAACGATGGTACTTTCCCGGCTGGGTACACGATGGACTCCTGGGAGAAGTGGAGGATCATGTGCCTGTCGATTCTGTCCGTCGAGGACGTGAAAGATGCCTACATAATTGGATCTATGATAACAGGTTTCTTGCTGTTTGGAGTTAGCAGTTTCCTGATCTATAACACAGTTAAGAAGACGATGGCAGCACTTTTGGCTCTTGAGAAGCTGACTGAAGGAATGTGCAGGGCTGTCAACAGTCAGACTCAAGTGATTTGTGAGCTCAATCGCAAGCTTGATCCGATTCTCAAACTCAAGCAGGACAACACCTTGAAGAAGTTGACAACTCGGCTCGGTTGAATGGGCCCACGGATTTGGAACATCATCATGAGAGACCAAAAGATTAGACAGACTGATGGAAAATTACAGTTTGTCTGATTCAACTATTCCTTATCTCTTTTTGTTATGGCTTCCCGTCTGTCCTTGAGCAGACACATCTTCTATCTCCTGGAATGTTTTGCTAATAGAGACTCGAATCCCCCCCTCCACTCCCTCATCCTGTGAACTTTGCTCTGGAACAGAAACTGTCTCTCTCAAGGCTGTACAGTCATCTTATCGGACAATAGAAATTATGTGAGGTCTGAGCCAGGACAAGGTCACTGGACTCCTTTTTTGAATAAACGCCTCCGCTGGCTCCCCCCACCCCCATGTGCTCGTCTCTGTGTTTGTTGTCTCATGTGTTGAGGTGTTTTTTTTTTTCCAATCCAAAACTGTGCTCCTCTGATAGGTGCCTAGTTTGGAATTGTTTTCTTTAATCCTCCCTTTCCTATTGTTCCTCTGCTGTAAGCAGTTTGAGTTACGTATGTTGTAGGAAAAATGCTATATAAATAAACTTGCCTTGCCTATGTATGCACAAAGAAAAATCATCTCATCGGGTCAATCAGTCGATTTCCACATTTATCAGCAGGAGCCTCTTCAACCAAATGTCAGTCTTCACCTAGAAAAGCAAGCGCTCAGAGTTTCTGTGTAATTTCAACAACAACACTATGTGAAATAACATCAATGAGGACAGCAAATCAGCATCAGGGTGGAAATATAACCTGTGGTTCACATGTTTCTCTTCCTGTTGTCTTGTGATCTAGTGATGTCGCAGTTTATGATTTTAAGATCCAGCTTTAAATGTGTTTTCAGTGAGCAAGGAAGAGCATCGTCAATCAGGGCAAAGCTGCAGCACAGACAGGAAACTGTGTAGGCAGAATCGTAGGTTACTGGCACTGTACACAGAAGGAAAGGTCAATTACTTTTTGTGCATCAAAGTTTATCACCCTGTGAAGACCTGAAACACCACAGTGCATTCAAAACCCCAAAAAGTATATTATGGACTATTAAGAGAGTTACCACTGCAGTTGCTGGCTTTTTAGTTTTTAGTGCTTTTGTTCCCAAAACCTGTCTGCATACATGTGTGGATGCTGATAATAAAATATATGAAATACATGAGAATCCCACTTGAACCATCAAACAGAGTTTAATGAATGAAATGTGTGATTAAATACACGCATGAATAAAAAATCAGCTTTGATACACAACCCCAGTGTGTCAGTGTGTGCACGTAAAGGAGACCTGTGTGTCTCACCTGTACTGGTGTAGTAGTGTAGTCTGAAAGACAGGCATGCTGACATAAAGATACTTCTATTGGTAAATGAAGGCCAGGGACGGGCAACTTTGGTTATCAGGAGGACCACAACAATCTATCTTCACTGCCAGGAGGAAAACTGTGGAAAATCGTAGTAAATGCCCAAATAAATATTTATAATTAAAGGTAATGATGTATGGCTGTCATGATTTTCTTTACACCAACATTTCTGTTTATAAACTTATTACATATACTAGTTCTTGGCTAAGCCAGCTAAACACATACCTAAACCAAGTCAAACTACTTTTTCTTTGCACTGAATAGAGTTGTCTTGATTATTTAATGCAGTTGATTGTAGGGCTGTCACTTACACAGACATTCATTTAGATCATTTGACTGTTTACGTCTAACAAGGCCACATCGGTAAGCTGCATGCCCTTAAATTTCAATCTTGCAGTCTTGTCTGTGATGGTCTGTTTCTGCACCTCTTGAAGGAGGGGGACCTTCAGAGAAGGACATGGGCACACAGGGCTCAGTACTTGTCCACTGCCATACTTGGGTGGAAGGCTGACAAATGGGCCCACAGATTTGTTGTGGATGAGGAGTAAGCCAGCTGCTTTGCATATTATCGGACACAGCCCAGTCTTGTCTTTATTTTGTCATCAGTGCTGTGGGGCCTCTATGGAGTGGCATGCCTGTCCTCCATTTTCTTGAGGTATATCTCCTGTTGTTCAGGCCAGGAGAGAAAAGGCTGATCAGGTTACTCAGGGAGCAGCGACTTTTGAATTCACTGTCCTGCAGAACTGTATATTTTCAATTCAAATGTATTTTTACAGTTTGAGCATGGATTACTAACCCAACGCACAATATAACTGATAGAATATCAGTTTTGGGTAACATTGACATTTTTGCGAATATTTACAGTAGATTTATCAGCCATACATATTAGACTTATATTCTCTAATATTTACTGCCAGTGTGATTTTTAAAAAAAAATACCACATTGATTCACCTTATCACTGCATGGGTAAAACTAAAAATCAGAAGTTTCATTCTTTCAATAGCTGAATATTGTTTTTCTTGTTTTACATCAGTTCCTCACACAAATAGACTGTCACATTGAAAGTAACAAGTCCATATTCACATTGACTTCATGTTCTTGACAAAAAATGTCTGCTTCTTTTTCAGCGAAAATAGGTTAAAAATATTGGCATATTGGTTATAAGCCAAAATCCAACATAGCACACCCCTTATATCGAGTATAAGGTGACAGCCCTAAGTGGATGTGCATCCAATTTCTTGCAAATGCTTTTAGAAATACAGGTTATTCAAGATCATTCTGTATCACTGGCATTCTTAATCTTTTCATGATATATTTCATAATGTTTTCTTTATTTTATTGACTTTTGAAGTTGTCTTGTGGGCCCCCGGGGCCCCCAGTTGCCCATCCCTGTATCGTTGTAGTCTGTAAGTATACTGTCCTGTATGTACACAATTCTATAAAGACCAGAAACATTTGCTGTCATTTTAACTTCCTGTGTTTCCATAACCTGCTGAATGTTGTCACAAATGTTTAGTGTACATGACTGCTTTAGAAAATAAAATAAAAAACATGTGGGGTGTAATAAGTGCTTTGGTTTTACCTGCTGTGTATCTGCCACTGTGATGCTTTAAACCTTCATTTCACAAAAGGCCGGATCAGACGACATGATTGATTTTGTCTTTTGTGATGGCTCTTATCAGACTATAATTAAAAAGTCTGGCCTGTCTTGATAGACAGAGTGACCCCAACCAACCACAGTACTCTGTCACCACATAAGGCTGTCATGAGGCAGGCCAATCATGGCTCCACAGGAAGCTCCATGTTTGACGCTGGATGACTTGTGCTAAGGATGGAAATAAACGAACAGCAAGATCGTCCCTCAGTGTGGGCTCAAAATAAGACTTGGGCTACAAATGCGATTATAAGCCAAGAAAATCAGCAAATCTAGCTTAGCCAAATTACATTAAAAGTGTTTGCTACAGTAGTTTTGCTTTATGTAAACAACGGGCCCAAAAGACTATAAAAAAGATGAGTTTGGGATGTGTTTGGAATCACTGTATGTGGTGTTTACACAAGACACTGGAAACAATTTGCGATTTCCCATTTGTGGCACCAGCTTAATTTGTCTCAACTCAATTCATGTACTAGGTGCTTCTCTCCATGAAATGAAAACAGGCACTGCTGCTGATGCTGTAACGCAAGCAGAACACTTTCAGTGTGAAATGTTAAGTCACTCTTGGAAATAAAGGAGAAACTATGTACTACTATTGGTGAGCACCAGGACATTTGTTGTTGGTGTTAGCTCAGGGTGTCAAACTAGACAGAAGATTGAAAATGAAATTGAAACATATCAGTCTTGTTGAATGTCAAGAGGCGTCCTGGATGCAGTAAAAGAACATTTGATGCCCCCAATGTTCTTATTTGAGCCTGATGTTTGATGACGATCAAAATGTGGCTATGTTTAGTCTGATCCGGCCTTTACGTAATGCAGGTGTTTCAACAAAGAGTCCTTCCATCATAATATGTTTCCTGTAGAGATTTTTATGGTTGTCATGGCCTAATGCGTCAGAATTTTCATCAACTCAGTCATCTTCATGACACTCATCTATCTGCCCTTGATGAGATGCTTATTTTTTCACAAAAGAGGTGATTCGATCAAAAAAAGGCTGTTGAATCCTCTTAATTTCTCTTTTGAAATGTTTGTTTACAGCTAAAGTGAGGTAAAATCTTGCAAATCACAACATCTCAAACATCATTTCAGGAGTGCGATCATTTATCTGCCACGTTTCAAACAAATCCTACTGAGTGTAACGTACCATTTATGCCGACACACACCAAAAACATCTGGACGACTACATCACAGAGAATGGGGGGGGATTCATTTGCCAGTATTTGTATTACACTGTACATTCATGGCTCAATATGGCGCCAGTCTTTTTGCTAATGTACACAAACATTTACATCTTACACAATGTTTGTTTAGGTAGACCACCTTGACTCCAGATAAAAAAAGAAATGAAATAAAAAAAGCCTTTATGAACGCATCACATATCAGAACTAAACCTGATGAGTGAGCTTCTCCCACCGAAAAGGCCTTGATAAAGTGTCTTTAAATCATAATCCAAATCATCATCCTATTCTCGGTCCTTTCAATTCTTCATCTTTATCTTCTCCCAACCATTCTCATTTCAAGCATCCATCGAAGTCAGCTTAACAAACTGAAGCACACGCAAACTACGACAATAAAACAGCCAAACAAAATAAGGAATTTTGTCACTGTCAGTTTTTGCTGCTCTTGGTCAAAGGAAATGTTCATTTATTCCTCAGAAAGTCTTTTTTTTTGGCAAAGTAAAGTTCCAGTCTTCCCCTTAAAAAATCAAACCCCTTGTTGTCCATCCCATTGTTCGATCAAACTCAAGCATCTGATTGGAGGCCACGGGGGTCCATCATCGCTGAAGCAGCAGGACGGCCAATGGGAGCAGCAGTAGGAGGGCGCTGAGGCGGGTTTGAGATGATGCTGAGCCTCGGATTCGGTTGTTGTCTGGAGAGAGCGCATACAATCCTGGTCTGCCTCGGGCACACTGACTGCCCATGCACATCCCACTGCCTGAGCCGCTGATGTCATCACCTGTGGACACCATTAAAGAGAATGTTTTAATACTGGCACGAGCAAAACCTCATTTAATGTACAGAATCTGGATCTGGACCAGGTTTTATGCTGGTCTGACTTAGCTCTACTAATGTTTGGTGGGTCAGCGATGGCTGTTTGCAGAAATATTGTCCTCAGAAATACAGAAAGTGCAGAAAATATCAGCTCAAATTTCAATTCTCAAAGCTAGCCTTGAGAAAGATATACATATAGGCTACTTGCCTATATGTATATACGTGTGTTACTGGAGGACACCACCCGATGATGCAAAAGACTTCAGGTTGTATGTAATTACCTGTTTTCCCTTTGCAAAAAGTAGTATACTTGAAGTTCATTTTGTTAAAGGTGCCATGAGGAGAATCTATTTCCGGCGGCATTAAGACTCTGCTACCCATCAGCACGCGCGGTGACTGTCGTAAAGACGTGACCCAAGCCAAAGCGCGCGTTTGTTGTGATGCTAAGGAATGCAGTTTGGACCTTCCTCAGAACTCTGCATTGCTTTACAACTTCTTTTTTCAACAGCTTACAGGATGCAAAGCGATGAGGTAATGTATCTCTTTCTAGTTACGTAGCGGTAGTTTTTGATGTGTGACAACAAGCAATTTTTGGGAAACTTAGGCCTCATCCACACGAAGACAAAACGCTGAACAGTTTCCAAAACGATCGTCATAAAGACAAAGGCGTCTCCGAAAATGTGTGCATCTACATGAATGCACTCGATACGCGTTAAAGCGCTGTAAAACACATGCTAGCACTCTTGGGGCACTGTAAAGAAATGACGGAAACAAGCAGAAACACAGTGGGCATGCGCACTTGCAGCAAAAGTTCTCAACAGAGATTGGGATAAAGTGATCATAAAGTGGCGTAATGTGTCCTCGATAATTGTTTGTTTAACTCGGTATAGTAGGGTCACTAGCTTCATCAACACATATGCTTCACGTACGCCGCCATTGTTGTTGTCGTTGCTGCGTGTGGTGCATGCGTGTCAATGAAGATACAAAACTATGATGTAAGCGTTATCTGAAAACTTGCGGAGAGCCAGTAATCACGGAGCTGCATATACGGCATTTCAAAATCTTTCCACTCTGGGACCTGGTTTCAAAAATGGTCGTTTACAGTCCCACAAAACGGCGTCTTCGTATGGATCCTACGCAGATTCGGCAAAAAACGTATGCGTTTAGACCTCTGTTTGTCTTCGTGTGGATGGGGCCTTAGTATCGTAGTTTTGTAGCCAGCTATATATCTCTACTTACAGCCCGGTGCTCTAAGACGTGTCCCAATAATATAAATTTGCTCTAGTTTTAATTGTCTTGTTCCTGAAGTTTAGTATCCAGGCCAGTCCAGCCCTGTCTGACCCGACCACAAAGCTAAGGAATAACATTTATAGATAACCTACTTTGATGCTATAAAACTCATCTTAAAGTGTGTATTTTGATCAGACATATATCTAAAAGTGAGACTTTTTTGTAATTACTTAGAAACTCCTCATAGCATCTTTAAATGTGCTTGAGTATAAGCATAAGTAAAGCAAGTATACTGCGGACCATGTACTTATTGTGCAATAGAAAGTATACGAATTAACACTTCTTTGGACTAAATTGGAACATTTTAAGATTATAAAAGTATAATTTAAGTTTACTCCATAAGGTCATATTAAAGTTACAAAAGTAAACTTTCAAGAATAAAACAAGTACACTTAAATTCATACTACTAGTGTACTAGGCATAACTGTAGACACAGATTGATATTTATCGATATGGATATAACTATACCCATAAACTGATGAGTTCTATTGTGCTCTACTGTAGTGTCTTGGGATAACACTTGTTATGAATTGGCACTACACAGATAAAGATTGATTTATTGAACTGAGCCTTTAACTTGCTGTCCACATGTGAGTATCTAAGTAAAGGTCTATATCATTGATGCAAGGTGACTGAGCTTTTATTTTACTTTCTATATGTGGGGCAGGTTAAAGGGTAGAGTCTGAACCATATCTTTGTTTGTCACACTGTTTAACAAGCTTGTGTTATCCTAAAATAAACAGAGGGAATTGACTGAAACAAGCACTGGTTTGCCATCTTGTCCCTTCTCTCCTTTGGCCAAAGAAGCAGGCTAGGCCTACGAAAGGGTTATTCCAAAACATACCCAACGAACATCACCATTGCCCAACTAACATTTACTCAGCTCAACACAGCTTAACGCCTCCTTAAAGCTTTAACACAGAATCTGACTATAGCCTGACTTTATGCAGCACATCGTACAAGTCTGTGAAAACATAAGGCAGTAAAGTGTTTTATATTTGATGAATTAACACAGAAATTTATTCATTCAAAGCAAAAACTTTAAAGGAACCCACTTGCATCCTGGAAGTCCACATCATTCCCCTCCAGTGCGTTTTTCAGTCTGTTGCTCATGATCTTTAGCTGCATGATCTGCTGTCGGATGGTCATGTCTGGCTTTGTGATGTCGAGCTCCACCTCCGGGTTATTGATCTGACTGGCCAAGCCGTCACCCATCACCTCAGGAAGGTACCTGATTGGAGAAGGGGAGACACAGTCAACACGAGAGTCAGCTTTAATGGTTAAATCAGGAACATTGATAGATTTTTTTATTAATTAATTCATTATCTCTCAATACATTTAAATGAGACATATCATGCTTGTTTCTCCTTTTCACTATGCCAGACTAGGATGCCTGTAAAGCATTTCTGCCCTCAGTACAAGTCATTTAGTTCCTTCATTGCTTCACAATGGCGTTCTCAAAATCCTCATTTTAGGCCATTATCAAGCTCTCGTTGAAACGCTCGGTTCTCGGACTGACCTACAGTTACCTCGCAACGTCACAGCCCTTTGTGCTCTGATTGGTCAGTTCTGTCAGAGCTGCCGAGAGGGCTGAGCCAGCCTGTCCTTCTCCTTCTACTGTATTTTCCGGCAGGCTCAAAGCAGCGACAGCGTATTGAGTCCCCCTACAGGCCAGAGCTGGTAATGAGTGAGTGTGAGCTAGGGAGCTATACACTGCTGCTGGGTGGATGTGTTCCTTGGTGACGGTTTTGTGGCTAACGGACATCACAGAGGAGGAAGTGTTTTATCAGATTACTCCAATAAACAGAAAGGTACCTCGTGTCGTCACGACGATTTAAATCTCGCGGTCATCTCGCAATGACCTATTTTCAGAGGCATCAAATCTCGTTCTAGGATATCAGAAAAAATACAATAACTCATTTTTTGAAAATTAAGGGGGTGTAAGGTCTTGTTTTCAAAATTTATTATATTATATGTAAGTATTAAATCATGTATCAGCATGATATGTCTCCTTTAACATGGGAAGACTCTTCTGCACAAAATATGGAAAGGATATGAGACAGTAGGAGAAGGGATTCAAGTCTTTTGAAAGTGTAAATATTTACTGCATGACTGTTCAATAATCCATAAAGATATAGCAGACAGCTCTGTAAATATCTCTGAAGGCTTCACATATGCAGCATAAACAACATACATGCTTCATATTGACAGTGACACTTTATTACAGGATACACGGAGAAACATCTGTTTAACGAGGGAGTAATTTTTTTTGAGGCACGTCTCTCTTTGAATAAATTTGTTTACTGGTAAACACATGCGTGCACTCGCTCAGTAAGTGTGCACAGCTGTGCTCAATCTTGTAAATTAGACGTGGCATTTCGTGCTGACAGCTCCCGGTCAGCGTATAGACATGTGCACACACGCATGTTTGTTTTTCTGCACTTATCAGGGCCAATCTGGCAAAATTATACACACAATGTCACGCCTCTGAAATGTGTTTGGACTTTAATGTGTGCATTTTTTAAACAGCTGTATGACACCCATGATGAGCTGGAATGCTAGTTTAGTTTGAGATTGTTTTGTTTTGCACATGGACTGTAAAAGAGTTTGATTATCACAGGAGTCTTCAAAACATTGCCAGTGTGTTAAAATGGATGCTTCCATACTGCAAATGATAACCAAATTTCAGCCCAACCTACTCACGGCCTATAGGACGGCAATGTTGAAGCCAATCGCAAAGTGCAGCCATGTATGTTGAACAATTGCTCTCATAGTTGTTCACAAAGTTGTTAACCTCGCTTTTATTGGGAATGCTGTAGAGAGATCAAACCAATGCCGAATTTTTTATCTCACCAAGACCCATGAATTACAATCTGACAACCCTGACCTATCTCAAACAGGAAGCTATCAAAATAAACTTACTTCCTGAAATTGCCCATCAAAAAAAATCATCTCCTTTTTGGCTGTTAATAGTATCAACTTGCAAAGCACATCGCTGACACAGTAGGCAGTGTTGATCAAAACATTCTGAGCAACATCATTATCACTCAGATGGTTTCCATATGCGAGGCCCTAGAAGTTGGTTATCACTAACCAGCCCTTCTCGCTCTTCCAATGCAAATAATGAGAAAAAATGAAATAGTTGCCAAATACACTAAAGTAAATGTCCTACAGCTTTCAAACTTGTTTTTTGTGCTGGCATAATGAGTAATTCTTCACGATCTCAAGCTCAAAGTGCAGCATCTTTTTATAAAATAAACTGGAGATCTTGAAAATTGGGTCATGAAGGAGTGATGGTGCATCTTGAAGATTAATATCCAAACCTTACAAGATAATTCCACTTATTTATTTAATGTTAAATTTGCATCTTTACTTAACGTGGTAGTTATTATTGTAATCAACACATGTAAAGCATCAATTTTACTTTCTAATGCAGAATTTAGACATCCTTTAATACCCCTTTCAGACTGTTTAATATTGGAAGAACCACTGTATTAATGGTCAGTATGAACAGAAGCACTGATGGCTGCTGATGGGAATGCCAGGTCCCTCTTGAAAAAGAGATTTTAAATCTCAATGAGGCTTTTATCTGGTTAAATAAAGTATATAATAATTTAGTATTCACAAGAGCATACAAATGTCCAATAAAAAAACAATCCTGGGCCCCTTTATGGCAATATTTGGGATCTCTGTTGACTCCTTGCATATTAACCCTATACAATCAGACATATTAGCCTTTACATCTCTTTTAGCAAGACGTCAAATTCTAAGATCATAGAAATCCCCCAAACATCCACCCATCTCCCTCTGGCTCAGGGATGTTATGGTCTTCCTCAAATTGGAAAAGATAAGGCTCTCTGTAAAAGGCTCTTCCTTGAAATTTGTTCATGAATGGAAATACTTCATACTGTAGATGATTTCAAGTCAATGCAAACTTTACCTCTGGATTGATACTCCTCACCCACCACCCACACCACCCCTCTTTTTAATTTTTCATTGTATGTATATATATTTTAATTATTATTATTATTATTTCTCGGATTTGATATATGTCTATATATGTTAGATATTTTACATATTTTACAATTGTTATTTACAAATGTATGTATTATTGTGATTATGATTCTGACATTGTTTATCATTATTATTATTATTATTATTATTGTTTCTGTTATTATCATTGTTATTATTATGATGATGATGATTATTATTATTGTTGTTTTTATTATTGTTATAATTATTATCATTATTATTATTATTGATTTTATTTTATTTTTTTTGGTCCATCCATTATATTGAGATATTAATGCCAGTTTCTTTCCCCCTCTCTCTCTCGCTTTTATTTGTTTTTTAATTATTATTATTTTTAATGTTATCTTGTTTCAGCCATTACTATTTTGCACATTACATGTTGGTTATATTTTGAGTTTATTTAATCTTAAGTGACTGTACAGAGACTTTGTTCTACTGTTCCTGCTTTGGACCCCCCCTTCTGTGAGGGTTTGATGTTGTTCCAAGTTAAAAGAAAAAAAAGGGAATTATATGAAATATATATTATATGTATAATTTGTATTCCATGTCTACATCATTGTATTCCCAAAAAAGATCAATAAAAAATGAATAAATAAAATAAAAAATAACAATCCTGTCTTTATCATCACCAGGATTTAGGGTGAATTTCCAAATGGTGCTTTTCCTGGAAAAATGCAGCCCCCAAGCAGTGAGTAATAAAAAAACAATCAAACAATAACTCAAACACAATCATATATCATGCTACAGGCTTACTCCATCAGTTATTTGACCATCAAATCTGAAAATCTGTTCAAGGTTTATTTTTTTCTGACATTGATGAAGTTCCAGAGTTTTCCACTAGAGGTCCCTGCGGAGTTTGAACCAGCTTTATTCTCTTTCTGATGCACACAAATCTCATATTTCCTGAATCTGTTACACAGTCAGGCTTTCATACATATGTCAAAGCTTTTCCCACACCCTCCTCCCCAGCACATACACATGTGTACAGGATCAAACTATATGCCATGCCTTTTAAATATCATTTAGTCAGCCCTTATATGCTCAGTTCACTGTAAGCCCACAGCTCTAAAGCATGTGAGTTGTGCACTGTGGGTGAGATAACATATCTCCATATCAATGTGGCATCAAATTGTTCAATAATCCATTTACACTTGGCTCCAGGCGGAGAATGTGCAGGGCTGTGAGTGTGTGAATGCTGGTGCTGCAGGATGTGAATCTCCACAGGCTTTTAAATCATCATACAAAGAGGACATGTCAGCACCTTGGAATAAATTTACATACTCCAGTGTTTTCAGTTTGTCAGACAAGAAAAGGCTTGCCTGCTCTTTTTATGACAGAGAGGAAACAAACGGCCTTCAACAAGGAGAGGCTTTTACACTGCAGGTTTTTAAGAGAGGAGCTGAGTCCTTACCTTTTCACTAGCTTCACAGTGTTTTTGAGTTCTACAGAACTTATTTGGGTTTTATTTTCCAGCTGCCACACAGAAACATTGCTCTTAAAGGATTTCAGACCTTGAAAAGGTTCTGTATAATTCCTCTACCAAACTTGCAGAAGCATTTCGGAAGAGCATCGTCAGTTAATTCAGTTCATCTCTACAAGTGGGAGTTTGAACTCTACCGTGCTAAGAAAAAGCCATTTATCAACATCACCCAGAAACACAGAAGGCTTCTCTGGGCCGAGCTCATCTGAGATGGACTGAGGCAAAGTGTAAAAGTCTGCTGTGGTCTGAGTCCACATTTCAGACTGTTTTTGGACATCATGGACGTGGTGTCTTCCAGACTAAAGAGGAAAAGGACCATCCAGACTGTTATCAGAGCAAATGTCAAAGACAGCATCTGTGATGGTATGGATGGGGGGGTTAGTGCCCATGGCATGGGTAACCTGCACATCTGTGAAGGCAACATTAATGCTGAAAGATACAGGTTTTGGAGCAACATATGCTGCAATTCAATGGCCCTTTTCCACTAGCACGCCTTGGCCCTACTCTACTCGGCCCTACTCGATTTGCAGCGTGTTTCCACTAGCCTGGTACCTCCTAAAACAAGCTAGTTTTAGTTCCTACTCTGCTTTGGTTCCAAGCGAGCTGAGTCGATACTAAAAGATGACGTCACCGACTGCCGCCTACTGATTGGTCAGACAATGTCGTCATCGATGAGTCATGAGCACGACGACCTAGCATGCTAGCGGTAGCTACCATTAGCTTACCCTCTTTTCTTTGCAGCTGGATTGCTCTCGTCCTCGGCTTCATTCTGTTGTATAGCTTCCAAAACTCTCCTGTGCTTCTCAAGGGGTATTTCTTCTTGCCACCTGCGGCCTTCTTCTGCTTTCCTTTTTTACTTGGTTTGTGACAAAAAGCCACAGATTGTTGTGTCGCGCTCAAAATGACGTCACTGCTGTGCCGATCAGCTGTTTACAGTGACACTGCACCCCGTTGGGCAGGTGACTGGGGCTAATGGAAAAGCAGCACAAGGCGAGTAGAGTAGAGCCGGGTAGAGTCGAGTAGAGAAGGGCTAATGGAAAAGGGCCACAAGTGACATCTTTTTCAGGGACATCTCTGCTTATTCCAGCAAGACAATACCAAAATACATTCTGCTCATGTTACAACAGCGTGGCTTCAGAGTAAAAGAGTGCAGGTACCAGACTGACCTGCTGCAGTCCAAACCTGTCTCCTAATAAGTTTATGTGGAGCATAATGAAGCACAAAACATCATCATGACATGAAATATCAATCAAGAATGAAAGAATTCCACCTACAAAGCTAAATCAACTGTTCTCCTCAGTTCTCAAACACTGACTGAGTGTGGTTAAAAGGGAAGATGATGTAACATAAAGGTAAAGATGCCCCTATTCAAGCTATTTTGGAAGATGTTGCAGGGATTAAATTCAAAATTAGCGGATTTTATCAGAAAAAATAAGACAGTTTATGATTCACAATCATGTCTTTGTACTGACTTCGTTTGAAAACAGGTCCAAAAGGATGTCTAACTTTATTGGAACTGGGGTTTGAATATTAAATAGAGAAACTAATTTAGGAGTTGTGTATGTTCTAAGATTTAACACTAAAGAAAATAACCAAGCCCACGGAGACTTAGGCGAGTTAAATGATCATAAAGACTGTTGACCTGTGCTCCTCCCTCACCTGGCTTTAGTGATGCCGTTCCAGCATTTGTCCTGTCCACCTCCTCCTGCTGCCAGCTTACTGCACAGAGCCACAGGGAGCTGGATCCAGTACTGCCTCATCTCCCTCAGCTTACTGGACAGATCGGACACCTGGGGACAGACAGAACACCTGAGTCATGGCTCTTTTCTGGTTACACTATCAAAAACAGTGACAGCAAATATGTAGTCAGTGTGAAATAATGTCAGTAAATTATATTTTTATAACATACTCTGGGAAAGAATGTGAAGTTACAGAACAGAATTCAAAGAAGAAAGTTTCTTTAAAGTTAGCTTTCAGTTCATTTAACAGTAATCTCTCATATGTGCCTTACACTTAAAGCAGGGTTCCCACTTTTTTCTAGAAATCATTTTCCAGGACTTTTCCAGGACTTTTTCCAGGACTTTTTCCAGTGTCACATAACCAACTAAAGTTACATTGTTGCTGTAGGCAGTTTTCCATTCTAGTTTGCCTTCTAAAAAACAAGATTAGAGGTTGATGAACAATATCTCTAGCTCTCCAGCACAAACATTGTCTGTTAGCTACCCATTTAGTCTGGCTTTTATGTGTCTTACTATTATAAATTTATGGTTATATGTATTTTTTAATCTATATTTACTCTGCTTTTTTATGAATAGATTTTGTTAATTTAGCCTAAATTTGATTTAGTCATGTTTTTTATGATTTCTTTTTGTCCTCATTTTTTTGAGTTTTTAGATTTTATGCCTTAACTTGCACTATTTTACCGACTCACATTTTCTGGCTACATGTACATTAGTTACCAAGTACTTTTTTAGTTAATTTCCCATGTTTCAAGCTAGAAGGAAGACAAATAATTATCCAGGACAATTTAAGCTTTTCCAGGACATGTAACTTTTTTCCTCATTTTCCATATGTTCTCCATGACTGGAAAATTGGCATCATTTTCCAGGTTTGCCAGGACGTATGGGAACCCTGTTAAACACTGAAGAAAGTAATCAATACAAACATGACTCAAATAATTAGGTCTTTCAGGGGAAGCCAGTAGCCCAACAGTAAGTCCCTATGCCCCGTCACATATATCCAACACTCTCAATCCAGACAATAGCCACTATCCACTACATTTCACTGTATCAAATAAAACAAATAAAAATTAAAGTCAAAAAAAAGGTCAAACTTGGGCCATCTAACAGATAAATTTCAAGTTCTAAGTTTGAAAGTCAGTAGAATTTATTTACATTGTTATTTCGGATTTAAAATAAAAACAGATCCCATGTGCAATTACTTAGTGAATGTGTAAATAATTAGATTTACTTTTTAGTTTTTGTATCCAGGCCCTTTTTATGTTGGTAGAATAATGTACATACTGTTTTTTATACTTAAGTCTATTTTATTTTATTAATACTGTCCCCTTTGCTGCTGCAACACTGCAAATTTCCAAATGACGGACGAATAAAAGTTTGTTCTATCTATTCTTCTATAAAATCAGTCTAGATTGCACAAAATGTTGGTACATATTGGGCATATAGAATTCTAATTCTCAATGCCATGATTATGGAATCAGACTAATGCAAATATATTTAAATCTTAACCTTTTTATTTATTATCTAAATTCTGTCTTAAGATAAGAGCCCTTTAGCTCCATCTGCGTCAGGGCTGTCATCTTTACTTGATATTTGAATATCCGTAAATTCTTTCGAACTGAGAATATACCATTCAGCTGCATATTGGGGGGGTGCTTTCAATGCAAAGTTAACAATGTTTGGCTTTTTAGGAGCACTACATGGAAGAACTTTGGGCTCCACACTGCCAATCACAAAATAAACAAGGAACAAGTGGTTTGCTGATCATGTGCAAAGCAGCTGGCTCACTCCTTATCCACTACAAACTCAACAGGTCCATTTGTCTACCTTCCATCTAAGAAGTCTTCAGCAGCACCTTGTCAAGAGCTGCAGCCCCCAAAAACATATAAAAACATCCAGGATAAATGTTTCGAACTCACCTGCATTTCCAGTCTGAGTCCGGCTGTTGGAGAGGGTTTGTACTCTGATGCAGTGAGGGAGCCGCTCTTCTTCCTAAAATCACTGGGGGCGGGACTTCCTGTTCCTGGTTCACCTGGAGATCCACACGTCTGGTACACCTGAACACAGAAACAGAAGAAATAGTTTTATTTATCAGGAGTCTGATCCTTTTGAGAGCTTCTTTTGCTTCATTTACACAAGGCATCTTTTATTTTTAGTTTTTAAATGATGACAAAATTTGAAATAAACCAACAATAATTTCTCATTTTTACTTTGTTCCACATTTAACAGAGAAATATTTTATTTAAATGTAATCAATAATATGTTGCTGTTAACATCCCCTTTAAGATTGAGTGTCACTTCCTTTGTGCATGTTTGTTTTTAAAAATAATCACCCTATAGTGGTTTTATATTTGTTAAATAAAACAAACATGTCTAATTGAGTTCTGCTTTACATTCAAATTATGACATATTAAGATGGACACTTTTCAAATAAAGTCATTTATTTTAGGTTATTCTTCATGCCTATCCTCCTTTAAATTTCTTTTCAGTATTTCTTTTTTCATAGTAGTTATTACTTATTCCATTTTCTATCATAATTTTTGACAAATTGTGTCGCTAGTGTGTGCCGCTGCATGAAGGCCTGATTAATTTTGGTGACATTCATTTCTGTAAATGAAGCTTCTAAGCTAATATTTGTTGGCAAAATGACAAAATAAAACTTTTAGAGCCATAAAGTTGGGCTTATGATGCAGCACTTAGTCAAAGCCAATGATGGGCAATTTTTTGATTTTCAAAAGCTTCACATAAAATGTACTTTTCAGTCCCGAGGGCCACACTGTTACATCTTGAAAAAATATAAATAAATAAAAGTAGCAAATACAAGTTTTCATAAATTAAGTATAGAAAAATGTATAAATTGTAGAGCACCATTTGCTATACATGTAGACTCCACTAGGTGTCACCATAGGCACATTAAAAGTCTTTAAACTGTACCAGGCTTGGGTCATCAGAGAGTAAGTACATTTATTTATTTGGCAAACTTGTTTTAATAATACTAACTCCAGTATTACTACATGTTAAAGATAATCTAAGAAGATATTTACCCCAACAATCAGAGAACATCTTGGCACTAAAACAAGGCTCGGACTGTCTGTAGCTCTGCCTGTCCAATAAACAGTCACTGATTTATGGATCAGCATAAACATTATTGGAGGGGAGCTGCTCAATAATGCTGCCTCGCCTCATTCGAAGGATGCATCCATAAAACTATAACATCTATGAAATAAAAGTTAGTGAAGAGAAGCTGAACCCTTGAACTCCAGGCTGGCCTCAGGCATTTTCAAGGTAAGTGTTCCCCCATGACAGCATCTATGTCTATAAACCTCTTCGTCAATATCAGCAGGGACGAGCTGTTGGGACAATAAAGGCCCCCTGTGTCGACTCAATCACATTCATGAATATATATTTGATAACTTTACACTTCTTATCAACTTGCAGCAGCTCATTTAGGAAACATCTTTCAGCCGATCAGGTTTCACTCCTGTCTTGTCTTCAGATCAAAATTCTGCCCCAGGGCCTCCAGAATTCAAGTGCATACCTTTTACATTTGAGGACAAAGCACACGAGAACGATACTGTTGATTTTAAAAGTCTTCAACCGATCAGGTTTTGAGTTTGACCACATACCAAGCCCCTCAAACAAGCATGACCGGAGTATATCAAGATGAATCACTACAGCATGAAGTGGCTACAAATACTTTATGACATTACCATTTCTAGTCACTTCCAGTGTTGGGCAAGTTTCTTCAAATATGTAATGCATTATTTATTACCTATTACTGACATTTCAAAGTAATTAGTTATATTATAACATTACTGTATTTGAAATGTAAGGCATTACACTATTATCACATTATTACCTCCACCAAGGAGGTTATGTTTTCGGGAGAGTTTGTTTGTCTGTGAACAAAATAACTCAAAAAGTTATGGATGGATTTTGATGAAATTTTCAGGAAATGTTCAGCATGTGAAAAGGAAGAACTGATTCAATTTTGGTGTTGATCCGGATCAGCGTCTGGATCTGCCATGACGAAAAATGCGATTTTCGTGAATAACTACTGAACTAAAATAGATATCACTAGAAAAGCACTCGGAGAGCGCAGACCTCTGCCAGCACCACAGTCCTCAGCCATATTGTGATTTTTACCATAAATACTAGTCCTATATTTATTTCATCTAAATATTTAGATTCCTTGATAATGAAAACATACCATTAGCAATTGGATTCATAATGATATCTATTTTAGTTCAGTAGTTATTCACGAAAATGGTATTTTTCGCCATGGCAGCCAGACGCTGATCTGGATCAACACCAAAATCGAATCAGTTCTTCCTTTTCCCATGCTGAGCATTTCCTGAAAATTTCATCAAAATCCATCCATTACTTTTGAAGTTATTTTGTTCACAGACGGACAGACGGACGGACAGACAGACAAACAAACTCTCCCGAAAACATAACCTCCCTGGCAGAGGTAATTATGAAACCAATTGCTAATGGTATGTTTTCAAGGTTAAATAATCTAAATATTTGCATGAAATAAAGGTAGGACTAATATTTATGGTGAAAATCACAATATGGGAGAGGACTGTGGTGCTGGCAGAGGTCTGCGCTCTCAGAGTGCTTCTCTAGTTTTTAAGTTACTCTCGTCAAAATAACAGGAAATATGGATTTGTCATTCTAAATGTAGCTCATTACGTTCAAAAAGTTCATTACACATCCAGTGGAAGGTGATGTGGTGGCTATCTGACTGAGTTCAGCTTAAGGCTGAAAACAGTAGACTATAATAGCCACATTGATGCTCATGGCACAATACAAGAAATAATGATAGCAAAAACAGACAAAAGGTACAATTCTGGTAAATTGTGATAGATATACTGTAACTTTAGGCCTAGCGGAGGACTTTTCTCCTCTGCTGATTTCACAGAGTGTTTGGAGAACTTGAATTTAAACAAACAAAAAAATAGGTCTTCATTTCAGGTTAAATTAAAAACGCATTGTAATGTGTATCAATGACATTTGTATCAAGTAAAATATTGTTTTTTTTGTAATGCCTTACATTACTATGTTGCAGTAAAAAGGAATGCATTACAGTAATCACATTACTTTTGTAATGCATTACTCCCAGCACTGCTCATTTCTTGGGATGCATGAATAATGGTTTGCTATGTTGTCATCTGATATCAGCCTAAAAGGTCAGGTATCCATTTAGCAGATATTGATTTTTTTTTTTACAGATATTTACAGGTGATATATCGGTCACACATGTCAATCATAAATCAGCTGAAATATCAACAAATTACACAAATGTATAATATTGAATATTATATTTTATTTTTATTTTTTATTATTATTTAATTATTTATTTTCTTTTTAATTGATTTATGTAACTATGCTATTCAACTTTACTTTATTTTGGACTATGTATCAATGGCATTTATATCTATCTTACTAAGTTTGTGAGCATTTATTGTATCTATATATGTATTATATGTATTATTTTACTTTACTAAAGTAAAAAGTCTATCAATTGCTAAGGTTTATCCATACTGTATAAGTATTTATGTTAACATAGTCTTATTTACTTATTTTTTTTATTATGATTGCTATTATTCATCTAAATATCTATGGGTTCTCTTGTTTTATTTTAGTGTTTTAATATAATATCATGTTATTTTTCTTGATTGTTGTAAAAACAAGGAATTTCTCTGGCTTTTTGTATGAATTATGCATCACAGTGGTGTTGCACATTTGGGAAAAAAATAAAGTGAAAAAAAACATCAGCATATTGGATATCGACAACAATCCAATACTGTGCATCCCTAGTCATTTCATTGAGATTTGGTATGCAGGGTTGGGTAGTGCTGGTGCCTCATGACAAAAAGGTTGCTGGTTTGACTCCCTGGACAGGTGGAGCTTTGTTGAGCAAGAACAAGACCAATTTTTATTGTTAAGAAAGAGAAATAATTGACCGCAAAAAATGTTTTCAAACATTTTTCTAGGTGTGTATTTTTCCGCATATATCAGTTTGTCAAACAAGACTTCTTTTGGGAAGAATTTTTCACATAAAGCTTGAAATGTCAGGTTTGCAAACCAAAAGTGCCTCACAAAAACAAATCTGAGTGTCAAGGCTCCAGTTATGATTATATTATGTTACTTAAATTATAAGTTGATCTTATAAATAGAATAAAAGTCCACATATGACAAAACTCTGCAGCTGTGACTCCATGATGTGGATGTCAGGAGGTAGTTTGGTGTAAAATGCACAACAGCCTAATAAATATGAGGATTCAAGAAAGCAGAGAAAAGCTGAAGATTATTCTGAGGATAATAACGCTGTCTAAAATGAGTCTTACTTTTGCTGTGAACGTCTCCATGTTCTCCTGCAGGAAGTGAACAGCCTCATAGATCCGAGCAGGAATGGAAGACAGGACCACATCCAGACTTGGCTCAGCGCTGAAACTGGAGGCCACCTGGATCATGGTGTCTGAAACAGAGGAGCAGGAGACCTTTCTTTTAAAAAATAGTGCAAAATGGTAACAATACATTTGGATTTATGAAAATAATGATCATTATATTGCACAAGGGAAGACTTTGTAAAAAGTTGAGGCAGTTTTTTTTTAAATCCTGAAGTAATCACTTGTAACAAAGGTCACTCCTGTCCTAACTTCATTTAAGATCCTTCATTTGACATATTTTTTCAGAGCTTGTTATTAAGAGTATGTTCTGTTGTCTGATATCAGCAGTAAGAAACAGGGAATTGCATTAATTTACCAAAAATCTGCTGTGTTTTGAGTCATTTTTAGCAGAGCAGATAAACTTGATGATTTTAACCACAGGTACATGTAGGTTCTAAACTGATATATGTTTGAAAAATGACTTAGTAAAATGTTTGAAGTCATAAAGTAACATTTTTAAGGCAGCATTTATCAGCCTAAGCCAGGGGTGTCCAAACTTTTTCCATCGAGGGCCGCATAAAGAGAAGTACATGGACAGTGGAGCCATTTGCTGCACCTTACTTAGTGGGTTTAAGTTAAAGTTTTAGGATTTGGGGTGGGTGACAGCAGCAGAGATGGGAGACACTTGCAGCTTATCTTCACTGTCAGACACAAAACCAGAGTAAACTGCAAGAATGTTGAAGATGAATATTGAAACACACTTTGTAAATGAGATCTTTGACAAATTAAATAGGGCAGAAAATGTGCATGATTGATTTGCTGCTGTAATCTAAATGTCTTTATTCATTCAACAGTTTAAGGGGCCAATTAAAAATGGGCAGCGGGCCACATTTGGCCCCTGTGCCATAGTTTGGACACCCCTGGCCTAAGCCATTGGATGAAGCTCTGTTGTGACCATAACTCTGCATCTGTTTGATTTTGCTTGTTTAAAAATGTTGTTAATGTATCTAGCTTTCTCTAAGCATGCACTTTAACATCACATTAACTGTTGCTTCTTTGGATCCATTTTGATGTGACACTTGAAAAGGTCAAAAACTTTAATTTCATAAATAATATGTGGAAATAAAACAAATATTAGGTCAATAAGGAGTCATAATGACTAAATAATTTAATTAACTTCTGATTCTTCACATTATTCACTTGAAAACCAGCATTTGAAGTCGAACTTCACTGACTTTAATGTAGGCCACGAGCACAAAAACATGATAATTATTCCTTTTTTAAACGACATACAGTGCTGAACAAATTTCTTAGACCACACCCAGTGTAACTGTGATGCCACAGGTGCCCTAAATTAACAAATCTGTTCTGTAATGGTTAATACATCAGTATGTAGAAGCTCTTTAAAAGAAATGATACTGTGATTTATCTCTATCTTATTGTGGCTTTACTGTTTGTTTTGCTTTACCTTCTTTTCTCCTTTTTGTTAATTTATTAATACTATTATGTGCTATTAATTATGATTTTATCTCATCAATGATTCACCTTTTTACACTCTTTTATAGATAATTTTAGACCTTTTTAATTGTCTTATCTCTTGCTCATGTTTATTACTGTTTTTTTATCATCGCCACATATTTTTATTATTTTGTAATTTTATCATCATTGTTCATTTCATCTTTTTATATTTTCTGACCTGATTTCTGCTTTCATCCCCTTTTTTATTGCGTTTCCTATTCTTGCTGATTTTATGTTTTTATGTTTGGTCCTCATGGTCTCTTTTTATGCTGCATGGTTCTTGTATTGTCTGGGTTCCTACAAAGTACTATAAAGTATGAAAAAGGCCTTTTCACCTCGTGTCTTTTTACCTTTGTGTCTTTCTGTTAGTCTTGATTTAAGCTGTGCTTTTTGTTTTTACATTGTGTGCTCATTGTTTGTTTATGTTTTATTATTTTGTGCTGATTGCTTGTCGAAGCACTTTGTAAACTATGTTTTTAAAAGTGCTATAAAGATAAAAATTATTATTATTGTTATTGCTAAAATATAATTATAATCCATGAATTGTCATATTTACTGTTTGACAAAAAAACTGAAAAATTACTAAATGGATTCATGTTTAATACAAATGCTAAATTAAAGTTATATATTATCATTTGTTGATTCATTTCTGACTTCTGAGTGAAGGTCAGTTCATCCCTCAGATTTGGGTTAAAAAATGAAAACTTTGTTTGAAATTCCTCATTCCTGTTCAAAATGGTAACAACATACAATGATAGCTTTTAAAGTTTTAAACAGGTTTTAGAAGAATTTCTAAAATATATTTATTTTTATAACAAGTGGTCTCATAATATTAAGAACTGTGTATATATAAAAATGATAATAGTTATTATTATTTCAGGCCTGTAATAATATCCATTATACAAGCCGGTAAAGCTTTCTAAACTGCAAAATGTGCAGTCTTGAATATATAAATGTCACTTAAAAACGAACAACAAAAGGTCAGATTTGGCACAGAGAGCTTTAATTAAGCAGAAAATAACTTCCAAATCAAGAGGGTGATTTATTGCAACGAGTATATTCTAATTTTGTAACATAGAGCTAACACTGCAATGAAACTGCGGGTAAGATTTGCTTGTTCTGTCATAAAACAGCCAAATTGTTTTCCGTGGATATTTGTAAATGCATCCCTTCTGCCAAAATAAAATCAGTTTTCTCTCCATTACCACCCTCTACCACCTAAATCTCACCGATGAGGTTCTGCCACTCCGGGTCCAGGTCTGCTTGGTTGGCGAGGCAGCCCTTCATGACGTTTGAACAGTAGGCGGAGCAGGGTTTGACGGAGGCCATGCCGCGACAGTGAGGACAGTAAACCAGCTTCATCAGAGCCTTCACACACTCTGGACTCAGAGACACCTGGAGAGGGAAGAACAAACCTCAGCAAGGAGAAGAAAAGCAGAACATCCAGGGATAACTCAACAAGTCTATACTGGCTTTTCTCCTCTTTTTAAAAACCAACAAAGGCCACTCGATTCAAGAGTGGATAGATTTTAAGATTTTAGGATAGATTATAAGATTCTTTTATTGGTTTTTAAAGCTCTTAATAGTCTTAGTCCTTCATGTTTATCTGATTTGTTTTTACCGTATGAGCCCATTAGAGCCCTCAGGTCTTCAGGAAGTTCTCTGTTAACAGTTCCCAAAGTCAAAACAAAAACTTACGGTGAGGTATCTTTTAACTACGATGGCCCCGCTTATGGCACAGCCTACCTGTAGACCTGAGGGCTGCACTTAATGTTAATGTCTTTAAAAACAAACTCAAAACCTACCTTTTTAGTTGAGCTTTTACCTGAATTACCTTTTAGTGTTTTTATTTATTCTACTTATCATTTCATCTTATTTTATTTTTTATTTTTGCAATCTTCCCTTATTGTATTTTCTAGTTTTTCTATTTTATTTTTTTTAACTTTCTTTCAATTTATCATTTATTCTTATTATTTTTAAAAATTCTTGTATTTAATTTTATTTTATGATATATTTAATTTTACACTTTTAACCTAACCTTCAGTGTTTTCTCATTTTAAACCGTTAAGATGGCGTTTCCTCAGTACCTACTGGGTACATCAGTGTGTTTTATTATTGTCTTTTATTTATGATGCTTTTCATCAACACTGTTTATGGATTGCGGTGTGGGTGGGTTCAAGAGCTGGGTGGAGTGGGTTTGGGTCATATATCCTTTATTTTAATTTATCTGTCTGTTTGTAAAGCACTTTGTGCGACATTTTTTTAGAGTAAACAGTAGAGGGCAGTGCTGTAACATTTAAGAGGATGCTGAGAGCACAGACACGGCCCCTCGTGTCAGTCTTTCTACTGTACATGGTTTCTGTTACACCATCAGCCTCTGATTATGAGAACAAGTCATAAAAGGTGTCCACTTTCATGTGGGTGTTAATTTACAAAAACCTGCACAGGAGTGATGAAAGGAAACTCAACACCAGCAGCAAAATGAGGGCAGGTAGGCAGACATAGACCTTCTTTAATTTACTGCCACCATATACTGTAGAACAGTGATTCTCAACTGGTTAAAGGGCTGTGGCCCAAAAGTGGACCCTTATTTAGCGGGTCGTGAGTCTTTACCTGTGCAAAAAGTGTTCAGACAAAAATCCTGTGCTTTAATTTGGTTTGGACTGCCTTCTATTCACACTCAATTAAATTCTAATTAACTTCTCGTTTATACACGCATCTTACATAAGGTCTAATTTTCAGGTGTGTATGATACACAAGTACAAGCAAAATATGTAAAAATATTTCATCTCCCACACATCTGGTGCAGTACAAATAGCAGAAATATTCTCTCTCTCTGCAAAGCATTAACGGCAAACTTATTATTCTTATTAAACGGACTGTTAAACTGTTCTAATCAAATATTTTGGGTCTTTAATTAGTTAAGCTTTGTGGTATGATGGTGTAATTCTCCAGTGAGCATGCTGCAACTGTGGAGCAAAAAGTGTTTTCGCATCTGGTTGAGAGATAATATCGTGAACTGTATTTGTTGTGAAAAAACTGAAATTTCATTGATTAAACGTGAACAAAAGGTAAGTTTTGAGTTTTCTGAGAGGGTTGGTTTGAGCAAAATGCGTGTCTGTTATTTTTTGAATACAGAGTTTTCCTGGAAAGAAAAAAGAAAAATTGTGGTGTGTGTTATTAACAAGGTTATGTTATAATAGAGTAATTATGGTAACACCTACCGTACATGCTTTAAAGATTTTTTTAAAACAACTGGTCAGTAGATGGATTTTATTTCACGGTTAAGCATAGATGCTCTGTTAAAGAAGGTGGAAGTTACGACAGTGCATTTTGTTGTGGCTCCCAAGGCTTCTAATTATTAATACTTCTAATTACCTCCGCAAAGGAGGTTATGTTTTCCGAACAAAATAACTCAAAAAGTTATGGATGGATTTTGATGAAATTTTCAGGAAATGTTCAGCATGGGAAAAGGAAGAAGTGATTCAATTTTGGTGTTGATCCGGATCACCGTCTGGATCTGCCATGATGAAAAATGTGATTTTCGTGAATAACTACTGAACTAAAATAGATATCATTATGAAACTAGAAAAGCACTCGGAGAGCGCAGACCTCCGCCAGCACCACAGTCCTCTCCCATATTGTGATTTTTACCATAAATATTAGTCCTACCTTTATTTCATCTAAATATTTAGATTCCTTGACCATGAAAACATACCATTAGCAATTGGTTTCATAATGATATCTATTTTAGTTCAGTAGTTATTCATGAAAATTGCATTTTTCGGCATGGTAGATCCAGAGGGTGATCCAGATCAACACCAAAATTGAATCAGTTCTTCCTTTTCCCATGCTGAACATTTCCTGAAAATTTCATCAAAATCCATCCATTACTTTTGGAGTTATTTTGTTCATAGACAAACAGATAGACTCCCGAAAACATAACCTCCTTGGCGGAGGTACTAAAACCAATTGCTGATGGTATGTTTTCATGGTCAAGGAATCTAAATATTTATATGAAATAAAGGTAGGACTAATATTTATGGTAAAAACCACAATATGGGAGAGGACTGTGGTGCTGGCGGAGGTCTTCGCTCTACAAGTGCTTTTCTAGTTTAATATAAATACTAAAGGGCTGTTCATTATGTATCCACTAATGCAGGGTTATCAAATCTGCAGTTACATTTATAGTCTTGAAGCCTTGTGTCCCTCCAATGCACTTTTTGGTTTCAATTAAAATTCAGCTAATCGAGTGTAAAGGGGAATATTTCCCTCTCTGGCATCGCCACATGCAGGTCATTCTGGTTTCTAATTAAACATTTTTTTGGTACTGTGTTATTCTGTTCTATCTCAGATTTCAAGAGCAGAAACTTTTTATTCAACACATTTCAGAGGCTGATAATTTTCCTCGATTTGGTTTGTAGCTTGAGCTAAAGGTGTGATCGTGGGATCCAAAGTCAGACCAGCTAAGAGCCACAGCTATAGAATAATATGCAGTTTTGGATATTTAGATGCTTTTTCAACACATACAGTTCAGCTTGTTGACTTTAAAAACTTTCTCAGACAACAACGAAACACCAACAACTTCAGCAACAGTTATGATAGTGATATTTTATGGCATGGATTTCCAAATGTTTTGTTCTGCAACCCCCAAAATAACAACATCAAGAGCCAGGGACTTTTACTGTGTCTCCTTAAGAAGCAGCAGGACCCAAAGTTGTTGCTGTCAAGTCAAAACTCACATATGATCTTACAGGAGCAAACATTGTCCAACATCCAGTAATCATAAAAAATCTGGTGAGTTTGTTCCCAGGGTCAATGCTGTGTTCAATGCATATTATATCTACAGCAGAGGGAAACATTGTCCTGGTGGCTGTTTCCTAATGGCCCCTGACTAACTGTGTGAATGCTTTACATACATAACCCCTCATTATGGTGTGAGGACCACCTAATGACAATGAGTTTACATCTAATTAAAGCTATCTTGCATCCAAAAAAATAAAAACCACACCATAAAATCCTGGATTATTTTTCCCCCACTAAGCATCTCCCAATCCTCCTCTTGGTGACTCACAATCACCTGAAAGCAGCACAACAGAGTTGCCAGGTCCACTTATTATAAGCGACATTGAGCCTCTTTTTTTGAAAAGTTGCTTGAAAATACTGTCAGTTGCAGGGCTGTGCATTTAACATCAGCCAAAACAACTGGAGCATCAAACTGGAGGCAGAATGATCCCAACAGAAGGTGTTCAAGTTCTTACTCACAAAATAACTTCTTGTAACTGAAGACAAAAGTCCCATTATCAGATCAAAAAATCACATTTTATATACAAAACCAATGCACAAGCTTATAGATCAAGCTTGTGTTTACTCCTTTTTGGCTTGAGTCAGATTTAGTTATCTTTTTGGATGCGTACATATGCTCTGTTTTATTGAAATACTCGCAAGCACATCCCCAGAGGTTTGCGCATGTCCCTGCAGCTTAGTTTCGTACGTATTTCTTTTTTGAAAGTTTAAGGTGCTATGAGGAGAATCTATTTCCGGCGACATAAAGACTCCGCTACCCATGAGCACACACAGCAACTGTCCTAAGACATGATCCAAACTAAAGCATGCGTTTGTTGTGATGCAGCTTGGACCTTCCTCAGAGCTCTGCATTGCTTTACAACTTCTTTTTTCAACAACTTACAGGATGCAAAGCGACGAGGTAATGTATCTCTTTCTAGTTACGTAGTGGTATTTTTTTTATGTGTGCCAACAAGGAATTTTTGGAAAACTTAGCATCGTAGTTTTGTAGCTGGCTTTATATCGCTACTTACAGCCTGGTGCTCTAAGACGTGTCTGAATAATAAAAATTTGCTCGAGTTTTAATGGTCTTGTTCCCGAAGTTGAGTATCCAGGCCAGTCCAGCCCTGTCCGACCTGACAGCGAAGCTAAGGAATAGCATTTATAGATAAGCTATTTTGATGCTATAAAACTCATCTTAAAGTGTGTATTTCCATCAGGCATATATCTAAAAGTGAGACTTTTTTGTAATTACTTAGAAACTCCTCATAGCATCTTTAAATAAATATCTAATCGAAGTCCAAAACAGATAATGCAACATAACTTGGTAAAGAAAACGAGTCACAACAAGCACACAGGACCATGTAGAGTTGTTCAAGAGTCTACCTAATGACTGTAGGCAGAGGAAGGCTAACACTACCCATTAACTTCCAGGGTCCGGGCTAGGCTAATTCATGGTAGGTGAGCTCTGCCCGTCTCTTCCTTGTTACAGCATGCACAGTCTAAACAATGGTGTGTATCTGCTTGCCATGGACTCAAGTAGGCATATCCCTATTAATGTGGCCACCTTGGTTTCCAAAGTCTGGACCGGACAGTCACAGAATAGCTAAAAGCCTGCAGAGTCTGCTTTGTGTTAAAGTTTTGTATTTGAAAAAGCTTGCAAAATATCTACTAAGTAGTTTTGAAACTGAGAAGTTGTGGCATTTCACATCATTTGCATCTGCTCTGGCCTTTGAGCCCTCACATTAAGAGAGGACAAACGACTTTAAAGTTCCATTCCAGGAATAATCGATTCACCAAGGCTGAAATAAAATATGTAAATGTCAGTATCAGCATCAACAAGAATGAGTCAGAAAAGATTGATGTGCTGGATAGAGACAGAAAAATGCCTTTGTGCATTGATTAAGATGAACTATGTGTTTAAAAATTCTTCCTCTGACAATCCAAGCTCATTCAGTCATCACTTAGGATGATCCCAGACTAACATCAGACAAACAGATCGTCTCAGTGCTTAGAAACTGCACAGAGAGACAAAAAACAACACATCATCACACACATCAGCCAGGACGTCACTGTCATCTCTCCAAACGAGCCCTTTGTTCTGATGGAGGAGTGAGACGTTTCATTTTTTAAGATTTTTGTCTTTCTCATTTTTAAAGGGTGGAGACATTTTCCCTGACAGTTAGGGTGTGACAACCAACGCATCCATCAGATCTGCTTTCCTGGGACTCAGCCCAGCACAAACACAGATATACACACACAGATACACACCATCACACACAAGCTGCCAAATGTACAAACGCTATTATTTCTCACCAAGACACAAACTGGCAGCCCAGGTCTCGTTTTTTTTCTCACACCGTCTCATTCTGTCAGTCTGAGTGGCCTCACTGTGTCTCTCCTGTGCATATACACACCCACTCACCTGTGAGACCTTCCTGACCACCTCACCGCTGATGAAGAGCCCCTGGACAAATGACCTGGCAGTGACAAAAGCTCGGGTCACCTTCATCTTCATGTCCCTGGGCACCTCTCCAAAGGGCCGCAGTGTCTCCTGTTGTTTCGAAACACATTCCAGGTAGTCCTCTGATAGGCTGACCTGCAGGATGAGGGTGACAAATACAAGATATAAATGAAGCAACAGTTATAACCTATTCTCAGCTGGATGGTGATGAACCAGCCACTTCGTTAGGCACACCTTGCTATTGCCTTCAGAGCAGACTTAAAGCTATGGTCTACGATTTGGAAGCTTGGTACATCTTAATAACACCGTTTATAAGGTCGTTATGGTCCTATGGTCCGATCTTCGCAATATAAACACCAAAAAGAATGAAAAAAATCCATTCAGTATATCTGCTGCAAAGGGGCATAAAAGTTTACCAATCTGAACTGCGAGTAACGGCAGTTCGGATTGGTCCATGAGTCCATCCAATCCCCTGTCTCCCCTGCTCCACACTGTCCCGCCTCCTCCCCACTACCTCCCTCATATACCAGTGTGCAGCGAGGCCGCTTCTGTTACCCTCCACAGCGAAGGAAGTTAGATTAAATCACAATATGACTTGTTGCAACGTTCAAATCGCAGAAGGTTAAATATTTTTAGCCCAAAATGTGTTGAACATTTTGGCATTGTAATATATATTTTTTTCAATTTCATGCTTATTTTTTTCCTCTATCCATTCACTTTTTTCCCACTTTTGGACCATTTTTACCCTTTTTTAACCCCGTTTTTACAACTTTATGCCTATTTTGCCCCCATTCATCTTTTTTTGGCCACTGTCAGAACCATTTTTGGAATTTTTAAATGGTTTTTGAAAATTAATTTCAAATTTAATTCCCAATTTAGCTGCCATAATCAATTTTTTTAAGCCATTTTTGGATTTTTTTTGCCATTTTTTCTCAATTTTTTCTCAATTTCATACCTATTTTGCACCTTATTATTAATCTTTTTCCGCTTTCATACCATTTCTACCCAGTTTTTACAATTTCATTCCCATTTTGCTTCTGTTCTTCACTTCTCCACTTTTTCTCAAATCTTTCATCCTTAGATTGATTTAATGTCGTATTGGTTTTACTATAAAAAGACCTACTGCTTATGTTTGTTTAAGAATACGTAAGATGAGGAACATTAAAACAATTGCGGAGTAAATCGCAATATTGGGGAAAAAAAAATCACAATTGGATTATTTATATATATATATATATATATATATATATATATATATATATATATATATATATATATATATATATATATATATATATATATATATATATATATATATATATATATATATATATATATATACACACACACATATATATATATATATACACACACATATATATATATATATATATATACACACACATATATATATATATATATACACACACACACACATATATTTATATATATATATATATATATATATATATATATATATATACATATATATATATATATACATATATATATATATATATATATATATAACATGGAGGGGAGGGGTGGGTGTAGGGGGGGCAGGCTGCGTTTTTCTGGTTTTCAGATCGTAGACCCTAGCTTTAAGTTTTTGTTGCATTGATTCAACAAGATGCTGGAGCATTCCTCAGAGATTTTGATCCATATTGACATGATAGTATCAAGCAGGCAGATTTCCATGATGCAAACCTCCTGCTCCCTCATATCCCAAAGGTGCCAACCTGTTAACTGAGGAGGCTTCTGGAGTGCGTCAACAACCATTTTCCCCTGATGAAAACTAAACAGTAACTAATAAAAACAAGTGCACATGGACAAAAACAAAAACTAAACTAACTGACAATCTCATAAATAAAAATTTACTAAAATGTCTGACAGAGACTTAATCCAATCAGACCTAATTTGGTCATGTAGAAAGTAGAGACAAGTTAGGAATATATCCAATCACAGCTACTTTGATTGTGCAGAACGGTTGGATGAGTTTAGAGGGACATCCAATCACATCTGCCTTAGCTTGGTGGTGGTGGAAAAAGTTGGGAAGTGATCCACACAAAGTTACATTTGTAATTCATTCAATCAGACATTACTAGCATTCAGTAAAGGGTTATTAGCTGCTTCACTTTATCCAAGTGTAAAACCTGACTTGAGAAATTCAAGGAAACATAAAACATGCCTTATTCTTTACACTTCATATTTAAGTCGACTACTTACAGTTGATTTAATCAACTAAAATGTTGTGAAATTTCAACCAAAACTACACTTAAATTACAACAATTTATTTGACTAAATTGTGACTAAACTTAAAATATATTTCAGGCAAAAGACTATAACTAAAACTAAATTAATAAGTGCTGTCAAAATTAGCGCAGCAAGGAAACAGTTTGAGTTGATTTAAGCTTTGTGACATGGTACATTATCCTACTGGAAGTAGCCAACAGAAGATGGGTCATAAAGGGACAAACATGGTCAATAACAACACTCAGGTAGGCTGTGGCATTTAGAGAACGCTCGGGTGCACTAAGGAGCACAAAGTGCATCAAAAAATTGGCCACACCATCAATCCACCAGCTGCCTGAACCACTGATACAAGGCCGGATGGATCCATGCTTTCCTTCCTGCTCACACCAAATTCTGACACTACCATCAATCTTCTGTAGTCTCATTTTTGGGAGCCCTTGCCAGCTGCAGCTTTAGTGTCCTGCCCTTCAGTGTACCGAGTGGTTGTTTGAGTTTCTGTTGCCTTTCTATCATCTTGAACCTGTGTTGGAAAACTGTTCTCCGTGCAATATTTTTCACAGGAATTGAAAAAGAATTCAACAGAGAGGCAGAATTGATAATACCACTAGTATCAGTGTAATGAGATTTTGCAGGTTAACCTAAACATTGATTGAAGGCAGGATGGAGCCATGTTTTCATGATGTTCATGCCAAACTCTGACCCTGAAATCTGAATGTTGCAGCAGATATCCAGACCCATCAAACCAGGCAGCATTTTTCTGACACTTTGTAGTTGAATGTAGGTGAGCCTGTGCAGCTTGTAGCTCCATTTTCCTGCTATGGTTGACAGGAGCGTAACACTGTGTGGTCCTCTGCTGCTGTAGCCCATCTGCTTCAAGATTCAACATTTGCATTCAATAACGATCCTCTGTAAACCTTGGCTGTTGTTAATAAGTCTGTATCATCTCAAACAACTCTGATCACTGGCTATTTTTTATTTGGATCATTCTCATAACTCTTAAATATGGTTGTGTTAAAAAATACCTGTTTGCATTAACAAACAGTTGAATGGGTGAATCCAATGATGTGGCTGTTGCATTAACATAATTACCCTTCACTCTAAAGTGATAAACACCAGGCCTATCATTGGTCAAGGCATTTTTACAACATCACAATGGCAATGATTAGACAAAAAATTCCAAAATTCTCATATCCTATATCACACTGGAAATTCATATCTGTATAAAAACTTGGTAAATAGTCCAGCCCTGGTATCTTTCAATTTTTATCAAGTGTTTTTTCTATACATTCTGGTTTTTTAAGATAGAGAGATTAAGAGTTTACATGCCATAAAGTAATATTTAAGAAGTAGTTAGTTTGTTAACACTGATTGGACTCCATGCTGATGCTAACATAGTGCATGTCATTTACTCTCTATTCTCTCAATTCCTGCCTCTCTTCAGCTGTTCTATCAAATCAGTGCAGCAACTGATGCAATCATTGAAGAAAAGGAATTTTAAAAATCTGCTAAAACACGACAGATCAGCTCTGGTTAAGCAGGCGAGTACAATAATAGATGAAAACAGAGCAGCTGATGTGTCCAAAAATGGAAATCTCAGCCTGTCACGTTGAGAAAGTTTTCATTCCAGGAACAGAAACAGGAGCTGAGGAGGGACAGTTCAGCTGGCTGCTGAATGTTTCATGAACATTTGTTCCGAAGATTCATTAGTTATTATCAAACTTGTCATTTACTTGTACTCAACTCACTTTATGAATAGTCTGAAAGGGAATAAACAGCACAATCTTAGCTGAAAAGGCAAGTAAATGCTGAATCAAGCTTTCTTTGTCTACAGAACATGAGGGTAATTTGTTATTTTTCACATTGTGATTCTGTTTGATCCAAATTCTTTATAAATTTGACTCCTATGTTTGACTGGGTGTGGAAACCTCGTGAAGGAGAGCTATCAAAAAGTTATGTTTTTGCTGGAGTTGTGTCAAGCTAGATAACTAAAAAAATTCAAAATAATTTTGAATTAAAGTTCAGGGAGTGTTGGTCACTGCACAAGGGAGAAGTTATGAGACATTGGTGCAATTTGAATACAGAGGAACACCCAAGGCTTCTTAACATTTCCTTATAGGTCAGTTTTCCACATTTTGGTTAATATTTCATAAAGTTTTCTATGAAACTAGATTTCATTTTCAGGAAATGCTGGTTGTAGCACAAGGAAGAAGTGATTCAGTTTTTGCGGTGATCTGAGTCCAGATTAGATCTATGGAATTATTTTAGACTTTTTAACATTGCATGATTACTTTTCTGCTCTGTTGACTTAACACTTAAATGAGCATGCATGCCAAATTAGCTTATTACTATTTCCTTATACATTTAGGCTTCTTTCATCTGTGCTTTATATACAAGGCTTTGAAAAAAGCAGATAAACTTAAAGAATTCATTTGAAAATGCTTCAATAATCAGTAAAATATGAAACTGTAAACAAATAAAATGACTTATCAAAGATTGAAATTCAAGATTATATTTTTGATTTTGATCATTTTGTTGCTTTAGTGACTCAGGCATACTAGCACTGTGCTAACATTTTGACCACTAACAATGGCTTTCCATTTCCCACAATGCAACTCTTACAAACTGATCTGTTTGATTTCACAGGGAAAGACTTTGGACACGGTTCACAACATGGCTGACTTCTCTATGTCTGTTAAAAAAAACTGGTAACTAAGATACTGTTAAATCTTTTTAATAGATGGTCAGATTAATTTGTTTTGAATTTAATTTGAAAGAAAACTACATAATTTGCATTTTGCCTTGTTAAATAAGCGTGCAGTGGCATTCGCTGATAATAAGGTGTTTGTTTATCCTTTTGTCCATAAAAGGCCAATTCTGCTTCCCCTAAAAAGCTTAAACAACAAAAAGACCTTATTCAAAAGGTCAAAAGTACCAACTGTTGAACAATAGCACCCAAAAGTCAACAGATGAAGCCATGCTGGCTGCATAACGTTTTCATAAGCAGAGAAAACATTGAGTATTTTTATTTTTTAATTCTAATGGTGCTCTGATTTCTGCTTGTCGAAGTTTCCAATTCTCTATCTTAACATCAGTCCGTACGTCCTTCTTTAATCTATAATGCAGCAGATGTCTGGCTGTTAAAGTTGTGGCTTTACTCACATCTGTCGGAGCCGAGGTCTTGAATGTCCGCTCCAGCAGCCGGGACCAGAACTCAGTCAGGGTTTCCTCCAGGTTGAGGGCAGATCCCCTGTAGTACTGCTTCAGGTCGGTGTAGAGGTCTCCGTACAGACGGGTGTTCTGGGAGTAAAGGGGGCCGAGTGGAGACAGCGCCTCCTGCAGGGAGCGCTCAGAACGACTGTGCAGCTCGGTGAAATATGCTGGAAAGGCAAAAGAGGGGTTTAGTTATTAAGCTGCAAAATCAAAATCAAAATCAAAAGGAGAATTAAAATTTGAAAACATTAAAAAAAAAACATGAAAGCAAACTTCAGTGTCTGACAGCTTAGACTTACTAGAGAGAGAACTCAGTAACAAGCAAATGGTTTGTACAATTTGTGTGATCAAATGTGTTGGTAAATGTGTTATCCCTTTAATAAATTCAGCTGAAATTAGCAGTCAGATCTGTCTCTGTTTCAGGACTCTCAAATATCTAAAGACACTGAGTTTGCAACATCCTGAGAATAATAACTATAAACTTCACCTGCATAACTAAAGAGCTTAACCTTTAACACAGGGACAAAAACCTAAATAATAGGATGGAAATCTTTAGCTTCTGGATTTGGCATATGTCTGAGGTGGTGTTACCAGGACATTTTCGTCTCTGAGTAGACAGAGCTTTAAAGGTGTAGTCAGCAATCTTTTAATCTTCTAATATAATTCACTATTTGTCAAAATCACCGTATTTCTCCTCTCCATCCACAAGATGCCCCCACTGACAGCAAGTTGAAAAAAAAGTCTGGTTTCAAAACACAGCCTTGGCTCTGAATTTCAGCAGGTAAATACTGTGGCTCGGGCCGAGTTACCAAAACAGGGTACACCCCCCCACATCCAGGGGGCGATCATACTCATGCGCAGATCAGACAGAGGGGGAGAAGTAAATTGCGTAGTATGTGCAGTTACGTAAGAGAGACTTGCAGTAGCAATGGCTGAAACACAGCCCAAAAGAAAAAGGTCAGAGGAGTGAAAAGTGAAAAAGAAGGGCTATGACCATGAAAGAGCGAAGACCCGGGTCAACATTGGTGTTGCTTTCCGACAGTGGAGGGAACCCCGCTAATTGAAATACCTGAAAATGGACGCGGATGTCGCCGTCTGTCTCCTGGACAGGTAAGCAGCATTAGCTTTGTGGTGCTTCACGTAACAGTAACAGCCGTCGGGCATTCATCTTATTGTCTAATCTGACAGAATGTACTGTTGTTGTGATGTTATCAATAATGTCAGTCGAGTTGTCTGACGAGTCAGGGTTACCTTAGCTACGTTGGTCAGCTACACAGTTTCTACGGCCGTTTCCATGACGATGCACGTCCATCAGCTTTCGTGGGTGGAACCAAGGGTGAGGTATGAAGGGAGAGGCGGGTCTAAATTCGTTCATCAACAACCTTTCCACCCTTAATTTGATGTAACTTTGAAAGGCTAACTATTAATTAATGTATCCATCTATCCATCCATCAGTAAGTCAATGTATAATCGATATATCCATCCATCTGTGATCCAACCATCAGCATATTGACTAAACCATTCATCTATCCATCCATAAATTAATGGATCCATTGACCAATAATTACCCATTCTTTAATTTTACATCCATCCACTGATCCATCAATATTTCTATCCATCTGTCTATCAGTAAATCAACCAAATATGCCTTTAAGTCTTCAATATATCACCTGTTCATCTTTTGGCCCATCCATCCATCATTCGGCAATCCAATTAATCATTCTTTCACTGCATTATTCATTTATCCATTTATCGATGTATGACCTATACATCCATCAATATGTAACCCATCTATCCATCAATCGAGCCATCAATTTATGTATGCATCGATACAACTATTTATCCTGTAAATACATATAGTCACTCATTCATGCATTGGCCCATCCAGAGGTATATAATCCATCCATCCATTATTTATAGTCCTGTAAACCATCCATCTGTTTGTCAATATGTAATATTTTCTCTGTCTACCATATCTACTGACTCATCAGTGTATTAATCTTTCCGTTAATCATATCACAGATCTGTCCATTCAGCAATCAGTCCATATTTTGATTCACCCACCCACCAATAATCATCTATGCTTTATTTAATTTATCCATCCAATATATCCAAACATCACTCAAAAGCCCACCCCTGCTGTTTAATGCATGAAAACACTCACCAGCTCATCCGTTCATCAATCCTAACCCTCTGATCAGCCACTTCATTAATATATCAATGTTTAATCCATGCATACATTCATTTATTAACCCCTCCATCCGCTCATTTATAACATGTACATTGATTTGCGTTATATTATTGATATTTTTTCATTACTGCTTAGTTGACATGTGGAATGGGTTTGTTAGAGTGTCGTTTGTGTCTTCTTTCTGCTATTTATTGTCATAAATGAAAAAGTCAATCAATAAAAATATCATTGAAAGAACGACTAAGGACTTTTCAATCAATCCTAGCCCATAGATCCACCCATTTATTAATATATCAATGTTTAATCCATGCATACGTTCATTTATTAACCTATCCATCCACTCATTTGTAACATGTACATTGATTTTCATTATATTATTGACATTTTTTGTTATTGGTAGTTGAGATGTGGAATTGGTTTGTTAGAGTGTCTTTTGTGGCTCCTTTCTGCCTTTTATTGTTACAAATTTAAAAGCCAAATCAATAAAAATAATATTGAAAGAAAGACTAAGGACTTTTCAATCAATCCTAACCCATTGATCCACCCATTTATTAATATATCATTGTTTAATCCTTGCATATTTTCCTTTATTAACCCATCCATCCATTTTTTTGACATGTACACTGAATTGCATTATATTATTGACATTTTTTTATTGCCAGGTTGGCATGTGTTATTGGTGTGTTAGGGTGTTGTTGTGGCCCCTTTCTGCCATTTATTGTCATAAATTTAAAAGCAAAATCAATAACAATATTGAAAGAAAGAATAAAGACATTTCAATCAATCCTAACCCATTGATCCCCCATTTATCACTTTATCATTGTTTAATCTATGCATAAATTTATTTACTACCCCACCCATCCTTTTATTCATAACATGTACATTAATTTCACATTTTTGTTGTTGTTTAGTTAAAAGT
The DNA here is from genome assembly GCA_036419115.1 of Scarus forsteni. Classification (NCBI taxonomy): domain Eukaryota; kingdom Metazoa; phylum Chordata; class Actinopteri; order Labriformes; family Labridae; genus Scarus; species Scarus forsteni. The sequence goes on from JAZDUH010000136.1 coordinate 48,560,603, forward strand.
GGATTAGGCTTGTTAGAGTATCTTTTGTGGCTCCTTTCTGCCATTTATTGTTTTACATTTAAAACTCATATCAATAAGAGTAATACTGAAAGACAGAATAAGGACATTTGTTGGATTTTCTTTGTTCTTGAAGGACTCTGAATGTACATTTCCACCACTGATGCACTGCTCTTACATGGTTGCTGATTGGCTCCTGTAATTTGCATTTATTTTACATAATTTAAGGTTTCTTTGGATTTATCTTAGCAGCCAGATGGATACTCGTGGATAAAGAGGTTAAACTGAAAGAATAAGGGAGTCAGCTCCCCGTCTCTGCAGTAAACTGGTCTGCTGCTTCAAAGGATGTGGACCGGTGCCAGCCTGCTGTAACCACAACCAGATGGGCGTCCACATTACTGCCACTGAGGTGGCCCGCTGCCTTCAGACTAATAATTCTGTCCTCCTCCTCTCCTCCTCCTCTAGTTCTGTTCTTTAGGTATTTCTGACTTCGATTTTCTATCATTACCCAGAGCTAATGACACATTTCTCTGCTGCAACGTTTCTCTATCTTCCCATCATTAGCAGTGGCACGTATCTCTCCGTTCTTCCTCCCTCCATCCCTCTCTCTTTCTGATGTGTGCTGATCTGCAGACTCGGCTCCTCAGTGGGTCAACTGCTCATTAGCTGAAGCAGCCCCTGCCCCCGGGGACGCCCCTCTGAGAATGTGTGTGTGTTTGTCCCTTTGAGATCTGGGGATCGGCTTATCACGTTTCATTGTGTCTGGCTGACTCCGCTCTCATTATAACACCCAGTCAGGGGTCCCCTTGACACACAGGACACGAACACATCTAGCCGTTCGCACACACACACACAGACACACACACAATAGGGCTGGGCGATATGTCAGGGTCTTAAGATACAACAGAAGATTTTTATTTCAATACAGCTTACTGTTTATGTTAAGATGTTCAGCAAGAAGACTTCTGGCAGCAAGAAATACCAATGTGATGTGATGAATAACAACAAGGTAATCCCTCTGATATGTGCTAACAGAGCTGAAACTTTTCCCAAAAAGCAAACTTGATTGTTTAATGAGCACTCATGATAATAACTGAAGATATCTAACCTCATCTGCAGTCCCGGCTGCAACACAGACACAAAGCTTTTCTGTAAGATCACTTCAATATTAACTCTCCTAAGTCTACACCCCAGGCTCGCATGTGTTGGCATTTGGGGCTCCTCCACCGCCGCACTTTAGTGGAAGGCCAATATATAGGTTTGCAGTAGAGGATGACATTTTTCAGGAATTCTCATGGGTCACATGATTCCCGGGGGAATCCCATGAGATGGGAGTATTTTTTAATTAATTCCGTGATCGGGATTGAACGGGAAAAAAAGCAACAGGAGCAGGCAAGAGCGGGAACGACATTAATAGATGATCATTTTCAGCCGTGTTAAACAACCAGATGAACAGATGCGTCCATTTTTGTAGTCATCTCTCAGTGAGAGCCAACACTCTTGACCGTGCTAGCAACACAGAAGAACTACAAAAGTGGTTTGACTTCCTGTCACCACCGGTAGTGAAAAGCAGCTCGGAGCGGCTGCCGGCGACACACATACAAAACCAGAAAAGCACTCAGAGAGCGCAGACCTCTGCCAACGCCACAGTCCTGACCCATATTGTGATTTTTACCATAAATATTAGTCCTACCTTAATTTCATCTAAATATTTAGATTCCTTGACCATGAAAACATACCATTAGCAATTGGATTCATAATGATATCTATTTTAGTTCTGTAGTTATTCACAAAAATCACATTTTTCGCCATGGTGGCCAGACGCTGATCCAGATCAACACCAAAATCGAATCAGTTCTTCCTTTTCCCATGCTGAACATTTCCTGAAAATTTCATCCAAATCCATCCATAACTTTTTGAGTTATTTTGTTCATGGACGGACAAGCTCTCCCGAAAACATGTGAAACTTAAAGGCAAGGCCTTTTAAATGCACTGAACTTTTACCTAAAATAAAAAATGCAACATTTTTTCAACATGTTTGATTTTACTCAAACAGGAACGGGACAGGAGTGGGAGTAATTTTGAGTGACCGCGGGATTGGAGTGGGAGTCATTCTACTGGAGTGGGACAGGACAGGATTAATTTTTTTTCTACGGAATGGGACGGGATGGGATTTTTTTTCTTGGAGTGGGACGGGACAGAAGTGAAAATCTGCTCCCGTGTCATGCTCTAGTTTGCAGATTTGTTGTGGATTAGAAGTCAGAAATGACATCACTACCTCCACCAGGAGGTTATGTTATTGCCGGAGTCTGTTTTTTTGTTGGTTTGTTAGTTAGTTAGATTGTTTGTTTGTTTCTTTGTTAGCAACATAACTCAAAAAGTTATGGACGGATTTTGATGAAATTTTCAGGAAATGTCAAGATTGGAACAAGGAACAAATAATTCGATTTTGGGAGTGATCCGGATCACCGTCTGGATCCGCCATGACCAAAAACGTGATTATAGTGAAACACTACTAAACTAAAATCGATATCATGATGAATCCAATTGCTAATGTTGTTTTGATGGTCAAGGAATCTACATATTTAGCTGAAATAAAGGTAGGACTAATATTCATGGTGACAAACACAATATGGGTGAGGATTGTGGCGCTGGCGGAGGTCTACACTCTCAGAGTGCTTTTCTAGTTTAACATAAATTCATACATTTATGACAGTTAAACCTAATTCAATGCTAGTTCAGCTAGAGCTGCTATGTTAATCAACTTGATGGATGGTTGATTGGGCTGTTTATGGTGGAAATTGGACACAAACCCGGAGAGGTGGTTGGGACTCCAAGTGTCTGGAAGTTGGCTGGTAATTGGCTGGAAGGGGAAAATTGAAGTGGCTGCATTCGTGGCGAACATTTCCACCAAAACAAACAAAAAAATCTTACAGTGGGAACTTGGCTAGTTTTAATGTAGTTATTACTGTTTTACCATAACAAAGCTGTAGAGGATCAACATAATACTTAGATAAGAGCCTGACTATGTCTGTTTTGCTACAAAAATCAGCGTTAGCACACTATGTCACTTCACTCACACTATATGTAGATTTATCTTAAAAAAAACATATATCACATTACAAAAAAAGATGGGGGTAACTTGTTTTGGGCTTTTTTTATTGATCTGTTTTTTTATTTCAGTAGAAAAATCTGTGTCTGGAAGTTGGCAGGTGATTGGCTGGAAAGGAAAAATCGAAGTGGCTGCATCCCTACGTCTGGTATTATAATTATTTCCTTTTCTATTGAAAAAAAGATGTAGAGATGTTTATAGTGTTTGACTGTTTATCCAAAAAGTTTTGATTTATAACTTTTGGTCCACGTGTCCCAGCCCTTTCTCACACACAAACACACCGAGTCTCTTTTGAAGCAGCAGGATGGGACGCAGAGCACAGCCAGAGCTTGTACCGAACACAAATTCACAAACACGACTTACAAATGTCACACTCCTCTGGGCCTCAGCACTGGAGCTAAGGGATTGAGCTCAGACGGTAATGAGCAAACACACACACAAACACACGCACACAGTGGACTTACTGTCGAAGCTCCTGTGGAGAGCGTTGAAGGCTGCCTGCAGCGACCTGCCGGCCTCTCTGATCAGCCCCTCGGTCTCTTGGGCGCTCAGACCTGCCAGATTCTCCTCCATGGTGCTGGTGCAGCACGTCGGGCCCTGAGGACACATCCTCAGATGTTCACCTGGCACAGAGACACAGATACACGCGTTAATTGATTTATTTAATTAGTAAATTAGTAAATTGTGCATTTAACACCAACCAAAATAGTCGAACTGAAGGCAGAATGATTCCAACAGCAGGTGTTCAAGTTCTTCTTTACCAAATAACTTTTGCAACTCGCATAAAAATTCTATAAACAGACCTAAACATTACACTTCATATAGTAAGAGTCAGATTTAATAATCTACTTGTATGCAAACCTACTGTACGTCATAACTTATGCATGCTCCAATACCAACACTTTGCTCAGAAGCCCCGTAAAAGAGGGGCAAACATGATGTTTCCACCAAAAAGAAATCCTTATAGCAGGAACTTGGTTAGTTTTTAATAAAGCTATTACTGTTTCATCATAATAAAGCTGTAGAGGATCAACATAAAACTTAGATAAAAGCCTGACTATGTCTGATGGTTAAAAAAATCAATGTTTGCACACTATATCTCTTAACTCACACTATATGTTGATTTATCTTAAAAAAATATATCACATCACAAAAAAAAGATGGAGGTTACTTGTTTTGGGCTTGTTTGTATTGACCTGGTTGCTTATTTCAGTAGAAAAATCTGATACAGCCTCATGTAATGTCACAATTCATTTTAAGTATTATCTACAGAGACAGACACTTTGCTGGCGGCCTTATGCTTGGTCATTCTCTCTCTCCACTTCTTTGCTTTATCCATCAGCATCCTCTTCGATTTTTTACCCTCGGTATACAAAACATCATTGAGACAAGGATACAGGCTTCATTTTTATATATATCCTTCTGTAAATGCCTCAAGCGGCTCTCACAGCTCCATAAATCATTTATTGCATTCTTGGAATTATTTCATAAATAGCCTGAAACCTGGAGAGCACACGAGCATGGCCGCCACACATCCCTCAAACGTGTTATTATAAATGTGATGCTTTGTGTTTGTTGTTGTTTCCATTGCTGTGTTTGTGCTTCCTGCCTTAATCAGCAGCTCGTGTCCTGATTGACTGTTGCTCCATTACATGTGACAGAGGATGTCAGCCATGATCTATTCTTTGACATTTTGTATCTGCTGACCGTCTCTGATGAGAGCGTAAAGGCCTTGGTTTGAAAGGCTTGCAGGAAAGTGGAAGGGAGTGATAAAGGAAGAGTGAAGAATAAAATTAATGATTCCGGTTTTTCAAGCAATTTGTTATCAATTCACAACTAAAATTGGTCTTCAAGTCTTAGCTATCTTTGCCAAGGAGGTGACGTTTTCACTGCGTATGCCTGCCTGTTTTTCTGTTGGTACGATAAATCAAAAAAGGATGAGCAGATTTTAATAGAATTTTCAATGGATGTTGGTCATGGCAGTAATCAGAATATGAATGCAATACAGACAATTTTGAGAGATTTGCTAACATTGCAAGAGAGGAAAGTTTTTTCATATTTATGCTGATAACTAAAGAAGTTCACAGGTGATTTAGATGACATTTACATGGGATATTGGTCATGGCACAAGGACAAAGTCGCTTGATTTTGGTGGTGACAAGAATGTGTATCCAGGAATTTCATCCAAGGACTTTTTAACATTGAAAAGCAAAGCAGTTTTTACATTTTAGCAAATTACTTCATAACTTTTCAACAGATTTTGATGACATTTTCTGGGAAGGTAGTACAAGTGACATGTAATTTGGTTTTGGTGGTGATCTTCGTGCACAGATGCAGATTCAGGAAAACTTAAAAGGATTTATTCACGTCATAAAATCCTGGACTCATGATCTTCAAGGACAAAACATGACTTTACACTGGGATAATATTTGGAAAACATATTTATATCATCAAAAAACCCAGCTCATCAACTCATTCATTATAAATTTGTACTTAAATATTATGCTACACCTTATAGACGCTTTAAAATGAAGCTCACAGATAGCCCCAACTGTACTAAATGCAACTTAAATACTGTTTGTACTTATTTTCATATTTTTTGGGCATGTTCTTCATTCAAATTTCTGTTCAACAGCGGCAAAAAAGACCATAATCCACTCCTGGTTTTCTGCTAACCCACCAACAATAACAGAGTGGTTTAATCACTTTAGACATTTCTCTTATGGAAAGATCGCTAGCTATAACAAACAAAGCCCGGGCATCCACGGTACAAACTTGGGTTTTTTTATCACTACTCTCTCAAATCCACTTTCTATTGAACAACTGTAAGCACCAAATTATGAACTGTAAACTGCATACATAACCTTTTTTAAAAGAAAAAAATTAATTATCATTATTATTATTGTCTGACATTTGTCTATGTTAAACTTCTGTCTATTGTAATTTTCTGTCTTATTTTAAATGGTAATGGTGTCGTGTATATAGTTCACATCTCTATTTGTTCTTGCCATATGTTATTTGTAAAAAAATTAATAAAAAAGTTGATCACAAAAAAAAAAAAAAAGGATTTATTCACATTGTGAAATAGGGCAGTTTCCACATCTTCACTGAGAAAGTAGTTTCTCATCAGATTTTGAGGAAAACTTCAGGGAATGTTGGTCATAGCACAAAGAATTGGGTGGATCTTAAACTTGAATGGATTTGTCATCAGTAAGAAATAGGGCAGTTTGCCATTTTTAACAATAACTTACACATTATTGGAAAAGCCTTGGTGGAAGTTTGTGCTCCTGGTGCACTTCTAGCTTAGATTTATAATTTGTTTCAACCACAAGAAGTTATACCATCTTTCCTCATTTTTTTCCCATCCTTATATGCACCAACTTCCTGCCTTCCTTACTGATCACCTGTATCATTTTAACCAGCTGCCCAATACTGTGTTGGCCTCACTTTTGCTTCTTTGCAACAGAAACTGTGATCCTCTATGTATTCTGACATCTTTCTATCAGAAACAGCAGTAACGTCTTCAGCAATTTGAGCAACTGTAGCTTGTCTGTTGGATCAGACCAAGCAGGCGAGACTTCCATCCCCAGGTGCAAAAGTGAGAGGCAAAGACCCTGTTGCCACTTCACCACTGTTTCTGCCTTGAACCACTTTTGATAGCAGACCAGGAACACCCCACAGGAGCTGCAGATTTGGAGAAGCCCTGATCAAGTCATCCCGTCAGCATTCTTTATCAAACTCACTCCATATGCTGGCCCATTTTTCCTGTTTAAAACTTCAATTTTGAGAACAATGTCCACTTGCTTGTAGTAGTAGTCACTTCACCTGTTATGCCTGATCTGTGTATCTCCACCATTTATTCAATTGTCTTCTCCAGTAGGACTGAACTATTTCAGGAAAAGATGTAATTGTGATTTTCTGGCAGATATTGTAACTTCAATCTGATTCACAGTTTTCTTCAAATCAACCTTCAGTGCAATATTCACTATGTTTACTGTAAAATTTACAAACTTGACAGAAAATTACATCATACCATCAGTAAAAGGTACTTCTCCAAGGCAAGGATGAAAACTTAAGGTAAGATTTGCTTCCAAATGTATTTATCAACAAGAAATATGCATGTACACTCTTAAGTTTTTGACCAACGACATTATTACAACTGAAGAATGAAAAGAGCAAGTGTTGTGTTAAAAAGTTCAATAAAATGTGAAGAAAATAAAAAATAAATTAATGTTAAATAAGTAATAATAAGACATAAGAAATTCAACAATTCCACTAAAGGAAAAAAAAGCAATGCCAAACCAGTATGTCAACCTTTGATGGTTTTGGACATGAGCGCTTACATGTGACAACAATAGCACAAGCAAAAAGTGAAAACAACAGATCCTGGGTCAGTCAGGAATGCTGCAAAAAATTGCAGCTTCGGCAATCACATGATCACAATGTCTGAAATTGCAGTTTCGATCAGGAAACGATGAATCATTCAGTCCTATGTACCGGTATTCCTTTCAATGTCGCCTATGCTAGCTGACATTGGGTAAGAGTCAGGGTCCAAGTTGAGACAGTTAACAGCCAATCAAAGAGCAATATTATTTTTTCCTAATCTGTCAGCATTTGAGTTGAGGCTTTTATACTCTGATTAAGAATGCGATATAAAAATGTGTTATAAATGCATAAACGGCTGTAAAACAACAAGACAGACATAAAGGTGCAGTGTGTAGAAATTGGCATTTTAGCGACATGTAGTGTTCAGATTTTGGAATGAGCCCGTCCGTTAGTAACATATCACATCACTAAGGGCCGAGAGCCAGTGAAGACCAAAAAGGATCGTGAACAGGGCATCATTTACAACAGTTACAAGGTGCTGGTTTTTCGGTAATATTTGTAACTATTATTTTGACAGGTTAGTGGTCAGTTATTATCATGATTATTGGTTTTGTAGAACTTTATGAAAACCCACCTGTAGACAACATGGCGGATCGTTATGTTAGCCTCCATAGAGGGGAGACCCGCTGTACATAAATATAAAAATCTTTTTCTAACTTAATAGAAAGAAAGTGAAAGTTTTATAGGGATGGTTGTAAACCTCTCAACAGACTTTGCGTACAAGTAGAAACATTATATCCTATATTACCGTTTCTGTTTAACGAAATGCTGCCAACTTCTACACACTACACCTTTCAAGAGCAACAATCAGCTCAAAACTAGACAATTAGACACACACTCTTTTTGGGAATGAAACAGCACAGAAGCTCTGCAGTGATCATAAATGATATAAATAGACAGCATTAAATCCCTTTTCATTGACTCTGTTTGCCCTTGAGCCTAAAACTCAACCCTAATCATGACACACCCAACCTAAACATGTTCCTTTAATGCTTATGAGTACACTGCTGTAGGGGGAGAGTAAAAATAAAGATCTCCTCTTTACAAATCACTCACAAATATAGACATACTTCTGCCAGACGGCCTGGAAAGCATCTGCAGCATCAGTCTCCTGACAGCGTGTGTGTGTGTTGATGTGTGGGTCTGTGTTTGTGTGTGTGTGCTTCTTAGAAGGTTAAGGGTGAGTAAGTACCCCACAGCTGTGTGCATCAGAGGCTCCCTTTCTTCCTAACAGGTTTGTGGTTGGTGTGTTTGTGTGGATGTGTGTGGGTACTGAGTGTGTATGTGTGGTAGGGGGGCCAGGATTTGTCCATGAGGGTAAGTGGAGCAGAAGAGAAGACGCCTTTATCATCGCTTCAGCATCAATCTTTTATCAGAAATGGATGCCGTGTATGCAGGCATGTGAACATGGACAGGAAGTGCCCACTTACTTGTTATTCTGTGCATGCTTTTGGGTCATTTTAGGATATATTAAAAAGTCCTGTGTTCCTCTGGGCTCAGTTGCAGTTTGTTAATAGTGTGATCACTGCATCAAAAGCCACAGAGCAGAATCACTTCTTTCCTTCCCACTGTGTAATGTGTCACCTCATGTAAAGCTGTTTAAAAATGATGTAAGAGCATCCTCACACATAAGCCGAGACATTTCACATGACTCCTTCAATCCTGTTGATCACAGCTTACTAAGAAACCCCTGAAAATGTCACGTAGCATTTTACAGGCAGTACAACAGGCAAATCCAGGAGGACTGGAAATCAGGTTATCCCGCACAACTGCACCAACCGTCAAGGTGCAGAGAGACTGGAGAAGAGAAGTCAGAGAGCTCCACTGGTACTTGTTTTGAGATCAACTTCATCAGACTAATGCATGTCAGCTTATAGTCGTTGACCCATGAACCCTAACAAGCACCATCACGCATCAGTCCAGCGATGTAGTTCTCAAAGCCACAGGTGATTCTGGAAATTTCTGATTTCTTCAACAATCTGGACCAACAAACAGCCATTACTGGAGCTACACCTGACTGTCACAACAAAACATTCAATTAAAAGCTAAAGCGGAAGGAATTTAGTAAGATAGCTGGGTGGGTGGATGGATGCTTTACTGCTTCCAAGGGAAATTCAAGTTGTTTGGGTTGGTTAAAGAGACTGTGAGGAGTTTCTAAGTAATTACAAAAAAGTCTCACTTTTTGATATATGCCTGATCGAAATATGCACTTTAAGATGAGTTTTACAGCATCAAAATAGGTTATCTATAAATGCTATTCCTTAGCTTTGCGGTCGGGTTGGACAGGGCTGAACTGGCCTGGATACTCAACTTCGGGAACAAGACAATTAAAACGAGAGCAAATTTATATTATTCAGACACGTCTTAGAGCACCGGGCTGTAAGTAGCGATATATAGCCGGCTACAAAACTACAATACTAAGTTTTCCAAAAATGCTTGTTGTCACACATCAAAAACTACCGCTACGTAACTAGAAAGAGATACATTACCTCGTGGCTTTGCATCCTGTAAGTTGTTGAAAAAAGAAGTTGTAAAGCAATGCAGAGTTCTGAGGAAGGTCCGAGCTGCATTCATTAACATCACAACAAACACATGCTTTGGTTTGCACACGTCTTTTGGTGCGTTCCAGTTGTAGTCAGAAGTAGGAATTTTGAGTTCCGAGTAGGAAACTGCAACTGGAACGTTCCCCGAAGTCAGAATTTCCTACTAAGGAATTCAGTGAAACCTCGCCACCCCCGAGCTGACAATGGAAGATGGATGCCCCCAGTGTGAACAGTTATTTAGCTCCTGTAATAATTAATTTATTTGCACTTCTGACTGGGGTGTGTCGCTCTAGATCAGCTGTATACATAGTATTGTTAGACTTGTATTTACAAAAATGCTGCCACAGTGATAATCACATTCTTCATGTGATATTTGTGAACAACAACGCAGGCATGCTAACAACAGCTAACAATAGCCTGGTAGATCGGCATGTTTTTCAACTGGAACGCTGATAAGTCGGAGATGATGTCACTCCCAGTTCCGAGGTTACTGGAACGCAGCATTACGACAGTCGTCGCACGTGCTCATGGGTAGCAGAGTCTTTATGTCGCCAGTAATAGATTCTCCTCACAGTCCCTTTAAAGTGTTAGTTTGGGATGAAGTGGAGATGCTCAAGGACTTTTGCACTTTCAAATCTAGAGTGAAAACTCACCTCTTCAGAGCTGTCTATTCACTGTAATTATGTTCTTTAGTGTCTTTTAATTCAATCATTATGATGTGTTTAAACTGGATATTGACGCCTTTTATTACCATGTTTTTTTATATAGCTGTGGTATTTAAAAAGGTGACCATGAGTGTATCAAAAGGCACACATAAATAAAGGACATTATCATTATTAGCATAACTAGTATTTAGGGGTTTAACGAAATTTCGCGAAATAAAAAGTGACGAAATAAAATTCAAAGACACACAAAATAAAGGCACGAAATAAAAAACACGAAGAGGCGCTGCACACCACTCCCTCCTCGTCTACCGTAGCAAAACATTCACTTCAAAATGGAGGAAGACGAGGTCGAGGAATTAGCTGACGCTCCATTGTCAAATAAATCGGTTGTGTGGACCTACTTTGGCTTCCCATGTAAAAGACGAGAGAACGGTGAGAAGATTGCTGACAGAACAACAGTCGTGTGCAAAATATGCCGCTACAGTTCGCCATATACTGTGGTGAGTACAACTACAAACTACTTTGAACTGGAGACAGGCAGCAACTGTATGTTTTTGTAAGTCTGCATAAAAAACAATATTTGATTTTTGCATCTACTGTTGAGTTGACAGAATTTGATCATACTTGAAGATCAGAAGTATATGCACTGTTATAGGCTAAATATTATAGTTCACAGTTCAGACATAAGTCTAAACTGCAGCTCTGAGGACTGCTATTTGTTTTCCTTTTCATTCAAGAGTGTAGTTATCCTGATTATTACAACAACAAAGCACTTTTTATTAAGATTTTATGTTTGTATTTGTACTGTAGTCTATATAAGGGGAAAAAACACAAATAATACGTTCAGTGTGCCAAATAAAGAATAAAAGATCTACCAGTAGATCAGGATCTACAGGTTAGGGACCCCTGTTCAAGAGAATGCAAACCTCCACCAAGGCATTTCCAACATTGTCAAGCAAGTCAGCGCCGAAAACGTGTGAACTACTCATTCTGCTAAATCCTTTAAACAATTCCTGGATCCACATTTGTATTCAGATCACCACCAAAATCAAATAACTTCTTTCTTGTGCCATGACTAATATTACCTGAAAAAATCATCAAAAGAAGTGCACAAATTTTTGAGTTATCTTGTTCACAAGCTAACAAACTCAGTGGTGGAGGTAATGATGATACCCTACCTGGAACCACAGCTTGGTCCAACGTGCTATTGGCTGTTTTCAACCAGATAGAAACTAAAACAAAAACTGAATGGGGTTGAACCATGCTGTGAAAATGTGGCATCATGGCCTCCACAGAGCGAGCACAGACTCCTCTGCTGGGTTTCAAACCACACCATCAGTGTGACATGTGTGGTTCACAAACACCATCTATGTGATGCAGCTAATGTTAGCATTTAGTTGTCGGTTTGCTTACCAACCTAGACGATGCAGGGCGTTTACCACAAACACATATGCTTTACTGCATTCCTGGGCTGCAGGGTAATGGAAGCAGCTGGCATCCTGCTATAAAAACTTCACTCATATGGAAAATAAAGAAGTAGTGTCACACAAACACATGGAGAAAACGCAAGCTTGCAAACATGCTAACACATGTACACAGGGGGAGACCTGATGGATACATAAAGAGCAGGTTAGCTCACCACATCAGGGGGTAGGTGCCTTGCTCAAGGGCTCAGTGATGGGAAATGGGGAGCAATTATGCAATCATCCACACGTAAAGAGATCAGTGGAAAGTCATTTTTAACAAAGCCCTGAAGCAAAACAACACTGTGAGAGATGAGTGGAAAAAAGGAGGCAAGAGAAGGAAAGTGACAAACGTAGATGAGAGGAAAGGAGACATGAGAAGTGCTGTTTCCAACCTCAGGCTTCAGTATATATTTAGATAAGCTCATATCCTGAGGGGGGCAAACACTCAAAGACTTCAAACTACATTTGTGGTGAACCTAATTGACAAAATACATTGCTGAATGCCTCGGGCTTTGTTCTGATGCAAAAATAGATACTTAAAGTAGAGCTCGATGGGGATAAAAGGAGAGAGAAAAGTGTTATGAAGATCTGTAATAAGACTTGACTGGAATATCTAATGTCTACTCATCAATCACTGGTTGCAAAATGAAGTTCAATATGTTGACTGAACAGCAACTTCTTTAGAAGTGCATTATCGTTTGCACGGCACAAGGTGTTTTGGCGTGAAGCACAGGCGTCATCTCAAACTTCCACCTGAAGCAGGAGTGATTTATTCACCGTGCACTCGTGCTTTTTAAATAGCAAACAATAATGTGCTCCCAACTGCACCTGGGGATGTGTTTGTCTGAAAATGAGGAGTGATAAGCACAAATCTGTCATGTTCCTCACTTAAAGACGCAGGAAATGACTGCATTTTATACCTCATTAAATGTGGTCTTAAGTCTCAAGCAGTGTTCATTTTGACAGCACTTTTTTATTTGGTTTTAGTAATAGTCTTTGGCCTAAATATCTTTAAATTTTAGTAATGATACAGTCATCTCAACTGTTTTACTTTAGTCCAGTTTTAGGTGATGAAATTTCACATTGAGGTCAATGAAGTCGACTTTAGATGTAGTCCATGAAGATATGAGTTGTAAAGTTTTGACTGGATTTGAATAATTAGTTGAATAATAATTAGTTGAATAATAATAATAATAATAACAATAATAATAATAATAATAATGGATTTTTATTTATAACGCACTTTACATTTGTGGGCAAATCTCAAAGTGCGCAGTAATAAGAAAACAAAAAAACAATGATAAAGACAATAAAAATAGTAAAGGCAGACAACAATAAAATAAGCCAGGAAAAGCAATAAAAAGGTTTTCAGTCAGAAGTTTACACTTTCATGCTCATGATATGTAGTGTCTGTATTGTTTTTTGGTTCTTTTTTTTTTTTTTTTTTTTTTTTTTTACAATTGTTCGTTCAATGAAAAAAGCACTTTAATCTAGGGGTTAACATTTTTCATACAGTGTTCTTCGAGTGTGGCGGCACAACAAAAGGAAAGGAGCTAAATAATCCAGATGAAAAATTCAGACCACACAGAGTTAACACTCTGATTGGTTTGACCTATGTTATATCAAAAACACATCCATGTATAATCAAGGCACATGATTGGTCCTTTTTGTGCCCTGTGCCTGGCATTGCACTAAGATATAGCTTTGCCAAAATAACAAACTAGAAAAGCACTCAGAGAGCACAGACCTACGCTAGCGCCACAGTCCTCTACCCATATTAAGATTTCTACCATAAATATTAGTCCTACCTTTATTTCATCTAAATACTTAGATTCCTTGACCATGAAAACATACCATTAGCAACTGGATTCATAATGATATCTATTTTAGTTCAGTACTTATTCACGAAAATCCCATTTTTCGTCATGGCAGTTTTACGCTAATCCGGATCTCTCCCAAAATCGAATCATTTGTTCCTTGTCCCAATTCGGAAATTTCCTGAAAATGTCATTGAAATCTGTCCAGAAGTTTTTGAGTTATGATGCTAACAGAGAAACAAACAAACAACAGACACTGGCAATAACATAGCCTCCTGGTGGAGGTAAATATATACGAAAACATCCCAAAGCACCATGCAACACACCCTTTAAAGAACATACTTTACACCTTCAGTGAGGGCCCAAAGTGTTATCTTTCACTCCATGTCACTCTTGACCTTTGCTAATATGTCCTTCCTGTCTGAAACCTGACGTCTGTCCTGTTATCTTGGTCCACTTGTGTTCCTCATCCTTTAGCCCCTCTCAGTGGAGTAGGTACGCTTAAAGAACTAAGTGCATTTAAAAGAGTCTTGGGACTCTGGAGGTACAGGTGTTGCTTTTTTACACATCAGTGGACAAATCTGTCTCAACTTCACGAGTCACAGGATCCCCAGTGGAAACACTGACACCAGTAGGGTGGAGGAAGCTTTTAGTTCCTGAAAAGAAGCTCCAGGGATCAGAAAGTCCTCAGCGTTTTAAGTGCGAATGGTGTTTCCATGTCGTCAAACAGACTCTGACGTAGTCTGTTAACAAGCCATTAACACACATGAGGTAGGATGTGTACTTTCTGTCTCCAGTGCACTGTTAGAGGTACAAAATAAGACATTTAAAACATCCATTCAGAAGACTACCATGTAAATGCACAATGCACCAACCAGACTTTATTAGGTACACCGTCCAGGACCAGGTTGGACCTCTTTTACCTATTAAACCGAATTAATCCTTCATGTCATGAAGTCAACAGTGCTGAAACACTCCACGCTGATATTGGTCTTTATTGATATGATGGCATCACAAAGTTATACATGTATCATTCTTATTCTATATGTAGGAGCTATTTAGTGTGTTTTTTTTGTTTAGAATTTAGTTAAGTGTTTAGATTTTACTATTCTAAATCAATTAATTTTGATTCAATTAGGATTACATTTTTGTTAGTATTCCGGTAGTTTATCTTTTCTTTAGTTCGGGTGTTTCGTGTATTATTGGTTTAATTTGAGCATGGTAGGGAGGCACTATAGGTTATATAGGTAAGTGCACGGTAGGGACCACCATGCACCTGGGTGGGCAAATGTTTTTTTTACCGGAGCGGGAGAGGCACAGGAATTTTCCTTTGTTCTGTGTTTGCTTGATTTCTGGTTAAATAAATCATGTTTTTGTTTAATTTGGACCTTAAGTTTTTCCCCATCTGTGAACACCACAACCCACGGTGCAGGAGTGGCCTTTTGAGCTTTTGTGAAAAAGTTTGTTTGAAACTTTTCCTTGCTTTTTTTTGTTGTGGACAAACGGCCTCTACACTATAGTTCATAAGCAAACGTAATACCAGTGCAATATCCTTACTGCCAAACTTTGCCTTTTAGTCAAATGTTCTCTGCTGTCAAACAGTAATTTCATGTTTATATAAATATTGCAAATATTGTAAATGTTAATACTGTAATTTCTTGGTCTTCTTTATAGTCTCACTTTTATTAATTTATTTCCTTCATAAAGAAGTTGACATGGCTTAAAGATTCTACATTTCGTAACCTGCTTACTTAATTTTTACTGGATTTTTTTGGAGCCCTTGCCAGCTTTAACTTCAGTGTCCTATAAGCTAACATACTTTGGTTGTACCTCGTGGTTATTTGATTTTCTGTTGCCTGTCTATCATATTGAACCACCAACAACTGGATATTTCATCCTTTTGGACCATTCTCTATAAGCTCTATGGCTGGTTTTGAAGTGATGGTGAGGTTTGTTTGTCATTGCCACTGATAATCCTTGTTGGAAAAATGTTCTCCATGCAAAATATATTCTACAGTAACTGCTAAAGAATTCAGTATATAGGGATAACTTATAATGGCACAGGTATCAGTATAATGAGATTTGCAGGTTGACCTAACCTCAGTCACATCTGCCTGCACATTTCCATAATCCCAAAGACCACACCGGTTCATTTCTGAATCACAGATTGAATAATTGCCTTCACCTTGTTTCATCCTGAAAGCCGGATCTCTTCTCCACTGTTAGATTTAGGGTAGCGTTAAGTGCTGTTTCGCACTTTGTCATGCAACAAAGTGTTTGAGGTAACACACACAAAGAACCTTTGTAGAAATAAGGACAATACAATTGATGTAAAGGTACAAAAAAGTCATTTTCTGGCAATAAAAAGGGGGATTGTAGCCTTATAACATTTTCATTAGTCTTGGATTTTTATCGGTTTTTCTATGGGTTAAATTTTGGGGATTTTTTTTGGATAGGAACAATCAATCAAACTTAACTTATATAGACCAGCTCATACAAACTCGATTGCAGTTCAAAGTGTTTTAAATGGGGACAGAAAAAAAATGGTTGAAAAAAAAAAGAAAACTTATTGGCAAAAATTATATATATATAGAAATGGGAATTTACAGAATAGATAATCATTTTCTTACAAGTAACATTCCACTGTAATTGCAATGATGGTCAGTAGGATGTCAAGAGGATTGATAAAGAAATGATCAAACCAAAATGACTGATAAAATATAAAAGAAACAAGATAAAATGCAAAGCAGTTAAACCAAGAACCATCTCACAGAAATAAATGGCATGCTAAAAATATATATAACAAATACATGAATAAATAACATCTGAAAAGATTAAAAGAAAATCTAAAATGATTCAGCTTAAAGAGATATAAACTGTATCAACAAAAGATATATAAGCAATACTTAAACTGAACTAAAACATCAGACAACAAAATGTAAAACTCAGATTAAATAATAATGTAAGGTATAAAAATGATACTTACGAAGTAATAAATTAATAATTATAACAGTCACTAATATTATAAAGTTCTATATAAAATCCAGGCTGAATAAATACGTTTTTAGATTGTGTTTAATTATTTTTATAACCAGCCAGTTCATGGGCTCATCCACTCAACTGCTCAGTAGTAGGTTGTAAAAATGTTGCCTAGTTTGATGAGCCTGAGTTTCTCGGGAGTCCAGGGTCAGTATTTGGCATAAACATTAAAGTATCCTGCCTTGTGTAAATGGTTTAGGCAGGAAGTGGCATCATGGTGTGGGTGATGTGTTCTTGCCCCTTCATACTGTTGGGCATCCTCTTGGTGCCACAGCCTACGTAGGAGCTGCTGCTGACTATGACCTTCACTTTAGTGTACCCAACCTCTGATGGCTACTTCCAGCAGTATAATTCTACATGTCATAAACTTACAGATTGGTTTTTTCAACATGAAAATGAATTCATTGCACTCAAACAGTCTCCACAGTCACCAGATCCCATCCAGTGGACCACCTTTGCGATGTGGTGGAGAAGGAAATTTGAATCATGGATGTGCAGCCAAC
Source organism: Scarus forsteni (assembly GCA_036419115.1). NCBI lineage: Eukaryota > Metazoa > Chordata > Actinopteri > Labriformes > Labridae > Scarus > Scarus forsteni. Next base: position 48,578,131 of record JAZDUH010000136.1, read on the forward strand.
AATCCGCTTAAACTGTGTGATGCTTTCCCATTTTATGAACAAAAGATCTAAAAAGAATATATTCAACACTTTGTTCAATCTATGCCAGAAAGAAAAAAGGCAGCACTTCTGGCAAAGGAGGTACTAACCTGGTACTAGACAAGCATGCCTAATAAAGTGGCCAGGGAGTAGAGATGGAAATAGTGTAGAAATGTATTTTCTTTATCCTTAGGAGTGAAAGACTGTCTTCAATAGAAGGAGGCATTCTTAAAAAATAATGTTGGGTACCAATGGCTTAGTTTAGGTCCCCAAAACCAAAAAGCCCATTGAGTCTTCATCAACTATAAGATTTTACAAGTGTGTTACACTCATTTTTAAAACACTGCTGAAAAAATCATCTGTCTTTAAACCAACACTAAGTTGTTTTCCCACCTTAATATAATATTTCAAGAGTCATTGTGATGTTACATCAGCTTACAGCAGGTTTAATGGAACCTCTGTCATGGTCTGAGGGAGTCTGTATCACCTTCACTGGCACTATGCAACTTCGATGTGGATGGTAGAACACTTTGACACCAAAAAAACTACAAATTTTTACTGCTTTGACTGCTTGACGACGTACGTCACTTCCCCCTTGAGGGGAAAGCTAAACATTGGGAAAAGGAGAATATAAAGCAGCTTTTGATTTTTTAAAACAGATTTAATGAACAGAATTTAGTTTAAAATAAATATGGTCTTATTTTCCATATGGAAATAGGAACCTCTGGCTCACACTCCTGCATAGTAGGTGGCAGTAATGCTCCTCTGGTGTTGGATACTACCCACCATTAAACAAAAAGAAGAAAGTAAAATGTAGAGTTATCATGGTGGGAGCAGCAACAAACCCAAAGAAAAGGAAAGTTCCATTTGAGGAGACGGAAAAGAGAAAGCGGTAAAATAACAAGCTAAATGTAAGGACAGGGATAAACATTGGCCCAATTTTCATTCACTGGCGAGTGTTCAGTGCTGTTTTGGCTCTGTTCTTGTTGGACTTGTAAGTGCATGATGACTTATTCTAATAGAAACATGATCAGATTGCACCTCTTCAGTTCACATGGTTTATTTGTCTTGGGACTTCCTGTCGGCTCACTTCTCCTCCCTCTGTATGTCAACAAATGCATGTTAGTGTACGACAGTGCAGTTACACTCAACGACCATAGAGGGCACTACAGAGCTGAAAGCCAGAATCTTACACATTGTGGCTTTAGAGAGTGTATCTAAGTCTATTTAATCTTATTTTTATCCAAGAAAACTGTTCAAACTCGTTTTTATTTTGAACTTTAGTGGTAAACTCCTCGGTAAAGTAAGAGGGGGCTCCAAGGAAAAAAGGTCAGGAACCACTGGCTTAGATGACATTCGATCAGCACAATTTCTTGCAGCTCTGTAAATCACAATGAAACACAAAGCAGCGGTGTCTCACCTGCATTAATCTTGATGCCCCTGGCTGTAGAAAATGTGCTGAATTTACAAAGGACTGAAGCATGGAGCCATTCTGACTAAAATCTCTTCATCACTGTAATCACTGCCCACTCAGACTTGAAAAAAAATCTCCATTAAAGGTCACCTGGGCACGCTCTCTCCTATCCAGAAAATGTCTGCTTCATAATCATCAGCAAAAATCAACCTCAAGCACTCTTACACTCAATCACAGTCTCCTATTTCCAGCATCCGCTCGCCCACTTTCTCCTTGAACGGCGGCTCGGGGGCTCAAACCGTCAACCTCCAGGCCTCGGTATGGCTTCTGCAGACTCTGACGGAGGTCCGTCCTCAGGGCAAAATCAATGTTTACTCAGATTACCGGGCTTACAATATGAATAGTTTATACAGCTCATCAGACTGGCATGAATCCTGATGAGGTAAATTCTTTAGTATTGATCGTGTGCAGACGTTTGATGGAATATTTATGGCTGTAAATTCACTTAATGGTGAATATTGTGCAGTTTCCCACAGCCCTCCTGATAAGTGCTGCATTAGAAACTGCACAGCTCCTCTCTGCCGCGGGCCATCCTGCACTTAATCATTAGCGAATCCATTTAATTCAAAACTTGTTTTTTGGTTTCGCTTGCAGACGTGTAGCGGCTCATATTTGTCGCCATGGAGACCACATCAAGACAACACTGTGAAGCCATTCATTTCCTTTTTCCCATCAAACACATCTGGCTCTCCCTCTCTCCTCCCTGTCATACCCTCCCGCCCAGGCTCCCTTTTTTCCCTGCATTCCTTGTGGCAGCCCCGACATACCTGAGCCCGTCTCAACAGGCGAGCCAGCACCAGCACGTGTGCCAAACAGGTGGTGACCAGGTATCCTACATCGCTCTGCAGGCTGTCAGGACAGCATCCAGAGAGCTAAATCAAAACCAAGGCTGAGACTCAACTTCAGTTTCATAATTGGAAATGATTTATGTTGCTTTACAGGAATCCTCAAGAATTCATTCCCAAAATATTTTCTCAAACATCAAGCAACACAGTTCATTCCAACAGCAGCTGACATTAAAGTGACTTTCATGATCTTCTCCTCATCAGTTTCACACAATCAGAGGGAGAAAAAAGCATCCCACAGCTTTTCTGCATGGTAACATTTAAGAAGTAGGAGACATTTCAGGTGAGTTATTGTCAAAATGTTGAAAACTGCTTTGTCGCCTCCAGCCTTGCAGAGCAGACAGAGCTGCCTGATTCTGAAATCCTGCATGTCCGTCTTGCCAACTTCCATTGTCCAACAACTTCACTCGGCTGAACACTTATGGCACTTTTCCGTTGGCCCTACTCTACTCTACCCGGCTCTACTCTACTCAGCTGAGCGGCACTGCGGTGACATCATTTTGAGCGCAACACAACAATCTGTGGCTTTTTGTCACAAACCGAGTAAAAAAGGAAAGCAGAAGAAGGCTGCAGGTGGTAAGAAGAAATACTCCTTGAGAAGCACAGGAGAGTTTTGGAAGCTATACAACAGAATGAAGCCGAGGACGAGAGCAATCGAGCTGCAAAGGAAAGACGTATGAGGGTAAGCTAATGGTAGCTACTGCTAGCATGCTAGGTCGTCGCGCTCATGACTCATCGATGACAACATTATCTGACCAATCAGTAGCTGGCAGTCGGTGACGTCATCTTTTAGTATTGACTCAGCTCTCTTGGAACCAGAGCGGAGCAGGTACTAAAACTAGCTTGTTGTAGGAGGTACCAGGCTAGTGGAGTAGAGTAGGGCCAAGGCATGCTAATGGTAAAGGGCCATTATAGGCCCAATCAGAGGAAAGAGGCAGTGACGACAACAGGAAGTGACTGGATGTTTGAAAACAATGTCGGCTTCTAAAGTGGTCTCAATATCTGCTTTTTATTTTATCAGAAATGGACTCAATTTATTCTTTGAAAGAGAAGGAAAGAATGTTACTTGATGCTTGTTTTACGAGAAACCATGTTTTGCTCTTCTCCTGACCGGTGGTCACTGCTGGGAAACCAGCAGGGAAATCCTCCACAGACATGAGGGTTAGCCTGTGGTTGTCATGATAACTCAGTGACACTGTGCAAAATCTGCTCTCCTCAAAAGTTTACCGGGGAAAGCTTGGTACAAATTGTCTTTGACGAGGTTCATGCCACATTTAAGTGTTAGATGATACATCTGTGTGGTATAATTTAATATAATTTAATGTAAGATGACAGTCTAACATAGTTTGAGCTAACAGCTAGCCGTTAGCCGCTACGTATCGCAGTTACATATGCTATGCTATACCTAGCAGTGTTGCTTGAAATGGATTGGTCTGTGATGAGTGTGACGAGCCGAACGACTGTCCAATCACAAGCTGCTGTTGTTTTTGAACAGCTCCGTCCCAGATGGACTAATGAAATATTGCCATGACAGATATGAAACTGTCTGTTTGGCCAGTCAGGTTAATTTTGCATTGTTAACAAATCCTTGCAAGAAAACTCCCTTGATCCACATCTGGTTTTGATCAACACTAAACTGTTTTCACTTCTTGTTTGTGCTGTGTTCAACATTCCCTGATTTTTTTTTTCTAAGACTGTTGAAAACTTATTGAGTTATTAGTGAAAATTTGTAAAACTACTTTTCTTGCAATGATAATAAAAAAAATCCTTAACACAGATTTAAGTGAATTTTTGAAATTATCATTATTTTATTTGATTTATTTTGTATATGATGATACAGCTACCAAAGTGATGTGAAGGCATAAATTGAATAACAAGGGCAACAAGGAAAACAGCAGCAGCAAAAGAGAGAAAATAGAAAATGAAATGTAATACATTATAAAACAAAGTAGTTAAATTATTAGAAAAATATTTTAATCATTTAATATTGATGAGTTAGTATTTTAAGTGCATTGACTTTTTTAATTAAACTTTTATGTAACTGGAGTTAACATTTCATATTGCCCAGAAAAAAAGCTGAATTAACATCCCCAACTCTGTGAATTACATTTAAACACATCATATTCTTAGCTTTGTTAAATACTCGTTTCAAGCCAACCTGAATGCATCACAATGTTTTGGGCTCAACCTCAAACACATCACTTAACATGTTGTGTTTATGTGGTGTAACAATGTGTAGTTTGTTTAGCTTTTAGACTGTTGGACTCAGAGTGAATTTCAGCACAGACTTTAACTCCAAATTCGTATTTTTGGCTATATAGGACTGGAAATAAAAGTTTTAAGGACTCTACCACAGCTTATTTATCAGAATGACAGAGCAGCAGATGAGCGGTAAGCATAGGGTGATTGTGTGTGACTACAGGCATTAACTTCAATTCATCAGTCCTGTTTGGCCAGATTATGGGGGCACCTTCAAGAACTAAAGAACTAAAGAACTAAAGTTGCAAACTTTGTCCACTACTGGTTGATTCTTGGACTCAAGTTATATTTCACCAAATCATTTCAACAACATCACAAATTATCAAAAGGCATGAAAAACACAAAAAAGGCATAAATCTTATAACTATCAAAATTGTTGGGTAAAAATTATAACAGCTGCATCATGCTGAAAATAAAAAAGTAGAATGTGCCTATCTTTGCACTGGAGATCAACAGGGTCTTAAGGTATTTGTTTTGTCCGTTTCTTTGCTTTGTGTTTTTCTGCTGCAATTTGCTGAACGCAGTCAAGCAGAGTCACAACAAGAGAGCTGAATTTGTAGGTCTTTCTGACAAAAAGCTAAAGGTTAACTTGTGATTTGCAAAGAACTGTCTTTAAAACCAAACCAACAATTAGCAACCATTTACCAAAACAGAGGTGAACTCGAATTCACCTCTAATCAAGGCAAACTGTCATTAATCATGCCAAATCACTGCCTCAACAACTCCATGATTTAATCAAAGACATGAAACAGAAATTTATTACATCCAAGAGCAGCCGCCTGATCCCTCCTGTCACTCACTCTGACACTTTGAATTGATTAAACTCTCCCTGCCTGTTATTTCTGTGTGTTTGGTGTTATTGTGCCAAGTTGCCATTTTAAACATCGGTTTGGCTTCGAGCTACAGACAGCTAATTGAAACTTCCCCTCTGGTCAAATGAATGTTGCATGTTCATGGGAAGTTTTATTTGCTGACACAACATGGTGATCTGATTAAGATGATTTTGTTCCAGCGTTTGTTGAATATAAACCATGTTTTTCTATTAAGGAGAGTAAATATCAGTTGTTGACCTGAGGTGAACTCGTCTTTTATTTTGAACCCCTAACATCCACTCAAAGGTCGATTTTAACCAAGACAGCTGTGATAATTATTTGTGGCGCCGGTGTTTTTAATCCCCATTTATTCTGTCATCATCTATAAAAGCATTTTTACATTTTGGGAAATGTTCTGGCTTTCTCTGCCAAAGTTAGATGAGGAGATAGAAACCACTTTTACGTCTTTGAGTTTGAAGCCAGGAGGGGATTAGCTTGTACAGCATGGAGAAAACAGCTAGCTTGGAGGTATTTCAAACCGCAAACACTTAATTTTACTTCTTTTCAAGTTACCATTTATGTGTGAATCATAAAATATAACAGAAGTTGTTACTGAGTGATCAGAGTTGCTAAAGGGCAAAGGGTGGAGCTAAAACTGCTTCAGTCTTTTGTTGGTTAAATGTTCAACAGCAGCTAAAACAAAAAACAAAACACTGCAACATGTTAAAACTGTTCAGCATTCTTCTTTTGGAATTACTTACATTATGATATAGATATTAAGAAAATTACTAATATACATAAAGTACGAGAGATTAGTTTTAAAATACTTCATAGATGCTATCCAGTCAAGATCAATATTACAAAATATAAAGTAAACACTGACAAGGTTTGCTCCTTTTGTGGCATTACAGACGAAACATATATCTCACTGATTTTTGGAATGTACTTACATTCATATATTTTTAATTGACCTCAAAAAATATTTTATTCCAAAGCTGATCCTCCATTTATATTAAAAATTAAACATGTACAATTTGGTTTGTCCAACAACAAGACGACAAGCCCAGACAAAATGTACATAATCATTATAGCAAAATTTAATATTCAGCGTTCCAAATGTGCCAACCAATGACTAAATATTGCTTACAAAACAATTTCAATGTCATATAGAGAATATTGGAAACAAGTTTAAATCCCAAAGCAACAAAAACAAGAAGTTTGTGTAGAAAATATATTGCCTCAACTTTTTTCGAACCTCGAAACTAGGGATTCATGATATCATCTGTTTGCTTTTGGTATTGGTCAATATGAGCCGAAAAAGTGAAGTACGGGCACTGGCTGAAATTGAAATTTTTGACTACATTTACAGCCAATATATAAGCCACACATGTCGGCCATATCAGCTGGAGTACCGGCAAAATATACAAATGTACTAATTGACGCACTTCCTTTAACTGCATGGGTACATTTAAAAATCATGGGTTTCAATTTATCAAGAGTTAAATGCTGTTTTTTATTGTGTTATATATCTGTTCCTGACAGATAGACAGACAGACAGACAGATAGATAGACTTATTGTGGATATACTGCAACACTTCCAGAAACAAGTTACTTCTTGTTAAGAACAAAGCTTGTGCTCTTGACCAGAAATATCTGTATCGGTATTGTCGATAATGACTTAAAACAAATCAGCATATTGCATATCAGCAAACAAAACAAAACAAACAAACAAAAAAAATACCGTGCCTCCTGCATTTTATCATAACACATAATAGATGCATCATTTACTTTAAATTCTACTCTAAAAAAACACACATTACAGGTGGAAAAGTGCTGAAAAATCCTGATTTACCCATCATTGTCGGCCCTAACAAGCACCATTCACGACATGCACACAATCCTGACTATAACACTCCATTTTGCAACATGTGGTCTTTCTAAAAATGCCGGTCGAAGCAATAAATGTAAAAAAATTGCACCAGGACTCGACAGAATGACACAAACACTATAAATCATGAAAACCTCAGCCTTCGACTAAGAGAACATATAAAACAAGTTTGCTTTATTAAGAGTGGATTATTGAGTTGAACATGCTCCGACACACTTAACCCCTGAACTAGAAGCATGTAGATCATCCTGATACTACACATAAAGAGCCCCCAGACTCACTCATACACACACAAACACACAACGGCCCTCCTGTGGGTGTGATTAGATGGATCAGGGTCAGCAGACACACAATTAAGAAGATCAGGTCACTGTATTTCATAACATGCACACAACAGTTATTAAAATGATATGTATAAGCTTCTATCCATCTACACACACACACACAAACACACACACACAATAGTACAGGGGCATTTCATGTTCCTCACAAAGACATAATACCCTGAGGCTTTAGGTTACACTGAAGGGGGGAACACAATAGATAATCTCTATCAAACACACACAGTACACATGCTTCATAAGACCACATCACACACTGAAGCTTTAATATATCCTCTGACGATATGAGTGAGTCCAAGCCCCAGCTCCAAAATGAAGCTGGGACACACAGTAATTTGCAAATCCTTTCCCACCAAAATTCAATTTGAATACACTACAAAGAGAAGATATTAAATGTTCAAACTGATAATCCTTGTTGTTCTTTTGCAAATATTCACTCATTCTGAACTTAATGTTTGCAGGTTTACCGCTATGTTTTATCACCTGTCTTTCAAACAACACTGAATATGCATTTGGGAACTGATGACACTAATGGCTGAAGCTTTGTAGGTGGAATTCTTTCACATTCCTGCTTGACTTCAGTTGCTCAACAGGCTGGAGTGTCTGTTATCATAGTCCATGGCTGTGGTCGAATAGTCCTTTTTGCTTAGGAAGGTTCCTAACGGAGTGAAATGAACAGGAAGTAGTTCATGATGAGAGCTGTTCGAATAGTTTAAATGCATAGGAAAGGTGGCTCAATGTTTCTTTATAATCTCCTTTAGCTTAGGATACACCGGACCATCCTTTACGAAAGGAGAGGAGATTATTCTGTCCCACAATTCTTCGTGGCAACAACTTTTATAAACAGCACGTATTCCGACTGCTTCCGAATTCAACCGAATAATGACGAACAAATCACACAGACCATGTGAGTTACCTCTGCTGTTCATCCTTTCTAAAGTTTACCAAAACCTGCCTTAACTTTACAGTAGTCTGATTCTCTGAAGAGAGCAGGATATGAGACATTTAATGTTGATTATGTTTTAAACATGGTTCAATATTAATAATGTATACACTAATAGATTGTGGTCTTAACAATTTCTGCCTTTCTGTCATTCAGTTCCCGTTTATTTTCATGCTCTGATTGGTGTTCATGATGATAATGAAAGGACAGATTTATTTAAATCCTCACTTCCATCATTGGTTATGCAGATGTAAATTTTTACTGGGTTACATGTTCAATGTTGTCTGAAAGGAGCAACATTGTCATGATACACGATGCGTCTTTTGCAGGCCATCTTTGGAAAATTCTAGTTTCCCCGTAGCAGTAACCCATACGGAAAAGAAATACAAAAACCTTATAAAATTATTATATGTCAGCATGTTAAATATTTATATTTTATATGTGTAAGACTTATTTGATTTTCTCATGATTTACTCATGAAAGTGGCCACTTTTGCATTGTTTTCATACAACATACTTATAAAAATTGTACATGTTACATTAAACTTTATATATGTTACATATAAAAAACTTAATTGAAAGATATGCTTTCCTTATATAGTCCATATATGTTATTTAGTAATTACCTACATATTTTTACTATGTCACAGGATTAAAATTGTATCCATTACATATGTATTTTTTGTATAATAATTGTAATTAATTTATATGAAATTTTCCATTGTTTTCTATAAGAATGTATTTCATCATTTTCTCTGTACCCTGCTATCCGTTTTGGGGTTGCAGGGGGCTGAAGCTTATTCTGGGGGGCCTATACCAGCTATATACATTCGAGAGGTGGGGTTCACCCTGAACCCAGAAAGGCCCTCCCAGCCTGGAATCGAACCTGGAACCTTCTTGTTGTGAGGCACGTGCTCTACCAGCTGCGCCACCGTGCTGCCTGAACATTTGCTGTTCTCAAAATCTAAAATATCCTATTCGTCTAAAATAATTATACCACTTTGACAACTTTAACTGTGATGGTGTGCCAGTCCTCCAGTCCTCTAAATTCAGTATTGGCCAATACTGTGTTGTGTCAATGAAATAACACTGACAGTAGAGACATATATAGATCTATACATATCTATCTATCTATCTATCTATCTATCTATCTATCTATCTATCTATCTATCTATCTATCTATCCATATCTATATACATATACATATACATACATATATATATATACATATACATATACATATACATATACATATACATATATATATATACATATACATATACATATATATATATACATATATATACATATATATATATATATATATATATATATATATATATATATATATATATATATATATATATATATATATATATATATACATATATATATATACACATGTATGTGTGACAATGACATTCATCCTATGTATTACTTTAAAGTACAAAATCTATTTCATGTGAATATATCTCTAGCACATTCATACAATTTTTTTTTTTTTTTTTTTTTTGGGCACCTCAAACACCAAAAAAAATCAGGTGGTACCACCGTCCAAGCAAATGAACACACTGATTAAACTATAAAATTAGCATGTCTGTGATGCTAAATTAAAAAAGAAATGTATGCTGTTGCATTATTTCATTTCTGAAACATTTCAAATAAAATACTTCTTGCAAATAAAACTGTTTTTAATCTGTTGAGGTAGCTCAGAAACTTTTGTCACACAATTTGCAGTTTGCTAAATATCAGGATGGTGCAACTGTAACATTAGACTTTTATTTTGAAGTGAAAACGAGATAACAGTAAAAAGGATATTGCATCATCTAGAGGACCCCAACTGTCACCTGAGACCAGGTGAAAAGTTTTGTAGATCTCTCTCAAATACTGATAAAAATTCATATTTTTAGTTCATCGGTAGGCTGATACAATTTTCATGCCAGGTGGTACAACCAATGTAATACTATTGAAATATCATTTTAACTTAAAATAACAAATTTCATCTAAAATGACACATACTTAATGACAAAGGTTAATGCTTATACAGTTGCCTTGGCAGATGCCTTTTTTAAACTAAAAATAATTTGTAATGTCAGGCGACGCAACCAGTGAGTCAGTGGCACAACTGCAGGGAATGTCACTTTAAGAGATAAATAGTGGTGCTAGAGTCATTAATAGTTACATTTCTATTTTATTCTTCTAATTTTTAGTTAAAAATGTCATAATTTAAAGCTTTTGTCATAATTATCATTTTGTATTGAGAAATTTTATTTATATCAATGCTTTTAAGGTTCCTGCTAATCGATCAATTCTTCAATGATTCCCTTATTGATTTCTGGAGATTTTTCCTGTGTGCAAATGTTGGCCTGTAGATTTTCAGTGTCAACAATGTCAAACACATGTCACAGCATAGATAACTTCTTCTGCAAGGTGCTGGTATTTCCACTCACTTAAAGTTGTCAGTAGGCGCCTTTTGTAAAAGATTAAGCCATAATTCTGATGTTTCTGAACCCTGCCAGTGGGAAGAATTGATAAGGGAATTGATTAACAAAAAGAGTCTTGATATTGATTATTTGATGGAGCTGTTAAAGATTTTCAACTGGAATTGGTGTTCAATTTCCATCCCTAGTAAATATTGAATTAACTAATCATTTACAAAGGTATTTTTTTTTCATCATTGATTTATCTTTAATTAATACAGTTGCATGAAAAAGTATGTGAGCTCTCTGGGATTACTTGGATATCTGCTTAAAACGGTCATAAAATATGTCCTGATCTTCATCTAAGTCACATCACTAGACAAACACAGTCTGCTTAAACTAATATTGCACAAAAAATAATCTGATTTCATGTTTTTATTCAACACAATATGGCAACAGTCACAGTGCAGGGTGGAAAAAGTATGTGAACCTTTGGGTTTAATAAAATTCCTTTGGCAGCAATAACCTCATCCAAACATTTCCTGTAGTTGTAGATCAGACCCATCTTCTACACCATGTTTTCTGTCATTTCTAATGTGGTCAGGTGGCACAACTGTTCCTTGTCAGTTGGTGTGACCAGGTAAAATAGTAATTTAAACCATCAAATAACAATCTAAAGTGAACCAAAGGAGATAAGTGGGATGAAAATAGCTATTTTATTGAATTCATTTATTTGCAAGTTTTTGATTTAATTTTTTTGTCTTGAAATATAAAATCAAATGACAAAAATGCTCAATATCTGGACTCTAGAGTGTAATTCGCTTGAATTATTGTAGATAAAAATAAAACGCACCCACAAATTAATAATGTATGAGTCACCGCAGACACTTAAGGAATACTTGCCCAAAATGTCACATAGAAAAAAACTAACAAAAATATACATATACTTACATATTATTGGTTGCACCACCTGATATTTAAAAACACTTAGTTAAAACACTTCAAAAAAGTAATTTGACATGAAACATGAAAAATGTTAGTTAACAACTGAAATCCATTAAAACGCTTTGTCCTTGTCTCAAAAATCTGCATTATATCCATTTTCAAAGAACTTTTTAAAAATACATTTTTGACCCCTTAAATTTGTCATTGACATATATGTGTGCGTAAATATGTTTTTATAAACACACACACACACACACACACACACACACACACACACACACACACACACACACACACACACACACCAGGTTTTGACTATGTATGTACCTTAACAACAACATACACACAGGCCTTTGAAATGATCAAGAATCAGAGATCTCATCTATGTGCCATTTTACATAGGACCCTCCTATGTTTTTATGTTTCTTGCAAAACTTTTAATTCCAAATAATATATGTAGGATAGAGCAGGTATCTACTAAGAATATTGTATGTGTTGTATGTGAAATAGCTGTCATATATAGTACTTGTAAGTATGCAAATTTTATATTTTTCATTTTACAAAACTTCTGTATGGATCTTGTGTGTTCTTTAGGATAGAGCAGGTATCTACTAAGAATACTGTATGTGAAATAGCTGTCATATATAATACTTGTAAGTATGCAAATTGTATATTTTTCATTTTACAAAACTTTTGTATGGATCTTGTGTGTTCTTTAGGATAGAGCAGGTATCTACTAAAAATATTGTATGTGAAATAGCTGTCATATATAATACTTGTAAGTATGCAAATTGTATATTCTTCATTTTACAAAACTTTTGTGTGGATCTTGTATTTTCTTTACTTGTCATGCAAATTATTTACAAGTGTCATATATGTGATACAGTTATTTTGTAAAATCCTACAATGTCTTTTCCATATGGGAACATCCGCCGTCACATGATGACGTAGTGTAATGAAAGTGCAGTTGGATTCTCTGTGCATAGCAGTTTTCCTTTCCTATGTCCTACTGAATTCTTCTTTCTCCTTTTCTTAACCTCATGACGTTTTCCATCAGGGTTAAGGAAAAGTAGATAGGAAAGGGCTTAGGAGGTGACTATTCGACTGCAGTCCATGCCTCATCATTTCTGTCAGTCTAGTCCTGCACTCTTTTACTCTGACATCACGCTGTTGTAACACGAGCAAAATGAGTCTTGACATTGTCTTGCAATGGAAAAGTTATCACTTGGATGGCAGTATGTTGCTCCAAACCTGTATGTGCTGTCCGGTATTAATGGTGCCTTCACAGATGTGCAAGTTACCCATGTCATGGGCACTAACACACCTCTATACCATTACAGATGCTGTCTTATGAACTTTGCTGCGATAACAGTCTGGATGGTTCTTCCCCTCTTTAGTAAGTGGGAATAAACTGATAAACTTCATTCTTTTGCTAATATTGACTCATTTTGATCAATTTAATCCCTGCAACATGTTTCACAAAATCTGGGATAATGGCAACAAAAGACTGGGAAAGAAACAGGTGAGTGTCATAACTTGGTATAAAAGGAGCATCCCTGTAAGGCTCAGTTGTTTGCAAAGAAGGATGGGGTGAGGTTCACCTCTTTATGAGCAAATTGTCCCACAGTTTAACCCTTTGACCCCCCCTTAAAGTGCTTGGCAGAGATCCTTAAATTCAGGAATATTTAATGTGTTGAATAAACATTCTACATCATTGTTTGTTTTTGTAATTGCTTTATGATTCAGAAAAAACTGCACACAAACCTGAATGAAAGCTACCATTCTGTATACCATCCATATTTTCTATACTTAAACATTTACTGATATGATGATATATATGTACATTTAAGTTTGTTATTCATCAAAACATTTTTCGTGTTTGTCAAACTCAGTATCATGTATTTAAAGTTATGTTTGCTTCTTAACGAGCATTTCTGCTTTTCTGTTCGTGCATTTTAATATCATAAAACCTTTTCATCCCACACCAAGAAAATATCTGTTTTTGGTTTGTTTGTGGTTTTCTCCGTTTCCTGATGTGTTAATGGAACCAAACAATGATTTGATTTAATGATTTGATTCGTTCTGTTTCTTAAAACATTAAAAATGTGCCCTGAATTTAACAATGACCTCTGCCAAACAGTTGAGTTGGTAGTTAAGACCGTTTCTCAAAGTACAATCACAAGGACTTCATCATCTACAGTCCATAAAATCATCACAAGATTCAGAGTCAAAAAGCAGGCCCAAACAATCCGTGTATGGTTCGTTCTTTCGTTTTTCTGTTTCAAAACAAAATCAAAAAAACAAAAAAACAGACTGTTTTTTTTTGTTTTTCTGTTTTAAAACCCAAACAGAAAAACGGAATAACAGAAGAACAGAAAAACGACGTTTTGCTGTTCTGGTTTCAAAAATGAAAAAACGAAAAATAAACATATAAGATTTTGTTTTTTTCTTTGAGGGATATTTTGATATTATACATGGATGATTTTTTTAAGTTATGAAACTGATCAGCGCACATTTGATGAATCAAAGTGCTTCTGTGGTGGTGAAAGAGTTTTAAGGCTGACGTGTTCCTGAGCACTTTTATAAGTAACAGATCACTGCACTCCTCATCCGCGCGCATTTGCGCACTCCTGTGTTTGTATGAGACAGCATCAGTCAGTGCACAGTCTGCTGCTGTCTGATCTGCTCTCAGATAAACCAAGAAACTTCAGAACAGATGATGAAACTAAGTTCTTTTTCTCGCGCTTTTCACCTGTTCCACGCGCTATGAGTCTTTCATGCGTAACAGCTTTGCACCTTTCTCTTCCGCAGCGCTCTCTCAACAGTAAAGAGGCATTTAGGATCATCAGAAATAAAATAAGTTGGTGAAGAGATTCTGCCCCAAGTGGAGGAGTTTAAGTATCTCGGGGTCTTGTTCACGAGCGGAGGAAGGGTGGATCGGGAGATCGATAGGCGGATCGGTGCGACGTCAGCAGTAATGCGGGCTCTGCACCGGTCTGTCGTGGTAAAAAGGGAACTGAGCCGTAAGGCGAAGCTCTCGATTTACCGGTCGATCTTCACCCCTATCCTCATATATGGTCACGAGCTCTGGGTCGTGACCGAGAAAACGAGATCACGAGTACAAGCGGCTGAAATGGGCTTCCTTCGCAGGGTGGCTGGGCTCTCCCTTAGAGATAGGGTGAGAAGCTCGGTCATTCGTGAGGAACTCGGAGTAGAGCCTCTGCTCCTACGCTTTGAGAGGAGCCAGATGAGGTGGCTCGGGTATCTGGTCCGGATGCCTCCTGGACGCCTCCCTGGTGAGGGTTTCCAGGCACGTCCCACCGGAAGGCGGCCCCGGGGTAGACCCAGGACACGCTGGAGAGACTATGTCTCTCGGCTGGCCTGGGAACGCCTCGGGATCCCCCGGGAAGAGCTGGACGAGGTGGCTGGGGAGAGGGAAGTCTGGGCTTCCCTGCTTAGGCTGCTGCCCCCGCGACCCGACCACGGATAAGCGGGAGAAGACGTGAGATGTGAGACGTGAGAAATAAAATAAACCCATAATAACTTAAATGTTGGCCCACTTAGTGTGACATCAGTTGTGAAAACACCAGGTTTCTTAGTGTTATTTAGACCCTCTTCACGTCAGCCTTAAAACTCTTTCACCACCACAGAAGCACTTGTTTAATATCAAAATATACCTCAAAGAAAAAACAAAATCTTATGTTTATTTTTCGTTTTTTCATTTTCTGTTATTCCGTTTTTCTGTTTGGGTTTTAAAACAGAAAAACAAAAAAACAAGTCCGTTTTTTCGTTTTTTTGATTTTGTTTTGAAACAGAAAAACGAAAGAACGAACCATACACGGATTCCAAACCAACACTGAATGCCATGACCTTTTGATCTCTTAGGCAGCACTGCATTAAAAAACAGCATCATTCTCTAAAGAATATCACTACATGGGCTCAGGAACACTTCAGAAAACCATTGTCAGGTAACACAGTTCATCTGTACATCGACAAGGTCAAACTCACAGTCTGTTTGACGAGCTGTTTGCCATAGAGAAAATTGTGGATGATGTGCTCTGTGGTGGAGGGTTTGCAAGGGGGTTGAAATCAGTACTTGCCAGGTGTACCCGAGTGTAGTTTTTGTTCTGCTGCTGAAATGATGTGCACCCCACTTAGCCCTGTTGTAAATAAGCAACAACTATACTGGACTTTGTAGACATAACTTTAGTCATAATGAAGTGCCCACATGGCCGACTTTTGCTGAACTGGTCAAAAAACTGTTCTGCTTGAACTTTCTTTAATTGTAAATAATTAAAAACAATCTCTCCATCGTGAAAAAAAACAGGATCAATTTGGCTGTACTTGAGAAACTCGAGCGATGTTTCCAATATCAGGGATTGTCGAGGCATCCAGCTGGTTAAATGAGACGTGGAAATCCAATTACAATCTCAGCCGCAGTAGAAGTGCTTCATCACGCAGCTAACCTGCAACGACACAGCCCGCTATAATCTGTGAGCGAGGTCGGGCCGGAGCTGATTCAGCACGCTGTAAAGCACAACTGAAGCCTCTCAAATGACTCGTTTCCAGATGTTAGACCGTTGCTCAAGCTGCTGACAAAGGAGGAAAATTGGAGTTTGACAAACAGCCCCTCTGCAGGGTGGCGCATCGCTGTCGCACTATCAAAAGAAGGAAAAAGAACACTTTAAAGCTGATTTACTCAGAGTTGGTAAGGTGCTTTGTCTGAGCATTTTAATGGTGATTCCAGATCATTACAAGGCTTTCATATTCTCACTCTTTTGGCAGGGGTTTGTAATTGAAGTTCTGTTCACCACGGCTTGTACTGTGAGCATGGAGGCGTCAAAACAAGGGAAGAGAATGTAGCAGAAAGAGCAAACTTGTTTATCAAAAAGTTATAATCAATGTGGAATAAGTTTACCATTGAGTTTTGGTGCAGGGCTTGTGCTAAGGAAAGGATGACAAGACATCAAATCTGAGGCAAAAAGTTTCACGAGGTTACAGCCCATCAACATTGGGTGCTGGTGTTTTTTTTTTAATATTTGGGCCACAAACATATCTGCACATCAACATGCTAACAGGCCCTGGGGCTGTCACATTACACTCAATACTCATTTTTAGTTCTTTGAGCATGGGGGACCATTATGGCACAGCTACATCAGATAACAGTAGGGATGCAACGAAATTTTGTGCCACGAAATTTCGCGAGATAAAAAATGACGAAATAAAATTCAAAGACGCACAAAATAAAAGCACGAAATAAAAAATGCGGATGGACGCTGCTGATTTTGTACCCTCCTCGCCTACCATAGCAAAAAACTCACTTCAAGAAGGAAGAGAGAACGGTGAGAAGATTGTGGACAAAACAACCGTGTGCAAAATATGCCCCTACAGTTCGCCGTATACTGCAGCGAGTACAACTACAAACTACTTTGAACTGGAGACAGGCAGCAACTGTATGTTTGTGTAAGTCTGCATAAAAAACAATATTTGATTTTTGCATCTACTGTTGAGTTGACAGAATTTATCATACTTGAAGATCAGAAGTATATGCACTGTTATAGGCTAAATATTATAGTTCACAGTTCAGACATTTATAGGTCTAAACTGCAGCTCTGAGGACTGCTATTTGTTTTCCTTTTCATTCAAGAATGTACTTATCCTGATTGTTACAACAACAAAGCACTTTTTATTGAAATTTTACGTTTGTACTTGCACTGTAGTCTAAATAAGGGGGGGGGGGGGGGGACACAATTTTGCATTTATTTTGTACTGATGCAGCAATGTTTTTTGTATGTCTGCATTCGGAAGACAATAAAGAAAATTAGATTTTTGCACAACTTCCTACTGTTGAGGATTTTCTATAATCTTTATTTCGTATCGTGAGCCCTGTTTCGTATTTCGTGAGTTGACCATTTCGTTACACCCCTAGTTAACAGTTTTACTCTCGTCCTGTTAAGTTGTCCTCTAGCTTGATTCTCCCCACACCTCTCTGCCTTTTCTGCCTCTTCATATTTTCCTCTCAGTCTCCAGCACGCCTGGCCTTCCTCCTCACCTTTTAGAGGTTCAGTCCTCCAGCTTACTTAAATTAGATTCCCACTGCCAGGACATGAACTTTGATTCCCCTCACCTCAGCTCACATATAAGCCAGGCTGCCTGTCCCCATCCTTACCTGTTAAGAGAATAAAGTACCAGAGATTCCAACAGGCCCTCAAGCTGACATCTGTATTTAAGTTCAGCCAACAGTCTGATTCAGCAGGAGGAGTGTTCGGACATCTGCAACTGATGCTGATTTGTCATACCACAGTTGGATGGTGAGCTTGGTCAGTGATCGGGAGGTCACAGGTTCAAGCCCAGGATCAAGATGTGTCCCTGAGCAATAATAATAAACTTTATTTATATAGTACTTTTAAAAACATGGGTTTACAAAGTGCTTTGACAGCCAGCAGGAACATAAGACAACAAAGCACAAAAGTTTCACACCAAAGGAAAACAGAAAAACCAAAGAAGGTTAATTAAATTCAAGAACATTTAAGACAAACACAAAAGCAAAATGAAATTGAGAGAGATCGTAACACATAAACAACGTAAACCCCAGAGGTGGGCACAACAGTCCAGGCCCACTCACTAAACATGGAGTGTTTAGTGACTTTAGTAAAGCAGCTTTGAGAAATACTAGAATAGCGCTATATAAGCTCAAGTCCATTTACCATTTTACATATGGAGACTGTGCAGAAAGGGGTGGCCGACTACAAGTTCCTGGGTGCCGTCATGGAGGAGGGCTTCACATGGAGGGAACAACGACTTTCTGAGAAGCTGTTGGTAACCTGCATTTGTGTTTGTTTGCCAGCTGCATACAGATAAATGGTAAATGGACTTGAGCTTATACAGCGCTATTCTAGTCTTTTGACTACTCAAACCTGCTTTACACCACAGGTCACACTTAATTCACACCCATTCACTCTCACATTCACGCACTGATGGTTCTGAGTTTCGATGTTAGTTACCCATCTGTATCTCTAACACATTCACACCCTTCCATGCCCATTTACACACCACTGACGCAGCAGTGGGAGCAACTTGGGGTTAAGTGTCTTACCTAAGGACACATCGCCATGTGTCGCCCAGAGCTGAGCTTGAACCTGCAACCTCCCGATCACTGACCAAGCGCACGATCCTACTGCACCACCAACGCAGCACAGTCCCCGCTGCAAAGACTCAGCAACACCGCTCAGAAGATAATCAGCTGCCCCCTCCCCTCACGAGAAGAACTGTCCAGGCCCCGTTGCCTCACAAAAGCCAAGAACATAGTGAGGGACCCATCTCATCCTGGTCACCCTCTGTTTGAAGTGCTACCATCAGGCAGGAGGTACAGAACTCACAAAGCAAGGTACAGCAGACTGAGGAACAGTTTTTATCCCAGAGCCATCGCTGCCCAGCATACAGCTAGCTGCTAAGTGGCAAATGTGCAAAATAAAGGAAGGTTGTCTGTGGTTTTTTTTTAATTCACTGATTTTAACATTTATATACATTTTTTCAATGCACCAAGGACTGCATTTAATTTTGTTGTACTTGTACAATGACAATAAAGATTCTATTCTATTTCATAAAGACCAGGAAAAAAAAGGACCGATACAAGCACAAATATTGATCATATACGACACATTCATCTGGCCATATAGTTGTGAAATAAATTACTAACTGGCCCTGATGTTAGGCCTGATTGATGTGTATTATTGACTCTGTATGAAGTGTGTAACCAGAGCACAGTTCAGACACAAGACAAGTCCACCTCTTGATGCAGAAGAAGACAATTCAGACATGAGAACTGAGACATTATCCATCAGTAATCAATAGGGGTGTAACGAAATGGTCAACTCACGAAACGATACGAAATACGAAACAGGGCCCACGATACGAAATACTCCAGATACGAAATAAAGATGAAGGAAAATCCCCAACAGTAGGAAGTTGTGAAAAAATCTCATTTTCTTTATTTTCTTCTTAATGCAGACTACAAAAAATATTGCTGCATCAGTGCAAAATAAATGTTCTTTGAAAAAAAAAAAACAAAATTGTAGTTTTTTTCCCCCTTATTTAGACTACAGTGCAAAAACAAACATAAAATCTCAATAAAAAGTGCTTTGCTGTTCAATCAGGATAAGTACATTCTTGAATGTAAAGGAAATACATATCAGTCCGGTTTGTCTGATGATGGATGAAACACAGATTCAGCAACATATGCATGTATTTTTACAGCGCTTTCCTCCGCACTAACTTAGGGCTGAATGATTTTAGGAAAAAGTCTTACCGGGATTTTTTTGTTCAATTCGATTTTCTTAAAGTAAGGCTTCAGTGCAGTATTCATGATGTTTACAGTATAGACAGCAGCAGGAAATCAGTGATCAAAAACACAAAACCCATTATTCACCATCGAAAATTGATGATTAATTATCTTTTTCATTGTTTAAGGGACATTCCAACTTCTATTCCTAAATAGAGGCTTTGTGTTGTTGATCTGCGTACCAGACCTTAAGGTGTGTTCACACCAAACGCGACTTGAGTGACCTCGGCGACCTTAGTGACCACTCTCCATGTAAAGTCAAAGTACAGCCACAATGGGGTGGGGTTAACCCTCTGGCAACGAGACAGTTGCGATCAAGGCAATCAGCTGTTTTATTGCTCCATTGCTGTAGTTCAAAAAGTTGATCTTTTAAGGTGATTCGTGTGTGGCTGAGCAGCAACAGCCAATCAGCATTGTGTGGGTGTGCAACGACACCCGTGACA
Source organism: Scarus forsteni (assembly GCA_036419115.1). NCBI lineage: Eukaryota > Metazoa > Chordata > Actinopteri > Labriformes > Labridae > Scarus > Scarus forsteni. Next base: position 48,598,859 of record JAZDUH010000136.1, read on the forward strand.
AACAGTTTTAATTCCAGCTAACAAAGTAACAATCCATGTCCTTCTGGGAAACATTAGTCAGTAGTACATTAGTTCTGCTGCTGCAGGGCCATCAGCTGCAGTGTTTTCGCAAGAACCTTGAGTAACCATGACCATCACTGACTAACCATTGTCCGCAGAGGATTTCCACATCTCTCCCAGTTTCCAGTCATAACCTGGCTCAGGGCCATGACTATTATGGGAAGAACATGTAGTTTTGCAGAAAAATAAGTTATTTATTGACAAGCAAAATAACACAACCAAGGCATTTAAACTGTAGAAATGAATATGATCAGCCAGTTAAATCAGTGATGTGAATGTAGGGCGTGTGTCATGAAAGTTGAGGTGTTGTTAAGCAAAACAAACTAAGTGAGTCCAGGTGGAATGAGAGAGAGAGAGCAGTAGACAGGGTTGGGCTTTTATACCCTGCAAGCACCAGGTGATCAAATTACAGCAGCTCACTCAGGTTACTCTAAAGGTGCTTACACACCGGACCCTACTTGTAAGACCTCAGTGATCACTCTCCATGCAAAGTCAATGTACAGTCGCGATGGGGTGGGGCTAACCTCCCGCGATGCGTTTGTTGTGTACAAGACGACCACTTCAGACGTCGCACGATGTCAAAGTTTAAAAAAATTTGATCTTTTCAGGCAATGTCATGTGTGGCTGTGCGGCAACAGCCAGTCAGCGATGTCTGCAAGTGTGACTTGTACCCGTGATAGACAGTTTTTCATTCATCATTAGTCATTAGTCCGCCTAGACGGACTGCAGAAAATTCACAGATGCTGCTGCTGCAGGGCATCAGCTGCAGTGTTTTGTGTTTGATAAGTGATTGAAAAGGATACAGTTGGAATAATGTCGGCTTATACATCCTATTATACGATATATGATATGATTGTGGTGAAACTGGAGCAGACGTGACGTCTCTGAGCGACGGCCAACGGCAACAGTGACCAAAATGAGGTATTTATGGACACGCGACGACACGTCAGTGGGCAACGCAATTTTGATCATGGAGTCGCTTGCGGTGTGAATGCAACATAAGAGAGAGGAGATCTTAGCCAGGTTGGTGCACCAAGAGCTAAGGCAGGGACCATCACATTCCCTGCAGTCATTCCCCATCAGGAGAGAGCAAAAACATGATGTCCTGAATAAGGTTTAAGTGACAATTTTTTCTCCTCTTTTAAATAAGAAATTGAGTCACTTTCTGATAAAACTGCAGATATTGCCGCATACACGAAGACCACTTCAGAAGCCACCATTGTTTTCTAACATGTCCTCACGTTTTGAGTTTCTCCCTCTCTTCCCTGATTGGGCCATGGAGCTTTTGGCCATGAAGTTTTAGGAGACTGAAGCTTGGCAGATGGATCTGTGTGATTTCAGACATTGAATCAGGCAGGTCCATCTGCACTGCAAGGTTATACCTCCTCATCTGGCCCTTCACTCCTCCAGAACCTTAAAGGTGCTGTGAGGAGAATCTATTACCGGCGACACAAAGACTCATGCTACCCATGAGCACGTGTGGCAACTGTCATAATGCTGCATTGCAGTAACCTCGGAACTGGGAGTGACATCATCTCCAACTTGTCGGCGTTCCAGTTGAAGTCGGAAAAAAACATGCCGATTTACCAGGCTATTGTTAGCTGTTGTTAGCACGCCCTGCGTTGTTGTGTGAAGAATGTGATTATCACTATGGCAGCATTTTTGTAAATATAAGTCTAACAATACTATGTATACAGCTGATCTAGAGCGACACACCCCAGTCAGAAGTGCAAATAAATTGATTATTACAGGAGCTAAATAACTGTTCACACTGGGGGCATCCATCTTTGATTGTCAACTCGGGGGTGGCGAGGTTTCACCGAGTTCCCAGTAGGAAATTCCGACTTCGGGGGACGTTCCAGTTGCAGTTTCCTACTCGGAGCTCGGAAATTCCTACTTCTGACTACAACTGGAACGCACCAAAAGACGTGACCCAAGGTATGTAGCGGTAGTTTTTGATGTGTGACAACAAGCAATTTTTGGAAAAGTTTTGTAGCCGGCTATATATCGCTACTTACAGCCCGGTGCTCTAAGACGTGTCTGAATAATATAAATTTGCTCTAGTTTTAAATGTCTTTTTCCCTTAGCTGAGGAATAGCATTTATAGATAACCTATTTTGATGCTATAAAACTCATCTTAAAGTGTGTATTTTGATCAGGCATATATCTAAAAGTGAGACTTTTTTGTAATTACTTAGAAACTCCTCATAGCATCTTTAAATCTTAGTATCACTGCTCTCTCCTTTCATCCTCTCATTTCCTCTCATCCTTTTTTCCTGCAGTCTTCCTGCTGGGATGAAAGTTAACCACAGGAAGTGACCTTGCTCCACGTTACTGCTGCAACAATCTCCCCCATAATAACTGATCTGACTCCTGACCCCTGAGGCTGCGAGGACAAAAAGAGGCAGTTCACGTAAAAATAACACTTTCTGTACAGTACAGCGAGCACATTGTATGAATCAATGTCAGATTAGGGTCGGAGGACTTAGGTGGGACTCTGAGACACACGCTCACACGCCCTGGCTCTGCCCTCGCTCTGCCGTCACACGCCACATCAAAGCGTCTCGTAGCCGAGCAGTAAAAGTGGAAGCGGCGGTTTGAATTTATTCCCTTCAGTCAGACGTTTACTCGCTGCTTCCCTTTCTTAATGAGCGTCTTACAATAACCCTGTCACTTACTGCGGCAAATTACTGCAACCTAAATGAGGGGCCGCTGCGCATGCATGAGTGTGCGTTTCCGCCACACACTCCCTCCACGGTTTAAAAGCACCTGTATGTGATTTAGCGTCCCACATGGCCTTCCTCCCAAAGTACACTTTTACTGTTTTACTATCCAACAAAAAGTGGGTGATAGGGGGGCGAAGGGGAGAGCACAGAGCTGTAACGATGAAAGAGAGAGAGATGGAGGGATGAGGAGGTGATAAAACGGGAAGTGAAAGAAGGAGACAAGGTAGGGGGGTGAAAGATCAGCGATGGAGACAGAAGATGAGGCAGGGCGAGAAAATTATGGAGCTTAAATCGACTCTGAAATGTCCAATAAATCTGCAGCCTCTGTCTTTATGATTTAAAGTGACAAGGCTCGTCCACTCGATGCATAATTGATTGACAGAAAAATGACTCTGGCTGCAGTTTGCTGACAGTTCATCATAAATTTTACCGCAGCAAGCAAAGCACTCAACGCTGTGGTCAACACCCAAATCAATGAGGCTCCCTCAGCCCTACAGGCTCTATCTAAAATGCTCCTGAAGTGGCAGACTGTGGTCCAAATTTCCACAAGGCTTTCACCTGTTTGGTCAATATTGTTATAATAATAACAGTAATAACTTATTTATATTAGGGATGCACAATATTGGATTTTTTCAGATATTCAATATACTGATATTTTCTAAGGTGGGCTTTACACGAGGACGAATTTGTAAGACTCCGGTAAAATAAACTATCGATCTGGTGATACTGACACACGGAGATGTGTATTTGTCCATGACTCTGCATCTTTTTTGAAAACGGGTCTGCAAGTGGATAGCTGCGTATTCGTCTTCATGCCATAGTTGGTATAAACAGATAAGTCAGAGAAAGACGGTGACCTCATAGCACCCCTCCTCCCCGCCCCTCAACCCACGATGTCACACCAACAACAACAATGGCGGCAGTCGGACTGATTCTGATCTTGCTCCAGCAGCTACAAATATTGCTATGACTTTCATACCAACATTTGCTCACAGAACACCAACAACAACAGCTACGCCAACAACAGCAACAAGTGCTCATGCAGAGACGAAGCATGTTACGCACGCATGAACACTTGTTGATGTGGAATCCACCTCGGAGCAGAACCAGACGGGCAACCCGACAGGATTTTGCGTGGATTTTGCGTTGTCATGTAAATGCACAAGCCTATGTACAATACGATGAGTAAACAGCGATACATGTTTTGATGCCGACGCCAAGACAATACGGGGCCGTCCTCGTGTGAGGAGGGCCTAAGTCATTATCGCTGATACAGGTATTGATATTTCCAGTCAAGAGCTCAAGCTCTTAACTGAACAAAAATGGACTTGTTTCTCTCAGTGTTACTGTATATTTTAGTGAGGAACAGATCCATGCAGTGATGAGAAGGTGCATCAATATTGTACATTTGTAATTTGCTGATATTCCAGCAGATCTGTGTGGCCGATATATCATCTGCATATGATACCTAACTTTTAAGGTTGATATTATCTATAGCAAACCAATAATACAGTGCATCTCTAAGTTATAAAGCCCCTTTCAAAACAAATACAAAACAAAGTGCTTTAACAGACAAAACAATGGCAGAAAAGAGCAGGACTCTGGAGACAATAAAATAAGAATGAGGTCAAACAGACACCAAACGACAAACATAAAGGCACAGAAGTTAATTAAAAAATAAAGCAACAAAAGAAAGAAAATGGTCAACTGGTTAACTGGAGTACTTTAGGAATATACTACATTAGTACAGCAAAATGTCAACATGTACATAAGTAGCATTAGTAGAAGAAGTAGTTTGTTTTACCTGTTCATAAGGACACAATAATGTGATAAATAGATGATAGATTTAAAGATACATAGATACATTGATTACAGTTGACGACATCACATCAGGAAGATTGAAAGAAGAGTGTAGATAGAACAAATCCCTTAGACATCAATATTCCTCCAGTATACAATACTGGTGAAAGCAATTGGGTATCTTCTACTTTGTTTACTAAATTTTGTTAACAATTTAAAAAAGGAACAAAAACTGTGAGGAACTGTACTAGCTTAGTAAAAGTACATATTGGATCGGGAATCAGAATCAGCAGGTAGTCATTTTAAAAAAAAAAAAACTGCATTGGGACAGGATGCAAAAAAAGCGGATTGGGACATCCCTACTGGTGATTGTCATTGAGCATCATTTAGTTTATTTACTTAATTTAGTTAACAAGCAAACAGAAACAAAAACAAAACAGTTGGTAGCTGTATTGTCTTAGTTAATGCAAATTATAGATTGGGACTTATCAGGTAGTCATTATTTAAAAACAGGAAAACTGTGGGCAAGAGGGCTGATCAGGACATCCCTAGCAGTGAATGTAATTATAGCCTGTAAATTGAGATTCAGATAAAACTGTTTTACAAAAGAAAGCCACATCCTCTACCACAAATAATCATGTTTTCTTTGTTCTCATGCCCTTTTGGTGTAGATACACAAAACAGAGACAACATTCCTTAAAAATAACAGTAGAGCTGTACATATAAACCCTATTTTTAATGTTTTAAAGCATGTTTTGCAGGCATGTAACAGTAAGGAATGTTAAAAAGTCTTTGTTGATTGTAGAAGGTCTTGAGAACAAACTTATAAAAAGTGCTGAAGTGGTGAAAATTGTAGGAATGTGATATAACAGGACAAAGCGGGCAGAGAAAAGGAACAGGGAGGTGTAGACAAACAGTGTTTTGGGGTGTACCGTTCCTTATTTTATTCCATTACAAAACCAAAAATACCTCCCTACCTCAGAGACCAGCCCTGTCTGCTGCCTGCTGCTGTGTGTGTGTGTTCACATGGCACCAGCCATCCCGTATAATACCATAATTCTATGTCATTTCTGGGAGCAGTTAAAGGATCTTAAACTAACTACCAGCCTCACTCCCTTTCCCTCGGCCTGTAAAATAGCACAACACGTGCCAACTGATGTGTGCCACGGCGGGGGAGAGTCGGCCGACGCCTGACTGTGCACATTTGTTCAAGTATGTGGATTAAATCTGCCGAGGTCACGGGTCAAGTCAGCTATCTTTGACTGTCGGGATTAGCCCTTATTTACAGTTGACCGTAAACAGAAGATTGTGTCGCCCTGTGAGATTTAAGACTTCTTGCGAAATAATGAGAGTTTCTGCGAGTTTTAACAAGCTGAACGAGAGCAAGGGTCAAACAGAAACAAACATGAGTGAAGGTGTGTGTTATCCCCTCACTGGCAAGGTCAGCGCGTAGTGCTATCATGCTGTGAGTTAAGGACCGCTAACACATAGATTAACGTGCCCGGATTAGCATGAGATTAGACATCAGCCCCTAATCCAAAAGCACAGTGTTGTGGGTGGTGGTGGGAAGGTGAGAGCCGGGAGTGTATGAATGTGAGCAGTGTGATGGAGGGGGTTAAAAGGGGCTTTCTCTGCAGGGAGCATTAAATCCTCGTGGATGGGGGAACATTGGGTCACAGCCCTTTCCAGGTCACGTCTTCAGTGTCAGAAGAGTGGAGAAACTGAATGAGATGTGGAAATGACTGCCTAATCAGATCTGCTGGGAAAATGGACACGTGGTTTCAGGACTGAGACATCAAATGGGCTGAAAGTTTGACTCAGGCAAACACAACTCACGCACTTTAGGACCAAAGTTACGAAACGGCACCAGGGCCGTCAGGGGTTTTGATACTACATGTTCAAAGACTACACACTCTTAGTTATTATTTAGAAGACTGGAAATATAGAAAAAACTAAGGCTCTGAAAATACTGACTCTTACAAATCAATCTGTCTTTAGAAAATAGAGGGTCTTCAAATCAAACAAGTTGGGACGTTCAGTTTAAATAAACGCAGAATACATTGATTTGCAAATCATTTTCAAGCTATATTTAAAAGTGCTATGAGGAGATTCTATTACTGGCGACATTAAGACTCTGCTACCCATGAGCACGCACAGCGACTGTCATAAGGCTGCGTTCCAGTAACCTCAGAACTGGGAGTGACATCATCTCTGACTTATCGGCGTTCCAGTTGAAGTTGGAAAAAAACATGCCGATCTACCAGGCTATTGTTAGCTGTTGTTAGCACGCCCTGCGTTGTTGTTCACAAATATCACATGAAGAATGTGATTATCACTATGGCAGCATTTTTGTAAATATAAGTCTAACAATACTATGTATACAGCTGATCTAGAGTGACACACCCCAGTCAGAAGTGCAAATAAATGGATTATTACAGGAGCTAAGTAACTGTTCACACTGGGGGCATCCATCTTCCATTGTCAACTCAGGGGTGGCGAGGTTTCCCCGAGTTCCCAGTAGGAAATTCCGACTTTGGGGAACGTTCCAGTTGCAGTTTCCTACTGGGAACTCAGAAATTCCTACTTCTGACTACAACTGGAACGCACCAAAAGACGTCTGCATTTACTGGGGCAGCCAGTTAAATAAAGTCTGATCTCTAGCTTAAGAAAATATAGGGTATCCCTAATCCAGTGGGTGTAAGAGGGTATAGTAGATTTCCAATTAATTATAATCAATCTTCTGGCTAGCAGAGTCACAAAAGCAAGTACCCTTTTAGACTTGAGGAGGGAAGCAGAGGCAACCCCAATTACTGCATGACTGGTACATCTTCTGCCTGATGATGAAGACTGTGGTTCAGGTCTGTTCCCAGACAGTGACTGAGAGGATGCATTTGGTCAGATGTGTGTAAGCACCACACTGGAGCTGCTACACAAAGTGAGCAGCGATTCCTTTTTAACTCATATGGATGCCCTGGTGAATCGTCAGGAAATGACTCACTCACTGTATCTTTAAAATGTTATGAGCCGAGGAGCTGTTTTTATGCAGTTCGCCACCTCCGTGAAATAAACTTCTCAGTCACTCCCGACGGCAAACTATCTAATAAAGCAGAAAGACCATAAAGATAACAATAAAATAACAGGACACAGCCTCTGAGCTGAGACTCGGGAGGTTAAAATGATAAAAAAAAGAGGAGATGGACTGGCTGTGTGGAGAAATGTGAGGCTTATAGACACACAAACACTGCAGACGTGCACAGACTTTGGATTTTCACATCCACGTCTATTAATAGGCCTCTGTCTGAGCTTCACGTGCACACACGCACATCAAGCTGTGGTGGATCCTTCAGGGTTTAGTCTGAGTCTCATCATTAACTTACAACGCATCTTGACATGTCCCAAGCAGCTGTTTGTTTTCAAGTTTAAGATAATTTATCATCTTTGATTAGCCAAATTGCTAACAAACCAGGGATGTCCCCCTGCTTAACACAAGTTCAGATCACATTACTGACAAGCATAAGTTAAGACAGTCAAAACCAAGCTGTGTGTTTTTTTATTATGGGATCACAGAGTCCACATATAAACAATTTCAAAGTTTTTTTGCAGAAACAGCTTAAAGCTAAGCTACTGGAAAACCAACACTGCTCACATAAACAGGCCTAAATTTGTCTATTTGTCCTATGTGTCTATTGTGTCAAGGGCTCCATCTCTAATTAAAAAAAAAAAGGCAATGTGCAATGCAACTAGCATTTTATATTCCTAGTTTCTCTAGGCATCATAAATTACCTTCGTTGGTATTAGGTTATTGTAATATGCAATTAAGCATTAGATAATCAAAAATAGCACTTTATATTTCTCGGGCAATTTGCAATACAATTACGCACTATACACTCTAGCACTTTGCACTTTAACTAGCTCCTTGGCCTAAATGTTACCTAATGATTAACTATGTTTGCCTTGCTCTGTTTTATTTTTCTGTTGTTTGTTTTCGCTCCATCTTCTTTTGTTTTTATTGTGTATAATGTTTTGTATAACATCAACCTGCCCAATGGGCCGCCTACAATCTTGCATGTTTACATGTACTGTATGTGTTTATTAACATGTGCTGTCCCATTATTTTAAAAATAAACAACCTACAATCTATAATTAGCAGCACAAAACACCCTTCCCTGACTAAATCATCTAAACACCTGGTTGCATGCAAGTTTATCTGACACAGCGTACATACAATTCATTTCCCCTTTCAAATCAAAATTCTGCCAAAAACCACACTGTTGAGATTATATTAATATTATTACATGTTCAAAGTCCTTACTTTACATATAGGTTGAAGGGCATAACTCCATCAGCTATTCTCCAGCGCTAAAGTTCTGACGACTAACTGATGGCTCACTCACAACGGAGACAGAGCATTTGACCAGGATTGAAATCCTGCATTCATAAAACATATATATTTATAAAATTTATATAAATGTATATAATCAGGGCTGTCACTTTCCAAAAAAAAAAGAAAAAACTCCATTCTCAGTTTTTAAGCATACAAGTTGATAACTGATGATACTGAATGAATGCATCCCCAAACTGATATTGCATATTTTTACAGCTTACAAAAACCGACAATGTCAACTTTTGCTGAGCCAAGGCCTCGATTTTTTCCTTTGTTTTTCCTTATTTTGTTGCAAGCATGTACATGTGAGCTATAAGGCACCTGAATATCTATCTAATATAACTCATGCAAGGACAGAACATATCAGGCAATCTTCTGTCAGGCTCACCAAGAAATGAATATACAAGGAATGGCTTTACAGCAGTAATAATTGTCTTGTGTGTTGCCAGCCTAAACAGGTTGAAGGAGGGTGTTGCAGTTTTTGATTTGATCCATCACATACAATGAATGTCATTATATCTTTCATAAGTGGATTTAGAGAAATCTTACCTGATAAAAAAAATCTAATAAATGATCATTTTTCCTTAAATTGAACAACCTTTTAGTGAACAAGTATAGTGCTGTTGGTGCTTTTTAATGTGTACCATCTTGCACCAGAGCATCAGACTCTGCAGCTCTGTTTTAATCAACATGAACAATATCAATAGAAACAGTATTGTCTTCCCCCATATCTGTTTAGAAAATATATTGGTATGTGTAAAAAAAATCAATACTCTGTCCAGCCCTACATTCAGCAACCCTCGCATTCAGGTGAAAGCGGCATCCCACATCGATCTGACCTTTTTAAATCCACCTCTGCACATTCAAATCAATGTTCTCCTCACTCCTCTAACATGTGATGCAACAAAGATGATCATTACCTCCTGCTGTTGTTGGTAACCGCAGCCAAATCGGTTTTATCCCGTAGGATACACATGCCAAAGACGCTCAATAAGATCTGGTACTCTAATACTCTAATAATACTCTGTAATACTCTCAATGAGTGATCCTATCAGTGCGCAGATTCTCTCTGGCTTCTCTCTGACAAAGAAAACACCCTCTTTTATACAGGAGTTAAATCAAGCTATAAAAGGATGAGAACCCTGCTGGGATTTGACATCAACCTGTTGTGATTAGCTTCGTGATTAAGCAGAGAGAGTGTGATGTCTCCCCTGGTGACTGTACACAGTGAGCAAAGATCAGCTTCTCATTTAAAGGTATAATTTGACTTGTAGTTTGAAAGTCTGGATCCTAAAGAGACTGGAACAGCCATGTTCTGGTCTACCAGTCTCTTATCTAATCCAGACTCACCTTCGGTATCTCCTCCTGGAACAGCTTCCTCTCGTCTAAACACAAAACAAAACTCAGCTGCACGGTTAACCAGGCAATACTGGAGGATCACCATCCTCTCTCTGTGAACTGTGCAGCCCTCTGTGACCAGAGAAGCCACTCTGATCACAGAAGACCCCTCCAACCCCCAGCCCCTCCACCACTGCTCTCAGATGCTGCCATCAAGGAGGCGTTTTAAGGGTCAACTGGCCTGGAGAAACACCTTTAAAAAATTCTTTCATTCCTCAGCAGAAGCCACCCTGAACAAATAGAAATAGACACATGCTGCTGTTAACACCTCACCCCTCCTTTTTTTTGTGGAAGAATGTCTGATTAGAATGCACACTTTCTGTTTTAATAGACAATAAAGTTTTCTATCTATCTATCTATCCATCTATCCATCTATCCATCTATCCATCCATCCATCCATCCATCCATCCATCTATCCATCTATCCATCCATCCATCCATCCATCCATCCATCCATCCATCTATCTATCCATCCATCCATCCATCCATCCATCCATCCATCCATCCATCCATCCATCCATCCATCTATCTATCTATCTATCTATCTATCTATCTATCTATCTATCTATCAGGGGTGTAACAGTACATGGATCCGTACCGAACCGCTCGAAAAGGACGTTCGGTTCGGTACAGTCCTGTATTTGATCGAGTACAGTAAGCTTACGTTAGCCGCTGCACATGGCTCTTTAATATTCACGGGGGTACTCAACTACGATTGGCGTGGTTAGGGCAGACTTTTTAATATTCATGAGGAAACTGGTCTGTGATTCATGCTGTTGCGATCATGTACGTATCATGTGGATGTGACGACTCGCGGCGAGCCAATCAGAAGACAAATATCAAAGAGCTTCCGTAACCACAGGAGCTTGTGTCTGAATTGTACATCATGGCTACTCCGAGCAACCAACTGGAGCTTGGAGATCAAGATTGCTGAAATCTCCTGTTTGGGAACACTTTGGCTTACTGGTGAAATATTGCAATGGAGAAAGACAGGTGGATAAAACGACGGGGGTGTGCCGATACTGTTCAACTGAGGTCGGGCATTTTCCGGCAGCACGTCAAACATGCCAGCTCACCTGAAACGGCACCACTCAAGTGTAAAGATTTCCACAGTCGGGAAAAAAAAAACACTGTAGTGCAAATTCAACTGCGGTCTGCATTCAAGCAGCCTCTCCCAGACAATTCAGATCGGGCCAAAGCGATAACAGCATCCATCAGTGTTTTTATGGCATAGGATCTAAGACCATGTTCAGTTGTGGAAAATGCTGGTTTTAAACAAATGCTAAAGGTGATTGAGCCTCGGTATAAAGTACCCAGTCGTCCACATTTAAGCCAGGAATTTAAAAAGAAACATTATTTTTAATTTCATACAGTACAGGCCAAAAGTTCGGACACATCTTCTTATTCAATGTGTTTTCTTTATTTTCATCAGTATTTATATAGTAGATTCTGTTACTACTGTTAATACTGTTAAATAGTGCAACTTTCAGTGTTTATGTAAACAAGCCTACATGCACACTACATAAGGAAAAAATAGAGCAAGCACTTTAACTCAAAGAGAGCAGTTGAGTTTGATTTTCAGACATTTTATTTTAATAACACAAAGGCAAATGTGTTTCTTATTTCTGTGTCACTTGGAGGCTTTTTTATTAGGGAAAAAAATATTAAAATCATAAATTGAGTTTCAGAAAAAGAAAAACTGTAGGCCATATCGCCCAGCCTTAATGGATGACCTAAAGTTAGAGATTAGCAGTAAATTTAAAAGCAAATGAGTTTTATCTTGTTGCCCACATGTTTATTCTGCTCTTTAGCCCTGAATTACAACCATCCCATTAATCCTTGTTAAAACCAATTAATAGTAATCAGACGTCCTGAGGTCTTTAATGCATCACTGTGGATTCTTTAATAAGTCTGAGTGTAAAAACCCACCACTCGTGTCTGTCCCCGAAATTACAAACCACAATGCATGGAGGGTAATATGCAGAGCTGTGAGCCGAGACGTTGTCTGAACACACTGAACCAGCCAGTCTCATCCACTCCAGTCTGCTCTGTTCATTGTCAGAGAAAGTTATTAAAAATGGGTCTGATTTGGCTGAAGTGCCTTTAAAGGCTCCAGGACGCACAGATTACTGCAAATAATGTTCTACAATCAAAATTCAGATGTTAATTATCCCACATGGCCTCATTAATTTAAAATAATTACAATGAAAATTGGAAAATGCCAACAACACCGCATAATTTAATTAGTTTTAGCAGCAGGGATTAATCTGTAGTCAATTAATGTAGGGCTGTGAACAACACTTATTTTCATACATTTCATTCAGCTTTATTTGTTTTAATTTGTTCTTGGGGCTTCAAAATAAATCGTAAAATAATGCCCCTAAAATTGTTCTAGGCTCTATATTTGATCTTTATCAGGATACATTTGAAGGAATCGGGGGGGTATATTTCCCTGCTCTTGTTAATCTAACTCAATCTTTAAATTCCAGTCTTTTATTGTGCTGCTGGTGTTCTCCAGGGTCCTGTTCTAGGGCCCCTCATATTTATCAGCTACTTCAGTGTTGGGCAACTGGCTCAAGGGGCAACATACAGCCCACCTTCTCCCTAAAATGTTCATTGTGATACCAGAATTGTAAGCTTTAATGCAATAGAAGCAAGCAATACCACTGCAAAGAAATTAAATAATTAAGGTAATAAACAGCCCTGGGATAAGGATCTGTTTGTTTTTTTAAACAGGCAACATACAGTGCAAAACTGCAGGTCCAGGAAAACATGAGTACACATTTGCAGTAAATTATTAAATTTCCTTGTTTTGTAAGCTAACACATTGTTTTTTATTAATGCTCATCAAAAATATTTTTCACTCAATGTTTTTTCAAATTGTTAACACAAGAAAATTGTCACAACCATTACAGCATGATCATGAACAAATAAATCAAAATGAAAAAAGTTGGCCTTGTAGTTTAAGTAATTCTATTAATTTATGTAAATATGCTATGCAGCCCTGAAAATCTGACACCAGATCTGCTTTTATGTTTAAATACTTTTGATACTATTGAACGGAACATTTTGAGTCCTATTATATTAAATATGGTATTTTGACAGCCTTATCCCCAACCACAGCCCACTAATCATTTAATATATGTGTGCCAGGGACAATATCTACCTTTAAACCACTGTCACCAACCGGGCCAAACTCACTCGCATCACCAACACCGCTGCCAGAGTTATCGGTCTCCCCACACCCAGACTGTCTGCACTTAACAGCAAGGCCATCCACCGCATCGCAACCACAATAGAACAGGACATTACACACCCACTCAACCAGTACCTCACTCCACTGCCTTTGGGGCGCAGGTACAGGACAATAAGGTGCAATAAGGCTCACCTTGGGAAGAGCCTGATCCCTGCAGCCATTGCTACTCTGAATGATAGGCCACGCTGAACGTATATGTGTTTTGTGGTGTAATTTGTTGCTGTCTCTGTTGTTGTTTAAATTGTGCAATGCTGTGAAAATGAATTTCCCCTTAGGGACAATAAATCTAATCTAATCTAATCTAAAACATCAATTTATAGCTGCATTACCATTAAAATAGGGCTAAAAATGGCTTGACCTGTTTTTGTAGTGCATACTTTTACACTTTAAAAAAGTCATTTGGAAATAAAATCATAAATTTTAGTATAATATTCCTATCACTAGAGAAATGCTACCATACCATACTATATATACTATGCTAATTACAATACTACTTCTTAATAAATGATCCATAACTTGCACACAAAGTCTTTCAATGAATTTTTTTTATTTAACATTTAATACATTTTACAGATTGTGTTCATTTTAATCAAATAAATGTTGATAAAGTAACTTCTTGGCCATTTGGGTTTTTTTGTTTTGTTAAATCATATGTAGGAATAAATGGGTTGAAAGAATATTTCTTGTAAAAATGTGACCCTTTGACAGTCAGAACAAAACTATATGGTCCTCTTAGTAAGCAAGTTTCCCATCCCTGATCTACTTATTTCCTTCTGGCTGCATTTTCAGTAGGTTTTAGAGAAGTCTCCATTGCCATGCAGATGACACTGAGCTGTACCTGTCTACCAAACCTTCAACTCTCTGTTAACAGAAAGACAAATCATGACCTTCGTGTAGCTTTTTCAACAGTGACAGAGCGGAGGATCTTCTCATTTGTAAATCCATCATCCTTCAGAATCTCCAAACTTCCATGCTCCTCTCCAAGTTCACTAATTGCCTCCACCCATCATTCACATCCCACAGTGCCACTAATCATCATACCATTGTTACATCACACATCAACTCTGTTTGCCCCCAATTCTGTCACTTGCATCACCTCGAGCACACACCCCAAAGTATTCACAGCTTCACTTCCCATCTCCAGCAGCCTCGTTGCTTCTTGATAAATTATCACATTGTCTTTAAGATGCAGCTCCATAAAGGGAAAAATCGCATAATGGACTGGAATAATGCCAAAATCATTTGCACAGAGAGCAACAAACACCAACGCTGGATCACAGAAGCAATCAAAATCAGAAAGCGTGTCCACAGGACGATGAACCCGAACAATAGACATACATGCTGTCTCACACCTGGAGCACCGAGGAGTGACCGGACAGCAGGAGGCGTGGCCGACCTGTCAAATCTGACCAATCAGCTGATGAAGGACACGTCACACAAACATCAGGTGATGAAGGCAGAAGAGCTCCATCAAAAAGGTATGAACTAAAAGCCTTTGTGTCTGTTAAAAAGAAGAAAGTACAAGCACATTTTTAGTTTTTTTGCAAATAATATCCAGCCTCTTAGGCCCCATCCACACGAAGACAAACCGAGGTCTAAACGCAGAAGTTTTTTGCCGAATCTGCGTATCATCCATAAGAAGACGGTGTTTTGGGGGTCAAACGATCATTTTTGATCCAGAGTGGAAAGATTTTGAAATGCTGTATATGCAGCTCCATGATTACTGGCTCTCCACAAGTTTTCAGATACGCTTACGTCATAGTTTCATATCTTCATTAACACGCATGTGCCACACCCGGCAACGACAACAACAATGGCAGCGTACGGTGAAGCATATGTGCTGATGAAGCAAGTGACCCTACTATCCCTGTTGCAGCAAAATCTCCTTCTTCTCAATCACAACGGAGTTGAACAAACAATTATTGAGGACACATTACGGTACTGTATGATCACTTTATCACAACCTCTGTTTACAACTTTTGCCACAAGTGCGCATGCCCACTGTTTTTTCGTCTGTTTCCGCTTGTTTCCATTTTTTCGTTACAGTGCCCCTAGAGGTCTGGCATGTGTTTTACAGCGTTTTCGTGCTTATCAAGTGCATTCATGTAGATGCACACATTTTCTGAGACACCTTCGTCTTTATGACGATTGTTTTGGAAACTGTTAAGCATTTTGTCTTTGTGTGGATGGGGTTTAGTGCACTGCAGGAAATGCATTGTGAATAGTGAGTTGTTTTTGGATGGAAATCAATTTTGAATCAAACTGTAACCTATTAGAAGATTTTCGCCCCAGGCACCAAAATACTATATCCTTACTGGAAGCATAAAAAGCATAACACTCAAAGCGTCTTTGAGTTTTTGAAAAGTGCTGTATAAATAAAATGTTTTATTATTATTATTATTATTATTATAAATCCATAGTTTGAAGTCAACTTTACCTTAATGACTTTAATTAGTGATGGATGGATGAATTAACCATAATTGATCTAACAGGTCATCATTTTAGTCCCATTAAACTGCTCTTTAAGCTGAGAAACCGCCAGTTAAACCAGTTCAGCACCAGTTCTGTTTACACTCTGAGCTCCATATTACTAATAAATCTTAAGCTTTCCAATCCAAACACAAACATGTTGTGTTTAGGGCCCCGTGGAGCATACGAAGAGCCTTGACTCACAAAGCAACAGGGCAACCACCGAGTCACCACATCACACAAACAGCTCATCTTTTCATTTGGAAAACAGATGGACGGGAGAGGAGGGGGGCTGGGAGGAGGAGGAGAAAGTAAAAATAGAGGCTGATAAGAAGGAGGGAGCGACATTAAAGAGAAGAGAGAGAAGAAGGTGTGAACAGACGAGGGGGAAGGAAAAAAAGACAGAGAAACGATATGGGTTTGTACCACATTGATTTTTCCGTGCAGAGATTGATGTTAAAGCATCGAGCTGTGTGTGATTTTGCTCATGGCCCTCTTTTCCTTCCCACCTACCAATCCTTTATGTGTTCTTCATGAGGATGCAGGTAGGTGTAGGGCTCCCACCCCTGCATTCATCAGAAACTGGATCACAGGCAAGCAATACAGGAATTTAATTATTTCACCTTTACCCTCTGCCTGTATGGATAATGGCTTTGAGTTCACACCTGGAATATAAATGTGCATTATCTGGCTGAAATACATCTTACACTCTAGTATTGCAAAGACAGAACAAGCAATAGTTTTACAAGTTTTCTGCAATTTGCAGGAAAAATCAGTCGTAATTGTACCAGCACAACACATTCTCAAAACTAAATTATCAACAAACAACTCTGATTCTTAATATCTAATACAAATAGGCAATTTGAATCTATTAAAAAAATAAATGGAACAACTTTTCTATCACCTCAAGTAGGGTGATATAGTCTCAGAACACTCAATTTGCAAATTTAATATTTTTCCCTCTCCAAAAAAAAAAACTTCAAGTGACAGAAGTTATATTAATCAGGTTTTTCCATTATATTACAAAGTTTATTTCAAAACTAAACAGAAATTCCTTCTTATAGTGAAAGTTCATGTCATAAAATGTCTACATAATGCCTCAAAGCTCGACTATTTTGACAGTTTATTAACTTGGAACTCTCCAAACACAATTGAATCTTATCAAAAAAATAAATAAATAAATACAAGCCTACACATTAGCTTGGTCAAAACCTGGCAAGGCCTTCAATCATGATAACTGTTCATTTTCAGCATTTATATTTTCAAAAGGTGCAACAACTTACAACTGAAGTAGGTCTAGAAAGAAATGTGATTCTCAATTTGGCTTTACGTTGCAGACTTTACACTCAAGCTGTCTGTCTCTGTCACTACTGTGTTTAACAAAAAAGTACAATCTGGGAAAAACTCAATGTTATACCTCTTATAATCTTCCACCTGTGCTCTGGACATAGTCGTAAATATATTTGACTCTGCACAATTTCTGTAACTGAGGGAAAGTCGGGAGACATTTCAAAGACAAAAACTACTAAAATAATCATCAGTAACCATCAGTTTTGAGTTTTTTCACTTTTTTCACCTTTGATATCTGTTGATAGGTTCATAAACAAACATTATATCCAGTGCAATATCCTGACAGCTAAACTTTGCCTTTTGGTCAATTGTGCTCTAATGTCAACCAGTGCTGTCATATTTACATTAATATTGTAAATAGTGTTCATGTTAATTAGTGCAAATGCCATAATCTTGTTTATAGTCTCACCTTTACTTATTTTATTTACTTTTTCTTTCATAAGGAAAGTGATAAAGCTTAAAGACTCTGCAATTTGCAACCTGTTAACTCAATTTTTTATTTACCAACTTAATTTTTTACTTAATTTTTAGGCATAAGGGCAACTGAAACAACCAGATTTTCTATTGGAGATTAATTAAGTTTTTCTGATTCTTATTCTTATAATGAATAGAAACATCAGGTCAGTTTAGGTGTTCTTTCTGTACTCCAAAGTGGGATTTTCTTTATATTATTAAAATGCCTTTATTTTGACTGCATGGTCCCGTAGACCTTAAAAACAAACTGCGACATGTTTCGGTATCAAACCTTCTTTCAAGAGGTTATGCAAACAGATGCTGGGCTGCAGGAGGCCCTGGGTGTGATGACTGATGGATGAAACAAAGCATTAGCACATCTCAGAGGGTGCAGAGATTTAATTAGTTACCATGTCAACTTCTGACTTTCAGCTGGCTGCATAACTAAATGTCATTGTTCAGCAACTGATAAAACCAGAGAGAGTCCTTATTAATGTCTCAAGAGAAACCACTGGAGAGCACTGCTTTGGAGTGCAGATGTCTTCCTTTTTGTATTTAAAGCACCTGAAACAGGAGGCACAGGAGTCAGGATCAAACCAGACGGAGGAACATCCCTCCAATAACAGAATAAAGGAGTGAAAGCAGTGACGGTAACCAGGACAGAGCCTCCTCCCTCCTCCTCTCATCCCTCTCGTCTCTCCTCACCTCTCCCGCTCTCTGTCTCTCTTATGTCGCTGCATCAGACATCATGAAAGATTCACAGCTCTGCTTTTAACAGATCGTGCCAACCAGACCCCCCTCCGTCCCCTCTCCCTCGCTCACACAGACACACTTTTATAGACACTACGTTGCACTTATGGATCGGAGTCTGTCTAGAAAAACAATGCAGTGGTGGAGTAGGAGTAGGAGACAAACAGGAAAAGGAGGAGATAAAAGAAGAAGAAATAAAGCTCAGTGGTGAACCAACACTATTTTGGCAGATCTGGTAGTTGCCCAAGCCTCTGCTGACATTTTACAAGAAGGACAAAGTCAGCCAGACATCCATAGATGAGACTACAGAGCATCTGATTGGTCCTACAGGAGTGGAAAGAGGAGAGAAGGGCAAATGTACAAGGTTGTGTGTTTTTCAAAGAGTTGAGGACATCCCAAAATCCAAAGCAATTCCCTCAGATTAAAGCAAATTGTAGATTTTTAAACTTCTCAAACATACTTGGGTCATCTTTCTTCTTAAAGGGACTGTGAGGAGAATCTGTTTCCTGCGACATTAAGACTCTGCTACCCATGAGCACAAGCGGCGACTGTCGTAATGCTGCGTTCCAGTAACCTCAGAACTGGGAGTGACATCATCTCCGACTTATCAGCGTTCCAGTTGAAGTCGGAAAAAAACATGCCGATCTACCAGGCTATTGTTAGCTGTTGTTAGCACACCCTGTGTTGTTGTATGAAGAATGTGATTATCACTATGGCAGCATTTTTGTAAATATAAGTCTAACAATACTATGTATACAGCTGATCTAGAGTGACACACCCCAGTCAGAAGTGCTAATAAATGGATTATTACAGGAGCTAAATAACTGTTCACACTGGGGGCATCCATCTTCCATTGTCAACTCGGGTTTGGCGAGGTTTCACCGAGTTCCCAGTAGAAAATTCTGACTTTGGGGGACGTTTTAGTTGCAGTTTCCTAATGGGAACTTGGAAATTCCTACTTTTGACTACAACTGGAACGCACCACAAGCCAAAGCGTGCATTTGTTGTGATGCTAACGACCAGCTCAGACCTTCCTCAGAACTCTGCATTGCTTTACAACTTCTTTTTTCAACAACTTATAGGATGCAAAGCGACGAGGTAATGTATCTCTTTCTAGTTACGCAGTGGTAGTTTTTGATGTGTGAAAACAGGCAAATTTTTGGAAAACTTAGTATCGTAGTTTTGTAGCCGGCTATATATCGCTACTTACAGCCCGGTGCTCTAAGACGTGTCTGAATAATATAAATTTTCTCTCATTTTAATTGCCTTGTTCCCGAAGTTGAGTATCCAGGCCAGTCTAGCCCTGTCCAACCCGACTGGAAGGCTAAGGAATAGCATTTATAGATAACCTATTTTGATGCTATAAAACTCATCTTAAAGTGTGTATTTCAATCAGGCGTATATCTAAAAGTGAGACTTTTTTGAAATTACTTAGAACTAAAATAGATATCATTATGAATCCAGTTGCTAAAGGTGTGTTTCATGGTCAAGGAATCTAAATATTTCGATGAAATTAAGGTAGGACTAATATTTATGGTCAAAATCACAATATGGCTGAGGACTGTGGCGCTGGCGGAGGTCTGCGCTCTCCGAGCGCTTTTCTAGTCTAACTCTGCATTTAGGTAAAATGCCTGCAGAATAAATCATAGTAAAGGTTGATATCATACAATCTCCTTTTGAACCATAAATCATCATTCCACACTCCTGTGCTAAGCCTAGCTTGAACGCTTTATGACATTATGGTTAATAATCAAATCAGCTATGGGAAAAATGAGCTGGATTTTGACTTCCGGACCCACACTGCTGAGCTCTATCAGGTTAGTGTATGTTCCTGTTTGTGTGTCCTTGTATTTGTATGTGGACGGTGTATTCAACGTTCCACTCTGTGACTCTTCTGTGAGCGCCTGACTGAGCATGTGATGTGTGACAGATGACGGACAGTATCAATTTCCTCTGTGGCACACAGGCGTAAACGCTCATGCAGGCACCGTGTGCAGATAGAGGCAAACATCAGCGGATGAGCTGCAGGTGAACTGTCAAATATTAATGTCTGCTTACATACAGCCTTCTCTTCTGGTTTTTACGGCAGTATTCTCTTCGGTGATGTACAGTTAAAAATGCAGAGACGAAAAATGTGTTTGTGGCACCCTTGGGTACAGCCTAGGGGGGGATTTTTGGATGTATTTAACCAGCACGGGCTGAAAAACAGACTTTTCTCACAGGGCTTTCTTGTGGGCTGAAATAGAACAACACATTTCATGCCTGGAGAACCTCATAACAAATTAAAGTTTGCAAAATGTTAACCTAAGCTGTGGCATTAATAAATGCAGCAGTGAACTTATTTCAGCAGAGGCTAATTGCGAATCCTTAAAGGAACACTCCGACTATTTTGGACCCACGCCCTTTCCCTATCATTGACAGAGTGAGACAAGCTCAAAAATACCTTTTTTGTGTCTCTGCGTCCAGTGGCTGGCTCCCAGCTGTTAGCTCCGTACGTAGCTTAGCTCAATGGCTGGAAGTCAATAGGAGTCAGAGCCAGACTGACAAAAGTGGACAAAATACTCCTTGCAGTGGTCCAGTGGAGGGCGTATTAGCAGGTGAAGTAAATCCAAATGGTTATAAAACATTTTAAAAGACGTGTTTTCTTTCTTAAATCCGTTAAAATAACGTTTTGATAAACACAGAATTGCGCATGCGCAGAGCTCCATGGACGGAAGTAGGAGCGGACTGAGTACTGCCCATGCCCAGGTCCGTGTGTGTATCAAAACGTTATTTTAATGGATTTAAAAAAAACTCGTTTTATTTCTTAAATCCGTTAAAACAACGTCTTGATAGACACAGGTCTGCGCATGCGCAGTGCTCCATGGACGGAAGTAGCAACCGGACTGGCGAAAGTGGACAAAATACTCCTTGCAGTGATCCAGAGGATGGTGTATTAGCACCTAAAGTTAATCAGAATGGTTATAAAACATTTTAAGAGACGTGTTTTCTTTTTTAATCCGTTAAAATAAGGTTTTGATACACACAGAGACCTGCGCATGCGCAGTGCTCCGCGGACCGGAAGTAGCCGCCGGACTGACGAAAGTGGACAAAATACTCCTTACAATGGTCCAGAGGATGGTGTATTAGCACCTAAAGTTAATCAGAATGGTTATTAAACATTTTAATAGACGTGTTTTCTTTTTTAATCCGTTAAAATAACGTTTTGATACACACACAGACCTGCGCATGCGCAGTGCTCCGCGGACCGGAAGTAGCCGACGGACTGACGAAAGTGGACAAAATACTCCTTACAATGGTCCAGAGGATGGCTTATTAGCACCTAAAGTATATCAGGATGGTTATAAACATTTTAAAAGACGTGTTTTCTTTTTTAAATCCATTAAAATAACGTTTTGATACACACACAGACCTGCGCATGCGCAGTACTCAGTCCGGCTCCTACTTCCGGTCCGCGGAGCTCTGCGCATGCGCAGTTCTGTGTTTATCAAAACGTTATTTTAACGGATTTAAGAAAGAAAACACGTCTTTTAAAATGTTTTATAACCATTTGGATTTACTTCACCTGCTAATACGCCCTCCACTGGACCACTGCAAGGAGTATTTTGTCCACTTTTGTCAGTCTGGCTCTGACTCCTATTGACTTCCAGCCATTGAGCTAAGCTACGTACGGAGCTAACAGCTGGGAGCCAGCCACTGGACGCAGAGACACAAAAAAGGTATTTTTGAGCTTGTCTCACTCTGTCAATGATAGGGAAAGGGCGTGGGTCCAAAATAGTCGGAGTGTTCCTTTAATTCTGATGATCACAGAGTGTGTCGGCCTGTCGAGCTCATTCTCCTGCAAAAACATCTCAACATTACTGACATCACAAGCACAGCACCTGTGTATGAAAGGGTAAAAGCTTCAGTGAGACAAGACCAAAGACAAACTCTGGATGAGGCACAGAGGGGGGCCGCCTCCCGGGGACTCAGACTGTGATGCACACGAGTGAAAAACCCTTTTTAATGTTTGTAACACATAAATTATTGAAGCCAAATACCCCAAAAGACTGTTAAGCAACAGCTCTTGGGTGGTTGGACTAAAATATCCCACATGTTCAGCTGCATGTATTAAAGTTCTGGTGCTGTAGTGTGAGGCCTTCATTGAATTTCAGGGGTGAACATGTATTTTTACTGTTAGACTTTGTGAGAACGTACAAGTTACTCAAACTATCATGGGTAATAATGCAGACTTAAAGGCAGGGGCGGCCAGTCCATAGTGGGGGATAGTGCATTGCCCTCCTTAAGCCACGTGAAAAAGAGAGAAAATAGTTTATTGTGCCCTTATCGTTCCTGTCTAAGTCTTCATATGGTTGTTCAATCAGCAGCCCGAAAATCGCTGCGATGTCACTGTCCAACCAGTGGCCCCGCCCCCGTGGGGCGAATTCAGTCAGACTGAAAAATCGCCCCAGGCGCTCTCATAGACTTACATGTAGAGACTCTTTTTTTCGAGTTTTGGACCTTACAATGCATTTCTATGGGCTCAGGGAGGGCTTGCCCCAGCGTGATTACGTCATACGCACTAATGCCTGCTCGAACTGCACAGCGCGAACCCAAGAGAGATGATTCAAAAAGATACACGTGAATGAGTTAACGTTGGTTTGTGACTATTTTCGGAGTAAAAAGTGTACAAGTAGTGTAAATAAAAGCATCAGTATCATTCTGGAATGTTTCTGTATTGTTCTATTGCCATATTTTTGCCGTGTTTTGCCATATATTTGCAAATTTTTGCCATCTTTTGACGTATTTTCGTTGTTACGTGCCCACATAAACTTACACACTATATCAGGGATGGAAAGTGAAAAGAAATTCCAGTTGCTAATCAATAACAACTCCGTCAAAGAACAACAAAAGAGAGCATATTATGCAGTGAACTGTGCAGAGAAATCCCTCCATGGATGTGAGGCGAGCAAACTTGGACTCTTGTCTTCATCTGGGCAGGAGATGCTTCAGGAACTTATTGTCAATAAAAACAGCTGGACATGGTCTAACACTTGTGCAACATGGACACTAAATGCTGTAGGCAAACAAAATGTTTGAGTGTATGCTAATAGGTTAGGTTTATTTTGTTATCATCTCAAAAACATTTGTATATTGTTCATTTTTCAATTTTTTAAAGACAAACCTTTATAACATAATAATGCCAAATACTTGCCAGACTTGTTTATGTTTATTTCTCATGAGCATGTATTTTGGACATTAACTTGATATAGACATGTTGTGTCTGGTGTTGCCATCAACAGGAAGAACAAATTAAACAATGCAATGTAACACTGTAAAGTAAGTCATCTAAAAAAGTACAAAAAAAAGTAAAACTTTTATCAAATTATTAATTTACCCATTGAACGATCAATCGTAGCCATTACCACAACTGTTGCCCCCCCTGAGAATGTTTTCAGGAGCCGCCACTGCTTAAAGGGATAATTCTGGTTTTTTAAAGTGAGGTTGTATGAGCAGACAGCAGTTTGTATAAAAATAGTCTGCACAGGAGCTTCAAATTTGGCCAAATCTTGCCACCTGTAAACAGGGCCTGAATGGTTAGCTGTCTCTCGATGTGGCCGTGCGATTGGGTTGTGAACAGATGCATGAATGGCTGTCTCCTTGTAACGCAGATAAATCCATTTGGAAGCAGCTTATTTAAAAGGCTTCCTCACCATTGCACATTTCAGCTGTGAAAGGTAAACCTGCCTGCTGAGCATCAATAAAGAGGTCAGAGACATAGATGTAAACGCATAGATGCTCCCTGCTTGGCTGAGCCTTGTTAAACCATATTGACTTGTAACTAAACCTGTTAAGTATCTAATCTGCAGGTAATCGAACCTTAAAGTCCACGGATCATATTCAACTCTGTCATTCAGCAACACATCCTCCTTCTGTTCTTTAAACAAGCAACAACGTGACAAATATTCAACATACAGGAAACACAACACACACGTCCACAGAGGCATCATAACTCAATACCTCTGTGCAGATCATGAAGCATGCAGGACATGAAGTCCCCTCTCTGTTTCTGTCATCCGATCACATGGGTGTGTGCTGCACGGCCCTGACAATGCAGAGTGTGAATGAAACACAAGTGTCGTCCCCGGAGAAGGTGTTGGCTTTCTCTGACTTTTAGACACACACACACACACACACACACACAAAGTGACACACTATAGCTCATCTTTAACTATTGACCAGGTAGAGAGCAACAATGTGTGAGAGTTAAAGCCCTCGCAGGCACAAAGACAGACGGGCAGACAGCAGGAAAGACAACTTCCATTCACATGCTGTAAAATCTGAAGGACAAAAGGTGTGAGAAGAAAAGGAGCTTTTTTTAAGCTCTGGGAGGAATTAAGAGCATCAGATGATCAGATTACGCTCCATGGAGACGAGCGGGGGCAGCAGATTAAGATTTGAGGAAATAAATTATAAAATTATGCGTTTAATGAATATGCATGATGATTTCTGAGCCTCGTTAAAGCTAACATAAAGTATAATGCTGAGAGGAGAGCAGATGGAGAATCTTGATTGCTTGGCTTGAAATACACTTCCTCATGTTTGACGTGGTGCTTTTTCTGATGGCCGCCATGTGTCCAAATCTAAACTTATACAAGAACTGAAAGAGACTGCATTTCTACCTTGAAGTTTAGCTGCTTACTAGAACTGAAAGGTTCATTGTTTTTGGATCAAAATTGCAATTTCAGACAACGTAATCAGTAGGCGTGCAACAAAACATGTATCTGTATTGAACTGTTCGATACAGTGGCCTCGGTTCGGTACACCGTATGAACCGAACAATATGCAACTTTGTATTTATTTACTTGATCCACTTCTGACAAGGTGCAATGTGCTGAAAGTTCAGTGAATCTGTTTTCGACTACTCCGGGCTGCATTGTCGAGCACAGATCTGCTGAGCTGCCACTCCCCTTTCATTCAGCCAAGCTGCTGAGACAGAAGAAGCTACATACGCTAGGGCGCTGCAACATGGCAGGTGCTTTACCTTCAGCTGAAATTAGAAGACCCTTCACTATCATTCAGATCTGGCGTTTGGGACTACTTTGGCTTCCGTGTAAAGTATGACCCTGATGGTAAGTGTGTCGTGGGTAAAAACACAACAGTATGTCGGAATTGCAATACAATGCTAAACTACGTTGGTGGAAATACTTCTTCTGTCTCAGCAGCTTGCCCGAATGAATATGGTAGGTGAACTTTCAGCACACATCACCTCATCAGAAGACAACACATCAACGCCGACATCATCCCGGTGTTAAAACAAGTGGAACCAGACAGAAACAACAAGCAGCACACATGCTACAGACTTTACCTGGCTCATTTAGACTGTCATTTAAATCATTTAAATGTACTCTGAGTTGAAACAAATGTTGGTTATTTTAATAAACCACAAGTGAAAAAGGCATTGAAATTTCTCATATTTTGTATTGAAAAAGTATCAAACCGAACCAAACCGTGAATTATGCGTATCGTTGCACCCCCAGTAAGCATGTGATCGCCAAAGCTGTAATTTTCTGCAGCGCTCCTGACAGACCCAAGATCTGTTGTGTCAACTGTTTCACACAAACTATTTAACACGTTTGCCGGATATTTGCATTTATGGAGGTGCTGGTGAGCAGGCCAACAACACAAAGCCTCTGTTTAGGAGTAGAAGTTGGAGTGTCCCTTAAATAAAGAAGGCAGATTATTAATCATCAATATCAGACTATGATTAATGTGTTACGTGCAGTTGATCACTCATTTCCTTACAGTTGTCTAAACTGTCAACACAGTCAATATGGCACCATAGCTTGATTTGAAAAAAATCATGAATCAAATTGAAATTGCAACATCTACCAGAAAAAATGGCTATTAGATCTTTTCCTAAAATTACTCAGCCTTACTGCTTACCACCAGTAATTTAGCTCATCCTGGTGATTGTGGTGTTTTTGTGTGTTCATGGCAGATGTGTTTGTAAGTTATCTGGCTTTTGTGAAGGATAGTACTGCAAACGTTCACTCATTTTGAATCTGATGCCTGGAAAATGTGCCAGACAAGCTGGGACAGGGGCAACAAAGGACTGGAAAAGTTGATGAGTGCTCAAAAACACCTGTTTGGATCATTCCACAGGTGAAGAGGTTCTTTTGAAACAGGAGAGTGATATGATTGGTAATAAAAGGAGCATCCCTGGAAAGCTCAGTTGTTCACAAGCTAGGATAAAATGATGTTCAGCACTTTGTGAAGAACTATGAGAGCAAATAGTTCAATGGTTTAAGAACATTTCTTCATGCATACTAGAAAGAATTAGGGGTTTCATCACCAGAATATAGGTGTCTTTTCTTTGCCTTGAAAAAACCTCCTATGTTCCTGAACTCAATAAGAAACATTGTGTTTGATCTGTTTAACTGAAATTCACCTGTCAGACATTTTATCCAACATTTAACAACAAAAACAAAGAAGAGTCAAACCTACTGATCCAAAACATAAGACAGGTGGGCAAAGGTATCTGAAGTGGCCAGCATTAGTATGGGTGCTACATACTCAGCTATCTTTTAAAGGCAAACAGATACTGTTTGTAGAAAATACAGATATTGAACAAACACTGTAACTGATTTTTGTAAACTTGACAGTATATTACGATAATATTTGGAGTAATTTAAAATTGCAAAAAATTATGTGAAAATGTGCTGGTTTCTACAAAACTAACAGCATTTTACAAAAAAAAGCTACAGTTACTAGGGCTGGGTATTTCCAGCAACCTCACGATGCGATTCATGTCCCAATACTAAGGCCCCGATATGATACATATCCCGATACACGTAAATTGTGAACATTGGCTACGCTTTAAACAAAAAATTGTTTTTTCTAATAATAAGAAAAAGAACAAGGATGAGTTTTAAGTGGTTCTACAACTTGAGAGACATAAATTCAGATCCTCAAAGATGGTAGACCTAAGTTCAAATTTAGAACATATGCTTCATTATGTAGCTCATCTTCTACCCTGAACTGTGCCACTGTTAACATTAACCAAAGTGTATTTACAACAACTGTCAGATTATTTAGGCCATATCAGTTCTGTAGAATCCATATCGATACACGTATCCCAAAGGAGCGCGTGACGATACTTTGCCGTATCGATATTTTGAGCACAGGCCTAACAGTTACTAAGTGTAAAATGTCCACACAGTAAATAACTAAATGGAGCAGGTAAGACTTTTTGGCAAATATGTCACATTTTTCCATGTTTTTTTCTTTACTACAAAAGGATATCTAGTAATACAAACCAATACTGCAAGTTCACTGTAACTTGAAATGCATCTAAAAAGTTGTAGAATAAAAGACAGTTATGATACTGTAAATGAAAAACAGTAATTATGCTGTTAATTGACAGACAGTACTTTGGACACCTTGATGCCTTGAGTTAAAGTACATTAATAAACTAGAAAATACATTAATAATGTTGAAAATAGAGTAATGCTACAATAAAGACATTTACAGTAACTGTCACCTTGTTGTCGGTAAGATATTATAAAATTTACAACGACCTTCTAACAGTGAGTAATGTATTGATTAGATCTAAATACTAAAACACATTCATACATTTAATTTAAAATACAGCACATATCCAAAAACGCATCCATGTAGCTGTGATCAATGCTATATCTTGGCAACAGCCAATTGAGAGTGTTTAGGGAGGACAGGACCTTTAAAACACATCTGGAAGGTGATTGGATGATTGTTCTGTCAATCACATTCATTACAGGCTAATTAGACATTGTATGCTGGTGCTAAATGAGGGGGAAAGTACAAAACATGAGTCAACTCTTTAGCAAACTCATGAAAACATGGAGCAAAATACTTTCTCCATCAAAGATACCCTTTCAGTGTCGTTAGAAACGTTGTCCAGCTTTGATAAAACTGATGCTGAATAGGTGTTATCTATGCTAATCTCTCTATGAGCAGCCTTCGTTTACAGGCAGTCTTGCTGTCATCACGCTTTTAGCTCCTCCCTCTTTCTCCTCAGAGTATGACTGATCTGTGCCTCTGCAGATCAAGCATCATCATCTCAGTTTGGAGGTTTGGGAGATAGATCTGCCTGATCATAGAAATGAATCAGGCAGATCCTGCTGTCCTGTTATGTTAATATAACAAGTGACCCACTTTGACCCACTTTCCCAGATGAAACTGTTTGTTTTCCCTAAACTGCAGAGCTGCATGAGACAATGTTCTCAGCTGAATCTGACAATCACTCATCCCTAATCTGAAGCATTATCCTGTATATTATCAGAGGACATGTGACTGACCTGAGGTTACCTCCTCCAACTCTGTCAGAGATAACGATAATCATAACCAGCTGAGTCCTGTCCCAAATCTGCAGGAGCCACTTTGAACCCGTGTGGCCCTGCAGGCTCATAGAAACAAACATCGCTGAATGTGAAATCAACCAAACCTGAATATCAGGATTTTCATTTTCATCTGCTCAGTTTTCCATGTGATCTTTCTCTTCCAGTTTATTTAACATTCCTGTTTGTTCATGTTAATGTTTTATAAAGTGTAAAATTCAATCTTATCCTCCTCTGCTGCTGTTTTACATTTGACTGTTCCAACATTCACATGAAGTGTCAGTGCACAGAGCAGATGGCAACAAGAAACAGCATGTTGGTGTTCAGTAAATCAGAGCAAAACAATGAGGTTTAGTGACATTTCTGTCAACAAACACAGCATATCCCTCTGAGTCTTAGTCTGTAGGAAAGGGACTCAATTCAGATGTTTGGATAAAAGAAAAACTTTACGAATTCTTGACTCAATCTTTCAGTTATGTTTGTGAGTAAATGAAATTTTTTATCATGTTATAAAATGTAATTAATGAAAAAAAACAGGAAGAAGCCATTGAAGGAGAAAAGAACGTAGATTCTAATAATTGCAGAATTTCAGCAGAAGATCCAACAGGTAAGTGTCAAAAGGCTCCATTATTCACATGGAAGGATGGGGAGAAGTTCACCACTTTGTGAACAACTGAGTGAGTAAATAGTGCAACAGTTCAAAGGAGCTATGAGGAGAATCTATTTCCAACAACATAAAGACTCTGCTACCCATGAGCACGCGCAGCGACTGTCGTAAAGATGTGACCCAAGCCAAAGCATGCGTTTGTTGTGATGCTAATAAATGCAGCTCGGACCTTCCTCAGAACTCTGCATTGCTTTACAACTTCTTTTTTCAACAACTTACAGGATGCAAAGCCACGAGGTAATGTATCTCTTTCTAGTTACGTAGCGGTAGTTTTTGATGTGTGACAACAAGCAATTTTTGGAAAACTTAGTATTGTAGTTTTGTAGCCGGCTATATATGGCTACTTACAGCCCGGTGCTCTAAGACGTGTTCGAATAATATAAATTTGCTCTAGTTTTAATTGTCTTGTTCCTGAAGTTGAGTATCCAGGCCAGTCCAGCCCTGTCCGACCCGACCAAGAAGCTAAGGAATAGCATTTATAGATAACCTATTTTGATGCTATAAAACTTATCTTGAAGTGTATTTAGATCAGGCATATATCTTAAAGTGAGACTTTTTTGTAATTACTTAGAAACTCCTAAAAGCATCTTTAAGAAGAATGTTACTCAAGGTACAACTGCAAGGAATTTGAAGATTTAATCATCTACAGTCCGTAATCTCATCAAAAGATTCAGAGAATCCACAGAAATTTCTGCACGAGTGGCAAAAGCGCAAAATAACGCACTGTACACTTTAGCAATGTGCACTTTAACTAGCCCCTTGGCCTAAATGTTTTCTAATAATTAACTATATTTGCCTTCTTCTGTTTTTTCCTTTGTTGTTTGTTTTTGCTCTGTCTTGTTTTGTTTCTATGGTGTATAATGCTCTGTACAACATCAACCTGCCAAATTGCCAATG
The DNA here is from genome assembly GCA_036419115.1 of Scarus forsteni. Classification (NCBI taxonomy): domain Eukaryota; kingdom Metazoa; phylum Chordata; class Actinopteri; order Labriformes; family Labridae; genus Scarus; species Scarus forsteni. Next base: position 48,629,426 of record JAZDUH010000136.1, read on the forward strand.
GGACTAAAGATGGAAATTAGCCACCTGGCTACAATCTTCCATGTTTACATGTATGTGTTCATTAACGTGTAGTCCCATTGTTTTAAAAATAAACAATCTACAATCTACAAAAAGTAGCCCTTTATTATACACATCTTTCCAGGAGCTCCCAGGCTGAAATAGGCTGGTGACTGTTTAGCAACTGAAGTCATACATCAAGCAAGAATGTGAACGATTTCCAAAGCTTCAACATTAAGTGTCTTCAGTTCCAAAACAAGCTCCTGTCTCAGCTTTTTCAGAACATGTGGCAGGCATTAAATTCAAACTTAGTGAGAATTCGCTAGAAAAACAAGCAAGTCGATCAGTTTGAACATTAAATATCTAGACTTTGTTGTGTAATCAGTTGAAAAAAGGTTGAAAGCATTTGCAGATCATTATTTTCTGTTTTTATTTACATCTTACATAACGTCCCAACTTCATTAGAAATGGGTTTTTTTTATATCAGAGCAAGAACAGTGGTCCATTTTAGCATTCTAACCCAGCTACAGCTATGGCTCCAGTTAGCATATAAACTAATAGAGGATTGTCTGAGTCCACCTCCCTGAGTGATACAGCTCTACCTAAAACCTTGAATCTCTGATACGAGGAAGATTGAGAAGTGCTTCGGGGGAATTGTTCTGCCGGCCGCCATCTTTCTGTTCCCATCCACTTGTCAGTCTTAATGGGTTCTGGGAAAAGAAGAAGTCCTGCTCAAATAAGTGGAGCAGATCAAGGTCCAAGTGCATTGTGTTTTTTCTTTCTTCATCTGTCAATAAAAGATGAGTTTTTAATGGAAAGAGAGGAGGAGCGTCGCGTCAGAGCTCCCCTCAGTCGTCCATGAAGCTCAAACGGAGACCTTGAGTGACTCACTTCATTCCTCCGTCCCTCCCTCTCTCCTGAGTTTGTTGATCTCCGTTTCCCTCGCTCACCCACACCTCCGCACGCAGACACATCCAATATTAATACCTCGCCCGGATGCACCAGATTATTTTCACTGACACAACATGAAATGACCTTCAGATGGCTCACGCTGAACACACCTCAATCTCCCCTCGCTCTCTTTTCATCTGTGCGAGCTGAGGTCAGTGTTTCTGTTCATCTTCAGGTGAAATCCAGCCACAGGCGCACGGAGCGGCGGATGATGATCGCCTTAAAGGAAGAAACAACTCAATTTCTCAATCTCTGTTCTCCTCCAGGTCCAGACAGTTTAATCAGGATCTGTGAGGAGACAGACTTTGATGTGTGACGCCTGGTTGGTCGACTGACTGACTGTTGAGCTGATGGATTAGCTGACGGGCTGTGAAACTAACGGACTGATTAAACGCATAATTGCTTGAATGGTTGACTGCTTTAGAGGAAACCAGGGATCATATAGGGAGAGGAAGGAACAGAAGTGTTAGTCCGCTCTGTTTTTAGCTTTATGACACCAGCTAATGTGATGAGCCTCCTTAGCTTCTTTACCCCAGGCTAAGTTAAATATCACTTTAAGTAGATGACAAAAAAAGCCATTTCTGCATCTACTGAGGGGGACAAATGTGAACACACAAATATGAGGGTGTGGGGATGCACAATATTATCCATTTGATATCTGTTTCATCCAATATCGGCCTTAAAAGTAACATTATCAGCCGATTTTGAAATTTTTGCAGTTATTTTCAGCTGATATAGCATCCCCAATTGGCCAAACATCATCTGGAACATCGGGAAATTTTACAAATATTCAAAATTGATGCACCTTCTCAACACTGCATGGGTACATTTAAATATCAAGGGTTTAATATTTGCAAGAGTTAAAGCTGCTTAACTTGTTTTATATCTGTTCATGCAATGATTTGCTGTAACACCGACAGAAAGGAGTCAATTTTTATTAAGCACAGAGCTTGAGCTCTTGACCTGAAATATCAGTATCAGTATCGGCAAAAATGAATCAAAAATATATCAGCATGTCAGATATCGGCAAAAATTCAACATTGTGCATCCCTAGTAGGGCGATATTGACTAAGGTTTTCACACTGGATTGTTCAGGATGGTAGTTCTTATACAAGTGGGCGTTCCCTGTTTGGTTCATTTGAATATTAATGTAGCAATCCAACCCTGATTTGGCACAAACAACTGTGGCAAGCTCGCCTGAAAGAGGTGATCTGCTCACACTTCAAATCAACCCTTTGATTCAGATTCAGACAACTTTATTTATCCCACAAGGGGGCAATTAATTTGTACCTTCCCAGTGTATATGCATTCATACAGTCAGTCAACAACATAAATAAATAAATAATCATCAAGGAAACATATTTAAGCAAGCATGGGACAGATAGAGATGTCCGACATTATAAGTAGCCTACGTTTGCAAATCGTAGAGCAAGATAAAACAAGATAAGATAAAGATAAAAAATAAATAAATAAATAAACGATAAAGATAGTTTGAGAGGTTCACTTGCAGTGAGGACATGAACAGTCAACACAAACAGGGTGACAATTAACTCATCACATTGCTGCTGGGTAAGCAGCAGCAGTAGTGGTAATAACTGCATTACAATAAGCTGGTTGATGCAAATTTAATAATAATGTTTTGAGCCCACAGAGTCACATTCTGTGCTCGGACACAGCCTACATGAAAATATCAGCAGATGAACATTCGTCATGTCTCTACAGCGGATCATCACTGGATTCATGAACATGGACTGATTCAAAAAGATGTTTACTCTCTGAACTCAGTCCGTCTTATTCAAGCAGGACAGTTTATGTTTTAAGCTATTCCCTTCTTTTCTGTACCATGTCCGAGAATGGGAATAGATTGAAAAGCAATTATAATTGAGAATCAAAAAACAGTCAAATGAATCAATATAATCTGTCATTTTTCTTAACAGTTACCTAATTAGTCCATCCTTGTTGTTCTGCATTTGTTTTATGTGTTTTGTAAATTAAAGGGGACGTATTGTGCAAAAATAACTTTTTAAGGCTTTTGAACACATTGTGTATTTGGCCTTCCTCTCCGCACACAACATGTGACAGTAGACAACAAAATCTTTATTTAGTAGGCTGCATAAATTTAAACTCATGGCATTTGGTGAGCTTTTGAGTCTGTGTATATTTTATTATGTAACAAGCATTTATTTGCATAAGCCTACCTCCCCATCTTGAGAAATGTCTGTGCAAACAACCGCCATGTTGTTTACATTCTTAGCGATAGATTGGCGTACATCATGTCAAGGCCAAAAACCTACCACTGCTCGATTGTTGCCTGTAAACAGCCACATATATCTTCAGATATAGACCACCAGCCTCAGAGGACCAAAGGGCCCGGTGGAAAAAAAAATATTTTTAAAGGGAATGAGCAGCTACAGTCAGCTAAACTAAATGTGTGTGCAGGCACTTATGTCTGACTGCTTCTTCAACTTCAGGCAGTTCAATTCAGGACTGGGAACTAGACTTGCCATGTTTAGCATGTTGTGGGTTAGCCTGTGATGTTTGGTAACTGACATGAAATTGCAGTTCATGTGTGTTGAGAACTGTAAGTGGCACGTGGCTATAGTTCCCACTTCCCTCGAGTTACGCAGCAAGTCTATTGTGAATTGCCCTATGTACGCTGCTCTGCTCTGCTCATCAGCATATGAAGGCGACCGCCCTCAAAACCAGCCGTTCTGAACAGAGGGGTTATGTGTGCATGAAAAGAATGCAGCTGTGCTTTATTCGTAGGCTTTTGGACCAAAGCATGTTAATAATGTTTCATGAAGACATTAAAGATCCACGTTAAACTGCAGAAAAGGAGCAAAATATTGGAGCTTTAATATCTTGCGAGAAAGGGGCACACTCAGTAAGATTGTTTTCTTTTTGCTCCTTTACATTCACAGGTTTGAGGTTTTTTGTTTGTATAGAATGTTACATTGAATGACAGACTGAAATGGTGTCTTAAACTAAAACCCAAGTCAAAAATGTGGATTTATTTTCAACAAAATGATGATAAAGCACTTAGGCAGATGGAAACATACTGAACTTTATTCAGTCGTCTATGCGGCCTAGCATTAAATATTTGGAGTCACAGGTGTTTGAAATTTCTGCTACAGGAAACTAGGGGTGTGTATTGGCAAGAGCCTCACGATTAGATACGTATCACGATACTTTGGTCACGATACGATAATATCACAATATCACAATATTGTGATATACACTGTGTTGCGATTTACTACAGTGAACTAGGAAGAACCTACAGACAGTGAATATGTAACTTTTCCATTTTATTGTTATTGAAATATGTCAAATGCAGCGTTACATACATACACTTAACACAGAGTGCATCAAGTCAATTAAACTAATGTTGCAAAGAAATTATTCTTGTTTTCCCTTTAGCAAAGTGTTGAAATCATCATAACCTGTAGTGCAGCTACAACTGGAATCATTAAAATCTTTCCAATTCCTATCTCATAAACTGGTGTCTTCTATGATTTATGTTTCAAGCTCCTCTTCTTAATGCACATTTTGTTCAGTTTGTTAAACTAAGAAAAAAAAAAAAAGAGTGCCGATATCAAAATAATAAACTTTATCTCTTTAGGAAGAATCAGACAATACCGCAACCTGTTTGTTACCACTGCCACAAGAAAGAGTCATTACTGGGTAAATTATTGGTTTTGATGATAAAAATAAGCCGTCAAATTTCTTCATACTGCCAAAGCTGTGAAAAAAAAAGTTGGCAGCATGTCTGTATATTGAGATTGTCAGCTCCTAAACTTGCAGAGCAGATGGATCGACCTGATTCCAAGTCAACAAACTGACAAATAAATTTGCGCAAAGATTCAAACTAAAACGACTGAGTCCAGTCTGCAGAGCTGCTGACCAATCAATGTCTTTGTAGCACACTTTAATGTTTTAATTTACTGATAATGTAATAATTCCTGATAGTGTAACAAAATTTGCACTTAACTCAATCAAAAATGGAATAAAACGTGTTAATGGAATAACATAACCAATAATGGAATAACATATCCTGACTTGCACTGTAATACCTTATGGCGTTATTGGGATTTTTTTGGTATATTATGAAATACCTGTAAAAGACAGTCGGCTCTTTGACAGGAAGTTTAGCGATAAATTCTTAAAAATGTCATAAGGTATTACAACACCAGTTAAAGGGACTGTGAGGAGCTTCTACGTAATTACAAAAAACTCTCACTTTTAGATATATGCCTGATCGAAATACACACTTTAAGATGAGTTTTATAGCATCAAAATAGGTTATCTATAAATGCTATTCCATAGCTTCGCGGTCGGGTCGGACAGGGCTGGACTGGCCTGGATACTCAACTTCAGGAACAAGACAATTAAAACTAGAGCAAATGTATATTATTTGGACACGTCTTAGAGCACCGGGCTGTAAGAAGCGATATATAGCCGGCTACAAAACTACGATAATAAGTTTTCCAAAAATTGCTTGTTGTCACACATCAAAAAACCACCGCTACGTAACTAGAAAGAGATACATCACCTCGCCGCTTTGAATCCTGTAAGTTGTTGAAAAAAGAAGTTGTAAAGCAATGCAGAGTTCTGAGGAAGGTCCGAGCTGCATAACAACAAACACACGCTTTGGATTGCAGACATCTTTTAGTGCGTTCCAGTTGTAGTCAGAAGTAGGAATTTTTCCGAGTAGGAAACTTAACTGGATCGCCCCCCGAAGTCAGAATTTCCTACTGGGAACTCGGTGAAACCTCGCCACCCCTGAGTTGATAATGAAAGATGGATGCCCCCAGTGTGAACATTTATTTAGCTCCTGTAATAATCAATTTATTTGCACTTCTGACTGGGGTGTGTCGCTCTAGATCAGCTGTATACATAGTATTGTTAGACTTATGTTTACATAAAATGCTGCCATAGTGATAATCACATTCTTCATGTGATATTTGTGAACAACAACGCAGGGCGTGCTAACAACAGCTAACAATAGCCTGGTAGATCAGCTTGTTTTTTTCCAACTTCAACTGGAACGCCGATAAGTCGGAAATGTTGTCACTCCCAGTTCCGAGGTTACTGGAACACAGCATTACGACAGTCGCCGCATGTGCTCATGGGTAGCAGAGTCTTTACGTTCCCGGTAATAGATTCTCCTCACAGTCCCTTTAAAATGTTAATACATATATGACTGACAGTCAGGATATTTATTACATTATTGGTATATTATTACATTATAGGGTGCTACAGTCCTTTAGGAAGAAAGAGGAGAGAAAGCTACAAGCATGACCTCAGTAAGAGGGGAAAGAAAGTCATATTGATCAGAGCTGAACACATTCTCCCAACAACACTTAAAGTAGTTATTACATAATCTTACTTACAGACGAAAAACAAATAAACATACGCCAGCAAAACATAACCTCTTTGGCGGAGGTAATAACTTGACATGCTGCCCAGCCCTAATGCAGCCTCATGCTACAACCACCACACCTGCAGCCCACAGCAGAGCAGACAATGAAAAATGCTCACAACAACACACGAGTGTAGCACAGCCACTAAACATAAATCTCCAGCAGCCGTGAGCACAAAGCAGATCCAGATTTTCCTGCATGGATGATATTAAACAGCGTTCACACCTGCAGTGCGAGCATCAGCAGACAGGCGTAACAGCCCTGAATGGACCGTAATAGCTCCACGAGCACATGGCTGACACTCTCCTGCAGTACAGACAATGAAAGTGCCCCAGAAAAGAGCCAAACAGGGACGTCTACAGACTGGAGAGCACTTTAGTGTGGATGTGAGCTCTCTTTAAAGAGGGGTGTAGGTTTTTTAAAGACTGGAGAACAACACAACATAAGCACATCCATCTTTTGTTGAAGCAAAGCATAAAAACAAGTAAAAAAAAAACATGTACAGCCATAAGATGAAGGTATTTTTCTGGCCGTAAGCCTCATTTAAACCAATAAATCAGCTCTTATGATGCAGCTCATCCTGATGTTTGGGATGAAGTACCAACCAGGGTGGGAAACTGGCAGCCAGGGGGCCACATGCAGCCCCCCTACTCACTCAGTCTCCACGAGAGATATAAAAACAATGTTATGATGAGGAAAACTGAAAAATCTGCCTTTTTTGACAGGGTGCATGATATTTGAGTTTTGCAAATATCCACAGTGCAGACATAACTAATAAGCCAGTTTTAGTGAATGCATACAAATGCTAATAACCTGGCCTTTTTAACAATAATCAAAGGTCTCTCCTATCACTGAATAAAAAAAGAAAAAGAAAAAGAATGTTTGAGTCTTCTATATATCATACTTACTGTCTTGTAAAGACAAACATTTTGTGGTTTTTAGGTAAAGAGTTTTGATGTATTTGTTCATTATTGGCCTATCCTGATGACTGATAAGCAAGAAATACAGTACCTATGGCTGATGGGTAAGGGCAATATCATGGCTGTAAATATTAGCAGATATTTAATATATACACCATAATTATGATCTATTTAAGCTATTATCTGCTGATATACATTTTAAGCTTATTGTGCATCCCTGTCATTAATGCGTGTTGCTTTGCAAGTTTTAAAAGGTATAACTGAGCACAATGGCTTAAATAAAACCTGTTTGGATGCTTTTTTTTAATGCATTTTTAAAAACATAGAAATGCAAGTAAATCCTGCCTCAGTTATGAGAAGAATTTGATTTAAAGCTCTGAAAAAGTAGTTTAAATGGTTTGATTTTTGGTAAGCTTATCAAATATGACTTACTATCAGCATGTAACTTTAGAAATCTAATTCGTAAAATATTAAAAGTGATATATTCTCTCTTTTAGCTTTACTGAGACCATCACTTAATGTTATATGAAAACAATAAATGCAGCATTCTTGGGTTGTCTGTCCTTGGCATGCAGCCATTATAACTGAGGCGATGGTCACTATCAGCTCAGTTGCAGGTGGAGATAAAAACCCACAAAATGAATGAATTTTCACAGAGATATCTACAACTGTATCAGTTTGTGAGCCCGCCAGGCTTTTAATCAGGGGTGGGGGCAACTGGTGGCCACTTCCAGACCCTCCTCACTGACTGCAGCTCGTTATCAATTTTAGGTTTTCTAAGATTATAAACATGTGGGTTTTAATCTGCCTTGTTTCAGTTTGTCTCCTCAGTGCAGTGTACAAATGCAAAATGTATCACAATAAAACTGTCAATGTTTATACAATCATGTTGAGCTGATTGTTTTGCTGTTTGCGAGACATTAGCAGATTTGACTGGTTGTAATGGCTCCTGTGAAGGTTTTACTTCAATAATTAGATGTTAATAATTTGAAAAAAAGATTTAATTGTCTTTGATTTCATGTTTCGCTCAGTAAAGCTGCACTTATGGGCTCAAAATATTCATGTTGGTTATAGAAATTAAGATAAAATACATATATTTGAAACCTCACATCTCCAAAATACATCATTTAAGAAATGCCACCAAAATTATTATTTTTCTAGGGATGCATAACATTATCGGACTTATATCAGTATTAGCAGATATTCACAATTTTGCCAATATTTACAGATGATAATGTGACAGTAAAATTAGTCAGAAATATCCAATAAATGGGCTTTAACATTTGCTTAATGTACAGTTGGATCATGATGTTTGCTTCACCATGCCTCAAAAAGTCCACTGAAATATCAAAAGTTTCAATTGTTAAAATTTAAAAAGATGTTTTTTCTTGCTTTACATCAGGTCAGTTATGGTAGAATTTTGTGCTCTTGGAATAAAATATTGGTATCAATATTGGTATTGGCGACAATGGGTTTGGAAATATCGCCATATTGTATATCGGCAGTAATCTAATATGGTGCATCCCTAACTGTAGATAATAAACTCTGTATTATTATGTCTGGCAAATGATTTGTATTTCTTTAATTGAAATATAAATGATAAAAAAAAACAGGTGGGGCCATCAGGGTCAACCAAGAGGGATGACCATGATGAGAAATCAAACTCTTGATAAATTTAGATATAAGGTTTCCATCCAACTTCACATGTATTCTTTGATACGATATTTTGATTGCCTTATCCAGCACCTGCTTCAGTCTGAAGATAATAATTGTGGCCCTCATGGTCACCAAAGTTGCCCATCCCTGTTTAAAATCATTCATAGAAAACTCGCTCAAGTACTAAAAAGTGCATCAAACGAGAGTTAAAGGTGAACGATCTTCTTCCAAACTCACCGGAGATCTCAGTCTGCGGCACCCCTGCCAGGGTGAACCCTTTCCCGGTGTAGAACTGCCGCAGGTCGGTGCAGCTTCTGTCCGCCCCAGCAGCCACCGCGCCCGGAGCTGCACACAGACACGCCAACGCGCACAGAAGCACCGGGAGACGCATCTTCTGGAGAGTAGTCCTTTAAAGATTCAGACAATAAAAATCCTGCGAATCCCCTCCTTGGACCAGTAAAGTTCCTTGGAGAACCTTGTCTTCAGTATTTAGCTGAATTAATCGAGTTTTGGTGCGTAAAGAGGCAGTTCTCCCCTCAGCGCGCACCCAGCTCTGGTGAACCCACACGCGGAGAACCAGGAGAAGGAGGCGGTGAATCCTCTGTGCCTCTGCGGGGGAGAGAGCAGCGACGCGCGGCTGTGGGTGTCAAGTACAGCCCGCTCCACCTCCACTGCCCTCCGGTTCTTCTTCTTCTTTGCTGCTGGCTGCAGAGATGTCAGACAAAAGAGTGTGTGTGCGTGTGTGTGTGTGTGTTAGAGAGGGAGCAGGTGTCGCTCAGTCAAAGCCGGTGCACATCCACGCGCGCATTAAAGGTCCATGATTATGGAAATAAGCCGGTTCAGGAGCAACAAAAGCGCAGAAGTACCCGGGATACGGGACGAGGTTTTCAGGCAGCAGCCGGGCCGCCCGGTAAATCCTCCTGTCCGCACTGTGGGACAATGAGCCGTGAGTGTGAGGGAGTGCGCAGAGGAGTCCTGATGCTCTCTCTCTTTGTGTGTGAATATTAAAGTGTAGATGTGAGGCTCTTGCAGCATGGTCCAGGAGACGAAGAGCTGAACGGCGCCCCCTGCAGGCTCCAGGGTGCAGGAGAAAATGACAGTACAATTAAACTCGTGGAATTTCCGATCAAAAATGTATGCAGTGTCCGCTCAGATTAATTAAAATTGACAGAGTCCACAGTGGGAGTGTGTTTTAATTTCATTATCTCGGCACACACTCCTTAACGCGAAGGCTTGAGGTGATAAAGAATAAATGAGAGACATGTTTGCTGAAGTCCGGCTACAGGGGTGGGCAACGTTGGCTGCAAATCAAATTTTTTGTTTTGACACAACTTTTTAAATTTAGTTTAGCGACAGTGTCCTGCCTAAAATACCCTTTAGTTTAATTCATAATTTAGTCATCTAAATTGGTTTAATTGTAGTCTAGTTTTAGTTGATGAAATTTAAAGGTTCTATGAGGAGAATCTATTACCAGCGACATTAAGACTCAGTTTTAATTGTCTTGTTCCTGAAGTTGAGTATCCAGGCCAGTCTAGCTCTGTATGACTAGATCGCAAAGCTAAGGAACAGCATTTATAGATAACCTATTTTGATGCTGTACAACTCATCTTAAAGTGTGTTTTTGATAAGGCATATATCTAAAAGTGAGACTTTTTTGTAATTACTTAGAAACTCCTCATAGTTCCTTTAACAACACTTTAGTCGATGAAATCTGCTGTAAATTCAGTCCACAAAAATATGAAGTGTAAAGGGTAAGGCATTTATCTGTTTCCTTGAATTTCTGAAGTCATGTTTTACACTCGGATAAAACAAAACATCTAATAACTCTTTATTGAATGCTAGTAACATTTCAAAGTCTAAATGAACAGAAACAAATGTTCCTTTCGTGTGAAATGTAGTCACCTTTATTTAGGCTACCTGGCAGAGCATCTCAGTTACAATACCAGAACTGACAACAAACAGTGAACCTGCTCTACATGAATATATCAATTCATAAAGAGAGCAGCTCTGATTGAATCACTCCACAACTTATCCCACCACCACCTAGCTAAGGCAGCTGTGATTGGATGCTCCTCTAAACTCATCCAACCTTTCCACACAACCAAAGTAGCTGTGATTGGATATATTCCAAACTTGTCTCTACTTTCTACATGATCAAATTAGGTCTGATTGGATAAATGGGAAGTGACGTATGTCGTAAAGTGTTCCTACCATCCACATCGAGGTTACATAGTGCCAGTAAAGGTGATACAGACCGTCAGACCACGACAGAGGTGTCATTCAACCTGTTGTCAAGTGACGTACCATCACAATGACTCTAGAAATATTATATTAGGGTGGAAAAGACACACAGACCCTCTCATCAGCAGTTATCCCAGGATACGTTAAAAAAAAAAACACAATCCTTTAGTCCAGGAGACCAGTGAAAAGCTAACCAACAGGTTGAACTTCAGATATAAATTATCCCTGCACCTCTCAGTTCTGACAGACTGATTTTATTTTTCAGAGTTTTTTGTGCATTTCTTGGAAAAAATGTTCTGTCTCAAATATAATAAGGGGACACATCTTCCTTACATTTTTGAAACTAGCAGGTATCTGTTTCATCTCATGTGGACATTTCTTCACTCCTCATTGCACTCAGCTGTACAGAAAACAAGAAAAAGAGGAAACTGGAAGCATCAGATGGTCCAGTCCGCTCTGATTGTTTAACAGGTCAACTCTGTGGTAATTGGCTAGTTAAGCGCCGCACGGCAACTCGACTCTGCTCTATGTTCTCTACTCTGCACTGGGCTCAAGCTGTTGCTGAGATAACATTATGATGTCACACTGGTAGGTCCTATCAGGGGAGAGGATAAAAATCCTGTTTTAAGCAGCTACTAGGGCGTTGAACCTGGGAGGAGGAGGAGGAGGTCCTCATGTTGCAGACTTTCCGTCTTGTGCACAGAAGTACTTCAACATGCAGAAAAGATATGCTGAAAACACCAATGGGCTTTTAACACTGGTAAATCAAAATAAAGGCCTTTTAGAGGAGGTAAACTTAAAGATAAAACACACATTTATCTTTTTTAACAAATCGGTGGCTAGGAACAAGGATACCCATAAGGGGGTGAGGGTTCATAACTTTTAGTTACATTATCATCATTATTATTATTATTTTTTTTAATTATTATTTTTATTATTATTATTATTGATATTATTATTATTATTATTAATAATAATAATAATAATAATAATAATAATAATAATAACGAATCATCACATTGCCTGTTAAAAGCATCAGATGTGCAATTAGTTTGACTTGCTGCCTGTTTAAAGTAGTAAGCCTCCTCTTACTTCAATATATTGAGCCATTCTCTTGATTTATTATCACTACATGTAGACTGAATTTGACCTTCAGGTCAGTGATGTCATTGCATAAACCTATGCTGAGTCCTACAACTATTTTCGGCTGTAAGTTATTGGACTGTTTTAACAGACATCATCCCCTCACTCCCACTCTCCCTTCTGTTGACTGACTTCCTGACTGTTTTTAAATTGGTTTTAAGATATTACAGATCACTTTTACACAGGTCTGAACGATTATAGAAAAACATCTCATAGTGATTTTTCTGGCAGATTTTGCAATTTTAATTTGATCCATGACTTTCTTCAAATTAAGCTTCAGTGCAATATTCAATGTTTACAGTATAGACAACAGTAAGGAAATCAATGATCAAAAGCACATCACACGTTTTTCATCATCTCATTTTGATGATAAACGATCCATTATCATTATTAAAGGATAAACCAAATTCTACTCATAAAGGTTTTTTATTGATGTCCTGCACACCAAGCGCAAATTGCCTGCAAATAATCCTGAACTCCTCTTTTCTTCCTGAGGACTTTTCGCATGAAGTGCATCATGTTGTGGAGATTTTTCAGAGACCTGATGATGTCTTCTTTTGCACATCAGAGTCTTTCAGCCAAAGTCACAACAATGCAGCCCACGTGTCTGCAACTAAATAAATTTGGCTTCTTACATTGCAGTTTTCATTATTTGCATTAACGTGTGCATATTTAACATTATATACTCCTTTCTTTAGATATGTAATCAACCATAAATAACATTTTTCCCTGGCTTTCAGTGGGATTATTCCTTATTAGCTTTGACAACACGATTGTGTCATCTGAAATTGCGATTTTGAGTTGAAAACGATAAATCTTTCAGCCCTACTTTTACAGCATGTATGGTTCTTGCCCCTTGTTATATAACTGACATGTTAAGATGAGATAAAATAATCCTTCTCTGATCCCCAGACAGATAATTTAGTTGTAGCAGCAGTACAGGGGTAAGCAGAATGAATTCAAGGTCAATAGTATATCACATAATATAAAAGATTTGGATCAATAAACTGTACAGAGAGCAAACAAACAAGATAAAGAGTAAAGTAAAGGTATTAACAGAGTAGGTGTCATACAGGATAACTGAGGCATCCCTTACGGGCCAGTTTGCACCCTTGGATCTCGAGCTGCAGCCACCCATCATCCAGAAGTGTGCCATGTGCCAGGCCCACGCTCCCTTATCCACACACAGCCCACAGGTTCCTGTACACTACACAGGATATCAGACAATTGGACTCAAGTCTTGGGACTCGGACTCAAGGCGACTTGAGCCACTAGTGAGAAGACTTGCAACTCGACTCGGACTCAGGAGGTAAAAACTCGAGACTCGACTCAGACTCGGGAGAAAATGTCTCCAGACTCGACCTGACTGGAGACAACATGATTCAGAAAATTGCACGCACTCAGGCTTTATATGAAGAGCAAGACAGGAGGTATACGCCGCTCTTTCCTTTTAGGTTCACTCTATTGATGCTCCATTCACAGTACACTTGTCCGTCACCTATTATTGTCCCACACATGACACTGTACTACACACATAGGTTCCTACCACACACCTGCTTCTGCCACAGTGATGATCAGTGGGCAGGGTCAGTGCCCAAAGTTATTTTCGTTGCATATAAAGAATTTCAATCACATAGGAAACGAAAACACGCCAAGTGCATGACCTGCAACTCTTCGATAAGCGAAAAAGAGGGAACAACATCGAACTTTATCTGCCACCTGAGGACACATGAGGCCAAGTAAGTGAAACCTGCAAATGTTAGCCAGGTAGCTAACGTTCCTGCCATAGGTCAACATGGCAGGAATGTTATACCGACCTGTTGTCAATATGAAGCTAGCAAAGCTAACATTAGTAAAGAGGGTGCGTGTGTGTTGTATGTGTGGGAAGATAAGGTTTCTCTCTTCAAGATAAAAATCGGAGTGCTTTTAGGGTGGACTGGGGAACAACGGTGTGGGACTCGACCCGTCATAACCTGTAACTCGGCTCGACTTGCCCACAACAGAAAAAACTTGGGACTTGCTTGAGACTCGGATCAAATGACTCGAGACTTGCTTGGGACTCAGATTGGAGGGACTTGGGCATTTGTCTGCAGGATATAGTGAGCAGGATCAGGTTCAGGGGTGCCACTCTCGTATCCGGCAGCTCACCTTTACTATCCCCGCCCTCCTAAGCACATCATCATTGGAAATATGGTCCTATCAGCCATGCCTAAAATATGCCAAAGCCCAGGATGCAAAGCTCTGGATATGAAAACTTAACAGGTAGGACACTGTGACATTATCAGATTTCCTCTGGAGCACATTTTAAAGGCCTTTCAGGGAACTTGTTCTTCCTGTGGGCAGCCCTGGCGTAGCTTTGCAAAGCAGACGTGCCTGCCTGATTCTAAAATCATGCATCTCCATCTTGCCAGTCTCCACTGTCCAACGGTTTCACTCGGCTAAACGCTTAACGACCCAATTAGGGAAGAGAGGCAGGAGCAGCGGGACGTGATGTTGATGTGGTCAAGACAGGAGAATGCTGTCAGCGGGCGTGACGACAACAGGAAGTGACTTAACAGGAAGTTAAGTCACTTCCTGTTGTACAAATAATGGAGGCTAATGTCAGTTAGCCATCATGATTACTCAGTTATACTTGGCGAAATATGCACTCCTCATAAGTTTACTTAGTAGGGTTTGTCTTTGACAAGGTTCATGTCCCATATATGTGTTAAATGATACATCTGTGTGGTATAATTAATGTGAAAGATAGTCTCAAGGTAGTTAAGCTAGCGGCTAGCGGCCGTAAGCCACTACGGCTAACAAGGGCAAACAACAGTCGGCTGTTAGCTGTAGCAGCTAACAACAGTTAGCCACTAACAACAGTTAGCCGCTACGACTAACGGCCATCTACAGTTGTTTGCTTTTGTCAGCCATTATCTGTAGCAGCTAATGGCTAACTGTTAGCCGCTGCATTTATAGCATAGCATATGCTACGTCATAGCAGCGCTGCTTGATATGGTTTGGTTCGCGATGAGTGGTTTGAGCCAAACGATAGTCCAATCACAAGCTCTTGTTGTATTTGAAGGTTCTGCCCCTGAAAACATTTTTGCAGGGATCCTCCCCAGATGGGTTAGTGAAATATTTTCAATATGGAACTGTCCATCTGGCACGTCAGGTTAGCCTTGACCAGGGAAGCCAGAGCAAAATGTCTTTGAATTATAATGTTTTTAATAAATATTCCTCACAAAACAAAGTTGGAAAGTCTCCTTCGCACCACAAACTGGCAAAGAAATGTTCAAAGAATAAAATGTGGGGTCATCAAGCAGGAAGAGTTGTTGCTTTGAGGCTCTTGAGTGAGTTATATGTCCATTACAGAACTCTAATGACCTGCAGCTCTAAAGCATCTTCCCCCAAATATTTCACCACACTTAAGCCAAAGTTAGTCTATAAGGTTTAAGGGGACATTTACTCCCATGAGGAGATGGTAAATGGGCCGTGCAAATGCCAGATATGATCCTTCTCTTTCCAAAAAAAACCTGACTCACCCAAAGCCTCACACACGCCACGTCTCCCTGCGAGGCGTTCAGTGTCTGGTACAGATTCAGAGTCGTCCTCCGGCTCGGTTTGGCAGCCGGCGGTTGGTGGACGTGAGGGTTGAGCTGTCAGATGCTCCCCTATCCTCTCCATCCTCCTCAGCAGCAGAGCCGGGCCCAAAGGCGGGGTCGTAAAGGTCGCACAGCATCCCTGAGATCTGACTGAGTGACACCTCAGAGCTGCAGCAGAAATTAAATCCAACAGTCGGTGAAATTAAAGCCACAAAAGGTTTAAAGATGCCGTAATGACTTTTAAATTGGATGTGGCAGAGGAGTGTGAAGGTGACAGCGTGAGTACTGTTAATGCAGCGCGGGTCAGGCTCAGGGTTAAGACTTGTTAATTAATAATAAAGCATGCAGCACATTAGAGACTAATAAAGGGATTAGAGGCTCAGTGTACTGTGCTACACGCTCCGTCCTCTGTAACATCAGGAACAAGTTAAAGCTTAAGACTTTCAAACACCACTCTACATTCATTAAACATAAATGACCAGGCTGTGGCAAATCCCTGAGCCCAAACTACAGACCAGAACATGTACAATTACACGGCCAAAAGTAAGCAGGCACTGAGGCAAGGGAGAAGAAAAAGAAGTAGTAGAAAAAAAGGAGTATAAGAAGAGGAAGAAGACGCAGAAGAAGAAGAAAATGAAGAAGAATAAGAAGCAGAAGAAAATGAAGAGGGGTGGATCCGAATAGTCCTTCCTAAGTCCTTTCCTATCCACTTTACCTTAACCCCGAAAAAAAAACGTCACAAGGTCAATTGAAGGAGGGAAAAAGATGAGATGAAAGGAGAACTGCGGCCAAAGAGGAATTCGACTGCACTTTCACTTTGATGTCATATTTATGTGACGACGATTACTTGTGACGTAGGTAAGCCACGACGAACTACAATGTTCCGAAAATGAACTATAAGAGGCACATTTGTCCTCTGCCTTATCTCACAGGGTCGTTTGGTGCCTTTACCGGTTAACATTAACAATCCATGATCAGAGGATTTACCTGTGATGGTGTTTTGTCTTTGCTCATGCAGTGTGTGTTTCCTGCTCACAGCTGTGAGGTTCAAGAGAGCATCTATAAATGTTGACATCTTTGGCAGACACTGACAATCTGAAGCCTGATAATACAGCAGACTGTCAGAAGCACTATCCCCCCTCTTTCATTCACATATATCATCATGAACATTGTTTAAATTCATTATATTTGGAGTACTGTAAAAGTCCTCATTTGTCCTTCTTTTATTGATTGTTTTTAATAAACGTTTTCAGCCTCATCGTTCTGTCCCTTCTCCATCGTAAGTTTCCGTAAACCTATGGCAGGAGCCATATTTATATTTGTCACGTGCCGCAAGGCATTATGGGGCATTTTCTTCTCCTTTCCTCTTGAAAAGGATGGTCCAGTGTTTCCTAAGCTAAAGAAGATATTAAAGGAAGCAATGACCCTCCTTTCCTTAACTTTTGGAGAATTTGAACAGCACTTATCATGGCCGATACTTTAATGCTTCTGGGTAATTTCTTCAGTAAGGAAGGTTCCTTATCAAAAAAGGACTATTCAGATGCACCCGAGGAAGCAGAAGAAGAAGAAGAAAGAAGAAGAGGATGAAAAAGGAGTATAAGAAGAGGAAGAAGAAGCAGTAGAAGTGAAAGAAGAAGAAGAAAAAGAAAAAGGAGAAGCAGAAGAAGAAGAGGACTAAGAAAGAAGAAGAAGAAAGAGGGAGAATAGGAAGCAGAAGAAGAAGAAGAAGAAAGAAGGCAGAAGAAAAAGAAGCAGAAGTGAAAGAAGAAGAAAAAATAAAAAAAGGGAAGCAGAAGAAGAAAAGGAGGAAGAAAGAAGAAGAAAATGAGGAAGACTAGGAAGCAGAAGAAGAAGAAGACAAAGGAGAAAGAAGAAAAAGAAGTAGAAAAATAAGAAGAAGCAGAAGATGAGAAAAGAAAAAGCAGAAGAAGAATGAGCAGAAGAAGAAGCAGAAAAGATTCATTAATCAATCTCTCATAAGGAAATTCAGTTAACTATCTTTCTTAAATTGTTAAGAAATCCTTCAGAAAATTCCTGCTTCTGCGTTCAGATTTTTGTCAACACTTCTCTAATCAGTTGGTCATTTGTCCATTTTAGTTCTGTCCTCAAAATGTCCTCATATTCTGTTCATATGTGTTTGAGTCCCCTGTTAAGAAAACAAACTAAAACACTGACTTAAGCACGAGCTTACTGGCAAAGTAAAAGAGTCAAACTTTATTCATAAAAAACATTTCATCAAGATTTAGTTGCAGTTGTAATTTTCTTAATGCAGAGGCAGAAAAATGGACAACAGATTGTGCTTTTATCTTACAAAACACCAAGAAGTTCATCTGCCAAGTAATATTCCACTGTAATTATATAATGATAGTTGGTATATCAAGGGGATTCAAAGACTAATGTGCACTAGAAAAGCTCAATTAAAAGAAACAATTAATTCCAGTTGACTGATTATATAATGAACAGTAAAGGCTGGTGTGGAACTACACAGTATTTCAACAACAAATGTCCCAAAAAAGTTTGTTTTTAGATTTATTTGCTGCCTAGAATGAAATTATCATGCCCCATCAGATCAGATTGAGTACTGTTAAAGTCACAGCCATGGAAACACTGGTGAAGCTGTCTCTTTAAAGTCTGAAGCTTTCATATATTTATCTTTTTATACCTTATTGTAAGGACAACATGAACTTTTAATGCACTCTTTCGAGTTTTTATGAGTATTATCTTGTTTTTCTCTGTTGTTGTATTGTTTATTTGATTTTTGTATATACTCTTGGAGAAATGATCTTTAGAAACTTTTTTGGGGAGGTATATGCCTTTTGTTTCATTCTTCTGGGCCATGAGTCAGTAACAAAGTTTGACTGATTGATTCCTTAAGATGAAATGAACCCAGTTTTAGAGAGAGGGCTGATCTGGTGTTTGCTTCAAGGCTGTAAGTTATGTTAAGGTCCTCATTTGATTCTACATATCACAGCACAAACTGTGAGAAAAGGAAGAAGAGCACCCAAAAAGTTTCCCAGTGGATGAAGAGAAACTCAACTTACCCTCTTAACCTCGCCCTTCATCTTTGATATCCTTTTTTGGTTCAGTCTAGACATCCTTTTACTGGAATATTGAACTTATTTGTGACTCTACAGCAGCTTTTATTTTATCCAAAGGAAAAGTGACGGGCAAAGCTTTCCATCTGTTGTTTGAAATTGTTTGTAACTGCAAATCTGAGGAAGAGCAACAAGCTGCCTTATATCCACCCCGCTTGATTTAAAAGAGTGGAAGAGACCACCTTTGAGGGCCTCCACCACATTTAATAAAATACATTTACACAAACCAACCCTGCCCTACGAAGAATGGAAAACCAAGAGTGTAAACTTGCCCAAACATTAATACTGAAGCTGAATTTAGACCATTTTCTGTTAAATAATCACAGTAATCATCATAAATAGAGTCTGTGCTCTCCTCCTCACCATAATGGTTTGTCCCTGGGGCCCTGGTGTGTTTGACTCCGCCCCCTCCTGAGGAGACAACCAGGAAGTGGGAGGTGCTTCTTCTGTTTTTTTGTGAATTAAAATGGTTTCCTGCTGCAGACTACTGATCTGCCAGAAGAAAAGAACACATTCAAGTTATTTATTTTAGTATGAAACTTCAGTCAAGTGTTTTTGTCATAAATAGTTTTTGTTCTGAGAGGAATCAGCAGCTTTTAAAGACTGATGAAGCATATTTTATTGGCTTTTTGCCATGTTAAGACTCATTCATAAAACTGAAATTAGAAGTTTTGATTCAGATTTTCAAAAACAATGATTGGTACAAAGAAGTCACACTTTAGGGTGAAGTACAGGAGTTAAATAATCCCTAAAAATTGCCTTTCAAAAGCTGCTTAATTCACTTAAAACTTGCTCTACTAGTCAACAAATAAAATGATGACTGCTTCAATCTATGAAACAAAGTTTGCTGACTTAGAAAAAACAATTCACTTACTAACTTACCAACATTCTCTTGTGTTGACCACATCAACTCCCTTCACTGTCCCGTCTCAGGTTGGTCCAAAATGCAGCGACTCAGCTTTTACCTGGTTTTAACAGACATTTTACACTGTAAAAAGGTTGTTGTAAATTTTACAGTTACTTACTGGCAACAAGATGAAAGTAAGTTACTGTAAATGTCTTTACAGAAGCATAACTATAATTTTATTTTCAATACCATCTCTGTATTTGCTGTATTTTTTTTTACTACTGTACCTTTTTCAAGGTATCATAACTGTCTTTTAACCTGCGGAATAATTACTGTATTTTCAAAATTAGCATCCTTTCTGTCTTTTCATTTACAGTATGATATCCATATTTTAAATTACAGTGAACTTGCTGTATTTTAGCTTATTTTACTATATTTTAACCTATTTTATTGACCATTTATTAGAAAGATGTCATTTTGTCCAAAAAAACCACATACATCAATATTTTGTCCAAGTTATTACTTCAAACTCAAAATTGAGGAACACTGGCTTATAGCAATTTTGCCTGCTATTGGTCAGTTTTTCTGGTCAAAATGAAATTTCCTCTTAATCCATTACCCTTCTCAGTAATTAATTGTGCAGACATTTTACATAGGATACTGTTGATCTAAGGTAATTTTACAAAAATTAAAAATGTTTTCCCACAACCTTTTGCCATTTCCAGTAATTTACAGCATAGATTTTTACTTTAGGTAACTACAGTAAAACATTTACAAATCAGTTACAGTGTACCTTACTACAAGGAATAAAAGGAAAAATATAGGCACTGAATGGTTTGTAGTGATTTGACAATATCTGCCAATCAAGTTTGACTCAATGATGATCTTGAATTGAAATTTAATATCCACTCTGATTAGAAGATTTCATTTTAAGACACCCTCCAAGATACATTTGGCTTGTTTATATGGCAGTTTATTTTACTTTTTACAAGCAACCAGGCCTTATTTTTAATGTTAATATCTTCAAATGAGATGTTAATCCAAACATGCCTGGAGATTGTGGCGTAAAATTAGTCCAGTGAGATGTTTTTTATCTTTAAATTGGGCAAATGTTCTTACCTCATTGTGAGTTTTTGCAATTTGGATCCTGAGGCTGGGTCCTCCTGGTACTTCCAGAGCAAAAATTAAACTAAAGGTGATAGAGCTGTTTTCATCACAGTTCCTAGACTTAGGAATGACCTGCCAGAGTAGATAAAGCTTAAAAGCAACTTACAAATCCTCCTTTTACATCATGCTAGCTTTATTTGCATGTTTCCCAGAATAACTTGTTTGTTTTTTAACTTCTGATGCTTACTTTATCCAGTTCTTACCCATTCAGTCTTTTTGTTTTACCCTCGCATTAGTTAATTAATTTATGTCTCTCTGTATGTTTCTGATGTCTGAGGCAGCTTAGACAGCATCCTGCTTATTGGCACTAATGCCAGCTTCCCTAGCCTTGTGGATCAGTTTATTAAGTCTACTGGTATACCAAAATATAACAATCATGTCTATTTTTAGGAGAGAAACTTTAAGATTATGGTCTGAACACATCTGGGACCTTTGCTAGCTTAATGCAATGGAGTAAAATGTATGACTTTGAAATAAATGGAAAATAGTTTAGAGATACTCGCACATATCCACCTTGAATCTGAATTTTAAGTCCATTTTGTGATTGCATCATGAGATTTACCACATTTAAAACCTGGTATTCACCATCATTCAAAACAAAAAATATGTCTGGAGTAACGAGTTCAGTCTCATTTTGAAGTGAATAAAAAACACCTTCATGGCACCTCATTGCAGAGGAGAGATTTAAAATAATCCCCCGACACACACATGCATGTTCATACTGTGGAAATCAGGGCCCGAGTTAATCCAGAAATGATTTATGGCCTGACAAGCACAGTGCAGTCAGGATTAATGTGGGGAAGAGATTGGCACTTTGCTGCTACAAGAAAAGGGTTTTATGCCAGATAATATGGAGAGTGATGAGTAATATGTCAAATGTCAGAGTTTTAATGCTTCTGTGTGACTGTCAGGGTGAGAGGTGGTTGGATTCTGGGATGTCTCTCTGTCCACCCACGATTTCCATGTCAACACAGAATCTCAAAAACACTGTGTGGGATTTTTGTCAAACTTTGCACCAGTGTCAGTTCTGACTTAAAGGAGACATATCATGCTGATGCATGATTTAATACTTACATATAATATAATAAATTTGAAAACAATACCTTACACCCCCTTAATTTTCAAAAAATGAGATATTGTATTTTTCCTGATATCCTAGAACGAGATTTGATGCCTCTGAAAATATGTCATTGCGAGATGTCCGGGAGATTTCAAACGTCGTGACGACACGAGGTACCTTTCTTTTATTGGAGTAATCTGATAAAACACTTCCTCCTCTGTGATGTCCGTTAGCCACAAAACCGTCACCGAGGAACACATCCACCAGCAGGGGTATATAACTCCCTAGCTCACATTCACTCATTACCAGCTCTGGCCTGTAGGGGGACTCAATATGTGGTCGCTGCTTTGAGCCTGCTGGAAAATACAGTAGAAGAAGAAGGACAGGCTGGCTCAGCCCCCGATAGAACTGACCAATCAGACCACAAAGGGCTGTTACGTTGCGAGGTAACTGTAGGTCAGCCTGAGATCCGAGCGTTTCAACGAGAGCTTGATAATGGTCTAAAATGAGGATATTGAGAACGCTATTGTGGGGCAATGAAGGAACTAAATGACTTGTACTGAGGGCAGAAATGCTTTACAGGCATCCTAGTCTGGCATAGTGAAAAGGAGAAACAAGCATGATATGTCCTCTTTAAGGCAAAATTATTACAATTATTGAGATCATAAGTCAAGTGTTAAATGATTGCACCCCCCTATAGAGTGGCTGGTAGGTAAGATTGTTTAATGAAGTATGAGGCCCATTCCTACATTAATTGCTGGAATGAATACCTTTAATTTCTCTCAAATACAAAATCTGTGAACTGTATAGACTTCCAAGGGTTTTGTGTTTATTCATTTTTTTTTATTTTTTATTTTTTCGATCTATGTTTTGTGGTGTAGGTCTGGCTAGATTACATTGTAGCTGGGCTGTGGACTCCTTTACCTTTTTTATTGTTTGTAAGTTAAAAAAATTGGACAGATAATGAAAATACACAATGTGTGCTACTGTGATTTATGCAACTGTAATAATGTAACAGTTGGTTCTTTGTTTTTATCTTACAAAAGTATCAATTAAATGTAATAAAAAAGATTGTACCCATGTTCAGTCCTTGCTTGTGAGCAAGATATCTCAGGCTTTAACACAAGTCAAATCTGATACATGGAGGTCCCTCTTGAAAAAGAGATTTTGATTTTTGATTGATTGATTTAAAAGCCTGTACTAATATTAATCAGTTTAAAAGAATGTATAAAAACAAAATAATAAGGAAATATGAAGATGATAGGTGAAAGGTCCTCTTTTGCTTTATATGTCATTGTTGTTGATGGTGAGTTGTGTATGTTTGTCAAATGTTTTGTGATAACTTGTTTCTATTTTATTTATGTATCATTTATGTATTATTATTTCTAACTTTCTGCTTTTTCAATAAGCATCGGTTGTTATATATCTGAAGGTTAGACCATCAAGTATTTTTGCTTTATTATGTCAAGAAAGGGGCTGGTATTAATAAGTTTTTCTTCTTCCTGCCCCTTTTCGATCATGAAATGGAAAATGTGACAGAACTTATAAATGTACAGTATGTGACCTGTAATTTCATGATACAGAATAAATTGAAATTGAAAAGAGATTTCAAATCTCAATGAGGCTTTTATCTGGTTAAATAAAGGATATAAATAAATAAAATAAATTGATCTAAATTTTAAGGTCAAGGTCAGAGGGTCTCATATTCAGTGACTGCTTGAAAAGATCATGTTGTTATTATAGTTTGACAAAAATGCTTTAAAGCACCACACACTTAGACTTAAAGATAAAATATAAGATCCTGTGATCATGTCATGTGAACCCAATATCTTATAATTTTTCCGAGGAATTTTATTCAGATTTTACACAACTGTCCACACATAATGACGGGTGACGGAATATTATTGGGATGGCAGGACAGGGGTAGCCTTGCAGAGCAGACAGACCTGCCTGGTTCTGAAATCCTGCAGGTCCGTCTTGCCAGCCTCCGTTGTCCAACAAATTCACTCTGCTGAATTCTTAAAGGAGACATATCATGCTTGTTTCTCCTTTTCACTATGCCAGACTAGGATGCCTGTAAAGCATTTCTGCCCTCAGTACAAGTCATTTAGTTCCTTCATTGCCCCACAATAGCGTTCTCAAATCCTCATTTTAGGCCATTATAAAGCTCTCGTTGAAACGCTCGGATCTCAGGATGACCTAAAGTTACCTCGCAACGTAACAGCCCTTTGTGCTCTGATTGGTCAGTTCGATCGGGGGCTGAGCCAGCCTGTCCTTCTTCTTCTACTGTATTTTCCAGCAGGCTCAAAGCAGCGACCGCGTATTGAGTCCCCCTACAGGCCAGAGCTGGTAATGAGTGAATGTGAGCTAGGGAGCTATATACTGCTGCTTGGTGGATGTGTTCCTTGGTGACGGTTTTGTGGCTAACGGACATCACAGAGGAGGAAGTGTTTTATCAGATTACTCCAATAAAAAGAAAGGTACCTCGTGTCGTCACGACGTTTGAAATCTCGCGGACATCTCCCAATGACCTATTTTCAGAGGCATCAAATCTCGTTCTAGGATATCAGAGAAAATACAATATCTCATTTTTTGAAAATTAAGGGGGTGTAAGGTCTTGTTTTCAAATCTATTATATCATATGTAAGTATTAAATCATGCATCAGCATGATATGTCTCCTTTAACGGCCCAATCAGGGAAGAGAGGCGGGAGCAGCAGAATGCAGACGTGATGTCAACTGGAAGTTGAGAACGGACATGCCAATTAGCCTATTGTCCTCATGGCTACCAAGTGAAACTTGGCAAAATTTGCCCTCCTCAGAAGTTTACTTGTAGGGATTGTTTTTGACGAGGTTCATGCCACATGAGTGTTAAATGAATCATCTGTGTGGTACAATTTAGTGTAAGACGATAGTAAAAGGTTTTTAGCTGTGAGCAGCTAAGTTAGCGGGTAACGGCTAACGTTCATGAACTATTGTTAGCTATTAGCAGCTAAATTAGCCGCTATGGCTAACATCCATGAACTGTTGTTAACTGTTGTTAGCCATTAGCCGCTACATTAGCTGCTATGTATGCTACATTATAGGAGGCAACCCTGCTTGATGTGGATTGGTCTGTGATGAATGTGACGGGCCAAACGATTGTCCAATCACAAACTTGTGGGGGGGGGGGGGGGTTTAAAGTTCTGCCCCTGAAAACAAATTCAAAGGGCTCCTACCCAGATGGACTAGTGAAATATTTCTGTGGCAGATATATGGAGCTGTCCATCTGGCTTGTCGGGTTAGGACGGGGTGAAGAACATTAGGTATTCGGGGTTTTTTGTTTAAACTCTGCAAAGATGATAAATGGGTAAACTGACTGAACTTTAAAGGTGATAGGATTACGGGCAGGATAATTTTGTTTTCTTATTTTCATCCATAGCTGATGTACGCCAAATTTCGAAAATATGTTAAGTAGTATTTTTCAAACTTTGTGCAAACATCCATCTGACGTAAGATTAATGAATTACATTGACAAGGCCATAAGTCAAAGAGCGTTTCTTATGTTCATTAGTAGCTTGAGAATAAGGAATCATAAACATGGAAATTTTTTAACGTGTAAAATTTTTCAACATACCCGTGAACATCATGTTCCCCAACTTAGCTTGACACAACTTGACATTTCCCTCGACACCTGCATGTCTTGTCAAAACATCAGTGAGTGAATGCAACTTAAACAAACAAGAATTCTGCCAGAAAAACTGTCTCACCTCAGGCAACAGCGCTGGATTTCAAAAGGCCTCATGAGAAAAACATAAATCACATTTTTCAATATGCTGCTGTAACTGTATTGTGATAACCAGTGTTGGGCAAGTTACTTCAAAATGTAATGCATTATTTATAACTTGTTACTGTCATTTCTTCTTGTTGTCTGTTCCTAAGGTCCGAACTGAGCAGGAAAAAAAGGCCTTTAAATTTGCTGCTCCTTTTGTTTGGAATAAGCTGCAAAAAGACCTGGAACTCAATGAGCTGGTCTCATTGGACACTTTCAAGAGGATGGTAAATGGTGTAAATACTGAGGCATCTGGCTGCAGATGTATCAACAGATGATCTGGCTTCCTTTAAAGGTGCTATGAGGAGAATCTATTTGCAGCGACATAAAGACTCTGCTACCCATGAGCACGTGCGGCGACTGTTGTAATGCTGCATTCCAGTAACCTCGGAACTGGGAGTGACATCATCTCCGTCTTATCGGCGTTCCAGTTGAAGTCGGAAAAAAACATGCCGATCTACCAGGCTATTGTTAGCTGTTGTTACCACGCCCTGCGTTGTTGTTCACAAATATCACATGAAGAATGTGATTATCACTATGGCAGCATTTTTGTAAATATAAGTCTAACAATACTATGTATACAGCTGATCTAGAGCGACACACCCCAGTCAGAAGTGCAAATAAATTGATTATTATAGGGGCTAAATAACTGTTCATACTGGGGGCATCCATCTTTGATTGTCAACTCGGAGGTGGCGAGGTTTCACCGAGTTCCCAGTAGGAAATTCAGACTTCAGGGATGGTTCCTGTTGCAGTTTCCCACTCGGAGCTCGGAAATTCCTATTTCTGACTACAACTGGAACACACCAAAAGACCCAAGCCAAAGCATGTGTTTATTGTGATGCTAATAAATGCAGCTCGGACCTTCCTCAGAACTCTGCATTGCTTTACAACTTCTTTTTTCAACAACTTACAGGATGCAAAGCGACGAGGTAATGTCTCTCTTTCTAGTTACGTAGCGGTAGTTTTTGATGTGTGACAACAAGCAATTATTGGATTGGATTTAGTTTTGTAGCCGGCTATATATCCCTACTTACAGCCCGGTGCTCTAAGACGTGTCTGAATAATATAAATTTGCTCTAGTTTTAATTGTCTTGTTCCCGAAGTTGAGTATCCAGGCCAGTCCAGCTCTGTCCGACTGTGAAGCTAAGGAATGGCATTTATAGATAACCTATTTTAATGCTGTAAAACTCATCTTAAAGTGTGTATTTCAATCAGGCATATCTAAAGTTCGACTTTTTTGTAATTACTTCGAAACTCCTCACAGTCCCTTTAATAACCCAGCCCGTCAAATGTCTTTATTAATTGTACGTAAAGTGTTTTACAGGTCTTGTGTATTTGTGAGTAATGCTGTTTGTGAATGTTAGAAACTTTGTAAATTGTGCTGCTGCCTATCTTGGCCAGGACACTCTTGTAAAAGAGATTTTTAGTCTCAATGAGTTTCTTTTCCTGGTTAAATAAAGGTTAAATTGAAAAAAAATTAGTTACATTATAATATTACTGTATTTGAAAGGCATTACAGTATTATCGCTTTACTTTTAAATTAGTCTTGTCAAAATAACAGGAAATATGAATTTGTCATTCTAAATGTAGCTCATTACGCTCAAAAAGCTCATTACACATCCAGTGAAGGTGATGTGGTGGCTATCTGACTGAGTTCAGCTTAAGGCTAAAAACAGTAGAATATAATAGACACATTGATGCTCATGGCACAATACAAGAAACTATCATAGCAAAAACAGACATTTGGTAAAATTCTGGTAAATTGTGCTAGAGATACTGTAACTTTAGGCCTAGCAGAGGACTTTTCTCCTCTGCTAGTCTCGCGGATTATTTGGCAAATTTGTATTTAAACAAACAAAAAAACACCTCTTCATTTCAGGCTAAATCAAAAACGCATTGTAACTTGCATTACAGACATTACTGCGTTACAGTAAAAAGGAATGCATTACAGTAATCACATTACTTTTGTACTCCAACACTGGTGATAACTGAACTAAGTTAATATTATGCATATAAGCCACTGTATAAATCGTGCCCTAGCCCTTGCTGCTCTTTTGGTTTTATACAAAACTTGCGGCACCAACATGTATAAAAAACCATAGACACATTTCTCTGTTGGATCGGCACAAGTAAATCTAAAGTTAGCTTAACGCCTGTTCTGGGACACCTGGCTGCATCAAAAGGAGTCGTAATTTGTAGGATAAATGTTGACCATACAATGAGCTTATTATAACAGCTCATATCATGTTCACGATAAAAACAGTTAACGGCCTATTGTCAAATGTGAAGAGAATTTTTTGGATGCGTTTTCAAGATTCACGGAGAGAAAGGTTGTTCCTGACTGAAGATTTGGTATTTAAGAAAGAATTGAATCCAAACAACAGAAGTAGAAACGAAAGAATAGTCCACTACTTCATCTGTGGATAGTTGTAGCCAAAAGAAATATAAAGTCTGATATATTAGATGTCTCATTAAACTGCCTCTGGAAACTTGCGTGCAGAGATATTAGACAAATATTTAGGGTGTTAATTCATGCAACAATGTGCTCACTGTCTGCTGAGGAGCACAAGCGTAGTCTTGACTTTCTTTTTGGCTCTGTGTTTCTGTGGGATTCCAGACTGCTGAGTCAGGGAGGTCTAATTGATGTTAGTTTGGTAATGGGTCTTGTTTGCACAAATGATAAACCATTTAGCAGTAAATCAATCTCTGCTCTACTTAGACATAGACACAGGAAGGTGGAATATGAGTGTTTTCATGCCGAGGCAGATCTAAATGGGATTAAGCAGAAATTTTGACTATTTTCTTTAGTTAAACCAGAGTCTTGCACACTTTAAAATTCCATCTTTGGCCTTTTCCCTCTTATCTGTCTGCATTTATCCACCCTTAATGAGTCCTACACTCTCTGCAGCTTTTACTTCTTAACACTCCTCATTTTATAATCCCTCAGCATCCTTTGCACCCTCGTCTCTCTTTCTCTCACACATAACCTTTAAGATTCCCACGGATAAATCATACAGAGCTCAATATTTCCAAGTGCATGCTCTTGGTGCACCGGAGCGTTAAGATGTCAGACAAAGCGGCTTAGCCTGCAACGACCTGCAGTGTGTCAGTATATATGTGTGTTTTTCAGTATTTCCCTTCAAGTCAGTAAGTAAGATTGACAGATATTTCCTTCTCTGTAGATTATTTTGATGACAGCACTCTTAACACACATCAATCACTTTTGGGAGCCGCAGCAGTGGCCTGAAAACTTACAGAAATCAATTTGTAGGCTCGGCATGCTGTCTGGAGGTAAAGGTAAAGAATAGATGAGGCTTCTCCGTGTGCAAAGTATGTGAAGAATAGGCAAGTATATTCATAAATAACCAAGGGAATCATCAGAAAACTTGAACATCAAAGCTAGACCTACTACCTGAAGGTTTCAGAGCTCGATATAAAAATGCTGGACTGTGTTAAGGGTCAGGAAGACTGGGTTGAGTGGATTTTGTGACAGCATTACTGGTAGAAATCTTAGTGTTGTGTGGTTTTCTATGGTTTTTACATGGTTTTACATGTACTATCTGATTCCCTAACTGTATGTTTTTCTTGTTGTATTTGTCCTTGTTTGGCAGGCTGTGAAAACGAATTTCCCATTGGGACAAAAAAGTTAGCCATCTGCCTATTTTGCAGCAACATTCGAGGCCTCATAATCTCAGCCTTTGACCTCCAAATATCTATTCAATCTATGGACAATTGTGCAAAGTTTGGAGAAAATCTCCCAAAGCACTCTTGAAGTATTGTACTCACACAATGAATGACCATCAGACTATGACCTTCACCTTAAGGATCTTGAAAATTGAACAGGTTCATCCTTTAGTCTGAATGAACATTTGTGCAAAGTTAGAATAAAATCCCTTGAAGCACATCAGAGGTGTTCTCACGGTGCGACCTCTTAAGCGTATCTTAGTTAGTCTACATGTTTATCACATTTGTTAAGCACAGTTGATCCTGTTCAAAAGCTTCAGATTTGGAAAACACAGTGAGAGAGAGCTAAGGTAAGACTGAGGTCCCATCCACATGAAAACAAACCGAGTTCTAAACGCACGTGTTTTTGGCCAAATCTGCATATCATTCATATGAAGATGGCGTTTTGGGGGTTTTTGAAACCAGGTTCCAGAGTGGAAAGATTTTGAAATGCCGTATATGCAGCTCTGTAATTACTGGCTCTCCGCCAATTTTCAGATACGCTTACGTCATAGTTTCATATCTTCATTGACACGCATGCGCCACACGCGGCAACAACAACAACAGTGGCGGCGTACGGTGTAGCATATGAGCTGATGAAGCTAGTGACTCTACTATCCCTGTTGCAGCAAAATCTTCTTCTTCTCAATCACCACCGAGTTGAACAAACAATTATCGAGGACACATTACGGTGGTCTCTGTTTACAATCTCTGTTTACAAGTGCGCATGCCCACCGTTTTTTTCGTCTGTTTCCGCTTGATCCCGTCATATCGTTACAGCAACCCGTAGAGGTATGTCATGTGTTTTACAGCGTTTTCATGCGTATCAGGTGCATTCATATAGACACACACATTTTCCGAGACGCCTTCGTCTTTATGACGATCATTTTTGAAACTGTTAAGCGTTTTGTCTTCATGTGGATGGGGTCTGAGTCAAAACCTTAGGTGTGTAAAAAAACACTGAAATAAAAAGCCAGTTTTGCATGTGCATAATGTCAGCCTTATGGGTGGCAGCAATATGTCTTCATTTAAATCAGCTCCATGACACAACATTTCTTAGATTATTTTCAGCTTCCCTATTTCAGTGGCTCCTGAGGTGGAGTCTCTGGCAGAGAGCGACACATCAAAAGCTACCGCTACGTAACTAGAAAGAGATACATTACCTCGTCACTTTGCATCCTGTAAGTTGTTGAAAAAAGAAGTTGTAAAGCAATGCAGAGTTCTGAGGAAGGTCCGAGCTGCATTCATTAACATCACAAAAAACGCACGCTTTGGCTTGGGTCACGTCTTTACAACAGTTGCCATGCGTGCTAATGGGTAGCAGAGTCTTTACGTCGCCGGAAATAGATTCTCCTTATAGCACCTTTAATGTTTTCGCAAGGTAATTTCAGGGTTAACCCTGGTTTATTGCTAGCACAAAGCCGGTTCATTTTTTATCGGGGGAAATCGCCATTGTGGCATAGGGTGAATCCCAGTTCTTCTCCTCAGCCCTTCCCCTTCGTCTTACCCCTATGTCTTAAAACACACAGCTGACAAACGAGACGCCACTCGATTCCCGCTACATCATCACTCAGAGCCATTCGCTGGCTGTGACGTAAGCAGATGCGACAATAACTGTAGCTACAGCTGTGAAAGCTAGCTTGTTACAATGAGAAGGTTTAATATGCCGCCAAGAACTAAAAACTTGATTCATATTTAGTTGATGACTTAATAATTTCTTAAAATTAAGCTCTTACTTCTCTCTCCACTCTGCTGTGTGTTAGCAGACGCGGTGTATTATGGGAAATTCTCTAATCCCTTGGTTTCAAGTGAGGTTCTGGTCTGTCCTCAATTCGAGGAGCGTGTAGCCCTTGGGGTTCATCCCAATTAGAAAATGCAGCAAAAAAATGGCAAGAAAACACTCCAGAATGATACTAATCCCAAAATTTATAGTATTTTTACTTTATTTACACAGAAAACACTGATAAACCACTGATATATGACTCACATATTGGTCCCTAAATCCTCTCTCTACTCTCCGGCTCAGTCAGCTCACTTCCCATACCTCCCCCTCAAGCAATCCAGCCTTTCCCTAAGCCCGTATGTCAAAGCTCCTCTTCTTAGCTTTTAGAATCAGTTGGAATTATATGGATAGCGTGAATACTGGAGGAGTTATGGTAGTTTGAATCAGGGATGTCTATTTCTGTCCCTGGTGACAGCTTCATCTCTAAAACGAGGAATTTTACAAAATCTTCTAATTTTATGACAAAAAAGAAGAACATGTCTGAGCAAAACAGGACTTGTGGTCACCTTATGTTGGATTACATTCACATGCAAGAAATGCATTAGCAACACAACTTCCTTTACCTTTCGCCTCCAAAAGAAATTATCTTTGGGCAAACATTTTTTTTAGGAAGCTTGAAGAATATCAATCAAAGCATTCGTGAGATATCTTAACCACAAGAATGCTAGAAATGGGTAATCACAGAAACGAATGAACAGGATCAAAATGTGATGAAGTTTGCCATCTGAAAAAATTTCACATTATGAAAAATTCCTGAATTTAGAATCGAGTGTGTTATGCTGTAATCTATGCAAATATGTGTATGCAGACCTTTCCAGCACATTCTGGAGTCAAGTTAAAGATGATGGATCTTCTCTGTCTAACCTGCCAAATCATCTGTCACTCAAGATAGGATCTTTGAGCTGAAGCCATTAAACGCTGACGTAATCACACCGGAGTGAATGACTGGCTGCCGTCCAGGTCTCCGCGAACCTGCTTCAACCTGAAGCTAACGCTGAAGGCCAGAGTCAGCTGGTGTAAATGTGAGAGAACAGCTGGAGAACAAGGTAGTCTGACCTGAAGACAGCCGAGTCAGCACTAATCTTTCATCCGTCTGAACAAGAAGCCTTCGCCTCCCAGCACACTCAGCTAAGTGTGTCTAATTGTGGATGAAAACAGCCTCATTAACTTGTCAGAGAGAACAACTCTTTAGAGTCAGGTCTGAGTGATTTGTGATTTTCCCCGAAGTCTTCATTCCCTGTAATTTACTTAATTCTGGACTTTCCGTCTGGGGCCTTTGTTGGCATGATGAGTGTGGTTTTCAAGGAAAATTATCAACAATTATTAAATGATTTCCCTATAATTTTCACCCTTGGATAAACTGTATTAACCTGGGTGATCAGTAGCCCGCCCATATATTCAACTGAGGCACTGAACATGTTACAAACTCTTAATTCCAATGAAGGTGGGACTTTATTAAACCATAAATTAAAACAGAATACAATGGTTTGCAAATCCCTCTCAACTTATAATTAATTATACACAAAACAAAGACGACATTTAATGATCATACTGACAACTTTTTTGTTTTTTTGTAAGTATTTACTCATCTTGAAATTGATACCTGTAAAACATTAAAAAAGCTGGGATACAGGCACTGTGTGCACTCAAGAATGGGAACCAAGGATGCTAATTGTTGAAGCTTTGCAGGCAGAATTCTTTCTCATTTTTGCTTGATGTTCAACTTTGATTGCTCAACAGTTTGGGTCAGCAGGTCAGTCTAGTCTCTGCACTCTTTAATCTGAAGTAACGCTGTTGTAACTCGAGCAGAATGTGTCTTCATCGTCTCTGAAATAAGCAGAGATGTCCCTGAAAAAGATGGATGTCAGCATATGATACCCCAAAACCTTTAAGGGCCTTTCAGCATCAATGGCCCCATTTACATGGGTCAAAAAATCCTATTTACAATCAGATTGAAAGGTCAATCAGATCAGAAATGTCTCATGTAAACACCTTAGCCGATCTGATTCACCCAGATCTGATTGTACTTCGGATCGGATTGTAAAAGGTAGTCTACGCTGATTGATAACCCGCTCCATGCTTCATGAAAACGGCTGCGTGGAGCAGATTGGGTTGATAGAGAGGATTGTTCGGTCTGCGCAGACACTCTGTAGTACGTGAGAGGCACGCAGTGACGTACACAGAGCGTGCCCAAACAAACATGCCGAACAAACAGAAGAGCTGGACAGTGGAGGAAACAAACTTTTTAATAGAAACCCTGCGAGAGTTAAAAATTGTTGATGTCAATGTTACCATAACACAATAAGCGTCCCCAACAAATCCATCTTTCTAGAGGTAAACAGGAAGCAGGAAGTGCACCTCTTCTTCTCTTACACATTTGCAGGTAGTGACAGAGTGACTTTCTGCGCATGTCAAAAAAAAAACAATATAATCAGATTCAACAACAACTGGGATGCACCAAAGACGTGATCGAAGCCAAAGCGTGTGTTTGTTGTGATGCTAATGAAGGCAGCTCAGACCTTCCTCAGAACTCTGCATTGCTTTACAACTTCTTTTTTCAACAACTTACAAGATGCAAAGCGACGAGGTAATGTATCTCTTTCTAGTTACGTAGTGGTAGTTTTTGATGTGTGACAACAAGCAGTTTTTGGAAAACTTAGTATCGTAGTTTTGTAGCCGGCTATATATGGCTACTTACAGCCTGGTGCTCTAAGACGTGTCTGAATAATATAAATTTGCTCTAGTTTTAATTGTCTTGTTCCCAAAAATGAGTATCCAGGCCAGTCTAGTCCAGTCCGTGAAGCTAAGGAATAGCATTTATAGATAACCCATATTGATGCTATAAAACTCATCTTAAAGTGTGTATTTCCATCAGACATATATCTAAAAGAGACTTTTTTGTAATTACTTAGAAACTCCTCACAGTCCCTTTAACATATTTCCAAATGCAGTAAATCCATCTCTTTTCTTAACCATGAAACCACTTTTCCCGCTGCCCCCCTAGAGCAGATTACAAAGCTTTATTTTATTTAGTGTCTCAGAGGCAGACAGGTGAGCTTCCTGGGTGAGCCTTGTGGATCTCGGTGCTTAAAAAGCCTCCAGTCATGTTTGTAATATTGTTCAATTGAAACATGTCCACAGTCGGTAATCTGATATCATTTGTGTCTCGCAGGCTGCAAACACTGGCAGGCTGGGGAGCATGAATATGATTTAGATAGCACAAAGCCCGATCAAACCCGTTGGACGGGGCTGTGATAATCAGAGCTCTGATTTCATTAGTGTTGGCACAGAGGAGGAACATTATTCAGCTGAGCAGCCCGAGCAGCTTGTTGAAACAACAAACAGCAAATCTATGACTCTATTCCTCTGTCGTGAACTCTGACTCACTGTTGTTTTTCTCTGTTCATATTTCACTGTGCTGCCTGCTGTTTCGTCTCTTTGTTTTAATGTTCAGAGATGAGCTCGTGTTTTGACCCTGTGACTTCTTTGTCTGAGAAGAATCAGAAGTTTGTTTAAAGCAGAGTGGTTCCCATCAGCAAATGTAGATGAAATAAACGCAGATAAAGTCTGAGGCCCCATCCACACGAAGACAAACAGAGGTCTAAACGCATATGTTTTTTGCTGAATCTACGTATCATCCATACGAAGACGGCGTTTTGGGGGTCTGTAAACGATCATTTTTGAAACCAGGAAAGATTTTGAAATGCTGTATACGCAGCTCCGTGATTACTGGCTCTCTGCCAATTTTCAGATACGCTTACGTCACAGTTTCATATCGTCATTGACCCGCATGCGCCACACGCGGCAATGACAACAACAGTGGCGGCATATGGTGTAGCATATGTGCTGATGAAGCTAGTGACCCTACTATCCCTGTTGCAGCTAAATCCTTCTTCTCAATCACCACCGAGTTGAACAAACAATTATCGAGGACACATTACGGTGGTCTCTGTTTACAACTTTTGCCGCAAGTGCGCATGCCCACTGTTTTTTCGTCTGTTTCCGCTTGTTTCCATCATGTCGTTACAGCGCCCCTAGAGGTCTAGCATGTGTTTTACAGTGTTTTACACACATTTTCTGAGATGCCTTCGTCTTTATGACGATGGTTTTTGAAACTGTTAAGCATTTTGTCTTCGTGTGCACGGGGCCTAAGAAATAAGACTGATATCAGTTTGTGGTGATCCATGGATCTGTTAGACCATCACTTTTCCCAGTATGCTCACACTTTCATACATTTTTAAATAAGAGAGATGGCATGATTTTTAGTTGGGCTACCTTTTAAAGTCCTCATAGTAATAGGTCCCAAAGGAGAGAAACTTTCATACGGAGTGTATACTCATATGGATTTTGTTGAATTTTACCCCCTCTTCTCTCAAATTTCCTATAGGTTACCCTTTCATGTGTATACTGGTCACTATTCAATCCCCAGTGGGACACCCACTGCAAAAGATAAAGTTTTGGACCACACCACAAAAAGTTTAAGTTAGACGATGACAATAATCTTTTGTAAGTGCTTTAATTCTCAAATCAGGCTATTTGTAAGACAAAATTCAATGTCAATAAGGATCAGACAAAGTGCAAATCAAATGTGACCAATCAAACTCAACTACCATAACTCTATCAGCCCAAACTAAAGCTAACATTATATTGATTTTAATGATCTACTGAAACACAAGGAAATATCTGAGTTGATTAAAATTCTGCCAGCATCAAGATAAGATCTGAGGAGACTCCTCCTTCCTCCGCCTCTGTGTCTTTATCTTCATGGAAATTTGCATTCAATGATGTCTTTATTTCCCATCATCCTCTGGCAGTTTCCTGTGCCAGGAAAGTAAACGGTGCCAGCTCTGCAACCATGCCAATCCAATCACAGTAATCTCTCAGGGGGCCAGAGGCCAAAGAGCTGCAGCTGCCTTCAAATTCATACGTTCACATTAGGCTGCCATCCATACCGCTCTATCTCTTAAACCTGTTTCACAATCTTCCATAGTTAGCATACGAGCAGCTTTTTGGTGAAATATGGAAAATAATTCTGGGTAGAGTCACAAAATACTTTTAATCTTCAGCAGCACTTTCAGTTATTACCTGAAACGTCAGTTTTAAGTTTCTGCATTGATTAAGGGAAAAGTAGACACTTGCCAAGAATTTGGTTGAATTTTTGTTCTAAATTATTGTAATTTCCCCCCAATAATGTTTCAGACCAGAGAGGAAGAAACTTAACTTACAAAAGGTGTCCTCATGATGAAGAAAGTCATTTCATCAAGACCTCAACTCAATGATTACAATGATTTGCATTTCTTTTCAACCTTCAAAGACAAGATACTTCACTATTTGTTGCAAATGTTCTGAGTTCTGTATGCGCTGCCTGCAACATGTGCCAAAAAAGCTGGGATGGGGGCTCCAAAAGACTGGGAAAGTTAAGGAATGCTAAAAATAAGAAAAACACCCACCTGTTGGCAATATGCCACAGGCGAACAAATTAAATGAAAGCAGGTGAGTGTCATGATTGGGAAAAAAGAGCATCATTGAAAGGTTCATCACTTTGTTTTTGCATGATCAAAATAGTCCAACAGTTTGAGAACATTTCTCGATGTACTATTGCAAGAAACAGGAATTTAACCATCTACAGTCCACGATATCATCAAAAGATTCAGAGAAATCTCTGCATGTACCCTGCGAGAACAAAAATCAACATTGAATGCCCATGACCTTAAATCCCTTAGTATTATAAGCAGCTCCATTCAGTAAAGGACATCAGCACGTGAGCTCAGGAACACTTCCGAAAACCATCTTCAGTCAACACAGTTCATCTCTACGTCTACATGGTCAAACTCTACCATGCAAAGACAAAGACCAATATCAACAACACCCAGAAACACCAACGGCTTCTCTGGGCCGAGCTCATCTGAGATGGACTGAGGCAAAGTGGAAAAGTCTGCTGTGGTCTGAGTCCACATTTCAGACTGTTTTTGGACATCATGGATGTGGTGTCCTCCAGGCCAAAGAGGAAAAGGACCATCCAGACTGTTATCAGAGCAAAGGTCAAAAGACAGCATCTGTGCTGGAATGGGGGTGCGTTAGTGCCCATGGCATGGGTGACCTGCACATCTGTGAAGGCTCCATTAATGTTGGAAGGTACATACAGGTTTTGGAGCAACATGCTGCCATCCAAGAGACATCCCTGCTTATTTCTGAGACGATGAAGACACTTTCTGCTTGAGTTACAACAGCATTGCTCTAAAGTAAAGGGTGCTGATACTAGACCAGGGGTGGGCAAGTGGCGGCCAGGGGGCCAAGTGCAGCCCTCCACATCACCACATGTGGCCCACTGTTCATTCCCAAACAGCAGTTGCAAATATGAAGAAAACTCAGATATCCAATAGAAATAATTCTATATAATCCAGACTGATATTTTATTGGCTAATGTAGGTTGTTTATGACCTTACTTTGCTATAATAGTGTCTCTAAATCTCTTTTATGAAGCTTTTAAACATTATATCAAGTATTACTCAATACTATATTTTAAAAATGGCAGCAGCAAAATGTTTGAGCTTTAAAAATTTGAATAACACATCATTTTATTGATTTAAAAATAACTTCACTGGCTTTAATTCCATGTGTGTTAGCTGAATTTGCTTGAATTCTATGTCAAGTGCATTTGATTATGTATAATAACTTGTATTTATGCTGTAATCTATGAATACTGATATTCTAACTTAAAGACAAATTTATGTTATCATATGTTGTTTATCCAACATTCTTTTTCCATTATCAAGAGTTTCTGAATATTTGTAACACTGTGGCCCTCAGGCTGGGAAAAAGGTTTTATGTGGCCCTCTTGGTAATTAAAGTTGCCCACCCCTGTACTAGACTAGACTGACCACATGTGTGGTATACATGAAGGTATTCAACAACTGAGTTCCTGAAGTTGTACATAAAGCAAGAATGGGAGGAATTCCACTTACAAAGCTTGAACATTAGTGTTTCCAAGTGCTTATTGAGTGTTAAAAGGAAAGGTGGTGAAACACAGTGGTCAACATGCCCCTGTCTCAGCTTTTCTGGAACATGTTGCAGTATTATAACATTCCTCTTTTGTTTTGTACCTCATTGTCTCATTTCTGTGCGTGCAGAAATAATACAAAGACAGCAGAGACTCTTTGAGAACAGTTTATTTCTGAGGACATTAGGCTGTAGATTAATGACACGACTGAGCAGCAGGACACAGTTTACAGCTTATTTACACTCCAGATGAGGATCGCTGGTTAAAGTCATGAATCAAACTCTAATACTGTCACTGTTTGTGGGATGTTTTGAGGTGGTCCTGCAAACAGCTTCATTACAACAAGTGTCAGTTTCTAACTATGAAGACGTGTTAATATCACCGGGGTAAAGAACATAAAGTTAGTTTTATCTCACAATGAAACAGCACAGTTCTTTCAATGGCACTGAGAAGATCCTCAACACACATAATGATAGCTCTACCGTCAACACAGAAGGAAAAACGAACAGTTTGAATGCTTGATACTTGAATAGTGCTCCACTTTAAACAGTTTTAACAGTTAAAATGAAAAAGACTCTCCTGCACTCCATTTAACAACATTTTAAACTTATGTTTGGCAGTTTATGATTCAC
This sequence comes from Scarus forsteni, assembly GCA_036419115.1. Taxonomy (NCBI): domain Eukaryota; kingdom Metazoa; phylum Chordata; class Actinopteri; order Labriformes; family Labridae; genus Scarus; species Scarus forsteni. Next base: position 48,668,458 of record JAZDUH010000136.1, read on the forward strand.
ATAATATCATTAAAAGAATAAAATACCACACTTTCATTGTCTATTTTATGATCAGTCCACAACATGAGGATGGCTTTCTGAAATCTTGAACATCACCTCACAAACTGAGGCAGTCTTCTAGTACAGTCAATATGATGAGTTTTATGGCTCCAATATCTTTAGGTTACCCGGCCACATGTACATGCTGAGTGTTTCTGCTTGAGCAAAGGCCTTGTGAACGAGAAAATTAAAACAATTTCAGAGGATTCTCTTCACAGTTGGCCACATATTCACCATCATTCAATAATGAACTGACTCAATTTGGGAGGTGAGTAAAAAGGTCAAGGACACGGAGTCTTGTGTACTGCAAAAACTCAGATCTAAGTGAGAACATCCGTCCAGTTTAAAGATAAGAAAATCTCACTAGACTTAGTTTAAGGCACAATTTCCTTGTATATCTGCATTAACATCTGATTTGATGATATCAGAGCTAAAACTAAGGCATGAGTTGCCTGTAAAAAGTATTGTAAAACAATCTGCCCAAAGACAAGACAAATTTAACTTGAAGGTTGTCGGAAAATAAAGTGTTCTATCCAACCTTAATTTAAGACCCTGACTGAGTCAAACTTGCAGATATTTTCTTATTAGAAGCAATTCAATGCCTTATTTTTGCCTTTCATCTTAAAGTAAGATATTCATCTTAACTTGTCAAATGAATGTTGCTTAAAATCAGTGTTTTAGATGTTTTTGACTTGACAATAGAAAAATACAGGTACATCTCAAAAAATTAGAATATCATGAAAAAGTTCAATATTTTTTATCACTGATTTCAGAATTGCCAAAATTTCAAGCAATAAATGTTTGAAATGTTTCACTCTATCTGTAATGAATCTATGTTATATATGGGTTTCACATTCTGAAATGAGTGATTAAAAATATTGAACTTTTTCATGATATTCTAATTTTTTGAGATGTACCTGGACACTTGCTGAGATGTGAGTTTCTGCATTGTGTTCATCCTTTAGTTTGTTAATGTACCCCTGCAGAAACCCTTGTATTTACCCCACTTTAGGCTCACACTATACAATAAACTAGAATGGACGTTTTACAGCAGGACAAAGCCTCTGTGTTTGAAACCTGTTTATGGTGAATAATTACCTCTGGTGCTCCTGTCTTTGCCATAAAGAGAAACAGCTTGCTGGGACACCTTGACATTACTCTATCAATAAAAAAAAAAAAAAGACTGAAAAGCTATTTGACTCAGAAAACAACAATCACAAAGCTACTGGACAATGTTATTAAGCTGCCTAATTGCAGTGACGTTGCTGCCCATCACTGGTGATAGGTTTTTATTTCATGCCGACATACACTCAGGTGTCCACCTACAGGGCTGTAAATGAAGGCACATGCCCAAGTGCCAACACCTGTAGTACCTCAAGTGTCCACTTGAGGCTGGCTGCAGTAACCAGACACTTTAATTAATATACGTAATGAAAAAAAAACAGTTCTCGCAGCCTTATCACACATACAGCCTGATCAAAAAACTCCCCTAGTTTAAAACTACAACACTTCTATATGATCTCACTGTAACAGGATGAATTTTATCGTGTTGTGCTGGGCTGAACGATATATCACTATCGTATCTATATATCTATATCGAGATTGAACATTCAAGAATATTAATATTGAAAAAGCAACGATATCAACAATACAGATTCTTATAAATAAAACTGCACTTTCCACATTATTTTGTATTATGATGTTATTATTTTTCTGAAAAATGCTTGGTTTTTACCAATCCGTAGTCATATCGTATCGTATCAATATCGAGATATCTGGCATAAATCTCGAGATATAACATTTTTTTCCACATCGTTCAGCCCTTATGTTGCGCTTGTTTCTGTTATTGAGGATTTACTGAGGCAAAAGCTCTGCATTAGTTTAAATAACTAATGCAAAGTTATTAATACATACAAGGGTGCAGTGTTATCAGACAAATACCAGTACTGATGGATTTTATCCTAAAATATTTTTTTTTATCTGGACTAACAGATACTAACATTTCTGACTAGATTTTGACCATAAAAATTGGCCAGAATTATTCAAATTGTTGACTGTAACATTGAAAAGAGGTGCAATTTTACCATGTCTACCTCATCATCACTCAATGTCCACTTTCATTCATCAAAATAACCATTTATTAAACATAAAAATATAGTTATCCTTTCTTCACATCTGTTTCTAACACAAATGGACTGTGGCTTTGTCAGTAACAGGTCATTTTAGAAAGGATTTTTGTGTTCTTGATAGAAAATATCAGTAAAATTGGTTTGGAAACATCAGATAACTGCAAATATCTAATGTCATGCATCGATAAATTTCCAGTGTTTGTAGATATGAACGTCCTGCAGGGCTGTCAGCCTTTGTTACATCCTGCACGTCCTGAATCCTCTAAGTCTTTCTGTGTCTGTAGTTGTTGAAGCCTTGTTTCACTGGGTCGCCTCGGAGGGCTGTGAAGATTGAAATCTTGGCTTGAATCCAGAATCTAATCTCATTTGGGAATAAAATTTAAGTTAAAATTAAATCAGAGCGTGTTTGTCTGACAGATTAAGTTGTCGAAGAATCCCACAAGCCTACATGCTGTTTGGGCTCTCTGCCAGAACATTTAATCTTCTAATGGCATTTCTTTCTTTGTCTTTCCTCAGGCACATTCCTCTGTAAATAAAACTGCCCCAGGTGATGAAAAACAGCAGGACTGCACCATTGCACAAAGTTATTGGTGATGAAATGATGAAATTAAATGAAGACCAGTTGCTGGTCAGCAGTAATGCACACATCGACCTTCAGCCGGATCATTTGCTTCAGTTTTAATCAATCTAATCAGTAATCCAGTTCACCGTCCTGCTGTTGTTCTGCTGTCTGAGAGCCAGGACAATCTGACTGTCCTAATGAATGACAATTAAATCAAATTTACATGTTTGCATTGAGCTTCAGCAGCACCCTGATCACTCTTTGATATGCCAGATTTAACGGTAAAATATCCAGACTCTTTAATTTGTAGAAATATGTAAACAGAGGGGCAGAATTTATGCTTCCAGTCACTGATCACCATAGGTCAACACGCTGGTATGTCGATGCACTAAAGCTTAATAATGAAGAGTGGAGGTGGTGAGCTCAGAGGCACTGTCATTCAGAGCTGAAACAACAGATTGAAAATCCATTACTATGGATATTTAAGCATCGTAAACTAATTAGCATATCAATTTATTATGTATTGCTTCTATCTTTTACTCGATGATGGGTTCAATCAACATGATGACTGTCAAAATATGAGGCGATCACCTGCCGTTGTACCATGGCAGAGACAAGACCAACCAAAGCTTTGTTTCTCATACAAAACTAACCTTGCAGTGCAGTTGGATCCACCTGATTCATTTTATTGTAATGCCAAGCTCCAGTCTACAATGATTGTAAGCAGCCTAAATCTGGACGGCCAACTCACAGTGTTTCTCAACCGGGGTACGTGTGCCCCTAGGTCAGGGGAGGGCAGCTTTAATCACCAAGAGGGCTGCACACATTTTTTTTAAGTGCCTGAGAGCCGCATAGTTATATATTTTTTTGCACTTCAAAGAAGAAAAAAAATACATAAATAAAACCAAAAAATTCCAAATATAAAGCTTCAAAAAGGGGTTATACCAACGTTTGTATATTTGAACTCAAACATCATAAAAAAAAAGATTTAATGAACATGACACATAGCAAAAGCCAATTTAATATCATTTTAATGTAATAAAAGTATGAATGTTTACCAGTTTTAAAGCACAAATGCATTACCTTTAGCACTGTGGCCAAATGTAGTTTTTACTAACACTATATATCATGTTTTAAGGCCTGCTAAAAGATGTTTAGAGTATAAGAGTATGAAGTGTTTTCTTTAAATACTTTATCACCCATAATTATGATTATTAGTTTTGCATTATGTAGTACTGGTTACTCCAGATGAATCAAATTCAGCAGTTGTGTCCTTCATATTTCCACATGTTTTTTTGGGGGGGAAATGACTGACGGGCCGCATTGAGTGAGGTGAAGGGCCATCTGGGGCCCCCGGGATGCCAGTTGCCCACCCTGGCCCTAGGGGTACGCACGTACACTGCAGGGGGTGCGTGGAACTATGTAATAATCTATTTCCAACTTGAAGTACTGAGACAAGTCTGTCAATAAAATAGTATGTGTGTGCTACAACTAGCCAAAATGAAAACTGCTGCTAACCTGCAGCCAGACAGATATCAAGAAATGGCTGAAATGAGCCTGCCCAGAAACTATTTTGTTGAGTGTTTTGTTGTTGATTTTTAAAGTTAAAATGCCTGTTTAAAGGGGACTTATTCAAGGAGCTTCAGTGTTTTGTGGTAAATATTACAACAGTTATATATAACAAAGGCAGGTTGATTATTTCGATTAGTATCAATGTATTTAGATCACTTTTTGATTTTCAAGACAACATATTATTTTTATGTTTAATTTGAGTTAAAATGAAGAACATTTCTGAAAATTAATTGTTTGAATTAAGGAGATAAAATAAAATGTTTTCATTAAATATAAGTTGTGTTACGTTTTACTTTTGAAGAATCATTCACACTTATGAGTGAGGGAGTACTTAGAGTTTGACCAAAAGGCACACAAGGCAATAAAGGGTAAGAACCACTGCTTTAGAGCAGGAAGAGGAACGAGCCACAAGCAAGACTATGGCAGGAAGTGGCTGCTCATAGAGATTAGCGTAGGTGCTAACATATTCCACTAAATGGAGTTTTGCTTTTCTGTGCGTAAACTCAGACACAAACAAAGTTTTGTTTCATATACAGACATAATGGCATAAAACAGGGATGGACAACTTCTGGGGCAAGAAGATCGGAAAAGATGTGAAAAAGCACGATGTTCGATGGCTTGGTAACAATGCAATCAACACTCAGGGTATAAGAGACGAGGTGAGCAAACCACACCCTGTTTATTTTGGCAGAGCTGCAGCGAGGACATGATTTCTAACTACCATGAATATGCTCTGGTCTGCAGAATCTGCTCACCAGAAAAGCAGCAGACAGCTTGTTCAACATCCTTCTTCTGGTGGCGTTTCCTGCCGCCTTTGCTTGTCATGTACGGTCACTCCTTACCAAAGCTACCTACCTGCCCTTTGGTTCCTTAACCACACTGTAAACTAAGTGTTTTATTATAATTTTGAATAATTTGTCTCCTTTCTTTACTGAGATTGACCTCCTGGTTTAAGTGAATGTTATGTATTATGTGTGTGTTAAAATCTGACTTTAAATTTAGCTAAATATTTCACTGTATCCACTCGTCTTGTGCATCATTACTCTGCAGGATGGCAGCTTTTATAAATAAACTTTGAAGCCTGACAGAGATTTTAATCCCAGTGACAGTGCACTTATACCTTGTGACAGATGTGAGGAATGATCCTGTTTTCAGGCAGACTGTCCGGATTGTGTCTTAAAAATACACGCCATATTTAGACTCCCCTTGTTTCAGATGTTTTATTTAGTCTGGAGTGAAGTGAGCCTCTCGTTGGCTGCTCGCTCTGAAATTGAAGCTGAAGTTACTGTCATTATATCTCTGTATTGTGCTTTCTCAGCTCTGCACACTGGGCTCCATTTAGTCACCAGCTATCATCTATCATCTCTCTGTAAGTGTGTTTTATTCCTGGAAATGAGAAGAGGATTCCCGGGGAGAGATCTCAGCTGGCGAAATGTTATTTTTGAGGTGTTGTATGGTTCAAAACTCTTGTTCTACTAATTGCGCACAAGGAAAAACACTCAACAGCTTGCCTGGCTAAAAGAGCATGTTTGTGTGAAGAGAAGGTGCCGTCTGGGCGTCGGTTTGTGGCGACTTACAGGCCAAACTGTTACATCTTTCTTTATGCTGCGTGACCATCTGCAAACAGTTTGAAGTTTTACATAATTTGCTATTAAGCCTATCGAGAAAGTGCCAGCCTCTGAATCCTCTTTTTAATGCCTTACGCTCATCATTAGCTTTATTTTTTTAATCTGACTATCTGAGAGAAGCAATGGTTAAAGCACAATTTGGCATAAGGTGATGTTTACCAAATTTCATGTATCCAGAGAACAGAGAAACAGTGTGTTGGTTAGGCCTGTGCTCAAAATATCTTCAGGCAAACTATCGTCATAAACTCTTTGGGGATACTTGTATCAATATGGATTCTACAGAGCTGATACCGCCTCAATGTTTTGACAGTTGTTGTCAATACACTTTGAGTAATGCCAAGCTACACGATCAAGCACATGCTCCATATCTGAACTTGGGTCTACGATCTTTAGGGATTTAAGTTCCTTAAGTTTTAGAATCATTAAAACCCAACCTTGTTCTTTTTCTTCTTGTAATAAAAAGCAAAACTTGTCGGGAATTCTATTAATAGCGTAGTCAGTATTCTCAATTTGAGTGCATAGGGATACACATCGTACCATGAGGTTGCTGAAAACACCCAGCCTTATGCCTAAGTCACACATTCCCGTTTCTCACAGCGATTGTGCACGACTGTAAACGATTGACGAGGCTGGTATGATCGCTATGACACGGGATGAAATGACTGTCTCACCCCTGGACACACCCCATTAATACACCAGCTAGGTTAATACAGCGATATGTCGAGGAGTCCATGAATTTTCATCCCGCTGACACGATGTCAGCCCCGCTCGAGCTCAGTTCGCGTCACGTTAGCCCTGACTGAGCCCCGTCGCTTGTGCCGTCTTGAACGGGACACAGTCGGGGCACAAACAGATATATCCTTGTCAGTCGTCCTCATAAAGCTTTCAGGATTGAGCCACGATCAGCCCGACTGAGCTCCGTACATGCCACACTAATACCATTCGCATTAGGACTGCATTAGGCTTCCACCCCGCTATACTGAGAGCGGCGATTCTCCACAACACTTTTTTTGAACAGTTCAAAACTGTCGGGATCCTTCCACGTTCCCCCCTGTTCATCCACGACTATACAACGCTGATCCAGACCAAGTAGCGCATGCACCACGACCAAAGCACGTTTTATCAGGATTATGACAATCGTGCACAATCGCCATGAGAAATGGGACTGTGGGACTGGGGCTTAAGTGTTGGTTGAATACAATGTGTCCCTGCAGCACCCTGACTAATTGTAGATAAATTTTAAACATTCTCCCTCATAGATGAAACACATGGGTAGCGAGTCAACTTGGTGGCCTAAAGAAGCATGGCACTGCTAAACATTGGCACAAACACATTGTGATGTCACGCATCAAACGCCAATGGATACGCCATTTCACCACGTGCAGCTGCAGCTCCTCTCCATATTCTGACTCTAGGTGTAAATGAGGATCCTGAAGGTGAGCAACGGTCAACTCTTGCCAGTTTTTACAAATGTAATGGATTAAATGTAGGTAATTTTTAGCACGTGTATAATTTATCGACATACCAGGCGAACACTGGCGTTGCCAAACGAACTTTCCATGTACTAAGGCATAAGCTGAGCTGAGTGTCAGCATGTTAATGTGGCTTTAACTAGACTACTGTCCTTATCCACGTGTCCATGCATTAGAGGAGAATAAGTTTATTTAGTGTCCCAACATTAATTTTGTTAGCTCGTTTCCAACTAGAAAAGCACTCAGAGAGCACAGACCTCCACGAGCGCCACAGTCCTCACCCACATTGTGATTTTCACCATAAATTAGTCCTACCTTTATTTCATCTAAATATTGAAATTCCATGACCATGATAACATACAAATATGCACAAATGCTGAAAATGGTCCTATCTGGCAATGTTGAAGAATCCTTTAAAAAATTCCAGGAACCAGACGGCGATGTGGATCATTCCCAAAATCCAATCATTTGTTCCTTCTCCCAAACTGTACATTTCCAGAAAATTTCATCAAAATCTGTGCATAATTTTTTGAGTTATGTTGCTAGAAGAGAAACAAACAAACAGACAGCTGTCGGCAATTACATAACCTCCTTGGCGGAGGTAAAAGTAGGACCAAATTTCATGAAACTGGTGAAGTCAGACAGACTGCAGTGTAGGCATCCAAGGAAGACAACACTTCCTCCTCTTTTGCTTCACTGAGGAAGAGGGGATGTTGGCATATTTCTTTGGACACTACCCTCAAATTGAGCTCTGCTGCTTATTCCACAAATGCCTGATCCTTACAAGTTGTGATTCGGTGTGGAGGTGACTAATCAGGCCAATGATATAAAATACAATACCAATTAGTATTATTGCAGTTTCCCTGGTAATGAATGTCAAAAATCCATTAGTTGAGACCTAATGTAGCTCTTCAAGCTCCACAATCTTGGTAATCTGTGCATTGTGCGAAGGCCTACTGTATATTTGATGCATGATGCTGATAGGAGTCAAAGAAAGATGCACCATGCATGCAAAAATAAAAGTTGTTGCAGGCTTACTATGTGTTTACTACACATGTTTTGGTTCAACAGGGTTATTTGCTAAATGCATGTTATTCCCGATAATTACCACAGTTTATACACCCCCTGTTTCCAGCTCGACCCACCCCCAGTGAAGTAGGAACAATCTTCAGCTTGATCTGATCTTCGGCTCAGGCTGAAAATGTAACCTCTAAATGCTCCCCCTTAACACTTATCAACTTCCAGGTCATAGCTCACCACGTAAATGTGTTGGAGAATGCCTTGCCCAGTTACTGACGCATTGAGATGTATACATGCAGTAGGAAATCCTAATTAAACACATTTTGGTTTAGTCGGTCTTCAGTTGGGTACACCTGTATAAGTACATGAACTTCTAATAGCACTAAAACAATATTTCATCATTTTGCATTGCATGTACATGCACTGAGTGACTCCTTAGTATCCTGACATGCTGTGTTGAGAGCCTTCAGTCTGAACTGTAGCTGTCTGAGAATCTACCCGGAAATATAACGTGGATGTGAAACTGATAAAAATGTCCCTTTAGGTCCAAGTCATTCTGTCTGCTCTATATTAATCTCTATTTACACATCAAGCCGCTGTTATCTATAGAAACTTTTCATATAAATATATATAATATATATATTTGTATTTACATCTCTCTTCAAAAAAAATCAGTAGTGCTGTGCAGGCTATCCTATCAGGGTTAAAATCAAACGAACAAACAGGTGTAGAGGTCAGTACAGGTAACATAAAAATGCAAACTGTGCACCTGCAGCTGTGATAAAACAACAGTGTGTCCAACCAGCCAATCAGACGAGTCGACCGGCGCTTACAAAAACTCCAAACCACTCATCTTCACCACGAACGTGTGGCCGTCTCAGTCTCTCTGTCTCCCCGTCAGTCTCAAGGACCAGCGCGGCGTGCGTGATCAACGGTGTTGCCATGGTGACAGGACAAGAAGCAGCAGGGTCACCAATGTCAAAGGTGGGAAGGACAATGTGTGGGCTGATCCTCGGACAGCCACCTAATAAAAATAAATAAAACATTAAAATACTGATCATTTGAGGACAGACAGGGTTTGATAACAATGACATATTATAAGATGTGTTTTCAGAGACAAAAACAAAAAGCAGCAGATAGATATTAAAGTAGACGAATCAAAGTTTGCAAGGATAAAAGTAAAATTATCTAGGTCTCTTCTTGAATACTTCCTACTAGAGAGAAAAAAAAATAAATTAACTGTTTTAAATTAATCCAAATTAACCACATTTACATTTTCTCCGTCTAAATAATGATAGCCAAAATGTTTTCATTATTGATGTTTTTTTTATTCTTCTGTTGTAGTCATTTATATTCATGTGTTCACTTTATTTATAACTTTATAGTTCATATTTTAATAAACTTTTTTTTATTTCTCTGAATTATCATTAACTTTTTTCTCTTTTGTCAGAAATTGATATTAAACTTGGGTGCATCTGATGATTTTTTTTTAATGCAAAGAATAAAACCTAAATTTTTAATCAAATATTTCAGAATTTTCTCACTTTATTGATCAGTAATTGTAAAAAGAAGACATAAAATAATACAGTGGGGAGTTTTATCCACAGTCAGACTGAGATTTTACAAAGACTGAAAATCTTAGAGGGTTACAAATTACAAACCCCAATTCCAATGAAGTTGGGACGTTGTGTAAAAAGTAAATAAAAACAGAGCACAATAGAGTGCTCTACAAAAACAGAATTTAATTTTCTAATTGACAAACTTTATTGTTTCGGGTAAACATTAACTCATTTTGAATTTGGTGCCTGTAATACATTCGAAAAAACTGGGACAGGGCATTTTAACACAAGTTTGTCAGGTTGAGCATCACATATCTCAACTTTGTAGTGTTTTCTCCTGAATATAAGTCAAAATGATTCATCCCAGCTTCACTGGAATTTGGGTTTATAACGATGAATACTTATTTTAACTATTAAATGGTGACATTAGCCATCGTTTAACTAGCATCACAATTTTAAACCTTTCCACAAATCACTAGGAGGCAAGTGCAGTCCATTTTAGCAGTTATATTAGCTTATACAGAGTGTGTGCTGTTAAAGGAGACATATCACGCTTGTTTCTCCTTTTCACTATGCCAGACTAGGATGCCTGTAAAGCATTTCTGCCCTCAGTACAAGTCATTTAGTTCCTTCATTGCCCCACAATAGCGTATCTCAAAATCCTCATTTTAGGCCATTATCAAGCTCTTGTTGAAACACTTGGTTCTCAGACTGACCTACAGTAACCTCGCAACGTCACAGCCCTTTGTGCTCTGATTGGTCAGTTCTGTCAGAGCTGCCGAGAGGGTAGAGCCAGCTTGTTCTTCTTCTTCTACTGTATTTTCCGGCAGGCTTAAAGCAGCGACCGCGTATTGAGTCCCCCTACAGGCCAGAGCTGGTAATGAGGGAGTGTGAGCGAGGGAGTTTTATACCCCTGCTGCTGGATGTGTTCCTCGGTGACGGTTTTGTGGCTAACGGACATCACAGAGGAGGAAGTGTTTTATCAGATTACTCCAATAAAAGAAATGTACCTCGTGTCGTCACGACGATTTAAATCTCGCGGTCATCTCACAATGACCTATTTTCAGAGGCATCAAATCTCGTTCTAGGATATCAGAAAAAATACGATATCTAATTTTTGGAAAATTAAGGGGGTATAAGGTCTTGTTTTCAAATTTATTATATTATATGTAAGTATTAAATCATGCATCAGCATGATATGTCTCCTTTAAATGATTTAACTATGATACCTCAAAACTAATTTAGCTCAAAATGCTACTTGATAAATTAAGAATATGTAAAGTAAGGTTTGACTTCTTCAGTGGGATCACACACAAACATTCGAGGCTGACACAAAATGGCCACCATGTGGACAGAACATAATGAATCACTGAGGGCGATAGTAAATGAGTCCTGCCTTACCTGTGGAGGTGAGAGACGAATTGGAGGTGCTGGGCGACGAGGTGGGGGAGGAACCAAGTCTTCTGTTGCTGGACTCTGACCGCTGGATATACCACCCATCCTGTCACCTGGAGACAAATGCAGAAATATGATAATAAAGGAATAAAGAAAGTAAAGGATGAGTTCTGGTTATCGTGTTTAGCTGCAGTACACAAACTGTCTGAAAAAGTTGATGAAAGTATTTATGAAAAGTACTGATATCTAAAAAGTGCAGAGCCAAGTTCTTCAAGAACCAGATTACAGGATGAAGGTTCAATGCAGTTGTCAATACTATACTGCTAACATAGCTGCAGTTATTTTTAACAATCAATTAACACCTTCTGCTAACCTGCTAACAAGGCTTGTGTCACTCTCATAGAACATATTGTTTGGGATTTAATTGGTTGTAAAAAAAAAAATCATATGCTGAGTTGTATAAAGTAGAGCTTAGTTATCATTGATGGCCTACTATGAAACATTTTAATCACCGTCTAAACGTATATACTTTATTGTGCTAGAGCATCAATATTGGGCATAAAGATACATTCAACAGATTTTAATTAGTTTTGTATTACACTTAATTGCACAACCATTTGAAAACATACACTTTATTTTTCTATTGTATTCATTTTTACTTATATTCGATTCAATTAATTCTTTAGCAATTCTTGAAACTGAGCTTTTTTTCAAGTTATTTTGAATTTACACGTTGGCATGTGCAAATAGATATATAATATTAACCTTGCAGTGCAGCTGGATCAGCCTGATTTAATGTCTTTCATCAGGGGGATCCATCTTGTGAACACTAATTTAAACCAAATGTGAGCTGCCAAAATTTGGATGTCCCAATCAGAGTCCATTGGAGCAGGAAGAGGTGGAGCTACGAGTGGGACACCAACAGGAAATGACTGCATGAACTGAGATTAGCATAGATGCTAACAGCTTCAGCAGCAGTTTTATCAGATCTGGATCACAATTCTTTATGAAATGGAAAAAGAAATAACAACACTTCAAACTTCCCTGTAGTAAAGATATTTTGTTCCTCTTCTGACATGCTTTGGCAGAAGTTTGTTCTACCAAATGGCTCATGTTTAGTAATTTACACTGCAGCAGTAGTACCCTCTCACCACAGTACCTGACTGACCTGTAATGAATGTGATTGGCAGAATGATCGTCCAATCATCTGCTGGATTTGCTTCTGAAAAGTTCTGCCCATTCCCAAACACTTGTATTGAATGGTCCATCTGGTGAGCCTGGTTTTAATAATATTCCTGTGACACTTTTCATTTAGTTCATGAGGATTTGACTTAAACTACACGTGTCTTTATTATTTTTACAGAAGATTATATCATCAGGCTGGGCAATAATTGAAAAATAACCAAAATTGACCCTATAATTGATGTAAGTTTACTCATGTCAGTTATTTTGATTAATTCCCTTTGTACGTCATGTGAAAGCACCTCCTCCATATAGTCTGCGTTCAATTTTGCCAAAAGCAAAGGACATGCTGCCAACATGGAGGAGACAAGAGCCAATCTATCAGGGGACCTGATAGCCAAGAAAAAATCTGTCTGTTGTTTGGGCACATTTTGGATTCTATGCAGAGGACGTCAAGCAGAACTGGGCCTGTTGCGATAATCAATAAATCAATTAACTGAACGATAAATTAAAAAGTCGTTGCCAAGTTTGCCGGCCTCAATAAATTGACGTGCATGCGTGTTTGTTTTCCTTCTCTATACCAAGCAGGCTGGATGAGAAGATGGCTCACTTTGTCCATCTTTCTCAACGCCTGGGCGCGTTGGTTCTATAGTGGAATTTTTGTGTTTTTATTTGAGGTTGTTTTTTTTTTTTCTTTACAGAGACAGGGTCTTTTTTTTTTTGGTTGTTTTTGATTATTATAATGATTTAATGATTTGATTTACAAGCAGTTCTTCCCAAAAAGACGGTCCATTTAATTTCCATTGTTTCCCCCCCCCCCTTTTTTTGTTTAATTTATTATATTGTTTAATTTTAATATTGAAAAGCTTTTAACCTTCCAATTACAGTTACTCTTAAAAAATTGAAGTTCATTGCTTTTGATATGGTGTCCTCGCTTTATTACGACATATAATTACATTAATGAAAAAATTATGTTTCAAAATGACATTGACAATAATATTGTTTATCAGCAATAATTTTTGGGAAAATTAACATCCAGAAAAATTTGTTATCGTGACAGGCCAAAGCAGAACAGAGGTAAATACTGCAGGAAGACAGTTCAACAACCGTCAATAACACCACCAATCTGGTCCAACATAGCATAAAATACATAGTCATTAATCAATCGTAATCGAGGTAAGAGCTTCAATTAATCGTGATAGTCAGATTAGGTAATATCACCCAGCTCTATTATATCAACATATTTGTATCAAATATAGGTATTCAGCCAAAAATATATTTTGATGTACACTTTTGTCCATTTCACCCTGCTCTAAGTACAATACCCAAAACCAGTGAAGTTGGCACGTTGTGTAAATTGCAAATAAAAACAGAATACAATGATTTGCAAATCCCTTTCAACTTATATTCAATTGAATACACAGCAAAGACAAGATACTTAACGTTCGAACTGGTAAACTTTGTTATTTTTTGCAAATATTAGCTCATTTGGAATTTGATGCCTGCAACATGTTTCAAAAAAGCTGGCACAAGTGGCAAAAAAGACTGAGAAAGTTGAGGAATGCTCATCAAACACTTATTTGGAACATCCCACAGGTGAACAGGCTAATTGGGAACAGGTGGGTGCCATGATTGGGTATAAAAGCAGCTTCCCTGAAATGCTCAGTCATTCACAAACAAGGATGGGGCGAGGGTCACCACTTTGTGAACAAATGCGTGAGCAAATTGTCCAACAGTTTAAGAACAACATTTCTCAACCAGCTATTGCAAGGAATTTAGGGATTTCATCATCTACGGTCCATAATATCATCAAAAGGTTCAGAGAATCTGGAGAAATTACTGCACGGAAGCGACAAGGCCGAAAACCAACATTGAATGCCCGTGACCTTCGATCCCTCAGGCGGTACTGCATCAAAAACCGGCATCACTGTGTAAAGGATATCACCACATGGGCTCAGGAACACTTCAGAAAACCACTGTCAGTAACTACAGTTCGTCTACATCTGTAAGTGCAAGTTAAAACTCTACTATGCAAAGCCAAAGCCATTTATCAACAACACCCAGAAACACCGCCGGCTTCGCTGGGCCCGAGCTCATCTAAGATGGACTGATGCAAAGTGGAAAAGTGTTCTGTGGTCTGACCAGTCCACATTTCCAATTGTTTTTGGAAACTGTGGTCGTCGTGTCCTCCGGACCAAAGAGGAAAAGAACCATCCGGACTGTTATCGGCGCAAAGTTCAAAAGCCAGCATCTGTGATGGTATGGGGGTGTATTAGTGCCCAAGGCATGGGTAACTTACACATCTGTGAAGGCACCATTAATGCTGAAAGGTACATACAGGTTTTGGAGCAACATATGTTGCCATCCAAGCAACGTCTTTTTCATGGACGCCCCTGCTTATTTCAGCAAGACAATGCCAAGCCACATTCTGCACGTGTTACAACAGCTTGGCCGTAGTAAAGAGTCACGGTACTAGACTGGCCTGCCTGTAGTCCAGACCTGTCCCCCATTGAAAATGTGTGGCGCATTATGAAGCGTAAAATACAACAACGGAGACCCCAGACTGTTGAACAACTTAAGCTGTACATCAAGCAAGAATGGGAAAGAATTCCACCTGAAAAGCTTCAAAAATTGGTCTCCTCAGTTCCCAAACGTTTACTGAGTGTTGTTAAAAGGAAAGGCGATGTAACACAGTGGTAAAAGTGCCCCTGTGACAACTTTTTTGCAATGTGTTGCTGCCATTAAATTCTAAGTTGATGATTATTTGCAAAAGAAAATAAAGCTTCTCAGTTTGAACATGAAATATCTTGTCTTTGCAGTGTATACAATTGAATATAGGTTGAAAGGGATTTGCAAATCATTGTATTCTGTTTTTATTTACAGTTTACACAACGTGCCAACTTCACTGGTTTTGGGTATTGTATAACGAGCACCATCATCCAAGGTAAATGACATATCTTATTTTTTAAAATATATTTTGTATTAAATTTGTACGTATTTACATTCATTATGATAATGAGACAAAAGAAAAAGACATGTAAAAGAGTAAGTACAATACAAATAATATAAAAATCATACTACTAATGATAATATTAGTGAACATAGTTATTAAAGTAAATATCATGTTGTAAAATTTTTCTCCCTCCCAGAAGAAGTCCAGCCTATTTAATCTGGTGGTACAAGCAATGATCCCACAACTGAAGGAAGTTTAGTCATCTGATGAGATCAATTAGATGAGCCCAAACAAGAACAGGCATTTGCAATTAATCAGAGAATCTCAGTTTAAAAATATCTCTGTAAATAAACAAGTCTATAAATCAAAGAGTCCAGATTGGTGGAAGTCGGTTTTGGCTCTGTTTTTATAGTCGTGATTTGCACGAAATCTTGCATTAGTTATGGCTGTGTTGTTGTTGTTGTTTAGACCTGAAAGATTTATGGATTTTACCCCACCCACCCAGCCACGCAAACACAACCGTGCAGAAATGTAAATGTAGACACTGCTTGTTTCCACACTGAACACACACCCACACACACACAGACAGAAAGATTTTGACACCATGCTTAATTTAACGGGCACACGGCCGGACTTCACCAGATGCTTTCACGCTTTCATTTGCATATTGTATTCAAGTGTGTGCGCCTTGGCAGCGATTCAACACTCTCATGGGAGGAACTCAGGTAAATGAGGGGATTAGGACGTGTAAGAGACAGACTGTGCTGCAGGCTAAATGTGAACACACACAGGTATCAGCTGGAGACGTTCTCATGCTCACCTGTGCCATCACACAGCGTGTTTTATCCCCACGCGCACACACCTGCCCAGTTAGAAATCTGATTCTGTCTGCTACAAAGCACATTGTCCCGCAGCACAATAGACAAAGAGCTTCTTTCTTTCTCTGAGGAATGAGGCGAGTTCCTGATGTTCACAAACTCACACAAATATTAGATCTCATCATGATCCGACAGCAGGAAAACACCCAAATAA